>CM042693.1:302918502-304118502 GCA_023614405.1 Avena insularis | reverse complement strand
TGATGAACATTCATCCGAAGTATTGAATTATGATCAAAGTCATTGTGTTTATATTGCTATAACATCATATGAAGTAATCCTAATCCTTAGACCATGAGATCATGTCAATCACTAACAATAGAAGAGTATCTTGATAACATCAAACATCACACCGTAACAGGGTAACTATAAAGATGGTCAGGGGTACGAAGGTGTTACGTTGAGGCTCATGGATCAAGAGTGGAATTTCACCATCCTGATGATGGAGAGATATACTCTGGGCCCTCTCGGTGATATCACATTAGTTAGCTTGCAAGCAAGTGATTTCATCACTAGAATGTTATATCACGGGAACAAGAAAAGAGTACATGTCGCTAACGAGACCAAACTAGGTATGAAGATACCGATGATCGAATCTCGGACATGTAATATATCATGAGACAAAGGGATTAAGTTACTAGCATAAAAGGTTCTCACGATCACAAGAAGTCATCATTGAATGTGTTGGAGTCAGTATGGATCTCTAGGTCCCGCTTCTGATTATTGATTTGAGAGGGGTCTCGATCATGTCTGCATTATTCGCGAACCTTTGGGTGACACACCTAAGAGACACCGACACCATTTGGAACAAATAGTTTCCAGACGAAAAGATTTACAAAGCACGGGAATTTATTTCACTAGACACCGGAATTGTTTCAGGTGAAATTGCTGAAAGTATTTTTGCATGTGAAATAGAATACTAGCAACGGTTCTTATGTAAATGTTTGTTAATTAATGCAATTGAAAAATTCTGAATAAATAAATGAAAGTTGTAACACTACAGTGCTGAAAAGACTCAGCTTCTATGTGACACGCCAATCCCCGGATCAGTTCATTGGCTCACACAGAATAAAGGTGAATAACATCGGAAAATATCTGTTTATTATAAATAACGAAAGATCCAGAGTAATCATTTATTACAATAATTCTTACCTCTAAGGCTAGCTCAACTTATTCAAGTAGAAACATAAATAAATAACTCCCCCATTCTTCAAATTGCCCATAAGTGAACAAGTGACGAGTGGAGTATCACGACCTAATCGATCACTCAGAATCTGAACATCCTCCAACATAAAACGTAGCATCCCCGAAGGGTCAATACATGGAATGTATGTCAAGTAGAGCTATTAAAGGAGACAATAAACCTAGCATCTACATGCTTATTTGGCAAGTGGAGTGGCTAGCTTGCATTTGCAAATACCTTTGTCCTACTTTCATAAACAATTTTGATTTTCTTTGAAAACATCCCAATTAAATTAGCCCATCAACATTAAAGTAATTAGAAAATTAGAATGAGTAAGAAACATGTCATAAACTCAATATCAAGCAACTTAGATGTCCATAACCGGGGACACAGCTAATCGATTAGTTTATATACCCTGCAGGGGTTAGTACACTTTACCCATGTGACTTGGCCAGCCCAGCTCGTATCACCACTCTCATATTGGGTGATGATAGGGAGAAGTCCAAGATGAGACCATTCGGGAAGTAGCTCCCCAAACCCGAAATACACCATACCAACCTACCAAAATTCTACATCTTGGCTACGTGGGTTTGAGATGCCACAACCTACTAAGTCCAACCAACTGCCCATTTTATTATTGGCACATGGTTGTACACGTACGCTACAAAATAAATAAGCCAATCATTTCCCTTGGTACCTGGGTGCCTTTCCGCAATGATACCACAAAAAAATGTCAATCCTATCACACCCAGGAGGTTCATTGATTAAGTTTTTTTTAGTTTTTGCAAACCAACACTTTATAAACAACTTTCAAGTGATGTAACCCAGCCCTCATCTATCATAGCATGGCTAAGAACATCTACCAAAGGTGGCTCAACTACAAGAGATCCCTATCACATAATAGGACATATTATAGCGATATTAGTTCTTATTCATGCATCTACAAAATACACCACAATGCATTGAAAATATTAGGACAATGATCATGAACAAATTAGCATCTACTTGCCTTGGCTGCAGCGGTCGACTGAAAAATCCTCACACGAGCAAGCGTTGCACTCATCACAATCTACACAGCACAATTGCAACACATAAACAATCCAAACACAACCATAGATAAATGCACAAATGCATGCATGACATCTTAATCCAAGTTTCAGTAGCATATGCATGTTCTCTGTTATTCATGACTACTGATGACATGCATGAAGGTTTTGATGCATTGAAAAATCATTTGTTAAGAAATAGTGACCCAATTAATGAGTTTAAGGCAAATAATAAGCCCATGTGTTATGTGTTGTAAAATCTAGGATAAATACCAACTGTATGGGCAAGTTAATTTATGACCATGGCCAACTGGAATCATGCAAAAAGGATTTACATAACTTTTTGTATAATTAAAATACTCCAAAAAGCCTTTTATTACTTCCACATATTTAAGTACAGTAAGCCTGTCATTTTAATTCAGAAATAGTTTTTACATGTTCTGTTGATTTCGTAGACATATTATTTGCAATTTTCTGAGTAGTACTTATTTTTCTACGAATTTATTACTCTAAACAGGTCATTAAACTATTTAAATTATTAATAGGAAAACCTTACTGCAAAAGTCTGAACTAATTGCATAACAATGTTCTCCGCGAAATTGTGAATCCAACGGTATATTAATTATGATTTTTGGACCTGTATATTAATCCTATGAATTTTTGAAGTTTCAAACATTTTCTGCTAATTAACCAATTTCTTTAAAACAGGGGAATATTCCCGCTGACTAGTCTCCGCTGACGCGGCACTGACTAGGCTGGTTGACCGGTCAGCGGTCAGCGGTCAACGGTCAAAGGCCAATCTAGGCCGTCCGTCCAAGATCTAATGGCGGGCGCACGCACAGGTGGAGGCTCACTGGCGGCGGCATCGGGGTTGGCGGCGGCAGTGGTTTCCGGCAAGGTTTAGCGGAGGTGAGGCGGCGTATGACGTGAAGTGGTCAACGGCGTTCCCTGGGTGGCGTTAGCGACATTCTTTGCATCCCCAAACGACAGTGGCAACATGCCGAAGTGGTGCGGAGGCGTCGAGCTCCGGCGAGGCTTCGCAGGGTGCTCCTCAGCGCCATATAGACGAGGAAAGAGGGTCAGAAAAATAGCGGGACAGCGTTGCGATGCGAACAGGGAGGAAAGGAGGGCGAGGGGTGGTTTCCCGAGCTCGTACCGAGCAATGGTGGCGGCGGCGACGAGGAACTCCGGCAAGAAATTCAACGGCTCTCGCGGCGGCGCGTAGATGCGAAACTAGGGGGTTCCGGTGCGGGAGATAGAGGGCTATAAGGTAAGGCAGGTGGGGCGTGGTGGCTTGACCGATTCTGCGAGATACACTGCGCATGACGGCCTCGGCTTCCGTGCTCGACTACAAGGCCGGGCGTTGATGGCGGGTGAGGCGCTGCTGGTGGTGGGTTGCTGGCGTTGTTAGTCGTTGCAGCGCTGTGGATATACGGCTGCTGCCATCGGCGCTTAGCGAGCCTCGGGTGGGTCGCTGGGCCATGGCTAGCTGGCGTGCTGGCTGGGTTTTTTTCTTTAATTTTCCTGCCGTTTAACCGAAACTACACTTCCTGTTATCTGAATTTTCTGAAACTGAAATTTGGCTAAAACTAAAATGGCCATATCTTTTGATTTACTACTCTAAATTGGTTGATACTAATTGCTATAGTTTTGTAATTGTATCCTCTATGTACCTATGCATCCCAAATGATCATAAGTTTCCATTATTTCAGATGCAAGGTAGAAACCATGCTATTCACCTATATATGGTGATCAAGCATTTGTGTGGTGTTTTTGACAAAAACTTTTAAAACTGATTTTTTGCAAAGATGATTATTATGAAATGGCATGTATGATATGCATTACCAATTCTAAAAATTGGGATGTGACAAGACTAACCCCCTTAAGATGAATCTTATCCTCGAGATTCGGCATTGCTAGCAAATAGGTGTGGGTGGTCCTCTCGGAGGTCATCTTCTCGCTCCCAAGTGGCTTCCTCTTCGGTGTGATGGCTCCATTGCACCATGTAAAACCTGATCGTCTTGCTACGGGTAAACCTCTCCTCTGTCTCCAATATCTTGACCGGATTTTCCTCATACATCAAGTCATTCTCCAGTTGAACCTCCTCTAGTGGCACATTGTCTCTCAATGGTGTATCCACCATCTCCGGATGACACTTCTTCAGCTGGGACACAGGGAACACGTCATGAACAGCAGACAGAGGCTCTGGCAACTCCAACTGATATGCAACTTATCCCTTGCGTGCTAAGACCCGGTATGGTCCTATAAACCGAGGTGCCATCTTACCCTTGATTCCAAATCTCTTAATTCCACGCAGTGGTGATACTCCGAGGTACGCTCGATCTCTGATCGCAGACACCACTTCCTTGCGCTTGGCGTCAGTGTAGCTCTTCTGTCTTGATTGTGCTATCTTCAGCCTGTCCCTAATCAAAGTGACCTTCTCCTCGGCATCCTTGATCAACAGGCCCAAATAGTTGTCGCTCTCCTACTCCATCCCATAGCAATGGTGTCCGACACCTTTTCCCATATAGCACATCGAACAGTGACGTCTTGATGTTGGTCTGGTAGATGTTGTTGTAGGAAAACTCGGCATATGGTAAATTCTCATCCCAACTAGAGCATGACCTAGAGCACAAGCTCTCAACATATCCTCCAAATTCTGATTCACCCTCTCTGTTTTTCCATATGTCTAAGGGTGGAATTCTGTACTAAACTCCAACTTGGTTCCCAACGACTCGTGCAGCTAGTGCCAAAAGTGTGATGTAAATTGGGTGCCTCTATCTGATACAATGCTCTTGAGAACTCCATGTAAGCACAAAATCATGTCCATATAAATCTTGGCTAACCTTGCACTCGTGTAGGTGGTCTTCACCGGTATAAAGTGGGCTACCTTGGTTAAATGGTCGACCACCACCCAAATAGAGTCATATCCAGACCTGGTCCTAGGCAATCCTATGATAAAATCCATCCCCACTCTATCCCACTTCCAATACGGTACGGGCAATGGTTGCAGCAATCCCGCTGGCTTCTGGTGTTCATCCTTCACTCTACTGCATACATCACATAAGGCAATATTCTCGGCGATATCTCCCTTCATGTTGTTCCACCAAAATCTGTCCTTCAAATCTATATACATCTTTGTATTACCCAGATGTATAGAATATGGCGAGTCATGAGCTTCCTGAAGAATTAGTTTCTTTATCTCCGGATCATTGGGCACACACAAACGATCTCCATACCACAAGGTTCCTTGCTTATCCTCGCGGAATTCCTTTGCTCAATCCTCCTTCATCTTTTCCTTTATCACCTCTATCTCATTGTCTTCTACTTGAGCTTTCCTGATCATGTCTTGTAGCGTTGGTTGGACTTATATTGCTGCCAAATATCACTTAGACACCACTTCCAGTCTAAGCTCCCTGAATTGTTCACATAAATCCTCGGGTAACTCCCCCATAGTCAATCCATTTGCATAGACCTTCCGGCTTAGAGCATCTACTACCACATTGGCTTTTCCTGGGTGATATTGCAGATTCAAATCATAGTCCTTGATAAGTTCCAACCATCTACTTTGTCTCATGTTTAATTCATTTTGGGTGAATATGTACTTCAACCTCTTGTGGTCAGTGTACACATCGTAGTGTTTTCCCATCAGATAGTGGCTCCATACCTTGAGCGCATGTACAACCGATGCTAATTCCAAGTCATGCGTGGGTAGTTCCTCTCATGGTGTTTAAGTTGATGCGAGGCATAAGATACCACTCTCCCATCTTGCATCAACACACTTCCAAGTCCCTGTCGAGATGCATCACAGTACACATGGAAATCCTTCTGAAGATCAGGTAAACACAAGACAGGTGTGGTCACTAGGCGACGCTTCAGCTCTTGAAAACTAGATTCACACACTTTGGTCCACTCAAACTTCTCCTTATTCAGTGGTTCAGTCATTGGCTTCACGATCTTGGAGAAATTCTCTATGAACCTCCTGTAGTATCCAACAAGTCCCAAAAAGCTCCGAATATCACCCACATTCTTGGGCGCCTCCCATTTAGTAACTGATGACACCTTGCTTGGGTAAATAGCAACTCCTTCACCTGACACCATGTGTCCAAGAAATCCAATAGTGCTCAACAAAAACTCGCACTTGCTAAACTTGGCATACAACTTATGTTCCCCTAGCTTCTCCATAATCAGCCGCAGATGCTTCTCATGCTCAACATCATCCTTGGAATATATCAGTATGTCGTCGATGAACACCACCACAAACTTATCCAAGTACTCCATAAATACCTTGTTCATCATGGTCATGAAATATGCCAGAGCGCTTGTTAGCCCAAAAGACATAACCATATACTCATATAAACCATACCTAGTGGTAAAGTCAGTCTTGGGGATGCCCTCCTCATGGATCTTCAGTTGGAAATAGGCCGATCTCAGATCAATCTTGCTAAACACCTTCGCTCCTTCTAATTGATCAAACAAATCATTTATTTTCAGCAGGGGGTATTTGTTCTTGATGTTCACTTCATTCAGCAAGCAATAGTCCACTACCAACCTCTTGCTACTGTCCTTCTTCTCCACAAACAGAATAGGTGCACCCCATGACGACGAATTAGGCTGAATAAATCACTTGTCCAACTGCTCTCTAAGTTGCTTCTTTAATTCCTTCAGCTCATCCACATCCATCTTGTATGGCCTCTTTGCTATAGGTCATGTTCCTGGCATCAAGTCAATGAGAAACTCCACATCTCTGTCAGGTGGCATCCCTGGTAGCTCTTCCAGAAACACGTCGGGGTAATCTCTTATTACATGCACTATATCCATGCTAACCCCCTTAAGAGAATTTAACTTGCACCTTCCCAGTCGTACTGACGACTTGAACCTAATCCTCTTTCCATCCGGGGTTTTGAGCAAAACCGCTCGTTGTGCATAATCTATGTGTCCCTCATGCACAGACATCCAATCCATGCCTAGTATTACATCTAGACCTTGTGACTCCAATATTACCAGATGTGCAGTGAAATTGTGTGCTCCAATCCTCACAGTTAAGTCGCGGCATCCCGCACTAGCTATCGTTTCCCCTCCAGGTGAGCTTACTCTAATAGACCCTTTTAGAGACTCCGTAGGTAACTTATACTTATCCACAAATGCCCTTGATATGAATGAATGCGATGGACCAGTATCAAAAAGAATAAGAGCATGGTGGGAGTTGATTGGAAACTTACCAACCACGAGTTCCGGCTCATCTGGGATCTCCTCCACATTCATGTGGTTCCCTGTGGCCTTCTGGTTGG
The DNA here is from genome assembly GCA_023614405.1 of Avena insularis. NCBI lineage: Eukaryota > Viridiplantae > Streptophyta > Magnoliopsida > Poales > Poaceae > Avena > Avena insularis. The sequence goes on along the minus strand of CM042693.1, from coordinate 304,111,183 downwards.
CGCCTGGCTTGGCTCCCAGTCCCTTCTTCTCTAGGAATTTGTCAGCATAATGTCTTTTCTGGTTGCACTTGAAGCATATCACTTTACTCAGGTTCTTCACATAGTGGCGATCACGGTTGCGGTTGTGTCCATTGTGCCCTCTAGAATGGTGAGTGTGTCCTCCCTTGTGGCTGTGGCTGCTGCTCCTGTGACTCTCATGGCAATATCCATTGCCTCCATTGCTGTGACGGTCATGGCTTCCATGGAGCCCATAGTCACTTCCCCCATGCCTGGAGTATCCATCATAAGAAGTGCGAGACTTGTGGTGACAGCCAGAGTGGTGGTTGCTATGCTTCCTCTTGCAGTTTTCCACCTGTTTATGCTTACCCTCCAGAATTTTGACCTTGTCCATAAGCTCTTGGAAAGTGGGCAATAGACCACAGACAGCTGCAGCGAGAGCTCATCACTGAGGCCATCCAGGAACCTCTCTCTCCTCTTGGCATCAGTATTGACATCCTCAGGGGCATAACGCGACATGTTGTTGAATTCCTCTATGTATTCTGCCACAGTGCGATTGGTTTGGCACAAGTTGCAGAACTCCTTCCTCTTCAGACTCAGAACCCCTAAAGAAAGATGCTTGGTCTTGAAACCTTCCTCAAACATGGCCTAGGTAACTATGTCCAACGGGTGGGGGATCTGGAAAGTATCCCACCACGAAGAAGCCGGTCCCTCCAGTAGATGAGAAACAAACCTCACCTTTTCAGCATCAGTGCATCCAACAGTTACCAGATCCTTGTTCACTTAATGCAGCCAGTCAAGAGCAACCATTGGTTCATGTGTAGTAGAGAACTTTGCTGGCCTTAGCCTCAGAAACCTTGCAAGTGCATCACCCTGGGGCTGGTTGTTCCCGTTGTTGTTGTTGTTTTTGTTTTTGTTTTTATTTTTATTGTTGTTGTTGTTGTTTTGGTTGTTGTTGTTGTTGTTGTTGATGTTGTTGTTGTTGTTGTTTTTGTTTTTGTTTTTATTTTTTTTATTGTTGTTGTTGTTGTTCTGGGCAACCATGAATTGGGTCATCACCTGAGCTAGCTGTGCCTGTGCTGCTACAAGTCGCTCCATCTCAGTGGGTTTGTTGTTGTTGTTGTTCTTGTTGTTGTTGTTGTTATTGTTGTTCTGGGCAACCATGAATTGGGTAATCACCTGAGCTAGATGCGCCTGTGCTGCTACAAGTCGCTCCATATCAGTGGGTTGATGGCGGGGAGGCATCTGCGGTTCAGCACATATAAGTTTAGAAAGAAACATATGTGAAAATAAGATTCTACCCATGCATTATGATCATACAACAACAAAACAATCACAGAAAATCACAAACAAGCATCACATCAGCAATGATGCAAATAAGAACTGTTCCAGCGGTTTATCCTAGAAATATACAACTACAAAATATTTTAGAGGCGATTGCAACAGCTATAAACAATTAGTCCATCAAAAGGATGAAATAGGAAATCTGCTAGAACAGTACAACACTGTTCACAATTTGTTTTCCTAACTTAAACTCATCAGAAAATTTAGCAGATTTTTGTGTATACAGTATATGAAATTTTGCACCAGACCCTACTTTTCATATTTTTCCCAGTTACCAATAAAATATGAAAAATCGTATAGTACAATAGGTATGACAGAAAACTGCAGTAGAAATATGACGAATTTTAACCAAAACTTTGCCATAACTGATTTATATATTCGCACAAATATTCCTGAAACTTTAGAGTACACAAGAGAAGGTCCCTAACACTTTAAACTAATAGTAACAAAGTTTTACATTGATCGAGGCCTTAATACTAACGAAGTATCCTAATGAAGACTAATTGATGGCCATCTAACTAGTTCATGAAGAGGTTGCAATAGGTCCTTGAATCCATGCGTTGGCGCTTCAGTCCACGAGCTATCCATGGAGGTGGCGTGTAAAAATCCCCTAAATCCTCTCTTAAGACCTCGAAATCCACCTCCTCGGGATCCTCTTCTTCTTCCTCATCCTCTGCTGCAACATCAACTGCTTCATCTCCTCCACCAACGTTGCCTCCATCATCATCTTCATCTTCATCACCGTCATTGTTCCCTACATAATCTTCATCATCGCCATTGCCATCATCCCCATTGTTGTCATCGTCAGATGGGGGATTCAACTGTGCATGGAGAGCGGCAATTTGTGCTGCCATATCAATGATGGTTTGATCCCTTTCCATCACCACTTGGTTCCTCTCTTGGACCGTTTCATTCAGCTACGCTATGGCCTGATCCTTCTCCTAGACGGTTCCGTTCAGCTGCGCTATGGTCTCATCCCTGCCAATAAGCGTTTGCTCCATGACATTCATAGCGGTGTGCAAGGTATCAATTTCCTATCCATGAATCACTAGACCGTTGTTGGCATGATCAGTTATCCCCTTCAGCTGCATCAGCTTTTGAGCTAGAACCCCATTCTCAATCTCCATGTCCTTTATGTGCTTCTGACGGGACGACATGGTGTTCCCATTTCCCGGGGTAACCACAACGTTCCCATTCTCATCACGTCTTCCAAACTCACGGAAGGGGGAGTTTATTGGCAACAGATGTCGGTGAAGGTGGCACTAGCGTGACAAAGCTTCATGCATAGCCAAGTTTACTCCAAGCTCCCAGGTGGCATACCGCTTGGTGTAGACCAGATGCCTAGGGTTTGGCATGGTGGGATCTCTGAAGATAATTGTGGTGATCTCCCAGGTGGCACGTCCATACCCATAGGTATTGTAAGGTTCCCAACCTTTAATAAGGTAGAGATCCCTGCGTTTACAATGCTAGTCCCTGGATCAATAGCTAGCATCCACAGTTAAGATGTAATATCAAGAAACAAAGGTCATAATACAACTTTATAACCAGGAATAAAATAATTCATTACATCTTACATAGCTCATTTGGCTATCTCAGTACATTGCAGCAGAATATCTATAAAGGATGGAGTCCTTCATCTTCAAAGTGCCACAGGCAGTCATGTTGGTTGTAGACTTGTAATCCTATTGAACACACTTCACTAACATTCAAACAAACCTGCAACATAATAAGTTGCAGCCACAAGGGACAATACATTTGAATTGTATTGGCAAGTTTCACTACTATGTAGAAATAAGTGGAACCTATCATTTACATGCATATTTGGCTAAGTAGGGTTTAGGCTCTTTTGTAGAAAGCAATATAGTTTTATCCTATCTTTTCAAAATAGTTTTTGATCTTTTTCAAATCTTTCTGAACTTCTTGGAAAACTCCAAGTGCTTCAAATCCCTTGTTATCACCATCAAGTTTTACTTTGAGAAATTGGAATGTCGAGATATTCCATAGCTTCAGGCCTTAGTTGCTCAGTATTGTCCATAACCGGGGACACGGCTAAGTACTTAGAATTTGATCTTCTGAAGAAGTTGTACACTTTACACACATGACACAATCTCGTCTTGACGCCACCAGTGGCCGCTGGATAAGTACTCACCAAAATGGAGTACCGGCAGATCGAGAATGTGACAAAGTCTTTCCATAGGAGTCCTCCCAATACACAATGCTAGCTTGTCAACCAGGCACCAATGTAGGGTTAAATTTTCCTTACACAATTCTAGTTAACCTGAAGATGCCAATGCATGGGTCTTCCACTATGTAGTTGGCTAAGCCAGAGCCCATTTAGCATGTGGTCATACACAAGCCATCACGAGAAACATGTTCAATCTCTAAGTCCCTAGGTGGTTTTCTTCTAGTGCACATACAAAAAGAGATAGCCATATAAACATGGTTCCTTTTGTTGCCACCTTGTCCAATCTTGAGTATCCTTGTCCACCCAGGTGGTTCATTGAGTACTTGTTTTATTATATAAAACATATATGTTTCCAACACTTCATATATTCATATCATATATCCCATCCCAATATATATAGCAGGGCTAAGCTTACTACAACTACAATGTTTCCACTAAGGAAGATATAAAGGTATCCTATTAGGATTTAGCATAGCATAAAATATAGTAGTCCTTCTCATGCATGTTACAAAAATCCACTAAGTGTAATGAAAATAGTAGGACTTGGATGATAGTGTCACTTGCCTTTTTAGTAGAGAATGTTGGTTCGCTTCTTGATCTTGCAAATATCACACTCTTCTAATTCCACTACAATTCAATCAAGCAAACACAAATTCAACTAGCATTCCAACTAATTTACCACACATAGAATAATAGAAACAAGGTCATGCATGCAAGCATGCAAAAGATAGTTTTATTTGCAAATGTGGTTTCTACTAGGCTCTAAACATTATAAAGTTCAAAGTGGTCATTTACTAAAGTGGTAAAACCATTTGCAAAAGGTTTTATCTATAAACCATTTTTAAATCAAATCATTATTTTATGTGGTTGAAAATGCTTTTAGTAAAGCAATATTCTTTAAAGAGTTCACCAAATATATTTTAATTCTCAAAACTTGGTTTTTAGGGTCAGGAGGTTTGAATCAAATCATTTCCCAAAGGTTTTACTCAAAAATCATTTCTAAATCATAATCAATATTTTTATTTGACTAGAAATGGGCTAATTTAAATATTCATTTCTTATCTTCACAAAATACATTTTTAAATCCATAAGTTGGGTCCTAGGGTTAGTAGGTTCACAACAAACCATTTTGCAAAGATTTCATCTCAAAAATATATGTAGAACAATTTGTATATTCAAATTAAGCCTACACATGTTCCTGCAAATTCAACCAATTTTCCAGAAGCAAATCATTAAACAAAATGCATGGTTGCAAAGTACTTGTTCTGCTGAGTCCATTGATATAAAATTTGCAAACTTTGGACGTGTAGAATTAAAGTTATGAATTTTACAAGTTTGCAAATCAAATAGAACATTTTCTGGTTTTATTCAAACAGACTGGCCACATGGCTTGCTCTGATAGGCTGGTACCGTTTCGTGCGGATCAGCCTCTGTGAGTCATTGGATCTAAATGAAATCGTGCGGCTCTGGTTCATTCCTACCCCTTCGTTAAGTCATCTGTTTCACGCCACGATTTCAATCAAACGTGCGTAATCGCTGACCACAAAGTGGCTACTGACGGCGATAGGCGGCGGAGCGCTCTAGCGGCGATCTTGCCGACGAACCATGTAACATCCCTAAAATCATGTTTCAAACTCATGCATATCATCCATGCATCCATGATCATATGAATTTCATTTCAAACAACTCATTTCAAAACAGAAGCATTTATGCTTATCATTTTATGTAAGTTGCTCTAGCCTTAGTGCTACCTTTCAATGAGAAGAGTACTTGTTTTGTTCAGTGAGGTTTGAATTCAAACTTAGGCACCATTAAAAGTGAACAAAGTTTCAAAACAAAATAAGTAAATAAAACCAATATTAAGCCTATTGTATATATCACATAAAGGCTTGGTTTTATTTTTATTTTCATTTGATCAAAGTGTTTTGAATAAACAGTAGTGTTTGACACACATTTGAGTGCAAGGTTTGCAGTATAAAAACCTAGAGAAGATTTGAATTCAAACTCATTTGGTTTGAAATTGAAAATCATTTCAGAAAATCAAAATAGAAAAAGAAAAGGAGAAAAGAAATAGAAAAAGGCCAGCGCCACCTATCTGGCCCAACTACGAATCCAGCCCAGTAAGCCCACCCGGGTTTCCCCTCTCTCTCTCACTCGCAGACACACCCACCAGGTCACTGACCACACGACCCCACCTTCTCTCTGTTTTATTCGCTGACAAGTGGACCCTGCGACCACGTCGTCGTCGTCGTCATCTCACGCTAGCGCGGCGCGCTGCCGCTCTTCCGCCATCACTTGCTTTCATCAACTGCGGGCTTAATTGCCCTTGATTCCGCGCTTAATCGCCGCCCTCCTTCTTCCTACATAAACCCCTCTGCACCGCGGCCATTTCCCCTCACCTAGCGCCACCTCTACGCCCCTAGGCTGCCTGCAATTGCCTTTGCGCCGCCGCAGACAGAGCAACTCCGGCGACGAATCTCGGTGAGTACAGACCGCCCCTCTGCCTCTAGTTCAAACCACCGTGACCAGCATGACCTTGTGCACTCGCTAATGCCCCCCGTTTGCTTTCTCATGACCCAGAGCGACGTCTTCGTTCTCACCCGCGAGCACCTGAGCCGCCGCTCGACTCCGACGTGCGATTCAGGTAAAAAGAGACCGCCCCTTGCCTCCCCTTTGGTGCTTTCTTGTTCGCCATGCCCTTGCGCATCTCCTAAACAATCTGGGTTGTGCTAGTTCGACGCAGAGCCTCGGCAGCGTCTTCGACAGCAAGCAACTGACGCCGCCCGCAACTCCGATGAGCTCCAGCGACCATCTCCGTGCGCCCCTTGCCAAACCACCGCCACCTTGAGCATCAGCAGCACACGGCGAGTCTGGTAAGCCCCTTCCCCCTCTCCCGCGCGACCTAGAACGCCGGTAGCATCTCTGACAGAGGCGCCGCCGCCTGTCGCCGCCGCCAGCGCCGCCACTGGATGGTCAAAGTGCTGAGCGCCGTTAGATCTAGATCCTGCGGATACGATAGAACGTGACCGAAGCGGTAAGATTGGATTTGAGCCGCGCGATTAAGTTAGATCCAGCGGCTCAGAAGCGTGATCCAACGCGAAACGGTACCGGCCAATCAGATTAAGACGCGTGGCAGTAGTTTAGATTTAAAAACAGGATTTGAATCTATTAGATGTTTGAATTTGTTTTAGCTATAACTTTTGATTCCCACGTTAGAATTTGACAAATTTTATATCATTAGAATCAGGAGAACAAGCCCTTTCAAATTATGCAATGTGTTTAATGTTTTGCTTCTGTTAAAATGGTTTAAATTACAGAAACATGTATAGGTCTAATTTGAGTATATGAATTGTTTGAGAAATATTTTAAGGTTTAAATAAATGTTGTTTGGCAAGTTTTTAACTTGTTTATGAACCCGTACTGTACACTTGCTTTGTTGAGTTTTAAAAATCATCACATATCATATTGCATGCATTCATATATTTTTGTTTGTATATGTTTTGTATGTGATTTGTGGCTATGAATCTTTGTGTAGATTTTGGTGCCAATAGTGATTGTGATTGTGAGGAGTGTAGCTACTCTCCAAACTACCAAGGCAAGTGGTACTTCATGATATTTTTAATCCTATGTTTTCTACTAAGCATTAGAAATATTTTGCTAGTCTTGCATGCTATATTTTGCTTTTATGCCATGTTGGGAAATCCTAGTAGTTGTAGAATTGCTAGAAATTTCTAAGTTAAAGATGCTATCTATGGCATGCTTAGCCTAGCTAGTAGCAACCAAGGGTTGGTGAAATATACATGTTATGATGAAAATATTTCTAAGTCTTTGGACTTGTGTTTTGCCTAATAAAACAACTAAGTAAATGAAACACCTGGGTGGAATGGAGTGGTTTATGTTGAGTGGTTACACAAGGCCCATTTATATGGTTTACCTTGAGTATCTCACTTGTGGAAAGCCACCCAGGAACAAAGAGATTTTAGAGGCCAAGTGTTAAGAAGCTTCTAGTGCAGCCACTTGGCAATATGGGCTCTGCCTGGATCACATAGGTTGCTAGAACTTAGCCATTTGGACAGTTGGTGGTAGTGGGATGATAGGTTGGAACGCGTCCATTTGGTCTAAGGGAAGGCTTCTGAAAGGTCCTGTCTTGGTGAAAATCAAGTCTGGTGGTAAAAGTGCACAACCTCTGCAGTTGGAAGAATCTAAGTACTTAGCCATGTCCCTGGAAAAGGACAACTTGAGCATCAAGACATGGAAGCTATCAAGAATCTCCTCATCCCAATTTCTAAGTATAACTTGTGGGTGAACAAGGGTGAAGGACCTCAATGTCTATTGGTGGTTCCTTGGGAAACGTTTTGACAAAGAAAAACTTAGTGATTTCAACTAATAGGCAAAACCTATTTTGAGCAAAGAAAGCCAAGCTACACTTAGCCAAATTGCATATAGTATCTAGTCCACCTAAATTATACTAAGGTATCACTTGCCAATACTATTCCAATGTATTGACCCACTGTGGCTGTAACTTGTGATGTTGCAGGTTACTCTGATGAGGATTAGGAGTCATGAGTCTACACTCAACATGTTTGCTTGTGGCACATGAAGATGAAGACTTTTATTTATTTACTTATTCAAACTCTTGTACTAGGCCTGTGGCCTTGGAGTTGTAAAGACTATGTTTGTCTCTGGAGTGACTGTAATAATGACCTTTGTTTCTGTGTACTTCATCTTAAACTGTGGATGCTAGCATTGATCCAGGGACTAGCATTGCAATCAGAGGGATCCTTTTCCTTTATAAAGGAGGGATCTTACAGATGGTATCAGAGCACTGTGTTGCCTGTAGGATTATGACCCTAGGATTGGAAACCACTAAGGAAAACTTTTCAACAACTTCTACACTTGTCTATTCTTCTCGTAAACTTTTCTAATCTTCTTTCTCATCTCTAATTGTAGATGAAATCCATCAACGAAGCTGTAAGGAAAGGACCACTCATGGCAATGACCTTGGAGTGTGAGACAGAATTTCCCAAGGCTCTCAAGGACCTCATGGTTGCAATGGAAATACATGGTGCAGCTGTGTACAAAGGTTATCCTGTGATGGATGAAGGAGTTGAGTACTGGTGGGTGCAACTTCACTTGTATAAAAACAAGGAAGACAACCACAAGGAATTAGGATTCTGCATGTTCACCAATTCAGTGGTGCACACTACATTCTTTGATTCAGCAAAGGATGCAGCTTGGAGGACCATCAAAGAACTTGGTGATAGAGTCAAGTGCAGAATGCTCAACCTCCAAAATGACCTAAAGGAAGAGAAGAAGCATACCCAAGAGTTGGAGGCTACCAACCAAACCTTAAGAGGAGACATTATAGACTTAGTGATGGAGTCATGTGAGCAAGATAGACTGATTGCTTCTAGAAACATTATGTTAGCCAACAGATCCAGTGAGATAGGATTGTAAACGTACTTCGTTAGTTGGACCACCACTTATCACCTATTTTCCAAATGTTGCTTGAAATAAGTTGAACCTTGGTTGATGTAATGGATTCATGTATGCCATGACTTGTGTGTTTTGATTTTCAAAAATATGCATGTGATGCTTTGCCTTGTGTTTTATCTTAAATTGTGTTGTTCTAACTTTTTCTATCTTATAAATAGATGCCTAATGTTATCATCAGCACTGTTGAGGAGTTCCAGGGAACTCGCTTTGGTCCTTGTATTGTTGAGCTCACTACTTTGCTCAATCTCCCTCTTCCTACCATCATGGTGCTTTCCCTCACCAAGTTCGAGAGGAAAGTCCTTTGGGGTTTCAAGGTCAATCAGCCCGGACGCCAGATTGAGCCTACCACAGAGGCTATCATCTTCAAGCTCATGCACGATGACAAGGAGAGAGGCCTTGAGGTAGTCATGCAGGATCTGATAGGACGTCTGCTAGGGAGACACTCTCGACAGGTTAGAGGTACTCACTTCCACATCTTCGATAGTCGTGATGAGGATGGAGAGGCCATCGACTTTGAGGGCACTTCGAGGGAGACAGCGGAGCCGATTCGTCTATACCTCCAGGACTTAGAGGCTCTCATTAGGCACGTGGACTCTGATAGGACCAACGTCATGCTCAATAATGACGAACTCCAGGTGCAGCTTCGCGAGAAGGACAAGCTCTTCGCGGAGCAAGATGAGATAGTCAAGGATATGGAGGCAAAGTTCGAGAGCCAGGACAGAAAGTTCAAGAGTCAGGAGAAGCGAGTCCAGGATAGGAACAAGAGGATCCGGGACATGACTGAAGAACTGCAGGCCAAGGACTTCGAGCTCGAGAATCAACAGACGGTGATTGAGAGGCTTCGTTCCCAGAAGAGGGCTCTCAAAGCCAAAGTAGAGACCTTGACCGCCAATGTCGAGGAATACAAGACTGCAATGGAGAATGCAGGTCTTACCTTTGTTGAGGAGGAGGTTGATGCCGAGGAGTAGATTTGACTACTCATTTATCATTTATTTATCATACTTTATTTGTGTCACAATGACCATCCAACATGTGGATGGCTTGTTATTTGTGTGTTTACTTTGCGAACTTGTCGTTTTTATTGTTGAACTATTATTGCTATGATGCATGTTTTGTGAATGTTTATGTGATGTATTGTGCATGAAAGCATCTATGGGTATCTCATTCTTATCTCTATTGAACAAACCACAGATGCCTCCCCGTCATGCCAATCCCAACCCCAACAACAACATCACTCCAGAAATGTAGCAAATGATGACAGCTCAGACTCGGCTGATGCAAATGATGACGACGTTCATCCAGAACCAAAACAACAACAACAACAACAATAATAACAACAATAACAACAACCCGGGTTTTGACATGCTAACCAGGTTCTTGAGATTGAGGCCAGCAAAGTTCTCAGGAACAACTGATCCCATGGTGGCCAATGATTGGCTACGCTCTGTGAACAAGGACTTGGTAACCGTGGGCTGTACTGATGCAGAAAAAGTCAGATTTGCAGCACATTTGCTGGAAGGGCCAGTCTCCACTTGGTGGGATAACTTCCAGATCACCACTCCCATAGAAGATGTGACATGGGCTATCTTTGAGGACGGCTTTCGTACTGCTCATATCTCATCTGGAGTGATGAGTCTGAGGAAGAAAGAATTCCATAATCTGAAGCAGCGCCACCGCAGCGTGGCTGAATATATTGAGGAGTTCAACAATCTGGCGCGTTATGCACCGGATGAAGTTGACACCGATGCTAAGAGGAAGGAAAAGTTTCTTGAAGGTCTGAATGATGAACTGAACTTGCAGCTATCAGTATCCTATGTTCCCACATACCAGTCTCTTTGTGATAAGGCTGCTATTTTGGAGAGCAAAATGAAGCAAGTTGAAAGCAGGAAGAGAAAGCACTCAGACATGCACAGCTCGGGATCGTCTCACAAACGTTCCCATTATGATGATAGTGGAAACTCAGGATCCCACAAGCATGGGAAATTCAACAAGCACCACAACCACAACTGTCATGACAACAAGCATCACCGTAGTCATGACAATGACAAGTACAAGAACCACAAGGGTGGATATAAGAGCCACCACAGTGGTAGTGGAAGTGGCAGTGGAAGCCAGCCTGTCAAGAAGGACATTAGTCAGGTTGAATGCTTCAAGTGCAAGAAGATGAGGCATTATGCAAATGAATGCCCAGAAAAGAAAGTTGAAGGACCCAACAAGCCCAACCCTTTTCAGAAGGGACAAGTCAACCACATTAATGTGGAGGAAATCTATGAGGAGCCTGATGCTGTTGCTGGTAAGTTCAAACTCAATTTTGTTCCAGCATTTGTTTTCTTTGATACTGGTGCATCTCATAAATTCATATCAAGAGCATTTGTTGAAAGAAATGAACTACCGGTAGAGACTATTGGGTGTCCTATAAAAGTAAGTTCTCCCGGTGGAGAAATGATAGTGAATTCAGGATGTCATGATCTAGTCATAGAGTTTGGGAAGTATAAGTTTCCCGTTAACTTGATAATCCTAAATTCCCAAGGATTGGATGTCATTTTGGGAATGGACTGGATGACTAAGCATAAGGGAATGATAGATTGTGCCAACCATACTGTCTCACTCACAACTCCAGAAAATAAAAGGATCAGATTCAAGACCAACTCTGAAGCAAGGAGTATGCCAAATTCTCTTAAGGGGTTAGCATAGACAGTGTGCCAATTGTGAGTGAATATCCGTATGTGTTTCCGGAAGAATTGCCGGGAATGCCACCAGATAGAGATGTGGAGTTCCTTATTGATTTGCTACCAGGATCTGGACCAATAGCAAAGAGACCGTACAAGATGTCAGTTGATGAACTGAAAGAGCTCAAGAAACAACTTGGAGAGCAGTTGCAGAAAGGATTTATTCAACCAAGTTCTTCATCTTGGGGAGCCCTAGTTTTTTTTGTGGAGAAGAAAGATAGAAGTCAAAGGTTATGCATAGATTACCGTTCACTCAATTAGGTGACTATCAAGAACAAATACCCTTTGCCTAGAATCAATGACTTGTTTGATCAGCTTGAAGGAGCTTGTGTGTTCTCAAAGATTGATCTCCGGTCAGGTTATTTTCAGCTCAAGATAAGAGAACAAGACATACCTAAAACAGCTTTCACTACAAGGTATGGATTGTATGAGTATACCGTGATGCCATTTGGTTTGACCAATGCTCCAGCATACTTTATGAATATGATGAACAAGGTGTTCATGGAATTCCTTGATAAGTTTGTTGTCGTTTTCATCGATGACATTTTAGTCTACTCCAAGAGCAAAGAAGAACATGAAGGGCACTTGCGATTGATACTTGAGAAGCTTAGAGAGCATAAACTGTATGCCAAATTCAGCAAGTGTGAATTCTGGCTAAATGAAGTTGGATTTCTTGGACACGTTGTGTCAGGAGATGGTGTAGCAGTTGATCCTGCTAAAGTTTTATCAGAATCGAATGGGAATCTCCCAAGTCAGTGAAAGAAGTTCGTAGTTTCCTTGGCTTAGCAGGTTACTACAGAAGGTTCATTGAGAATTTCTCCAAGGTAGCTAAACCTATGACAGAATTGCTAAAGAAAGACAAGAAATTTGCTTGGTCTGAAGGTTGTGAACTAAGCTTTCAGGATTTGAAGAAGAGACTTGTGACAGCACCAGTCTTGTGTTTGCCAGATTTGGAAAAGGATTTCCAAGTATATTGTGATGCATCTCATCATGGGTTGGGTGCAGTACTTATGCAAGAAGGAAAAGTTGTGGCTTATGCCTCGAGACAACTCAAAACTCATGAAGTGAATTATCCTACTCACGATTTGGAGTTACCTCTGTTGTCCATGCACTCAAAACATGGAGACACTATCTTTTGGGAAAGCGATGTGAAGTGTTCACAGATCACAAGAGTTTGAAGTATATCTTCACCCAGAAAGAAATTAATATGAGACAAAGAAGATGGCTAGAACTCATCAAGGACTATGACTTAAGTTTGCAATACCATCCCGGTAAAGCAAATGTTGTAGCGGATGCTTTAAGCCGTAAGGTTTTTGTGAATGGCCTTACCAAGGGAGAATTGCCCGATGATTTGTGTGCCCAATTTAGATATCTTAAATTGGAGATTGTGTCTGAAGGACATCTCATGTCTTTGGATGTTTAACCCACTTTGTTGGACAAGATCAAAGAATCCCAGAAGATTGATAAGGAAATTGAGGAGATTAAGGAAAAGATTGGTAAAGGAAAAGCCAAAGGATTCCATGAAGACGAACAGGGTACTTTATGGCATGGGAAACGTATCTGTGTTCCACAAGATCCGGAGCTTTGGAAACTGATATTACAAGAAGCACACAACTCACCGTATTCCATTCATCCGGGTTACACCAAAATGTACATGGACATGAAGGAAAGATTTTGGTGGAATAATCTCAAGAAGGACATCACCGAACATATTGCTTTGTGTGATGTGTGTAGTAGAGTGAAAGCGGAACATCAGAAACCAGCAGGTTTGCTTCAACCACTACCTATTCCTGATTGGAAGTGGGACAAGATTGGTATGGATTTCATTACCAGATTACCAAGGACCCGGTCAGGATACGATTCTATTTGGGTAGTAGTGGATCGCCTAACCAAAGTGGCTCATTTCATACCCGTGAAGACAACCTATACAAGTGCTAAGTTGGCCAAGATCTATATGAGCAGAATTGTGTGTCTACATGGAGTACCCAAAAGTATTTTGTCTGATAGCGGAACTCAACTCACTTCCCATTTTTGGAGACAGCTACATGAGTCATTGGGAACGAGGTTGGAATTCAGCACTGCCTTTCATCCTCAAACTGATGGACAGACAGAAAGGACTACTCAGATTCTTGAAGACATGTTGAGGGCATGTGCCCTAGACTATGGAGCCAGTTGGGATGAAAGTCTGCCTTACACAGAATTTTCTTACAACAACAGCTATCAAGCCAGCATTGAGATGGCACCATTTGAGTTTCTCTACGGGAGAAAATGTACCACCCCATTATTGTGGAATGGTGTGGGAGAAAGAAGTTTGTTCGGACCAAAACTTATCAAAGAAGCCGAAGAGAATGTCAAGTTGGTTAAGGACAGATTGAAGATAGCATAGTCCCGAAAGAAAAGCTATGCAGATCCTAAGCGTAGAGAAGTCACCTACGAAGTTGGTGATAGAGCTTATCTTAGAGTGTCACCACTTCGTGGAGTGAAGAGGTTCGGAGTCAAAGGGAAGTTGGCCCCAAGATATGTTGGACCATTCAAGATTCTGAGTCGTAAAGGAGAAGTTGCTTATGAAATTGAATTGCCAGAGTCTTTGTCAGCTGTCCATAATGTGTTTCATGTGAGTCAGCTTAAGAAATGTCATCCAGAAATGGAAGAAACTTCTTTGAAGGATACTATACCTTTGGAGGAGGTACAATTGGAAAGTGATCTCACTTATGAGGAGGAGCCTATCAAGATTCTTGAGAATGCAGAAAGAGTCACACGGACTAAGACTATCAAGTTTTGCAAAGTGCAGCGGAACCATCATTCCGAAGAGGAAGCAACATGGGAAAGAGAAGATGATCTTCGGAAAGACCACCCTCACCTATTTGCTAGCCAATCCGAATCTCGAGGGCGAGATTCACCTTAAGGGGGTTAGATTTGTAACATCCCTAAAATCATGTTTCAAACTCATGCATATCATCCATGCATCCATGATCATATGAATTTCATTTCAAAACAGAAGCATTTATGCTTATCATTTCATGTAAGTTGCTCTAGCCTTAGTGCTACCTTTCAATGAGAAGAGTACTTGTTTTGTTTAGTGAGGTTTGAATTCAAACTTAGGCACCATTAAAAGTGAACAAAGTTTCAAAACAAAATAAGTAAATAAAACCAATATTAATCCTATTGTATATATCACATAAAGGCTTGGTTTTATTTTTATTTTCATTTGATCAAAGTGTTTTGAATAAACAGTAGTGTTTGACACACATTTGAGTGCAAGGTTTGCAGTATAAAAACCTAGAGAAGATTTGAATTCAAACTCATTTGGTTTGAAATTGAAAATCATTTTAGAAAATCAAAATAGAAAAAGAAAAGGAGAAAAAAAATAGAAAAAGGCCAGCTCCACCTATCTGGCCCAACTACGAATCCAACCCAGTAAGCCCACCCGGGTTTCCCCTCTCTCTCTCACTCGCAGACACACCCACCAGGTCACTGACCACACGACCCCACCTTCTCTCTGTTTTATTCGCTGACAAGTGGACCCTGCGACCACGCTGCCGTTGTCAATCACGCTGACGCCCGCTCCGCCGCTTACTACGATCGCCGCAGGCTTAATTTCCCTTGATTCCACGCTTAATCGCCGCCCTCCTTCTGCCTACATAAACCCCTCTGCACCGCGGCCATTTCCCCTCACCTAGCGCCACCTCTACGCCCCCAGGCTGCCCGCAATTGCCTTTGCGCCGCCGCAGACAGAGCAACTCCAGCGACGAATCTCGGTGAGTACAGACCGCCCCTCTGCCTCTAGTTCAAACCACCGTGACCAACATGACCTTGCGCACTCGCTAATGCCCTCCGTTTACTTTCTCATGACCCAGAGCGACGTCTTCGTTCTCACTCGCGAGCACCTGAGCCGCCGGTCGACTCCGACGTGCGATTCAGGTAAAAAGAGACCGCCCCTTGCCTCCCCTTTGGTACTGTCTTGTTCGCCAGGCCCTTGCGCATCTCCTAATCCATCTGGCTTGTGCTAGGTCGACGCAGAGCCTCGGCAACGTCTTCCACAGCAAGCAACTGACGCCGCCCGCAACTCCGACGAGCTCGAGCGACCATCTCCGTGCGCCCCTTGCCAAACCACCGCCACCTTGAGCATCAGCAGCACACGGCGAGTATGGTAAGCCCCTTACCCCTCTCCCGCGCGACCTAGAATGCCGGTAGAATATCTGACAGAGGCGCCGCCGCCTGTTGCCGCCTCCAGCGCCGCCACTGGATGGTCAAAGTACTGAGCGCCATTAGATCTAGATCCTGCGGATACGATAGAACGTGAGCGAAGCGGTAAGATTGGATCTGAGCCGCGCGATTAAGTTAGATCCAGCGGCTCAGATGCGTGATCCAACGCGAAACAGTACCGGCCAATCAGATTAAGACGCGTGGCAGTAGTTTAGATTTAAAAACAGGATTTGAATCTATTAGATGTTTGAATTTGTTTTAGCTATAACTTTTGATTCCCACGTTAGAATTTGAAAAAAATTATATCATTGGAATCAGGAGAACAAGCCCTTTCAAATTATGCAATGTGTTTAATGTTTTGCTTCTGTTAAAATGGTTTAAATTACTGAAACATGTATAGGGCTAATTTGAGTATATGAATTGTTTGAGAAATATTTTAAGGTTTAAATAAATGTTTTTTGGCAAGTTTTTAACTTGTTTATGAACCAGTACTGTACACTTGCTTTGTTGATTTTTAAAAATCATCACATATCATATTGCATGCATTCATATATTTTTGTTTGTATATGTTTTGTATGTGATTTGTGGCTATGAATCTTTGTGTAGATTTTGGTGCCAATAGTGATTGTGATTGTGAGGAGTGTAGCTACTCTCCAAACTACCAAGGCAAGTGGTACTTCATGATATTTTTATTCCTATGTTTTCTACTAAGCATTAGAAATATTTTGCTAGTCTTGCATGCTATATTTTGCTTATATGCCATGTTGGGAAATCCTAGTAGTTGTAGAATTCCTAGAAATTTCTAAGTTAAAGATGCTATCTATGCCATGCTTAGCCTAGCTAGTAGCAACCAAGGGTTGGTGAAATATACATGTTATGATGAAAATATTTCTAAGTCTTTGGACTTGTGTTTTGCCTTATAAAACAACTAAGTAAATGAAACACCTGGGTGGAATGGAAGGAATGGTTTATGTTGAGTGGTTACACAAGGCCCATTTCTATGGTTTACCTTGAGTATCTCACTTGTGGAAAGCCACCCAGGAACAAAGAGATTTTAGAGGCCAAGTGTTAAGAAGCTTCTAGTGCAGCCACTTGGCAATATGGGCTCTGCCTGGATCACATAGGTTGCTAGAACTTATCCATTTGGACAGTTTGTGGTAGTGGGATGATAGGTTGGAACGCGTCCATTTGGTCTAAGGGAAGGCTTCTGAAAGGTCCTGTCTTGGTGAAAATCAAGTCTGGTGGGGAAAGTGCACAACCTCTGCAGTTGGAAGAATCTAAGTACTTAGCCATGTCCCTAGAAAAGGACAACTTGAGCATCAAGACATGGAAGCTATCAAGAATCTCCTCATCCCAATTTCTAAGTAAAACTTGTGGGTGAACAAGGGTGAAGGACCTCAATGTCTATTGGTGGTTCCTTGGGAAAAGTTTTGACAAAGAAAAACTTAGTGATTTCAACTAATAGGCAAAACCTATTTTGAGAAAAGCAAGCCAAGCTACACTTAGCCAAATTGCATATAGTATCTAGTCCACCTAAATTATACTAAGGTATCACTTGCCAATACTATTCCAATGTATTGACCCACTGTGGCTGTAACTTGTGATGTTGCAGGTTACTCTGATGAGGATTAGGAGTCATGAGTCTACACTCAACATGTTTGCCTGTGGCACATGAAAATGAAGACTTTTATTTATTTACTTATTCAAACTCTTGTACTAGGCCTGTGGCCTTGGAGTTGTAAAGACTATGTTTGTCTCTGGAGTGACCGTAATAATGACCTTTGTTTATGTGTACTTCATCTTAAACTATGGATGCTAGCATTGATCCAGGGACTAGCATTGCAATCACAGGGATCCTTTTCCTTTATAAAGGAGGGATCTTACAAACCAGGAAGCAAGAGGGGAAACGAAGGTGCTCACCATGCTCGTGGGAGTGTGGAGAAGCTCGAGGTGTGGTCGGCTTGGCGAGGGGCGCGCTGGAGCGGCGTGGATTGCTCGCCGGAGTCGGTGGCGGCGTCAGGCGGTTCTGTTTGTCGTCGGGGACGGAGCTGCAGATCTCCCTAAGGCAAAAGGAGCACATGGTTAGACGCGCACTGTCCTGGGGATCTTAGGAGAATCAACAGGAAGGCTCGGGGCGGTCGGTGTTTACCAGGAGAGCTCGCCGGAGCGAGAGCAGACGACGGCGGCGTGTTGAGGTTGTCCTTGCCGACGCTCTGGGGCAAGCGCGGGCGAGTGGAGCACACGGGCAGGTGCGCCTGGTGATAGGGATTAAAGCTGTGTGCAGTGGGAGGCGAGGTGTGGCCGGAATCAGTGCAGAGGCTCGTCGGAGACGGCGATGCTCGAGCTCGAAATTGGAGCAGCCTAGGGGCAGTGGGGAGGTGATGTTTGGGGGGAAAGAGAGAGGGGGGCGTGGCATTTATGTGTGCGTCCTTACTGGCATGAATTGATCACTCCATCAATCGGAATTAAGCCTCGAATCAAGGCACAGAAAACGGTCGCGAGGAGCTGGCCGCGGGTGGAAACGAAGCACAGTTGTGTGGGGCCTGTCTGTCAGCGAGGTGGAGGGAGTGGGAGATGGGGCCACTTGTCTGCGACTCAGCGGGTGCGTTTTCGCGTGAGAAAATGTTTCGGTGAGGGTATGCCGGGTGGGCTCTTGCTGGGCTTAGTAGGCCAGATGGGTTGGGTATGTTTGTTTCATTTTTTTATTCTGAAAGCCTTTTCTTTTTCCAATTTGAATTTCTGTTTTGATTTTCAAACAAATAATTCAAACTCCAAATGAATTCAAACTTCCACCAAACTTTGTATTGATTTTAGTAGGTTTCAAAAAAAAACCTTTTCAGTAGGTTTCATTTGAAAAACAAAAACACTTGGAAATCTTTTCAGTAGGTTTCATTTGAAAAACAAAAACACTTGGAAATCTTATTTATAATACATTGACAAGGTTTTAGTGTTTATTTAAAATGGAAAAGCCTTTACTTAAATAAAATTGGATCTTAATAAATCCTCATTATTTTATTTAAATAAACCTTTACTCTTTTTATCAAATAGAAATATTTTATTTTCAAAAGCTTGGCCAAGATTTAATTTGGCTCTATAAAATAATCCTTATTTATAATTCTACCTTTTCTTTTGAAAACCAAATCTTTTTATTAAAAGATCTAAAAATAGTGATTCCAACTATTATAACTTTATTTATTATTTGTTTATCTTTTCAAATCCCTTTAGGATTTTTATTTGATCAAAATAGGTTTTGATGTTTCCAATTGGAATCAAAAGTTTCTTCTCACCCTAAATTTCAACAAAATTTTATTTTATTTTTTTATTTTTCACATTTCAAAATTTGGAAAATTTTGGGATGTGACAGGTATATAATCTCCTTCCTTTGAACATTGGCAGCGGCACGCCCTGTGACTATGAGAGCTCTCCCAACTGTCTTGCGAAGGGCCTTGGTGAGTCGATCCCAGCATACTCAGTCCTAGTGACTTCTCCCATCTCTACTTTAAAAGAGGAAAGTGTGAGAACACAGAATTATAAGAGTTTACGAGAATGAAAGGCATAAGGATGTAAGACAAAGTTAATATAAACTTTATTAATTCTATGGATTCCTATTCCAAACCTAGGTCACGATTCTACAGTCGACACACGGGCTCTGATACCATCTTGTAACACTATAGCGCTGAAAAGACTGTAGCTTCTATGTGACACGCCAATCCCCGGATAAGTTCATTGGCTCACACAGAATAAAGATGCATAACATAGCAAAATATTCGTGTATCTTATATAACGAAAGATCTAGAGTAATCATTTATTACAATAATGCTTAGCTCTAAGGTTAGATCAACTTATTCTAATAAAAACATAAATAAATAACTCCTCCATTATTCAAATTACCCACAAGTGAACAAGTACCGAGTGGAGTATCACGATCTAATCGATCACTCAGAATCTGAACATCCCGCAACATGAAACGTAGCATCCCCGAAGGGTCAATACATGGAATGTATGGCAAGTAGAGCTATTAAAGAAGACAATAAACCTAGCATCTACATGGTTATTTGGTAAGTGGAGTTGTGGTTATCTTCCATTTGCAAATACCTTTGTTCTACTTTCATAAACAATATTGATTTTCTTTGAAAACATCCCAATTAAGTTAGCCCATCAACACTAAAGCAATTAGGAAATTAGAATGAGCGAGAAACATGTCATGACCTCAATATAAAGCAACTCAGATGTCCATAACTGGGACACGGCTAATCGATTAGTTTATACACCCTGCAGGGGTTAGTAGACTTTATCCATGTGACTTGGACATCCCAGCTCGTACCACCACTCTCATATTGGGTGATGATAGGGAGAAGTCCAAGATGAGACCGTTCGGGAAGTAGCTCCCCAAAACCAACACACACCATACCAACCTACCAAAATTCTACATCTCTGGCTACGTGGGTTCGAGTTGCCACAACCTAATAAGTCCAACCAACTGTCCATTTCATTATTGACACATGGTTGTAAGCTACAAAATAAAGAAGTCAATCATTTTATCTTGATACCTGGGTGCCTTTCCTCAATGATACCACCAAAAAATGTCAATCCCATCACAACCAGGAGGTTCATTGATTAAGTTGTTTTTAGTTTTCACAAACCAACACTTTAGAAACAACTTTCAAGTGATATAACCCAGCCCTCGTCTATCATAGCACAGCTAAGCACATCTACCAACGGTGGCTCAACTACAAGAGATCCCTACCACATAATAGGACATAGCATAGCGATAGTACTTCCTATTCATGCATCTAAAAAATACACCACAATGCATTGAAAATAGTTGGACAATGATCATGAACAAATTAGCATCTACTTGCCTTGGCTGCAGTGGTCGAACGAACAATCCTCACACGAGAAAGCGTTGCACTTGTCACAATCTACGCGGCACAATTGCAACACATAAACAATCCAAATGCATGCATGACATCTTAATCCAATTTTCAGTAGCATATGCATGTTCTCTATTATTCATGACTACTGATGACATGCATGAAGGTGTTGATGCATTGGAAAATCATTTGTTAAGAAATAGTGACCCAATTAATGAGTTTAAGGAAAATAATAAGCCCATGTTGTGTTCTGTGTTGTAAAATATGGGAGAAATACCTACTGTATGGGCAAGTTAAGCCCATGACCACTCTCGCGCAAAAAGAATTTATAGAACTTTTTGTACAATTATAATACTCCATAAAGCCTTTTATTACTTCCACAGATTTAAGTACAGTAAGCCTGCCATTTTAATTTAGAAATAGATTCTACATGTTCTGTAGACATATTATTTGTAATTTTCCGAGCAGTACTTATTTTGCTATGAATTTATTACTCTAAATAGGCCATTAAACCATTTAATTATTTATGGCACAACCTTACTGCAAAAGTCTGAACTAATTGCATAACAATGTTCGACATGAAATTGTGAATCCAACGGTATATTAATCATGATTTTTGGACATGTATATTAATTACTATGAATTTTTAAAGTTTCAAACATTTTCTAGTAATTAACCAATTTCTTTAAAATGGGGGAATATTCCCGCTGACTAGTCTCCGCTGATGCGGCGCTAACTGTGTCGGTTGAATGGTCAGCGTTCAACGGTCAAAGGCTAATCTAGGCTGTCCGTCCAAGATCTGACGGCGGGCGCGCGCATAGGGGGAGGCTCACCGGTAGCGGCGTCGGTTTCCGGCGAGGTTTGGCAGCGGTGAGGTGGCGTACAACATGCAGCGGTCGACGACGGTCCCTGGGGTGGCATCAGCAACATTCTTTGCTTCCTCGAATGGTGGCAGCGACGGGCCGAAGTGGTGCGGCGGCGTCGAGCTCCGGCGAGGCTTCGCAGGGTGCTGCTCGACGTGCTGTAGAGGAGGAAAGAGGGTCAGAAAAACAGCAGGGCGGCATTGTGATGCGAACGGGGAGGAAAGGAGGGCGAGGGGCGGTTTCCCGAGCTCGTACTGAGCAATGGCGGCGTCAGCGATGAGGAACTCCCGCAAGAAATTCGACGGCTCTCGTGGTGAAATTAGGGGGTTCCGGTGCGGGAGCTCGAGGGCTATAAGGTAGCGCAGGTGGGGCGCGGTGCCTCGACCGATTCCATGAGATACATGGCGTGCGATGGCCTCAGCATCCGTGCTCGACTCTGACGCGGCGGTGTCGATGGCGGGCTGAGGCGCGCGCTGGTGGGCCAGCCCGTGGGCATGCGTTGCTAGCAGCCGTGCGCGTGGCACTGTGCTGCCGGCTGCTGGCGCTAGTGGGCCCCGGGTGGGTCGACTGGGCCGTGGCTAGCTGTCGCGCTGGCTGGTTTTGTCCTTTAATTTTCCTGCTATTTAACTGAAACTGCACTGCCTGTTATCTGGATTTTATTAAACTAAAAAGGCCTTTAATTTTCCTGTTGTTTAACTGAACCTGCACTGCCTGTAATCTGAATTTTATTAAACTAAAATGGACATATCTTTTGATTTACTGCTCCAAATTGGGTGATTCAAATTGCTACAGTTTTGTAATTGTATCCTCTATGTAGCTATGCATCCAAAATTATCATAAGTTGCCATTCTAGCAGATGCAAGGTAAAAACTATGTTATTCACCTATATATGGTGATCAAGCATTTGTGTGGTGTTTTTGACAAAAAAATTTAAAACTGAATTTTTTCAAAGATGATTATGATGCAATGGCATGTATGATATGCAGTAACAATTCTAAAAATTGGGATGTGACAAAAGGAGTTTTATTTATAGAGATTACATTAAATTTGGTGGAAATTTAATGGGAATATGAGAGGGTTTTTTAAGTGGAGAAATGAAGGGGCTTATTGATGAGCGGGAGCTCCACCCACATGAATGGACAGAGGGAAAGGGGGCAGCCCCCATGCGCCGGACATCCCCATGGGGTTCCCACCTCCTCCTATATAAAGCCCCCTCTCCCTCTCTCATACTCACACCTCCTCGTGAAAGATCCCTCTCCCCCTCTAGTTTATCCTCCATGGTATCGGACTAGCGAGATACATGTTCTCGGTGACTTTTAATTTGGAAAGAGTTGTTACTTCCGCTGCATCGCTGGAGCAAGGAGGCAGAGGTTTCTCGGTGGCTTGGATGTGTGTGAGAGAGAACGGATGCGCTGCTGATTTGCGGTGCTAGACTTCTTCTCAATCTTGAGATCGGCAAGCGTTCGTCTACATCATCCATGAGTACAACCTTGTTAAACATTATCGGTCTACAAGGGTATGTTCTTTATGGATGTATATCCACCCATTGCTTGTATCTAGTAGATAGATCTTGGTACATAGTTGTTCCCATCGTATGAATTTTTTTGTTTTCTATGCTGCGAACTCTACAGTGGTATCAGAGCCGAATCTATGCGTAGATGCTTTGCACGGATAGTACACATATGAGTATGTGGGCGATGATGATCATTTTATTGCTTCTTAGTTGTACTTTGGATATTAGTGGCATAGTGGGATGAAGCGGCCCGGACAAACTTTACATGTCCTCGCACATGAGACCTGTTCCATGCTTGACATGCAACTAGTTTGCATAAGTGGCTAGCGGGTGTCTGTCTCTACTACTATAGTCAATATCTAATTTACAACGAGTTGTTAATAATTTGGTTATCCTCGTTGTGGTTCCATGTTCGTAGGTAAGAACGGTACTATCTTCGAAATACCTAAGCCACATAAAACTTGCAATGGCTAAATGAGAAGCGTCTAGTTTAGATTATTGCTGGGCTAGTGTCATGATATGGTAATATTGTAAGTATATGTATAGTCGATACTCTCACAACACACCTAACATGTAAGTTCCGTAGACCTTGGCCTTACACACAAAGGAATGATAAAGATCATACCACGATGCACATGATAATGATCAAGTGCAAGAACCATATCATTTAACTTTTCACATATGATGTTTGTTGCATCTTATATTGCTTGTTTTGCGTTTAATAAGATGATCCTTCATTTAGATATCAAGATAAAAATGTGTTCTCCCTTAAGTATCCACCCATTATGTTTTGCCACTTCAAGACATCACGTGATGATCAGGTGTTCTTGAATCCACGATCATATTTCGGGTGTAAGACAGTTTTACACATGCTAAATACTAAGGTTCTTACTTGGCGAGCCTAGAATTTACAAACATGGCTTCGGAACATGGACAGAAAGGTTAAGCATGAGTCATATGTTGATATGATGCCCATATAGATTCTCGCCTTTGAATCTACACCGACTCACATGATGATCCGACTTGGTATAGTGGATTTGGTTCATGTAATCACCAAAAAGGCATGAGGGATGTCATTTTTGAGTGGGAGTTCATTCATAATTTGTATTAGTTAAACTCAATCTATCATAAACTTAGTCTAAACTTAACAAATTCTGTTGTAGATGGCACCACCGGCTTTTAATTTCAATGTGTTCATGGAGAAAGAGAAACTTGAGATGAATGATAGCAACTTTACCGACTATGCCATGAATTTAGGATTCTCCTCTCTGCTGCACAAAATCAATATGTGCTAGAAGCGCCGCTAGTCCCCCCAACACTTGATGATGCCCCTGACGAGGAAAAGAATGCCTATCAGACTTGTCAGGAGGACCACAACTTAGTTCATTGCGGCATAATATATGGGCTAGAGCCAGAACTTCGAAAGCTCTTCGAAAACCAATGCCTTCGATACAATGGGTGAGTTGAAAATGATTTTCGACACCCTTGCTGCTATAGAGAGTTATAGTGCTTCATAAAAGTTCTTTTAGATGCATGATGGAAGAGAACAGCTCTGTTAGTGAGCACGTACTAAAAATGTCTGGGCATGCCGATAAGCTTGTGTCCTTAGGAATATCGATTCCCATTGACTTAGGCATACATCGTGTTCTCCAATATCTGCCACCTATCTACAAGAGCTTCATGATGAACTATAACATGCAGGGCATGAAGAAGTCTCTCCTCGAGCTTCTGTCAATGCTTAAGACTGAAGAGGTGGAGATCAAGAAAGAACATCAAGTGTTGATGATCAATAAGACCACCGGTTTCAAGAAAGACAAGAAGGGTAAACAGAAAGGAAAGAAGGGCAACAAATCGGTTGCCGCACCTAAAAAGAAATCCTGAGTTGGTCCTAAGTCTGATACTGAGTGCTATTATTGCAAGGGAACTGGCCATTGGAAGCGCAACTGCCCCAAGTATTTTACAGACAAGAAGGCCAGCAAGGCAAACAAAGGTATATATGATATACATGTTATTGATGTGTACTTGACTAGTACTCGTAGTAGCACCTAGGTATTTGATACCGGATCGGTTGCTAATATTTCTAACTCGAATCAGGGGCTACGGAACAAGCGACCGCTAGCAAGGGGTGAGGTCAAGATGTGTGTCGGCAATGGATCAAGTGTTGATGTGATCGCCGTCGGAATGCTGCCTCTCCACTTACCATCGGGATTAGTCATAAACCTAAATAATTGTTATTTGGTGCCTGCACTGAGCATGAACATTGTATCCGAGTCATGTTTGATGTGAAGTGCTTATTCATTTAAATCCGAAAACAATGGTTGTTCGATTTATATGAATGATATTTTTTATGGTCATGCAGGTGTGATGAATGGTTTATTTCTGTTGGATCTCGATAATAGTGTTACACATATTCATAATGTTGATGCTAAAAATATTAAACTTGACGATGATATATCCGCATATATGTGGCAGTACCGTCTAGGTCATATTGACGTTAAACGCATGAAGAAACTTCATTCAGATGGACTTTTGGAATCACTTGATTTCGAATCATTTGATACATGTGAGCCATGCCTTATGGGCAAGATGACTAGAACGCCATTTTCCGGTTCAATGGAACGGGCGACAGATTTATTAGAAATCATACACTCTGATGTATGTGGTCCGATGAGTGTCTCGGCGCGAGGTGGATATCATTATTTTGTTACATTCTCAGATGATTTTAGTAGATACGGTTATATCTACTTGATGAAACACAAGTCTGAAAGCTTTGAAAAGTTTAAGGAATTTCCAAATGAAGTGGAAAATCATCATAATAGAAAGATAAAAAATTTACGGTCTGATCGTGGAGGTGAGTATCTAAGTTACGAGTTTAGCACACATATGAAATAGTGTGGAATAGTTTCACAACACACACCTGCCGTAACACCATAGCAAAATGGTGTGTCAGAATGTCGTAATCGTACTTTACTAGATATTATTTGATCTATGATGTCTCTGACTGACTTGCCACTATCATTTTGGGGTTATGCACTAGAAACCGCTGCATTCACTTTAAATAGGGCACCATCTAAATCCGTTGAAAAGACATCGTATGAATTGTGGTTTGGAAACAAACCTAAGCTGTCCTTTCTTAAAGTTTGGGGATGCGATGTTTATGTGAAGAAACTTCAGCCTAATAAACTCAAACCCAAAGCAGAAAAATGCATCTTCATAGGATACCCTAAGGAAACTATTGGGTATTCCTTCTATCATATATCCGAGGGCAATGTTTTTGTTGCCAAGAATGGATCCTTTCTAGAGAAAGAGTTTCTCGCGAAAGGTGTGTGTAGTTGAAAGGTAGAACTCTAAGAGGTTATTGAACCTTGTCTTCATAGTATGGTGAGTAGCACAGTGCCAGAAGTTGTTCCAAAGTTGGCTTCACCGAATCAAGAGGGAGATAATGATAATAATCATGAAACTTCAAAAGATAATACTACCAAACCTCGTAGGTAAAGCAAGACGCGTGCAGCTCCAGAACTGTACCAAAATCCTGTTATGAATTTCATGGTTGATGAAATAGATAACCCTGCGACATATGAAGAAGTGATGATGAGCCCGGATTCCATCAAATGGCTAGAAGCCATGAAATACGAGATGGAATCCATGTACGAAAACTAGGTTTGGACCTTGGTGGACTTACCTCACGAACGAAAGGCCGTGGAGAATAAATGGATTTTCAAAACAAAAATTGATGTTGATGGTAATGTAACTATCTATAAAGCTCGACTTGTCACAAAAGGGTTTTGACAAATTCAAGGAGTTGACTACGATGAGACATTCTCTCCCATAGCGATGCTAAAATCAGTTAGGATTATGTTAGCAATTGTTGTATATTTTGACTATGAGATATGGCAGATGGATGTTAAAACTGTGTTCCTCAATGGCAACATTGAAGAAGAGTTGTATATGATACAACCAAAGGGTTTTGTCGATCCTAAGGATGCTATCAAGGTATGCAAACTTCAGTGATCCATCTATGGACTGAAGCAAGCATCCCGGAGTTGGAATCTCCTCTTAGATGAGGTGATCAAAGAGTTTGGATTTTTACAAACTTATGAGAGGCTTGTGTTTACAAGAAAGTGAGTGGGAGCGACATGGCATTTCTGATATTATATGTGGATGACATATTACTGATAGAAATGATGTAGATCTTTTAAACAATGTTAAAATTAATCTAAATAGCAAATTTTCAATGAAGGACCTAGGTGAAGCGCCATACATATTAGGCATAAAGATCTATAGAGATAGATCAAGGCGCCTAATAGGGCTATCACAAAGTAATACCTTGATAAGATTTTATAGAAGTTTAAAATGGACGAAAGTAAGAAAGAGTTCTTGCCTATGTTGCAAGGAAGGACATTGAGTAAGACTCAAAGTCCGGCTATGGCGGAAGAAAGAGAGATAATGGACAAAGTCCCCTATGCTTCAGCCATAGGCTCTATAATGTATGCCATGCTATGTACAAGACCGGATGTGGCACATGCTATTAGTTTGACTAGTAGATACCAATCTGATCCAGGATTGGAACATTAGATAGCAGTCAATAATATCCTTAAGTACTTAAGAAGAACTAAGGAAATGTTTCTCATGTACGGAGGTGAAGAAGAGCTAGTCGCTAAGTGTTATGTCGACGCTAGCTTTGACACCGATCCGGATAACTCTATGTCTCCTTCCGGATATGTATTTTTCATGAAAGTTAGTTGGAGGAGTTCCAAACAACCCATGGTGGCGGGACAAAAACAACGGAGGCCGAATATGTTGCTGCTTCGGAAGCGGCTCAGGAAGCAGTTTGGATGAAGGAGTTCATAACCAAACTAGGTGTGGTTCCTAGTGCGTTGGACCCAATGGTGATCTATTGTGACAACAATGGATCCATATCCAATGCCAAAGAACCAAAGTTTCACAAGAATTCCAAGCATATTAAGCGCTGGTTTCACTCCATCTGCGAGCAATCAAGGATGGAGATATAAAGATTTGTAAAGTACACACGGATCTCAATGTAGCACATCCGTTGACTAAAACTCTCCCTAGAGCAAAACATGATCAACACCAGAACTCTATGGGTGTTAGATTTATCACTATGTAACTAGATTATTGTCTCTAGTGCAAGTGGGAGACTAAAGGGTATATGCCCTGAGAGGCAATAATAAAGTTGTTATTATGTATATTCCAAGTATATGATAGAAGTTTATTTTGCATGATATAATTGTATTAATACGGAAACGTTAATACATGTGTGTTTAATAAACAAATGGAAAGTTCCTAGTTATGCCTCTCTTATAAACTAGCTCGTTGATTAACAAGATGATCAAGGTTTACTGATCATGGACATTAGATGTTGTTAATAACAAGGTCACAATATTATTGGAATGGTGTGATGAACATTCATTTGAATTATAACATTATGATAAAATTAATTGTGTTTATATTGCTATAACATCATACAAAGTAATCCTAATCCTTAGACCATGAGATCTTGTCAATCACTAACACTAGAAGAGTATCTTGATAACATCAAACCTCACACTATAACAGGGTGACTATAAAGATGAGTGCAGTGCTACGAAGGTGTTATGTTGAGGCTCATGGATCAAGAGTGGAATTTGTCCATCCCGATGACGAAGAGATATTCTCTGGGCCTTCTCGGTGATATCACATTATTTAGCTTGCAAGCAAGTGATTTGATCACTAGAATGTTATCTCATGGGAACGAGAAAAGAGTAGATGTTGATAACGACAACAAACTAGGTATGAAGATACCAATGATCGAATCTCAGACATGTAATATATCGTGAGACAAAGGGATTAAGCTACTAGCGTAAAAGGTTCTCACGATCACAAGAAGTCATCGTTGAATGTGTGGGAGTCAGTATGGATCTCTAGGTCCCGCTTCTGATTATTGATCTGAGAGGGGTCTCGATCATGTCCGCATTATTCGCGAACCATAGGGTGACACACTTAAGTGTCACATCCCAAGATTTTCCAAATCTTGTAATGTGAAAAATAAATAAACAAAATAAATTATTGTTGAATTTTAGGGTGAAAAGAAACTTTTGTTTCTAAATGGAAACTTAAAATCCCATCTTGAACAAACTTTGGTAAAAGTTCGAATCCAACAAAAATCCAAATCAAGAGAAATGCATTCCTCAATGAATGTATCTGGAAATTTAAACACTTGGAAAATAAATCCAAACCCTAAACCCTAATGGAATAAAAATCATTTCCAAGTTATCTCCAAGCCTATGGATTTGATCCATATAAATTTTTGTTAACAAACATTTACAAATGATCAAGAAAGACAATTAGAAATATTATAAGACCATAGAAATTGGTTTCACTTAATTTGGTACCATAAATAAAAACTTATGAATTTAATAAGATAAGGAATTGAATTCCCAAAACTAATAAAGCCCTTATCTAAAATCCAAACCAAATGGTGAGCAAATAATCCTAAAGGTATTTAAAAGGATAAACAAATATTAAACAAGGATTTATTAATTGGAATCACCAAGTTTGGATCTCTAAATAAAAAGATATGGATTTTATAAGATGAAGAGAGAAATATTAAAATAAAGAATATTTGAAAGACCAAATAAATCTTGGCCTAATCCATTAAGAAAATGGAATGAATTATAATCCCCATCCAAATAAAATAGAAGGATATAGAATTTACAAAACAAAATAAAATGGCATTAACCATTCTATCCCTATTTTAATAAAGACAAATCTCTAATCAAAATAATTATTTAAATCATGATAAAATAGTATTTTGGAATTTAACCAAGTGAAATAAAAGTTGTTTAATTCAACTTAAATAAGATTAAACAAAATCTTCCAAATAAACTTTAGGGAATTAAAACTATATTTAATTCCATTGGAATTAAAACAAATATCAAATTCAAATGATTTATAAATCATATTAAAATTATTCCAAATAATTCAAAGTGGACTATTTTGACATCCTTATAATTGAATAAAAACCTACTGAAAGGATTTGGAAAGTTTAAAGACTTCAAGTGGTGTTTGAAAATATTATTAAATCTTAATTGATTTAAAACAAGGGTCTAATTAAATAATTAAAAGACCCCAAAAAGAATAAAGTTTTATTCCAAAAAATTTACTTCAGATTATATTACAAATCAATATTTAAACCTACACAAATTTTGGTTGAGGGTTGAATTCAAATGAGTGTTTGAATTTCTTATTCAAAATTAAAACAGAAAAATCAAATGAGAAAAAGAAAAACAAACAGAACAAAAAAAAGGGTGAACAAGGTCGACCTAGCCAACAGGCCCATTTAAGCCCAGTCCAGCCCACCTCCCCCTCTCACCCGAACGAACCGTTTTCCACAAGAGAAAGAACCCGCTCAGTCGTCGACGCGTGGACCCCACCCCCACGCTCTCTCTCTCTCGCTGCCAGACGACCCCACCCTTCTCAGTCATCTTCTTCACCCGCGCGCCAACCTCGCCGGCCGTTTCTGCTGGTTCTTAACTCGAATCAATACGCGTCCATGCCCCGCTTAAACCTCGGCGCGACCATGCACGATTAAACGCCTGCCCCTCCTCCTCATTTCCCCTCACTCGCCTCCCCCTCTCTGCCCCCAGGCTGCGCCAATTTCTTGCGGCATCACCTCTGTCTCCGACGACTTCCCCGGCCGATTCCGGCAGCCCCTCACCGCCCCTTGCCCCCTCGACCACACTCACTTGCTCCCCACTCCCTGGCGAACCTCCCCGTAGATCCAGCTCGTCCCCGCGCGCCCTAGAGCCTCGACAACAACGACCACAGCACCACGACGCCGTCTGTCACTGCTCCGACGAGCACCGCTGGTAAGACCTGACAGCCCTCCTCTTTCTCCTTCATACACGCATCATCGCCAGGACCTTGCGCATCTGACCATGTCTTCCACTTGTCCTAGCACGCATTGTAACCTTGCCCCCGTTGATGTTTGACCGTACCCGACGCCAGGAGCACCTCCGGCGAAGAATTCTGACGACGCCCGAGCGCCCCCTGCTACCCGAAGACCACCTTGAGCTTCGCCATACCCCTGCGATCACTGTAAGCCCTTTCCCTTCCTCCTTTGCTTCCTGTATTCACCACGCCGCCATAGTCAGAGTCGCCGCCGCCAGTAGCCACCGCCAGCGCCGCCCATCTCTGGCTAGCGTGCCGAGCGCCGTCAGATCTTAATCGCATGGCCATGATAGAAACTTAACTGAAGCGGTATGTTTGTTTTTGGGCCACACGATCTACTTTAGATCCAACGTGCCAGAGTAGCTGATCTGGACGAAACGGTATGGACGAGTAATATCCCGCCACGTGGCCCTGTTCGTCTGATTAAAAACAGAATTGTTCTATTAGATATGCCAATTTGAAAAATCCATAACTTTCAAACCACACGTCCAAATTTTGCAAATTTTATATCAATGGATTCAGAAAGACAAGCCCTAGCCAACCATGCACTTTGTTTAGTAAAAAGCTTCTGGTAAAATGTTTGTTTTTGCAGAAACTTGTGTATGCATGTTTAGGATATAAAATTTGTTCCAAAATGATTTTGAGGATAAAATCTTTGGCAAATGGTGTGTTTTGAACCTACTGACCATAGGAAACAAATTGTGGTTTCAAAAATGTATTTGGTGAAGCAAAAGAATGAATCTTGGATTTAAACCAATTCTAGTCAAATAAAAATATGGTTTAATTATTAAAAATGGTTTTGGAAGAAAACCTTTGAGAAATGTTTTGAAAATAAACTCTCTGACCCTAAACACAAGGTTTTATGGTTTGAAAACATATTTTGTGAAACCTATAGAATGTTGCCTTATTAAAAGCATTTCTTCACCACATAAAATAATGACTTAGTCTAAAAATGGTTTATGAAGTGAAATCTTTTGCAAATGATTTTGCCACTTTATAAAATGATCATTAGGTGTTTTCAAATGTTTATAACCCATTAGAAACCACTTATCCAAATAAAACAATCTTTATCATGCTTGCATGCATTGTTTTGTTATTATTATTTTATGTGATGAATTGCTTGAATGGTAGATTGAAATGTTGTTTGCTTGATTGAATTATAGTGACTTGAAGTGTGTGAACATTGCAAAGATCAAGGAGTGAACCTATACTCTCTACCAAAAAGGAAAGTGATGCTTCATACTTTGTCCCATTATTTTCACTATGCATTAGTGATATTTCTAAGTAAGACTTGCATGGAATTTTTGCTAAGTATAAACCATGCCATGGGAATCCTAGTAGATGAAACCTTAGTAGAATTTCCTAAGTTAAGATTCCTACTACTATCATGCTTAGCTTAGCTAATAGAAAATAAGGGTGGAATATATATTCATACTATGGAAAAATTTCTAAGTCTAAGGACTTGTGTTTTGTTTAATAAAACAACTAAGTGAATGAATCACCTGGGTGGAATGGAACGAATGGTTTTTGTTGAGTGGTCATGCAAGTCCAGTATGCTGGGGAAAACTTGGGCATCACCAAGTCTAGTATACTGGGGAAAACTTGGTGTCTCACGTGTGGATGGCCACCCAGGAACAAAGAGATTTGAGATGTCAAATGTTGAGAAGCTTCAAGTGCAGCCACTTGGCATTATGGTCTCTGCCTGGATCATATAGGTTGCCATAACTTAGCCAAATGGACAGTTGGTGGTAGGGGTTTGATAGGTTAGAACGCGTCCATTTTGGTATAAGGGAAGGCTTCTGAAAGATCTTGTCTTGGTGAAACCAAGTCTTGTGGGGAAAGTGCACCACCTCTACAGAGTGTAAAATCTAAGTACTTAGCCAAGTCCCTGGCAAAGGACAATTTGAGCATCAAGACATGGAAGCTATCAAGAATCTCATCATCCAAATTTATAAGTTAAAAATCTTGTGGGTGAACAAGGGATTGAAAGGATCACCAATTTCTATTGGGGGATGCCTTGGGAAAGATTTTGTCAAGCAAAAACTTAGTGTTTTCAAAGGATAAGGAAAATCTATTTTGAGCAAAGCAATCCTAAGCTCCACTTAGCCAAATGCATATAGATGATAGACTCCACTATACTACCATAGTATCACTTGCCAATACAATTGAAATGTATTGACCCTTGTGGCTGTAACTTGTTATGTTGCAGGTCTGTTTGATATTAGTGAAGTTTAATGATTAGGATTACAAGTCTACAACCAACATGTCTGCCTGTGGAACTTTGAAGATGAAGGACCCCATGCTATTGTGTTATTCTGCTGCATTGTAATGAGATAGCCAAATGAGCTATGTAAGATGTAATAATTTATTTTATTCCTGGTTATAAAGTTGTATTATGACCTTTGTTTCTTGATATTACATCTTAACTGTGGATGCTAGCTATTGATCCAGGGACTAGCATTGTAAACACAGGGATCTCTACCTTATTAAAGGTTGGGAACCTTACATTAAGAGACACCAACACCATTTGGAACAAATAGTTTATAGACGAAAAGATTTACAAAGCGCAGGAATTTATTTCACTAGACACCCGAATTGTTTTGGGTGAAATTGCTGAAAGTGTTTCTGCATGTGAAATAGAATACTAGCAAGGGGTTTTATGTGAATGTTTGTTAATTAATGTAATTGAAAAAATTATGAATAAATAAATAAAAGGAGTTTTATTTAAAGAGAGATTACATTAAATTTGGTGGAATATAATGGGAATATGAGAGGGTATTTTGAGTGGAGAATTGAAGCGGATTTTTGGTGAGTGAGATCTCCACCCACATGAATGGAGGGAGGGAAAGGGGGCAGCCCCCATGCACCGGCCACCCCCTTGGGGTTCCCCCTCCTCCTACATAAAGTCCCCTCTCCCTCTCTCATACTCACACCTCCTCGTGAAGGATCTCTCTCCCCCTCTAGTTTATCCCTGTGGTCTCGAACTAGCGAGATACATGTTGTCGGTGGATTTTCATTTGGAAAGAGTTGTTGGTTCTGCTGCATCGCTGGAGCGAGGAGGCGGAGGTTGCTCGGTGGCTTGGACGTGTGTGCGAGCATGGATGCACTACTGATTTGCGGCGCTGGACTTCTTATCGATCTTGAGATAGACAAGCGTTCGTCTACATCATCCACAAGTACAACCTCGTTAAACATTATCGGTCTATAAGGTATGTTCTCTATGGATGTATATCCACTCATTGATTATATCTAGTAGATAGATCTTGGTACATAGTTGTTCCCATTGTAGGAATTTTTTTGTTTTCTATGCTGCGAACCCTACATCCCTCTCCTTGCTGCGGGCCAAGCAAGGGGAGTTGGGGGAGGACTCCCCTCCCCTTGCCGCCCTCCCTCATAAATAGAGGGGAGGAGGCGCCCCCTTGGCTCTCCCAAACATCAAACCCTAGATTGCTTGCGGCCTTTAAAGTTGCAATCGATTTAGAGCCTCTAAAAGTAGCCGCCATCTAAACCTCTCTAGCCACCGGCCACCTCTAAACCTCGGCCCTCTGAACCCTAGATCACTAAGGCCCTCTTCTACTCCACCATACCCGATCCGGCTTAGCCGAAGCCCTGCGGGATTTCCCCTCTAAACTCCGACACCACACCGTCATGCTGCAAGAATCATGAGAAGAGATCTACAACCTCCGCTGCCTGCTGAAACAAGGGAGAGGAAGGTCTTCATCGAGTACCGAATGTGTGACCGACTGCGGGAGCGCTACCGGAACGCGGCGCCGGAAGGATCGTCTACGCGATTTTGAGAACTGCAAGTGAAGGACTACATCACCCACGAGAATCTGCTCTTGTTAACCGCTTTGGAATCTTCGAGCGTGAGTACTCTATCGACTCGTTGCTACAATCTAGTAGATAGATCTTGGCTTATATGTGTTCATGCGGCAGAATTTTTTTGTTTTACACGCTACGAACCCCTACATTTGGCACTTCGTGTTCATCTTCTAAAAATAAATAAGAAATACAAACGTAAAACTTTTTTATCCAACAATAACAGTCACAGCATATTCCTCATCATAGCACACTAAAGAATCTCCTCAACATAATAATCTAAGCAAGAGAATCATGGCAAATAGTTCAAAATAAGTCTCACCCTAGATTGGTAACGACAATAAATCAGAGATGAATTTGCAAAAAGTAATTGGAGGATCAGAGGAGAAACATACCGTAGATCACTTGTGTGCGTGGAAATCGAACGAGATTGAGTAGGGGTGAAGATCCTTTGAGGTTTTGAGAGAGTTTGGAGGGAGAAGAGAGAAAAAGGATTGGTGTTTTGATGTTTTGGTTACCTTCCCGTGTGTTTAAGTGGCCGGACGCAACTATACGATCACAACTATATGGCCAGAACACTTGTTCCCGCCATATAGTTAGTCTGATGGCAAGAAATTAGGGTTTCTAGGTTTCTTTCCTGGCAGCTATAACTATATGGCTAGAACTATAAGGCCGGAACTTTTGTTCCCGCTGTATAGTTGGTCTCCAAACCTTCTGTATCCCGAGATGAAAAATTGTCGATGGGTCGAATATCTATACGGCCAGAGCTATACAGCGGGAATTTTTATTCCTGCCATATAGCTGGTCGTTAAAGCTTCAGTACTCATCAAAAAATTTCTACTTATTCAAGAATTACTTTTTAGACTGAAGCTTAGCAAAACACCTTGTTTTGACAGAAAAATGACAGACTAAATTGTCGACCAACTTTGGCAAGTATAAAACAGGAATTTTTAGTACCGCGGAATCTCTCCTTCTCACTGGAGTTTTCTAGCACTCTTTATTCTATATAAAAATTTAAACTAAAACTTAAAAACTTTACTCAAATCTTTATTTCACATGGGTTGCCTCCCATGTAGCGCTCTTTTATGGTCAATATCTTGATCTTGTGAAAGAAAATTTCATGATCTCTAGTGTTTTGTGTGGAATATCTTCCGGATTGTCCGTCCAGGGCCAGAATTTTTGTCCAGGCCGGATAATCACCCCCTTAAGAGGGCGGGATATCCGCCCCTAGAAGTTTTTGCAAAGGTCGCCACGGCGCATCATCCAGAGAGGGGCGCGGAGTTTCCCCCGGACTTTCTGTCTCTGGGGCGGATTTTCCCCAGGGCGGATAGTCCGCCCCTTGGGGGGCGGATAGTCCGCCCCCTCAAGGATTTTTCACGAAATCAAGCACAGCGCGACCCACTATGTGGGGACGGACTTTGCCCTGGACTTTCCGTCCTTGGGGCGGATCTTTTCCCCAGGGCGGATAGTCCGCCCCTAGTGGGGGGGGGATAATCCGCCC
The DNA here is from genome assembly GCA_023614405.1 of Avena insularis. Classification (NCBI taxonomy): domain Eukaryota; kingdom Viridiplantae; phylum Streptophyta; class Magnoliopsida; order Poales; family Poaceae; genus Avena; species Avena insularis. The sequence goes on along the minus strand of CM042693.1, from coordinate 304,074,706 downwards.
CCAAATTGCTCCAACGGCCAGTTCTGGGCAGGGGGTATTTAAACCCATCTTCCCCCTCTTGCCAGAACTCTTGGTTCATTCGAAAAAGACAAGATCTGCTCCTCAAGTTCCATCCAAGAGATCTCCACTTTCATCCATCCAAAGGCCCCGTTCTTTGGGGAATCGAAGGAGGAGGGCTCGATCTACATCAACAGCAATCAACAACTTCACTTCCTCTCCATTCATTTGGAGAACCTTTGATCTAGTATTTCTTGCAAATATCTAGATCCTTGTTTTGATTATTTTAATAATCCTTGTTCTTTTGACAGCTTGTTGTCATTATGGGAGCCTCCAATTTGGTTGTGGATGTGTGCCCCGCTAGAGTTGTAAAGTCACTGGTTCCCGCCTCGAAGGGTACTAATAGTGGAGAAGGTGGATCAGGCCTTTCGTGGCGAGATCCATCGCAGAATAGGGTGAGGCCTATTGTGGCGTGGTGGTCTTAGAACCGCCCACCTCTCCAACACAGATGTACTTCCCTTAACAAGGAAGGAACTGCGGTAAAACAAATCCATGTGTCTCTGCATGCTCCACTATGGTTTCATCGCTCCTCTCTTTACGTGTTTAGTAGATATGTTTGCATATAGGTAAATTCTCGTAGTTGTATATCTAGAGAATTTACTTTGAGTCAAGCCTAAAACTGAAAAAGAACTAAAAATTGAGTAGCACCTATTTCCCTCTCTCTAGGTGCTCATACGATCCATTTCAATTGGTATTAGAGCCCCGGCTCTTATTCGGGCTTAACCGTCTAAGAGAAGTATGGATTCCAAGATAGATGGGAGTGATGCTGCAGAAATAGTCACCATGAACGATCTCAAGACGTTGGAAACAACATTGATTAGTTCTACTAGTCATCAACCCGTGCACCTGCACGGGTTATTTTTCTGTATATAATGTTTACTAATAAATGGAATTTTGTGGATTATTCTACAATTTCAGCTAAAATATTTTAGGGTAGGTTGCAATAAGCTCTCAGGAGAATGGACACCTTAAACAGTACAAGAATTTACACTCATATAGACCGCAACGCAGAAAATGTCCTAATAATAATTAAGACAGGTGGAATATAAGATGGAAAATGTTTTAATTTTATACGCCCCAGTGAAATTTAATCGACATACCTAGCATCGGGTATGAGTTTGCACATAAGTTCTGAATATCCTGAGCAGTTATTCTGTAGTCTAAGATTTCATTGTCAATTTTGATTGCATACAGAGGTAAATAAAAAGAAAAAAAAAGCACATGGGAATACTTCTAGAACCCAGTCCTAATGCTAGTTTTGAATTATCTAATGAAAATATATTTTGGATCTTACACTTGAATTTGAGGTTACACACATGGTGTATGCTTATCCTTGTAGTAGTATATTTTTAGGCTGCAAATTCCGTCATATCAAACAAACTGCTAAAATGTCTAGTGGGGAAAATCTGACATGGTACTGCATGCAAGGTTAGTTACAGTAAGGCACGTTTATTGGTTTGTATTTGAAAAGTTACATGTACATGCATGTTTTTGTTTGCTTGATGCAAAAAAATTAAAGAATTGTGCATAAAAATACTTTACGACTTGTAGCCATGTGTTTCTTGCAAACATATGTACAGTCGCATTACATCTTCCTAAACACTCAAAGGATCAAGGAGAAACACAATATCTGGTGGCACAAGATCAGAGAATAAGACAGGAACTCTGAACTTATGCATCAGCCAAAAACTATTACTATCCTCTCGACCCCAATCTATGGAGTATATAACAAATAATTTCCTAAGATAATCAATTAATAGATATGCATATTTTGTCGAGGCTTCACTGACTCAAACACATGTAATTGAAAATTGTCCTATGGTGGTCATGGTCATGATGGCCATGGCCAATTCACATTAAAGGCTAGGTAGAACCTTTGCATTATCAATTGGCCAAAACGTTTCTTCAACCATTTGATTCCTTAGAACATCCTTCGAGCCCCAAGAGGCCTTAGATAGGAGAGATGATGCACAAATTGTATGTTGCGACAAAAAAAGAGGAGAAGATCAAGAACAATGAGATGACAAAGAAGAAGAGCGGTTCCTTTTGCAGCTAATAGGAATCATCTGGACCCTATAACTTAGATCCTGGAGACGGCTGGTATTTCTTTTAGTCATGGATAGATGTGATATGTACAATAAAATTCCCTAGTAAGCTAAAAAATTAGAAAATTATTGCACAACATGGATAATTTTTTTCAGTTCAGTAAAAACACAATACTAATTTAGTAAGCTGCAGTATCAGAGCCCAAACTATGTAATCTTCTTATAAGACATGGCAAACTATACTTTCTATACTTTGAGTCCATGCAATGCTAGTTTAAACCTGACATTCAAGTGAATCACATCCCAAAGTCAGGGCAATTTCAACGGAGTACTCCAGTTATCCAAGCATGGCAAAAAAATAATTGGAAATCAGTCCAAAACCAAATATGACAACATGTGTATTTGTAAAGAATCATGAATCCTACACTGATCTGTTGAAAAAGTTTATCTAATTGTGTGGAAATATTTGGATAAATAGTAACATATGGAGAGAGGTAATTCACCATACCAACAGCAGTCAAGATTCAAGGAGAACCTGAAATTGCAGGAGCACTTTTAGTATGATTAATAATGCAACCCATACTGAACTTGGTGGTAGGCTAGCAGCTAAAACAATTTAGAACTTCAACATTGCTGCTTCACCTTCGCTTTCTAGTCCCTATAACGGATTGTACGTTAAGATTTGTGTTGAAACACATATAAAAAGACGTTTCAAGATGAGACGTTATAGATGAAGCGGATTTATTAGAGGATTTCTGATGAACAGCATAGAACGGAGATCGGATTAGAAATTTAACTTATGGGGCTAGTTACTGAGGGATTGGTGGCAGGAACCACATCTGACAACCTGTAATAAGGATCAGAGAGGAGGTGCCTTGAAATTTCCCAGAGCTAAGTACGTCCTTGGCTTCTTGCCGATGGACTAAAATTGCATGCTTCCAAGCACCCTAGGTGATACGGGATGCTCTCCGGCGCACCATTGCGATAGAAGAACTGCGGAGTCGAGATTTTTTTAGACGAGAGTCGAGAGGCTTTTTTCTAAAGGGGCGTGTAGGTAGGATAGCTGATCAGGACTCTTGATAAACCAACTCCCATCCCACGGCTGTACATATTTATTAGTTAAATATGATGGATGTTAATCTCTTAATCTTTAGGATTAACATGGAGATTCGTATGGTGCCTCTAATTAGTAAATATAAGATATAACATATAAGATAGATGTTAAGATGGAAGCGATGCATCAAATGATAATGCGTCTCTCCATAACCGCAGCATCACCTCCATCTGTCTCTGAGGCCACCACTCTGCAATCTAAGGAAAAGGATAACACTAATTCCAAAGAGAACGAGGTGGTTGGTGATGACACTAGTAAGAGCTCCTCCTCGAAAAAGGAGAGTGGTAAGGAGGGATAATCTGAGGTTTCTCATGTGTAATCACCTGATCCACTGATAACCCATAAGTATAGGGATCACAATAGTCTTCGAGGGTAGTATTACCCAATTTATTGATTCAATACAAGGAAAGCCAAAGAATACTTGCAAGCCTTAACAACTGAGTTGTCAATTCAGCTACACCTGAAAATAGTTATTACTCACAGAAGTTTATCAGTAGCAACAGTTTTATAGTAGCAATGTTAAAGTAAGTTTTATAGTAGCAATAGCAAAGTAACAGCAGCAGCAGCAGAACAAGAGCAATAGTAACAATAGTAGCAAACAATAGGATATGAGTGCGATAGGCATAGGGACGGTGGACGGTCGTTGCATGTACAAGTCTAAACATGTAACTTCAAGATCTAGGACAATTGCAAATAAATAAGATAAAGCATCCAAGTACTAAATGATCATAGACATGTGCTCCATATATAGCCATGCTTGCTCGCAATGAGAACTTGCACAACATCTTTTGTCCTGCCAACCCGTTGCAGCGGGGCCTCAAAGGAACTACTGGCAATTAAGGTGCTCCTTTTAATAGAACACCGAAGCAAAGCATTAACTGTGGCACCCCGGATTTACGGTCCGAGAATACCCGTTATGCATACAATTCACGTTCCCATGATCAGTGAGCCGTGAGCATAACTGACCAGTATCATTACAACATCCAAAATTAACGAATACAAGTACTTACATTTATGCCATTATGGTGATACAACATCAATAGCGAAAGTCTTCAAGCGCAGAGCCCATGTCATGCCTTAACCTACAGGCGACTGACTGGGAGGACGGCCTAGTTCGCATATACATCATCAACTCCTTCGTTTCTCTCGATCATCTGAAAGTCTGGCCAAGTAAATAGCTAGGGACAATGCGAGTGAGTACTTTGAATGTACTCGCAAACCACCTTAAGAAGGCAGTAAATAAAAAGATATGCAATATGGCTATGGTAGGATGGCTCCAAGAGAGGCTCTTTTATAAACTAGTTTCTCTTGTAGATATAGCAGGCCTCTATATCTTTGTTGAAAAACTTTTATAAAACATTTTGGAAACCTTTTTGAAAAGTTCTAAGAAAATACTAGGATTTGGGTCACCTATTTGTTTTTCCTTTCGGTCATCTCATGACCCAACTCCTTCCTCCATTTTCCCAACCATCCCACGGTCAAAACATTTTCAAGCCGGGCCTTTTCCGAAATCCTTTTTGAAAACAAAACCAACACCGCTCTACAGCAACCTTCCCAACCGTCCATGGCCGTGGATACGGCTATTCGAATAAATTTACACTCTACAGAGGTTGTACACTTTACCCACATCATCCGATTACCCGTACCTGATCTACATTGATCGTGGGTAGAATAACCGGTCAGGACCTTCCGGATGCCCTCTCCGATACAAGTGCCTACTCTATGAGGTTAATCCCCTCAAAATCGGGACGCCCTATATAGTCACAAGCCAACCGGAGCATGTTTTGCACCCTGCAGGGTGTGCGCTTTCAATGAGGGGTTCATAGTATCGTCTGGCCGCCATTAGATGGTATTTACCTTCCCAGACCGATGTTTCACATGGGCCTTTACAGGGGAAAGCCCAGCCTCCGGGAATTTGTTCTCCCCCGTAGTAGTTTGAAACACCTATACCGGATTAGACAAACTTCTAGCCCAGTCCCGTCCCATTCCAGAGTAATGTGGTTGCACGGGTTAATTGTTCTAGCAAAACTGTAAAGAATCGGGTGCTTTTTCATAAACATTTTACTCCATCTTTCGTCCAACCATTTTGTAAAACCAAAACCTTTCTCATTTTCCAATCCACTTGGTAGGCCAAGCATCACCAAGGTTTTCTCCTAAAACATTTTTTTATAACCTTTTTCCGGGGACTTCCCATCCCATAGTTTTTGCTTTGGCTAAAACAAGGTTTCCAAAGGGGGGAATGGTGTGTTACACCATCTATCATACTAGGGGCATGTAGGTATCATAAAAGTGGGTTGTACATAATGGTACTAAAGGGTAATGGTTTGGAGGATCCAAACATTCCCCACATAACATAATATAGTGAAACAATGCAATTTACATAAACTGGTAGATAAAACATGCATAGATAAAATAATAGGACAATGCATACGAGCAAGAAGGTGGCTTGACTGTGACCAGCGAGATATCTCGTGACTTCTTTAGAATACCAGAAAACCAAATACAATAATAATAAGAATAACCCGATCCTTCATTCTTCTCAGCGTCACACAGTCGTAACTATCGCCGTTATCGAGCACATATGCAAGAAAACAACAACACAATCAATACAATACATACCAACACCAAATCATACAACAAGGAATGGGAAAAAAATATTATAGCTCAGTAAGAATTGAGGATTTGATTGGGGATACAAAGCAAATGCTTTGGTTGTATTGTGGATTTGCCAAAATGGATTTTATAGTGATTAAAACTCTAGTTTTAGGAAATAATTCACCAGACATAATATGGAGCTCCAAAAATTATTTCCTTAGGTGATTAAGTAGTATTTCGTGGATTGATTCAAGAGGTGTTGGAATCACCTCAAAACAATTACCAGAATGCCCTTGAGAAATTCCCAAAGACAGTATTGGATGGGATTTGTCTTTTTCACCAGATTAAATATACAGAAGCTTTTGATATGATTCTAAGGATGCTTGTTAGGTATTTATAGTACCTTTCTGTAGAGATTTTAATCACCCTTTTTGGATTTACAGAGCTCAAATGGTGAATTTATTGGTGAAAAAACCATGCACATAAAGGTTTAAAACACCATAATTCAATAAAATCTCAATAAATCGTGGGCTCCTGGGTTACTTATTAGTATAGAGGTTTACTGGGAGTTGGAATTAGGTCAAAACCTCATTTGGTTTGACCTAGAGAAATTTCCATATCAGAAATGGCCTGTTTTTATTATTTTTGCTACAAGTAATCTAGGACGAAATTTTATGTGGGGCTAGTGGTAAAAGCATGGTGTGGTTTGTAATTTCCAAAACAAAAAGGTTTCAGCTCATTTAGGTAAATAAAAATCTCTAGGGAAATATATTAGTTTAAAGTACCCATCTTGGTAGATAATTTATTATGCATAAACCAATTACTATTTCTATCAACTTCTTATGCTTAATGTTGAGGAAAACATGTGGATACATATATAAATTTGGGTCTAGCCAAGCTATGGCGTTTTTCATTTTATTTGGTATTTAAACCATCATGCATTTCTGCAGATCTGTAATTTAATTAATAAAAGAAACGGGCAGGGGTGCAGCGGGCCAGATTCGGAGAGGGGGAAATGGGCCGCTCGGTGGTTAGCCAGCCCAGCTCACACTGGTGCACGCGGGAGGCCAAATTCAAAAGGGCCATGGCGGGCCCAGATGTCAGGGACTCGCATCCCCGAAGGGGTATCGGGCTACCGGGGCCATCCGATGTACTCACGATCGATGCCCCTGGCCGTCTTCTTCCTCTATCCTGGGGTGGACGAGGGGGAAACCCTAGGGGAGGTTTGAACGGCGACAAGGAGCTTACCAGGGCTCGGGGAGGCGTCGGGGAGGGCCTGGGGCGAAGCGGCACAGCGAGGCGGTCCAGGGGATGTGTGGGAGGGGTGGTTTTGTCTACGAGCGAGGCCTTGTGCGCGACGACACCGTCTGCCCCCGCGGGGCCTCACCGGGGAAGCTTCTAGGAGCACCTGCCTACGAGAGGGAAGGTCGGGGAGGTTAGAACGGTGGTGGAGGAGGTTAGATAGGCCACATGCAGAGGGGGAGGGAAGGGGAGGAGTGAGCCCTGCTCATTTCCTTGCCATGGCCGAGGTGCCTCCTCCTCCATCTCTCGGGCAGCACAGCACATGGGAGAGGGAGAGGGTGGTCTGAGGGGTGAGTGGAGTAAGGAGGGAGCAAATGAGGGAGGGGAGAGGGGCTGTACTGGTCGGGGGTATTTAACCCGAGGAGGGATGCTGTAGGATGGACATTGTCCATGGAGGGCTTGGGAAGAGGAGATGGCCAAGGATTGGCTCTTGGGGGTGGTGGAGTGGTCGTGTGGGGTCCATACACGACTAGGGAGTGGAGTGAAAGGGGTGGTGGTTGCGGCCTATTTGATTCACAAGATTTTTGAAGATATGACTCTCCCTCTCCCTCTCTTCTCTCTATCAACAAACACATGGGACAAAGTGAACAGTGCCAAGCTACATTGTAGCTCGACCAGAAGAGTGTGGAGTTGTGTGATGCAGCGCTAGTCCAAGTGGGAGCGCTTCGTCGGGAAACCCCAAGAGCAAGGTGTGAAGCAGCACAACAGAAAGTTTTCCCTCAGTAAGAAACCGAGGTTATCGAACCAGTAGAAGGAAGGAAATGCCACACAGGTGTTGCTGGCAACGTGGAGACCTGCACAACACAAACTCAAGACTTTGCCCCAATGAATCAGTGAGGTTGTCAAGCTCACCGGTTTGCTGTAACAAAGGATCAAACATATGGTGTGGAAGGTAATGGTTTGCAACAAGTAAAAAAGTAACATTGGAGGATGTATCAATGGTAAAGATTGGACTGGGGTCCATAGTTCACTAGAGGTGCTCTCCTTATATAAACAACATGGCATGAAGGGTAAACAAATTATAGTCGGGCAATTGACAGGAACTGAGCAAGGAATAACAATGCAATTACTTGTCAGAAAGATCCTATGTGATTCGATTGGGCAATACAACAAGATACATAGACCGCCATCCAACTGCATCTATGACTAGAAGTCCACCTTCAGGTTATCATCCGAACCCCCTCCAGTATTTAGTTGCAAGCAACAGACAACTGCTTTAACCAAAGTGTGTAAGGTAAACAGTCCACATGTTCCATGAACAAGAGACCATTGCTTTCTACCTAGTGGCAACAACACATCTACAACCGAAGAGATTTCTGTCACTTCCCTTGGAAACTAGAGGTATGAACCCACTATCGAGCATAAATACCCCCTCTTGGAGTCACTGGCAACTACTTGGCCAAGATAGCTACTAACAACGGAGAGCATGCAAGATCACAAACAACAATGACATGATAGAATCATAAGGACAAAACCATTAAACAAACCAACATAATAATCTCAATATCCATCAGATCCCCGCAAACACAACATACATGATTACAAATAGATTAGATCTTGATCATGAACGGCGCTCACAAGATCTATACATGAAAGCAGAAAGGAGGAGATACAACCATCTAGCTACTACATGGACCCATAGTCCAAGGTGGAACTACTCATGCATCATACCGGAGAGAAGGCCTCTGGGATGATATCCCCTCCGGTAGGGTGCCGGGAAGAACTTCAGATCCCCCCGATCTAGGGACGATGGTGGTGGTGGCTACAGACGGTTTCGTGGAGATTTGATCGGGTGCCTAGGGTTTCTGCATCGGGGGATTCTTATAGGCGAAGGGGGAGGCCGGGGAGGCGGTCAGAGGGGTCAAACCCTACCCAGGCACGGGGCAAGGCCCACCCGCACCTAGGGGGTATGGCCGCCCTAGCTTGCGTCTTCATCTCGTCTTCTGGATTCTTGTTTCACACGGAAAGTTATTGACTTTGGCTTTTGTCCCGTCCAATTCCGAGAATATTTCTTTACTAACTTTTCTGAAACCAAAAACAGCAGAAAATAGGCAACTGGCACTATGGCAACTTGTTAATAGGTTAGTACCAGAAAACATGTAAAAAGCACCTCAAAGTGTAGACAAGCAAAGCAAAGTAGATACTAAACAAGCATGGAGCATCAAAAATTATAGATACGTTTATCAACATCCCCAAGTTTAACTCCTGCTCGTCCTCGAGTAGGTAAGTGATAAAAAGAATAATTTTTGAGGTGACATGCACCCTCACAATAAAGATCCAACCATTTGCAAGCATTGAAAGTTGGGATCAGAGAACTCTAAACATGTGCATGAAAGATGGAGTTCTAACAATAGGACATAGTAACTATGCATGCAACATGACAAGCTACAAACAAAGATCATGAATAACATGCATCGAAAAACGTTTGTTTGTTTCACAAACAGAAAACATAGCATAGTGGCAATCAGCTTGTCCCTCATAGAGTACCAAATAGATGCATAGGACACCTTCAAAGTTCACAAGGGTGACTAGAAACAAATAGTACAATAACAAGTAATATCACAATATGCATCAATCAATAAGATTTGGAACAGTGCACACCGAATGAAAACTATGCTCTCTTAATGGTGCCTAAAGGTAGAAGGTGGAGACTCAATAATGGTGGAAAAAGGCCTTTTTGTAAAGGAAGCAGGGATTTCAAGTTTCAAAAAGAGCTTCCAAAAATTATGGTACTTGTTATATTTCAGCCCTCATTGCCCCTATCATAAGCATCTTGAAGTGATTAAGGTTAAAGTGAACAAAGATGGAGTATATCACTAGTGCAGACTCCCCCCTCTAACACCGGTGGGGAGGGCCCTCTAACAGCGGTTGTAGAACCGCTGTTGAGGGTTCGGTGTTAGAGGGGGTCCCCCTTTAACACTGGTTCTTATACGAACCGGTGTTAAAGTGCGCGACGGGGCTGCATGAGGCTCAGCCCCCTTTAACACCGGTTCGGCGCTGCAGGAAAACGGCCTAAATCTCTGCCATGGCGAGTTACGCCTCGCCCGTTTTGGGCGTATTCTGAGGGGAAGGGGGAATCGATCGGGAGCGGTATACACATACATCGTCATCGGTACATACGAGTACATGAATAATTAAGCAACTATTATTATACACAAACATCGTCATCGGCACATACATCGTCATCGGCACATACATCGTCATCGTTCATTTTGGTGGATATCTAAAGAGTTCTCCGCCAGGCGTGACGACCTCATCAAGTATGAACCCCGCCAGTTCCTCTTGAATGGCTCGTATGCGGCCAAATGGTAGGAGTTGGTCCTGCATCCGTTCGATCTGAATATATATGAAGAATAGGGTCAATATATATAAGAATAAAACTCAACACAATTGATGGTAATAAAATAATGTTGTGTACTTTGTTTACTTACTCTAAGTTGTTCTAGTGCGGCTTGGCGCGTCGCACATATCGTGTTGCGAATGAACTCGCAAACATAGTATCCACATAAGTTATTGCCGGGTCCCTGATGCGCGCACTTTACGAGAATAGAGAGTTCAATCAAAATAATAATCAATAAAGCATGATATAATGGAATTGGAAGCAGAATCAAAGAGATACACAGACCTAGCTAGCTAGTCTTACTTACATTTTGGTCTACAAATTTTAGTTCTTCTAACCATTCACCCACGGCCCTGCCCGTGAACCTTTTCCAAACCCTGTCCGGCAAAGAAAATGGATAAAGGAGTAATTAATTACTTGTTGTCACGAAAGTTGCCGATCTAGTGCGATAATATGATTGAAATTACCTCTGGAGCATCTCTCTAAAGTCTGCCCATATCTCTTTTTCTTTTCGTAACGAGTCCATGACAAGGACTTTTCCTGAGTCGGGTTGAATGACTAGCAGAATAAAGTGGAACCTACGCACGCATAACTCATCATCAGTTACACTTAACATCGAGTAAGCCGAAACAGAATGTGTACAAGAGAGAGGGTAACAGTACTCACGAGAAGTTGTAAGTTAATAGTATTTCCCTTTTGGTTTGTTGTCTCAGTAAAGACCTTAGCAAGTAATCTTATGTTTGCCCGGGTTTGGTTCTTACCACTTCTTCATGAACTCTATTTGGGTCAACGAACCCAATGTCAAAAGGGCCTCCTTTCATGCATTCCATAACCTTTTTCCTGCATAATAGTATATACATATATGGTGAGCATATATATATACATGCAATTAATGAAGTGAATGAGATGAGATATAAATTACAGAAATAGTACTTACACACAATAAAGGCTGATGGCAGCTTTGTCGAGTTCCTTCTGATTGTATAGAAAATGCAAGTCTTGAATGTTGAAGTCGATCGCGTCGTCTCCGCACAAGAAAATCTGATATCTTATATGCGCCGTGATCCATTCTTCCTCTCTCGTCTTGCAGAAATCAAGGTACCACTTGTGTAATCTTCGCATCTTTGTTGGTAGATTCTTGAGCTCCTCTTTCTTGACGAGATTCTTCCCATACTTCCATGGCTGTATGGGGTTGGCATCGCATTTGGGCAAGTTGTATCCCATGATGTTCAAGTATGCAATGTAAGTCATCCCCATCTCATTGGCCTTTCTTTGTAGCTCTGCCTCGTAATCATTTACGGAAGGAGCGTCCCGTGTGTCGAACACTTGGAGCGGGGCGCATGATTGGTTTTCCTGCTCTCCGAGCATGGGAACTGTTTTCTGGGTGCCGACGATCGCTACTTTCAGTCTCCCTACGCGTTGCATCCCCTTCAAAATCTGGGCGCAGAGTCCGCACAAGTGGGGTTTCAGGTTTCAAAAGATTATTGTAAAACTTCTCCACCACCGTCGGATCTATTTTCTCCTTTGGCTCGGCCCGTCTAGGTGCAAAGAATTTCTTGACCTCTTCTTCCGAGATCCTATTGGTCTCCTCGTCGCTGCGATTCCACGGTAAAACCGGCAATGGCTTGGCGGAAGGCTGCGGGACGAAGTTTTTTGAACTCTTTGGCGTACGGTTTCCTGCGGATTTCTTTGTGGCAGTGCTAGTGATGCTCTTCGTGGCAGTGCTCTTCCGCTTACGCTGAGGAGATGGCTGAAGCACTGGAGATGGCTGGCGCGCAGGAGATGGCTGAAGCGCCGGAGATGGCTGCAGCAGAGATAGCCAAGCGGCTCGATCGCCGACGCCATGGAGACGGCGAGGGTGCCAGTGGCCTCCAATTTGGAAGCATGATGTGTTCCTTCTTCCAAAGAATGGTTGTTTTCACTACAAATTTGAGTTGAGTTTCCCCTTCACCTGTAGCATGGTCAAGCTGTGCTTCCTCATATTCCTTCACAACCTCATCCACCCCGATAATAGCATAGCCATCTGGAATCGGGCGGCAGTGGTAAGTTCCACCAGCTACAGGAGGTAAGGCATAGCCGACAACCACCTTAATGGATAAGCCCATTAATCTCACATGCAGCTCAGCATGTTCGCTCTCCGTGATCTCATCCACGGGGTATCGAGGACCCGCCATTTCAGCGTATGCACATTCTCCGTGGAAGCCACGCTGCTTTTCCGCTGCAGGGCGGCAGCTTCCAATGCAGTGCTCTTCGTGCCGCTGAGATGGGCCGGTAGCTTGATGGCTCACAGTGCATTCACTAAGCGCCTGGCGCCACAAGTGCATGTTCTATCAGTGTCATCCGCTTTGCGCTCTTTTTTTCTTTACGTCGCCATCTGAAGTAGCTCCACTCGGCAAACCCATCCTTCCACGTCATACCCCCTGTGCCTCGTGCATGTCCAGGGTGTTCTTTTTTACCGATGGCGCGTGTGAGCTGGTCATTCTCTCTGTCGGGATGGAAGGTCCTGGCGGCTGTTTCCTCCTATGCTGTGATGAGCTCAGTGACCGGTTTGGCAAGGAGGGTTGGGAAGATACACAATCCTGTTTCTGGGTCCAACCTTGCCCTGATTCCGTAGAACCAAGTCTTTGCACGTAGGTCCCACACATCTGTCTGGGGTGTGATCCCTCTAGCGTGCAGGGCCTTCTCAACTTCCTCCCACTTAGGCCTCTGGGATATGTAGCCACCTGACCCCGTCCTCTGGTGATATTCCTTCTTCTGGGCATTAAGCGTATTGGTTTCTGACCTCTTTTTAGCTATAGCACCTTTTTTATATGTCACAAATTCGGGCCAGTGAGGTCTTATCTTCGCATAATATGCGTCTTCGAAATTTGGAGTCTCGCCAGCTTTGACAAATTTGTTCAATTTTGTCTTCCGATTCTTGAAAGCGTCAGCCATCTTCTTTAGAGTCCACTCTTTGACCTTTTCCTTTATAACCAGGTTGTTTTCATCCTCCTCTGGCGGAAGGGTGAAATTTACCAACAACGAATTCCAAAGCGTTTCTCTAGATCTTTCATCGACAAAGGTACTGTCGCCCTTCTTTGGCTTATTCCAATATTCAATTATGATTGGGTTTTGCTCCCTAACAAGAACTCCAGCCTGACGTACAAATTTGTCTGCGGCCTTCTTGGGCTCTATCGGCCTGCCATCAACACGGACTGCTTCGATCATGAACTTTGAACGATCTTTCAACCGATGGCTCGCGCCTCGCTTGCTCTTTTTCGTAGAAGAAGATGGTTGCTAGCTGGTCGATCCAGAGGGCTAAAAGAAGAAAGAAGTGTTAATTAATAGATGTAGAAGAAGATTGTTGGTGGAAGTCAGCAGAGGCTTAATCAATGCATATACCTCGCCGGACTTTGTAATCACTAAATTGCGTTCACCGGAGTCTTCATCGAAGTCTTCATCTTCTCCATGACTACTTGAGCTGTCATCATGTCCCTCCAAGTTCAGATATTTTGAGGTGTCCTCATCAATAATGTTCTCCATTATTTCTTCTTCTTCAAGGTTTCTACTAAGTGGATCCATAGTTTCTAAAACAATAATATTATCTAGAGTAAGAGGGTAAACATTCAAGTGGACTTGGATTCATACACAAATATACATATTATTCATACAAAAATACACAAATAAATACACAAATGAAATTAAAAACCTAAGGATGCTTGATCATTTTAAATGAGTTCCGAGGGGTCCAAACCCTAATTCGGAGAAATCCCGGATGCATATGAGAGGGGCTAGCTACAGTGGCTGACCGGAGGCTGGCGGCGTTGGAGAGCGACCTAGGGCGCGCGAGGTAGCGTGATGCGGCCTACCTAAAACGGGCGTTGTTCGAAAGAGGAGGCCGAGGCAAACATTATAGCGACGACAAACATTATAGCGACGGCGGCCCTAGAGACCTATGGTAAAGGGTTTTCCCCGTCTTCTGCCCCGCCCGTTATCCCCAAGATAGGCCCCAGACCGAGGGGAGAAGCCATGACGCTCGCCAAAGAGCTGCCCACGCAGTCCACCTTCTAAGGCCGCCACCGACATCCGCGAACTCTAGCCACCACTTCGACGACCAACGACACATCGCATCGCCGAAGAGAGGGACGCCGTGTCGTCGTTGCCAGCGGACACACCTGCAACCCGAGAAGGACCATGCATACACCCCGACATTGCTGGCATAACGCGCGAGCTCGCACCCCATGGCCACCACCGGAGCTCGCACCCCACCTAGGCCGCCCCCGCAGCCGAGAGGGGAGGCCGTCCCTGTACCGCACCTGGGCCCTGGGCCTCCCCGACGAATCCGCCTCCCTGACCCATCCCCTCCACATCCCTGTCGTTGGCCCCAATCCGTGGACGCGCTCGCGTAGCCGCTCCTGACCGCCACACCCGATGACGCGAGCTACCATCGACAATGCGAGCTCCGGTTTCTCTTGACATGTAGTTGTGCACTGAGATACTTTATTTATTTTTTCTTTGTTTCTTAGGAGCATAATTGCAACTATAGCCACATTTGGTTGAACACCGATACAAGTAGCAACTCCTAATATCCAAATGAAGAATACTAGCTAAAACTCTTGAACTCATCCAATGAACACCGATACATTGTGTGCGGCAGGGAAGACGCGGGTGGCAGCGGAAGCGCCTGCTTCCTCGAACGACGCAGAGGCGTGGACGGAGTGGCGCCACCACGCGAGCTCCACTGAAAAATGTCGGTCGGCGGCGCCACCGCGTGAGCTCCACACCGCCGCCAAAGGGAGGAAACAGAGCTCCTCACCACGAGCACGACGGCGTCGGTGGGGTTCTTGTAGGCGCCGGCGTCGTCGTCGGCTTTGGTGGCGCGCGCGGTGGCGGTGGTGTTGGCGGTGTTGGCGCGCGCGATGGCGACGGCGGCTCCGATCGAGTTGGCGGTGGCGGCCGACACGAGGGCGACGACGGCGAGGGCGGCGAGGGCTGGACGGCGCCGGCGCAGCTGCTCTCTGTTTTTCTCTGCACGGTGGCGGGTTCGATCTGGCTCTGGGGGGAAGAAAGGAAGGGGAAGGCGCATTTAATACCCCCCCTTTAACACCGGTTCGGGGCTGGAACCGGTGTTAAAGGGGGGGGAATTCGTTTCGCGCGTGCATTTAATACCCCCCCTTTGACACAGGTTCCAGCCACGAACCGGTGTTAAAGGGGGGCGTGCGCGCGTGAAACAAAATAAATGCGTCCCCCCCCTTTAACACCGGTTCGTGTCTGGAACCGGTGTTAAAGGGGGGCATTTATTTCATGCATTAAAGGGGCATTTTTAATTCAAAAAATAGGATATGAATTTAGAAAATTCATATCTTTTTCATTTCAACTCAGAAAAATATGAATAATATATCATAATTTTCAGAAAAATAATATCTATCCATTCATGTAAAAACATTTTATATTTACTTTAGATGAAAATTTTCAAAATGATTAAAACACTTACATATAAATTTTGATTATTCAATTCAAACAAAAATAAATTGTCAAATCCTAAAACTTTGAACATAACAAATATTAAGCATCTAAAAAGGAATCTAACCCTATTTTATTAGAGCAAATCATACTTTAATGCCGCATCTTTTGTATTAACATTTTTGAATTGATTGGATATTTAAATGCCGCATATTTTGTATACACTTGAATCTGACCAAGCCTCGCTCAACTTGCATTGGTTTTTTGATTAAATAGCATATTGTGAACCTAAAAATGATTTTTGTAAAAAATCATGAGCATCGTATCATGTACCTATAGTTCATATCTGACCCACTTCCTACCGATTCGGCAGGAATTTGTCTTTTTCACCAGAGGTGGACGGAAAGGTTTCAGATCCCCTTGTTGGTACATTGTCCATATAAGGTGGTCTAGTATTTTTGTAAAATGTGTTGGTGGTTTTTTGAATTAGCCATTTGGTGGTTGCTTCACAAAACCGTCCGTTTTTATGCTCGAAAAATGGAAAATGCCTTTTTGGTGCGATAAAAAGGAAAACTTCCTCTTGCAACATTGTTTGCCATGCCATGATGCACATGTATGCACAATATGTCCATATTATCACAAACTCTGCCTTGATTCTAGCCATAACATTGGTCATTTGACCCGAAAGCCAAGAAACCTCGAATGAGATAGGTCATTTTGTGAAGGTTTTTTTGAGACATAATCAATATACCAAGTTTGAGATTTTTCCTTCTAACTATGTCACATAATATAACACCACGCGAAGGTTTCGCACTGTTTCGATCTTTTTTTATTTTTATCCCCGTTTTATACTATCGTCAAACTTTGTCGAACAACGGGCATGAAGATTCTTAGATCGGGGCCAAGCCTCGCTCAAATTGCATTGGTTTTTTGATAAAATAGCATATTTTGAACCTAAAAATGATTTTTGTAAAAAATCATGAGCATCATATCATGTACCTGTAGTTCATATCTGACCCACTTCTTGCCGATTCGGCAGGAATTTGTCTTTTTCACCAGAGGTGGACGGAAAGGTTTCAGATCCCCCTGTTGGTACATTGTCCATATAAGGTGGTCTAGTATTTTTGTAAAATGTGTTGGTGGTTTTTTGAATTAGCCATTTGGTGGTTGCTTCACAAAACCGTCCGTTTTTTATGCTTGGAAAATGGAAAATGCCTTTTTGGTGCGATAAAAAGGAAAACTTCCTCTTGCAAGCCATGATGCACATGTATGCATAATATGGCCATATTATCACAAACTATGCCTTGATTCTAGCCATAACATTGGTCATTTGACCCGAAACCCAAGAAACCTCGAATGAGATAGGTCATTTTGTGAAGGAGATAGAACTGGAATTAAAATACAGAATGCAACTCATAGTAAGTTACATAAAGCACGACTGAAAATTAAGATACATAAAAGAACTGAAAATTAAGATACATGGCCAGATTAAGTAACAATCGGCCGAACTTGTTTCGGAATGTTGCAGTGATTCAGTCATGCTCCTGCCTACACCTGTAATACTCGCCACTATAGTCGTCGTACTCGCCGCCGCCGTCATCGCTGTCGTCGTCGGGGTCGCCGCAATTGAACCTTGAAGGCTGAGTACGCGTGGGCTAGACTTGAGGGTAATGCAGACGGGGGTTAGAGTCGGCGGCAGTGTCATAGGTCATGACACTCTGGAGAGTCCGACCGCGCCACCATAGCCGACGGCCGGCCTCGTTGAAGTTAGGAGGAGGTGGGCCGTCCTCCTCGTGCCTGGCGAGCGCCCTCTCACGCCGATCCACGAAGAAGGCTTCCCAAGTAGGGAAATAGTCGGGATGCCATTTGGGATTCCTCCGCTGCTTCAGCGTGAGCTCGAAGTAGTAGTGGTTCGTGATGGCCATCCGGCGTGCCACACCTAGAGGGACAGGAGGAACCGGCACGCCTCCGGCGCTTAGCATCCAGCCGACGGGGAGACAGTAGCCCGGCGGGCAGGGGTAGTTCGAGGCGCAAAGCTCCTCCGCCTCCCTGGGGGTTAGTGCTACGGTGGAAGCCATGGGAAAGAGTGATGAGGTTGCAGATATGAGTCTAGAGATGTGCAATGACAATGGAGGCCAACCCTACATATATATATAGTGAACTGGCGGGAAGAACTGGAGGGAAGAACTGGCGGGAAAAAATGGCGGGAAGAAAAATGGCGGGAAAAAATGGCGGGAAGAAAAATGGCGGGAAAAAATATGGAGGGAAGAAATAGAAGGAAGAATAATGGCTCATTTAATACATATACTGTTAACAGAAGAAATATGACATTGTTCTAAAAATGGGACGGTTGGAGGGATTTCAGGCTGGGCCAGGCAGCACTAATGATAGGGGTGAGTGTCGACATTATGTCGTGCGGCGTGTACCTTGTCCCGGATGGTGTCACCAACCGGGACTAAAGATGAACCTTTAGTCCCGGTTGGAGACACCAACCGGGACTAAAGATGAACCTTTAGTCCCGGTTGGAGACACCAACCGGGACTAAACACGAGTCACCACTAATAATAGGGGTGAGTGTCGACATTATTTCATAAGTGTCGACACTATGTCGAGATGCTTGTACTATAAATAGGCATCCTTGTGAGTCCAGTCCTCCAGCCAGTTTGAGGCATCTCCAAGATGGTTTTCGAGAGCAGGGACACCACTACGGCCAGTTTCAGGGAGATGCCGACAGAGCCCAGTCCTCCGGCATCTCCGAGAAACTGGTCATAGAGGCACTCCCTAATATGTGAAATTAGTTAGCTCCCAGGTGTATTGATCTAGTTAGAGAAGTTACAAGCTGCAAGATGGTTTTCGAGAGCAGGGACACCACTACGGCCAGTTTCAGGGAGATGCCGACGGAGCCCAGTCCTCCGGCATCTCCAAGAAACTGGTCATAGAGGCACTCCCTAATATGTGACCACACGCGTTTGGAGATCAGATCTTAATGGTAAGTACGAAACGGGACAACTTCTTCTCATAGTACCGGTCCATCCACAAAACAAGACTAACACTCAAGACATTTATTAATATTAAAAACATGAACTAGAGTTACATAATATGAGAATGAACTTCTTGGCATATGTCCTTCCTTATGATCGCTTCAGACGTAACCATGGAGCATCTTCTTTACTTAACGGAATGCTTGGGTCAGTTTTCCTTTGTGAAGGCGGAATTTCATCAAACTTATTATAATCTTCTGACATGTCTGTCCTTTCCTCGATTCCCACGATGTTTCTTTTCCCTGAAAGAACTATGTGACACTTTGGCTCATCATATGATGTATTCGTTTGCATATTTTTTATTTTTTTTGGTCTGGAGGACATGTCCTTCACATAGAAAACTAGAGCCACATCATTGGCTAGGACGAATGGTTCGTCTAAGTTCTTGTCTACCTTCATAATATTGTTGAGATCCACCGTTGTCATTCCGTACTTCTTGTCTACCTCAACCCCTCCTCCTATTAGCTTGACCCATTTGCATCGAAACAAGGGGACCTTAAAATTAGGTCCATAGTCAAGTTCCCATATCTCCTCTGTGAACCCATAATACGTGGTCTTCTGCCCATTGTCTTCTGTTGCATCGAAGCGGACACCACTATTTTGGTTGGTTCTCTTTTTATCTTGGCCTATCGTGTAAAATGTATTCCCATTTATCTCGTACCCTTGGAAAGTACATACAGTCAAAGATGGTGTCCTGGCCAACAAGTACAGCTGATCCCCAACATTGGTGTTATTCGTGAGAAGTCTTTGCAGCCAGCCACCAAAACTCGCCATGTGTTCACTTATAATCCATTCATCAGACTGCCCCGGGTGTTTGAGGCGTATTAAATTCTTGTGTTCATTGATATACGGGTCAACCAAGATAGATCTTTGTAAAACCGTGTAGTGTGCTTGAATCAGCGAATGCCCGTCCCTACATATCATTGCTTTACATCCTAGGGTGCCTTTTCCACGCAGTCTCCCCTTATGTCGTGATTCTGGAACACCAATCGCCTTAAGGTCAGGAATAGAACTCAATGACCTCCTCTGTTACATAGCCCTTGGAGATGCTTCCTTCTGGCCTAGCACGATTATGAGCATATTTCTTTAAGACTCCCATGTACCTCTCAAAGGGGAACATATTGTGTAGAAACACAGGACCGAGAATGGCAATCTCTTCTACTAGGTGAACCAGGAGATGCGTCATAATATTGAAGAAGGATGGTGGGAACACCAACTCAAAGATGACAAGACATTGGGCCACATCTGTTTGTAACCCTGGTAGGCTTTCTGGATCGATTACCTTCTGAGATATTGCATGGAGGAATGTACATAGCTTCAAAATGGGTACTCGAACATTTTCAGGTAGAAGCCCCCTCAATGCAATCGGAAGCAATTGTGTCATAATCACGTGGAAGTCATGAGACTTCAGGTTTTGGAATTTTTTCTCTGCCATATTTATTATTCCCTTTATATTCGACGAGAAGCCAGACGGGACCTTGATACTGCTCAGACATTCAAAAAAGATTTCCTTCTCTGCTTTGGTAAGAGCATAGCTGGCAGGAGTTAAGTGGCATCGTTTACCCTTCTCGTTCTCAGGATGCATAGGCTCTTCAGGGGCTTTCAGACGTTGCTGATCCTGTCGTGCTTCCGGTGTATCTTTTGTCTTCCCATACACTCCTAGAAAGCCTAGCAGGTTCACGCAAACATTCTTCGTCACGTGCATCACGTCGATTGAAGAGCGGACCTCTAAGACTTTCCAATAGGGTAGGTCCCAAAATATAGATTGCTTCTTCCACATGGGCGCGTGTCCGGCATCGTCATTCGGAACAGATAGACGCCGGGACCTTTTTCCAAAGATTACTTCTAGGTCCTTGACCATACCAAATACCTCCTCACCGATGCGGAGGACAAGCTTCCTCCGGTTCGCCAGACGCGTTTGAAATGCTTGCCTTTCTTTCTTCTTGGATGTAGGTTCTAAGAAATCGGCGATACCCTAGGTACACAACCTTCTTACATTTATCCAAATATACACTTTCAGTCTCATCTAAACAGTATGTGCATGCATTGTATCCCTTGTTTGTCTGCCTAAAATGTTACTAAGAGCAGCCAATCATTGATGGTTACAAAAGCAATGCTCGTGGGTCAAATGGCTCCCCTTTGTGCTCATCCCACATACATACACCTGGTCGCCCACAGCTGTAAAAGTTCTTCAACTAATGGCCTTAGGTACACATCAATGTCGTTGCCGGGTTGCTTCGGGCCTTGGATGAGCACTGGCATCATAATGAACTTCCTCTTCATACACAACCAAGGAGGAAGGTTATAGATACATAGAGTCACAGGCCAGGTCTTTGTCGCAGATCTGCTCACCAAAAGGATTCATGCCGTACTTAGACCAAACCTTAAGTTCCTTGCGTCACGTCACGAAGTCCGGTACTCTCGCTCGACTTTTCTCCACTGTGACCCATCGGGGGTGTCTCAACATCGCGTCTTTCTTACGGTCTACCATGTGACAACGCAACAACTTGGCATGCTCTTTATTTCTTAAGAGACGTTTTAACCGTGGTATTATAGCAGAATAACACAAAACCTTGGCGGAACCTTCTTCCTAGGGGCCTCACCCTCAACATCGCCAGATCGTCTCGTCGATCTTATACCGCATGCAAAGGTGCATACCGGCATGCATCCAAATTCTCGTACTTCTCACCGCGGTAGAGGATGCATTAATGCATGCATGTATCTTACGCGTCTAATCCTAGAGGGCGTACAACCTTCTTTGCTTGGTATGTCTTGTCGGGCAACTCATTATTTCTTGGAAGAAGATTCTTCATTTTTACCAACAACTTTGAAAATGAGCTCTCAGTCACACCGTTCTCTGCCTTCCATTGCAGCAAATCCAGTGTGGTACCTAGCTTTTTGTGGCCATCTTCGCAAGTTGGATACAACAATGTTTTGTGATCCTTTAACATATGCTCCAGCTTCTCCTTCTCCTTTTCAGTTTCACATTCTTCCTTTGCATCAGTAATGGCACGACAAAGATCATCATAAGCGTGACCATCTACAGCCACTTGATCTTCATTATCTACCCCCGTTGCAGTATCATCATATTCAGGATACATATTATGATAGTTGTCATCATCCTCTTCTTCTTCGTTGTCTTCCATCACAACCCCTTTTTCTCCGTGCTTGGTCCAACAATTATAGCTGGGCATGAAACCGGATCGAAGCAGGTGGGCGTGAATGGTTCTGGTATTTGAGTAGTCTTTCTTGTTCTGACAGTGAACACACGGACAGCACATAAAACCATTGTGACCACGGTTTGCATTAGCCACAACGATGAAATTTTGGAGGCCCGTAATGTACTCGGAAGTGCGGCGGTCACCGTACATCCATTGCCGGTTCATCTGCATTAATATGTAGTATATATCAAAAATTAATAGGGAGATGACCATTTATATATATAGTACATCAATGACACATGAAAGGATAGTTGCCGACCTCGACCGAGAAGGAAAGAGCAACGAGAAAACTTATTTTGAGCTCTCGGGCATTTCACCGAACACCTCTTGTGCATATGAAAAAACACAAACTAGCACTCTTCACACCCTCTTGCTAGGCTCCAAAATGAGATAGTGAAAAAATGGAAGAGTGGGGTGTGGGCTGTGGTGTCTTAACCCCCCTTTAACACCGGTTCAAGCCACGAACCGGTGTTAAAGAGCAATGACCCATCGTTAGGGGTCCTTTAACACCGGTTCGTTGCACGAACCGGTGTTAAAGGTGGGGCTCATTTTTTGCCGCACGGGCCACGCTGGTACGGCCCCCCCTTTAACACCGGTTCGTAGAAGAACCGGTGTTAAAGCCCTTTTCTAGGATCAACGAAAAGCCTCATTTCCACTAGTGTATGCTTGACGAAGTATAAGTTGGCAATCTCAGGTCCCTTGAATACGAGGGCCACACCTCATGCTACTCAACTTTAGTCACCTATAAGTTCTTGTCATTGTAAGTATTTGCATATCATTGAGAACCGCCAACGGGGTACCCCTTGCACATGGTACAGGAGCTATCCCATAACCAAAATGACAAGGCAAGCAGACAATGAGCATCTCAGTGATCTTTTTATTTACTATATGCATAGCTTTTTATTGAGGATGCTTCATAGATAGCTCACTATGGTGATGCTGCAAGTTTCCACCATGATTAGGCATGGCTTAGGATAGTGGCCCAGGCGTTTCTCTAACACATAATACTTACTCCATGGACTACAAGTTTCCTCTTTATTTCACACGGTGACATCCATAGACAAAAGAGCATGATATCAACTGAGTGTACAAGTGCAATGTTGAAAACGTTCCCCGTGATAGCACGGTTCTGCTAATTCCAATGTATAAGTGCAAGCATATACAACATACATGACATAATGGTTCAAGTTTATTAGAGGCAAGGAATATAAAGTGTGCCATCAAGTTTGTGAGGGCTTTAATCACTAAGTTTTCACATAACAAAACAGTTTTTAATTGGAAGATAGATGAAAACAAGAATATACTTGGAATGGTGTAACACACCATGCATAGGAGTTTATAGTGGACACTTTGGAATAAATTTGTTTCTTGTGAGTTATAAGCATGAGTAGAACTTACTCATACAAGTGGAGGCTAGCAAAAGACTGGGAGCAACCAACTAAGAGAGAATAATGGCCATAATCATGCAGAGCAACAAAGCATTACTAATCAAAGCATAGAGTGGTACTAAAAGTCAAGGACTAAATGATCATAGAGTATAATGGTGACTTGTGAGAGTCATAACATGGTGTGAGCATATGCCAAGTCAACCCAAGCAAAGCATCAAAGGAGAATACCACAATACTATGCTTTTGCATGCTAAAACAATGCATAATTTCTTCAAGGCACACTAAGCAATCCCAATTGTTTGGAACAAGACATGCTACAGCAATAATCACTAAGCATAAGGTAAAAACAATACCTAGCATGTCATGCTAAAGTCTAAGCCACGGTCAATGCAAGCTCCTCCTGCACTTCAAGCAAGAACTTACTACTTGTCACATCCCAAGATTTTTCAAATCTTGTTATGTGAAAAATAAATGAATAAAAATAAAACTTTGTTGGTTTTCAGGGTGAGAAGAAACTTTTTGATTCCAATTGGAAACTTTCAAACCTATTTGATCAAATAAAATCCTAAAGGTATTTAAAAAGATAAATAAACAATAAAGTTAAAAATATTTGGAATTACTATTTTGGATCTTTTAGTAAAAAGATTTGGTTTTCAAATGAAAAGGTAGAAATATAAATAAGGATTATTTTATAGAGCCAAATTAAACCTTGGCCAAGCTTTTGAAATAAAATGTTTTGCTTTGATTAAAAGAATAAAGGTTTATTTAAATAAAGTAATGAGAGTTTATTAATAAACCAATTTTATTAAAATAAAGGGGTTTACCATTTTAATTAAACATCAAAACTTGTTAAATTATTTTAAACAGGTTTTCCAAGTATTTTATAATCTCAAATAAAACCTACTGAAGTGTTTTTGGTTTTATATTTTAGATTTCAAAAATAAATATTTTAATAAAACAAATCCTATTTGAATTAAATGATTAAGGTCTATTCATTTAATTATAAATGGACCCTAAAATAAAAATATTATTTTATTTTGGGACTTGGATTTGTGTTGTTAAACAGAACCAAACTCAAATACAAAGTGTGGTGGAAGTTTTAATTTATTTGTTGTTTGAATTGTTTGATTGAATTTCAAAACATAAAATCAATTAGAAAAAGAAAAAGATTACAAAATAAAAAAAATGGAATCAGACTCGACCCACTAAACTGGCCCAACAGCCCAACAACACAGCCCATCTGCTTACCCCACTCGCGAACCGTTTTCACCCAGAAGCAAACCCGCTAAGTCACAGACTAGCAGACCCCACTCTCTCTTCCTCTCTCTCTCACGACATATCGCGCCCCGTCACGGTCGTCTTCACCCGCGGTGGCCACTCCCCACCTCGCTGCCGTTTCTGCCCGTTGATAGCTCCTTCAATCCCCGTTAACTGCCGCGTTAATTCGCCCAGCCATCACGCAAGGTAAAAGCGCCTGCCTCCCCTCTTCCGTTTCCCCCAAACACTGCCTCCCCTCTGCCTCTAGGCTGCCCCAATTTCGAGCTCGAGCACCACACTCCGACGAGCTTCTTCAGCCGATTCCGGCGCCGTCCAACCTCCCCTCGCCTCCCAGAGCACACGAGCCTGCTACCCCTCTTCTTGCGCATCTCCCAGCACCAACCCCACACCCGCGCGAGCACCGTAGCCTCGGCAACCTCAACATCAGAGCATCGCCGCCTCCTGCCTCGACTCCGGCGAGTTTCCCCGGTGAGTACAGACTGCCCCAGCACCTCCCAATGATGCTCCTGTGATCCCCAGTACCGTACGCAGCTAACCGCATGGTCTGTTTGCCTTAGCGCGCCCTCAAACCTCGCCTCCGACGACAACCAGAAGCACCCGACGCCGTTGCAAGCTCCGGCGAGCAATCCACCCCGTTCATGTGCGCCCCTCGACGAACTGATCACGCCTTGAGCTTCGCTGCACTTCGGCGAGCACGGTGAGCATCCTCTCCCTCTCCCGCGCGACCTAATTCGCCGGCAAGCTCACTGGCCGAGCACGCACCGCCGTCACTTGCGCCGCCCAGTTATAGTCTGGCTGTTGTGATCCGTTGGATCTCAATCCGTTGGCTAGGATAGATTCATTAAAGCGAAGGGGTACGTTTGATCTGAGCCGCGCGATCTATTTAAATCCAACGCCCCGCGGAGGCCGATCCGCACGAAGCGGTACCGCCCAATAAGAACACGCCGCGTGGCATTGGATCTGTTTAAAACAGAATTAGAATCTGGTTTGTATGCAAATTTGAAAAATCCATAACTTTAGTTCTACACGTCCAAATTTTGCAAACTTTATATCAATGGATTCAGTGGAACAAGCCCTAGCCAACCATGCACTTTGTTTAGTAAAAAGCATCTGGTAAATTGGTTGTTTTTGCAGAAACTTGTGTATGCTTGTTTAGGATATAAAATTTCTTCCAAAATTATTTTGGGGTTGAAATCTTTGCAAAATGGTTTGTTGTGAACTTACTGACCCTAGGAAACAACTTATGGATTTAAAAATGAATTTTGTGAAGTTTGGGAATAAAAACTTGAATTAGCTTATTCTAGTCAAATAAAAATATTGATTTTGATATGGAAATGATTTTTTGAGAAAAACCTTTGGAAAATGTTTTGATTCAAACCTACTGACCCTAAACACCAAGTTTTGTGAATTAACAACTTATTTGTTGAACAATATAAAATTGTTGATTTGCTAAAAACATTTTTCACCACATGAAATAATGGTTTGATTTAAAAATGGTTTATAGATAAAACCCTTTTGTAAATGGTTTTACCACTTTAGTAAATGACCACTTTGAACCTTATAATTATTAGAGCCTATTAGAAACCACCTTTGCAAATAGAACAATCTTTTGCATGCTTGCATGCATGACTTTGTTTCTATTATTATTTTTATGTGTGATAAATTGTTTGAATATTGGTTGGAATGCTAGTTGAATCTTTGTTTGCTTGATTGATTTGTAGTGAAGTTAGAAGAGTGTGATATTAGTAAGATCAAGAAGTGAACCAAACATCATCTACCAAAAAGGCAAGTGACACTATCATCCAAAGTCCTACTATTTTCATTATACTTAGTGGATTTTGAAATATGCATGAAAAGAATTTCTATACTTTATGCTATGCTAAATCCTAATAGGATACCCTTATATATTCCTTAGTGAAAACAATGTAGTTGTAAAATTCTTGGCCTTGCTAAATATTTTGAGAAGAGATACATGTTGAGATTTTATGAAGTTGAGAAAAGACTTATGATTTATATAATAAAACAAGTACTCAATGAACCACCTGGGTGGACAAGGATACTCAAGTTTTGGACAAGGTGGCAACAAGAGGAACCATGTTTATATGGCAATCTCTTTTTGTTGTGCACCAGATGAAAACCACCCAGGGACTTAGAGATTTAACATGTTTCTCGTACAGTGGCTTCCGTGTACAGCCACATGCTAAATGGGCTCTGGCTTAGTCAACTACATAGTGGAAGACCCATGCATTGGCATCTTCAGGTTAACTAGATTTGTGCTAGGGAACTTGAAACCCTACATTGGTGCCTGAATGACAAGCTAGCATTGTGTATTAGGAGGACTCCTATGGAAAGACTTTGTCACGTTCTCAATCTGCCAGTATTCCATCTTGGTGAGTACTTATCCAGCGGCCACTGGTGGCATCAAGATGAGATTGTGTCATGTGGGTAAAGTGTACAACTTCTGCAGAAGATCAAATTCTAAGTACTTAGCCGTGTCCTCGGTTATGGACAATATTGAGCAACTAAGGCCTGAAGCTATAGAAGATCTCGACATTCCAATTTCTCAAAGTTAAAACTTGAGGGTGATAACAAGGGATTTTGAAACACTTGGTGGATTCCAAGGAGCTCAGAAAGATTTGACAAAAGATCAAAACCATTTTGAAAAGATAGGATAAAACTATATTGCTTTCTACAAATGAGCCTAAACCCCACTTAGCCAAATATGCATGTATTGATAGGATCCACTTATATTCTACATAGTAGTGAAATTTGCCAATACAATTCAAATGTATTGACCCTTGTGGCTGCAACTTGTTATGTTGTAGGTTTGTTTGATGTTAGTGAAGTTTATTGATTAGGATTACAAGTCTACAACCAACATGACTGCTTGTGGCACTTTGAAGATGAAGGACCCCATGCTTATAGATATTCTGCTGCAATGTAATGTAATAGCCAAATGAGCTATGTAAGATGTAATGAAATATTTTATTCCTGGTTATAAAGTTGTATTATGACCTTTGTTTCTTGATATTACATCTTAACTGTGGATGCTAGCTATTGATCTAGGGACTAGCATTGTAAACACAAGGATCTCTACCTTATTAAAGGTTGGGAGCCTTACACTACTCCTTTCCAAAACCAAGCAACTTATTTGCAAAACAACACAGCGAGAACGGGGGTCCAAACTACTTAAGCAAACTAAACAACATAAGAAAAGCAAACGAAAACTAAGACGCTCCAAGAACAACACAACTGTGCATGAAACAATAAAAACAAAGTGTCTAGGCAGACCTGAGATTTTAATTGATGAAGAAGGGGATGCCTTGGGCATCCCCAATCTTTGATGCTTGTACCTCTTGGATATTTCTTGGGGTGACACCATGGTGGCATCCCCAAGCTTGATCTTTTATCCATTCTTCATCTCATTGCATCATTCTCTCTCTACACCTGAAATTTTTTCCTTCATACAAAACTTCACACAATCTTCATTAGCAACATTAGTGTATTCAAAAGATATTAGACCCCTGGCAAAGCTTTGGAACAACAAGGCTTTTCACTAAAAACACAAGCTACTGTAGTAACTCCTTCAAAAATCTCAATTCCCCAAAAGAGAACTTAAAAAGGAATCAATAAGAAGCAAATGCAAATAATGGCAGAAATATGTCAAAACAGACCAGCAGGTAGAAACCGATTTTTTCGAACATCTTATGTTGCTCAAATAAAAAAGTGTTGAACTAATGAAAGTTAGCTAACATACTGGGATATTTATTCGTAAATGTTGAGCTCAATCCGAGTTACAGAGACTCCTCACGTATTTTTATGGTGGAGGATAGAAATCTGTTTCAGGACAACAACTTCCCAAATCTTACTTCCCTCTCATTAGAGGTCATTCTTGGCACAAAAAGCAAACAAAAAGGATAAGGAGAGGTCATTACTGAAGTAATAACTTCCAAGACTCAAGGAAACTCTTGGGTTATCTCTCAACAAGTACTTTTCTTGAACACCTTTAAGTTAGGCACAAGAAGCAAGAAGAATCAAGTATTTTCAAATGAGGAAGCATTAACATCAAACCTTGATTTCAAAGGAGGAGCAAAAAGAAACTTATCTCTCCTCATAGAGAAGTGTTCAATATCTTTCTGGAATGGAAAATGATATTTAATGGTGCCTTCTTTCATATAAATGATGGCACCAACTGTTCTAAGAAAAAGTCTTCCCAAAGTAATAGGACAAGAAGCATTGTATTCAATATCCAAAACATAGAAATCAACAGGGACATAAGCATTGTTAACCATAATGAGAACATCACTAATACTCCCCATGAGTTTATTCTTGGCATTATCATTGGGTGGGACATCTAAATAACAATCTTCCAAAGGTGGCAAATCAAGCATTTCATAAATCTTCCTAGGCATAATAGAGACACTAGAACCAAGATCACATGAAGATTTGAGATCAAAGTCATTCACTTGCATATTAATAATGGGTTCCCAACTATCTTCTACTTTCCTAGGAATAGAAGCTTTGTGTTTTATCTTCTCTTCCTTAATCTTAACAAGAGCATCTGTAATGTGTTTAGTGAAAGCAACATGCATATCACTAGCATCAGGACTTCTAGCAAGCTTTTGTATGAACATAATCACTTCAGAAATATTGCAACCATCAATATCAAAATCAAACTTAGCATCACTAGTAGTAGGCTCAAAAGGCTTAGGCATAGTAGGAGGAGGAATAGGGACTACTTGTGGTTTAGTGGTGATGGTGCACACACTATTGTTTATATCAATTTCAGCTTCCCTTTCCCACCTAGCATGAACTTGAGCTAACAGCCTAACATTTTCATCAATAGTAACTTGTATGTTATGAGCAGTAGCATAGGTATTTTCCATAGTTTTAGGTTTAGTAGCAATTTTATTAATCAAGGAGGACTGAGCTTTAGACAAAGAGGATATATTTTTCTCAGCACTCAATTTTTTTACTGTAAACTAGGAATTTCTCTATTAAGACTCTCAAGCTGATGGCTAATGTTTTTCAACATGATAGACTGTTCCTCCATAGTTTTAGGGAAAATATTATTTTCCTCATATTGCATATGCATAAAATTCTTAGTTGATCTCTCTACTTCTAGAATCCTTTCTTCACTAGGCATTCCAGATCTACCATGATAAACATTTCCACTAGGAGGATAAGGCCTATAATTACCATAAGTATTGTTGCCAAAATTGTTGTTTATAAAGAAGTTCACATCAACTTGCTCTTCTTGAGCAACCAAAGAGGCTAAGGGAACACTATTAGGATCTAGAGGAGCTTTCCCATTAACAAGCATAGCCATAATAACATCAATCTTATCACTCAAAGAGGAAGCTTCCTCAACATAATTTACATTCTTACTATGTGGAGTTCTCTCAACATGCCATTAAGAGTAGTTAACCATCATATTATCAAGGAGCCTTGTCGTAGCACCCAAAGTGAGGCCCATAAAAGTACATCCAACAGCTGAATCCAACAGATTTCTTGAGGAGAAGTTCAAACCTCAATAAAAAGTCTGTATAATCATCCAAGTAGTGAGTCCATGAGTAGGGAAATTCTTAACTAAAGACTTCATTCT
Source organism: Avena insularis (assembly GCA_023614405.1). Taxonomy (NCBI): domain Eukaryota; kingdom Viridiplantae; phylum Streptophyta; class Magnoliopsida; order Poales; family Poaceae; genus Avena; species Avena insularis. Next base: position 304,044,278 of record CM042693.1, on the reverse strand, counting down.
TTCCCAAGCTGGAGCAACATGTTCACTATCAAGTTGTTTAAATTTCATAATGTCACTTCTCATAGATATAATCTTAGCACGAGGATAGTACTTTCCAATAAAAGCATATTTGCACTTATTTTAAGAAACAATACTATTTTTAGGCAAAGAAAGCAACCATACTTTAGCTTTTCCTCTCAAGGATAAAGTAAAAAGCTTGAGCTTAATAATATCTCCATCTACATCCTTATATTTTTGCATCTCACAAAGTTCAACAAAGCTATTGAGATGGGCGGCAGGATCATCAGAACCAACACCAGAAAATTGCTCTCTCATCACAAGATTCAACAAAGCAGGCTTAATTTCATAAAAGGTAGCATCAGGAGCAGTTGGAGCAATAGGAGTACTTAGGAAATCATTGTTGTTGGTGCTAGTGAAGTCACATAACTTGGTGTTCTCAGCAGAGTTCATTTTGGCAAAGGTGGGCAAGCCAAAAACAGCAGCATCTAGAGTAGGAACTATTTTTTGTGTGTTTTTGAATAAAGAAAGCAAACCAAACTAGACTAATTTTTTTGGGTTTTTTGAAAAGAGGCAAACAAAACCAAGCAAAAGAAACAAAGCAAACTAAAAACAAAGTAAATAGAAAGTAAGTGGAGGACTCCCCTAGTGAAGACGTCCTTAGCCTCCCCGGCAACGGCGCCAGAAAAAGCTTGATGCAACGCTAGTCCAAGTGGGAGCGCTTCATCGGGAAACCCCAAGAGCAAGGTGTGAAGCAGCACAGCAGCAAGTTTTCCCTTAGTAAGAAACCGAGGTTATCTAACAAGTAGGAGGAAGGAAACGTCACACAAGTGTTGCTGGCAACACGGAGACCTGCACGACACAAACTCAAGACTTTGCCCCAACGAATTAGTGAGGTTGTCAAGCTCACCGGTTTGCTGTAACAAAGGATCAAACGTATGGTGTGGAAGGTAATGGTTTGCAACAAGTAAACAAGTAACAGTGGAGGATGTATCAATGGTAAAGATTGGACCGGGGTCCATAGTTCACTAGAGGTGCTCTCCTTAGATAAACAACATGTCATGAAGGGTAAACAAATTACAGCAGGGCAATTGACAGGAACTGAGCAAGGCATAACAATGCAATTACTAGTCAGAAAGATCCTATGTGAATCGATTGGGCAATACAACAAGATACATAGACCGCCATCCAACTGCATTTATGACTAGAAGTCCACCTTGAGGTTATCATCCGAACCCCCTCCAGTATTTAGTTGCAAGCAACAGACAACTGCTTTAACCAAAGTGTGTAAGGTAAACAGTCCACATGTTCCATGAACAAGATACCGTTGTTTTCTCCCTAGTGGCAACAGCACATCTACAACCGAGAGATTTTTGTCACTTCGCTTGGAAACTAGAGGCAGAAACCCACTATCGAGCATAAATACCCCCTCTTGGACTCACTAGCAATTACTTGGCCAAGATAGTTACTAACAACGAAGAGCATGCAAGATCACAAACAACGCAGACCTGATAGAATCAATAAGATAGAACCATTAATCAATCTGACATAGTAATCTTAATATCCATCAGATCCCCGCAAACACAACATGCATGATTACAAATAGATTAGATCTTAATCATGAACAGAGATCACAAGATCTTTACATGAAAGCAGAAAGGAGGAGATACAACCATCTAACTACTACATGGACCCATAGTCCAAGGTGGAACTACTCACGCATCATACCGGAGAGAAGGCCTCCGGGATGATCTCCCTTCCGATAGGGTGCCGGGAAGAACTCCAGATCCCCCCGATCTAGAGACGATGGTGGCGGTGGCTACAGACGGTTTCATGGAGATTTGATCGGGTGCCTAGGGTTTCTGCATCGGGGGCTTCTTATAGGATAAGGGGGAGGCCGAGGAGGCGGCCAGAGGGGTCAAACCCTACCCAGGCGCGGGGCAGGGCCCACCCGTGCCTAGGGGGGTCTGGCCGCACTGGATTGCATCTCCGTCTCATCTTCTGGATTCTTGTTCCCCACGGAATTTTATTGACTTTGGCTTTTGTCCCGTCCAATTCCGAGAATATTTCTTTACTAACTTTTCTGAAACCAAAAACAGCAGAAAACAGGCAACTGGCACTGTGGCAACTTGTTAATAGGTTAGTACCAGAAAACATGTAAAAAGCACCTCAAAGTGTAGACAAGAAAAGCAAATTAGATACTAACCAAACATGGAGCATCAAAAATAATAGATACTTTTCCGACGTATCATTGTGCTGTGCAAGTTTGTAAGTGGTGGGGTGGAGGTTTTGGGGGTTTTCCTAAGTGGGTTTGCTTAACTTGCAAATTTGGGAAAAGCAATAGTTATAAAGGAAGTTTATGATTTTGTATGGGACAAAGTGGGGAGAGGGTACTGGTGAGTAGATAGGATCAAGATACCCTTATAAGAACTGTTTGGGATTTTTCCAATGATTAAAACCCCATTTAGTTGCATTTATTCAAAAAGGGCAGAAGTTGATTATGGAAGCTAATGTAATATTTTTTACATTAGACAAGGTTGGTTTTTCATGTGAAATGGTTCTGAAAACCATATTACACCTTGGAGAATTTTGTTGGAATTTATTGAGGAAAAGTATTTTTAGGGAATTATTTCTTATTTCAGCCATTTGAGAAAATGGGCAAAAAGAAATAATAAAGAATCTCAAAAATATTTATTTTTGAGTTGGAAAGATGGGATATGATATATAGAACTCAATTGTGCATTGAGTTGGCAAGGTGATTTGGAGAAAAACAAATTTGCCTTTATAGACAATGGTTTTAGGGTTTTGCCATTTAAAGAATTTAATTAGTTTTAGGCTCCAAATAATTATGGAAATTATTTGGCAAAGGATTATATCCAAAGTATATGATGTAAACTTGAATCATACATCATTTTACACTTGGGTTTTGAAGGATCTTGGTGAAATGGGAAGAAACTAGATTTTAGTGGATCTAGGGTTTTGTTAATTTCATGCCACCAAAACATAGTTCTATTTGTGAGCTCAGTGCTCAAATTGGTACAAGGGGTAGATGTATAGCTAGAAAACATTATATATATGATCTTGGAAGCAATGGTTGAGCTTGTTTGTATTTGAGGTGGTCAATAAGTGATGGTAAACTTTGTTGAAAATAAGGCTGCCATAACAGAGTTGTCATGATGCCTCATAAACCATGGGGGTTTAGCATTCACAAAGCTCCAATGGAAACAAGTGAGGTATGGATTCATAGAATATGGTTATAAGATCATAACCATGCAAAGAGTTGGTCAAGGGGAGATAGCATATAGATGTGAGCTTCTGCTAAACTAGGCAAGATGATAAGATTTGCAAAGAAGATTATTATCTTGACTACAAGACCATCATGGATGAGTGGGAACCAGAATGGTTTATCCAAGTGCCAGAGTGGGCTTTGGTAGTACTCATGATTTACTACCAGATCGTTCCAAAACACTCTTGAGAATGCCCATAGGTTGGGAAAGGTAGAGCTCCAAAGATTGCATCTAGATAAGAAATCCAGACTTAGCCATTTTGGCAGATTGAGGGTTTTAGACTAGAGTGCAAGTGTAGATGATTTTGAGAGGATGCTATGTTCCAAACTAATGATAAAGGAGATGATTTTGAAGTTCTAACTAAGTAGATAGGATCCATTCTTATAAGGAGGAACTATTAGAAGGGATTATCCCTGGATTGATCTGATAAGGAGGGGAGATGATCACTTTAGTGGCTTAGGATAGATCCAGATTTGGGATGCTTGGTTTGAGATTGATGATCACAAACATAGATGGGATCCTATGGGATGAGCTACTATATTAGCTCACTCTAGTTCCTAAGCAAGCAATGCAATCGGTAGATCAAGGCAATTCATCCGACAGCAGATCAAGGCAATTCATGTTATCAAACTTATCCAATTACTACTAGGGTTACCATCAAGCCTTAGCTTGAGGTAAGCATGGGTATTTTGAATTGGTTATGTTTTGAAGTAAGATAAGTACCTCTAGGTATTTCTACCAAGATTGGAATGAAGATGTTTTGAATAGAGGTTTTAGAAAACCTAGGGGTAAGAGTAGTTGAGAGTTCTGTCTTGAAAACATAAGGAGATTATATTTTAGTTCTCCATAGTTTTGTTAATAGAACTAGTAAAGTATTTTTATTTTGTCAAAGTCATCTTGGCTCAGGTTTTGAAATGCCAGAACATTTGAGAAAATAAAAGATGAGCCAAGACATCTCTTTTGTAAAATAGCTTTTGTCAACTAGTGTTGAGATAAGAAGTATAGCATCTAATAAACAATCAGTTGCTCGAACACAAGCAAGTAGGTAAACAAACATTGCACAGTTAGCAGGAAAAAGTTTTTGTTCCCCCTAATTTTTGTCTTCTGGACAGCAAATCAGGGTTGTTCAAATTGGGATGTTACAGACCTTTCCCCCTTAAAATAATCTCGTCCCGAGATTAGGGAGGAGTAGGGTTGGGTGATAACATCCGCTTAACAATCTCAGCGGCGGAAATTATTGGGCACTAACAAGTTTTACAGCTAACCGGCATGGGTAGTTATGGATCGAAGCTGAATGGCTTCGGATTGAGTTGCTTGGATTAAACAAATGGAAAAGACACAGTCTTTTCCCCTTATGATGATTCTAGGTAGGTTTAGAGTCGACATGGTACTTCCTTCTTGAGGCGAGACAGCGAGTTGAGCCTTCTTCAAACCTTTACCGCTGAAGTCAGCTGCTCTACCTTCTTGGTCTTGAAATGCCAGAAGTGCTGGCTAGGCTGTCGACTCTGTGATGGAGAACTTTCCTAAAGTACCTTTTGATTCTAGATAAGTGCCGATTTCCATCCTTCTTGCAGGGTTGATGATTTGGATTCCGCAGGGGTGGTCATCACTTGACGATCACTAGTGTTCGACACCAGGGTTCTATCGGGTTTTGGGGCGAGAAAGACGCAGTCTTTCCCCCTTAGAGCGACTGTAAGATCCCACCCTTATAAAGGTAAGGATCCCTATGATTGCAATGCTAGTCCCTGGATCAATTGCTAGCATCCATAGTTTAAGATGAAGTACACAGAAACAAAGGTCATTATTACAACGTCATTCCAGAGATAACATAGTCTTTTACAACTCCATAGCCATAGGCTAGTACAAGATTTTAACTTAACAATATAAAATAGAAGTCTTCATCTTCATGTGCCACAGGCAAGCATGTTGAGTGTAGACTCATAACCCCCTAATCATCATCAGAGTAACCTGCAACATCACAAGTTACAGCCATAGTGGGTCAATACATTGGAATAGTATTGGCAAGTGATACCTTAGTAGAATATTAGTATCTAGCAACTACATGTATTTGGATAAGTGTAGATTAGGCTTGCTTTGCTCAAAATAGGTTTTACCTATCAGTTGAAAACACTAAGTTTTTGTTTGGTAAAACATTCCCAAGGAACCACCAATAGAAATTGGTGAACCTTCACCCTTGTTCAACCACAATTTTTAAATTTAGAAAATTGGGATGAGGAGATTCTTGATAGCTTCCATGTCTTGATGCTCAAGTTGTCCATTACCGGGGACACGGCTAAGTACTTAGTTTATTCCATCTGCAGAGGTTGTGCACTTTCCCCACAAGACTTGATTTTCACCAAGACAGGACCTTTCATTAGCCTTCCCTTAGACCAAAATGGACGCGCTCCAAACCTATCAATCCCCTACCACTAATTGTCCATTTGGCTAAGTTATTGCAACCTATATGATCCAAGCAGATCCCATAATGCCATGTGGCTGCACCAGAAGCTTCTTAACATTTGGCATCTCAAATCCCTTTGTTCCCAGGTGGCAATCCACAAGTGAGATACACAAGGTAAACCATAGAAATGGGCCTTGTGCAACCACTCAACCAAAAACCACCAAGCAATTACCATTCCACCCAGGTGTTTCATTCACTTAGTTATTTTATTAAGAAAAACCATAAGTCAAAGACTTAGCAATATTTTTACATAGCATGTATATATTCCACCCTTGGTTGCTATTAGCTAGGCTAAGCATGGCAATAACAAGTATCTTAACTTAGAGGAAATACTAACATTTCTACAACTACTAGGATTTCCCAAGCATAACATTTAGATACTTAGCAAAATATTCATGCAAGACCTATACAAAATATTTCTAGTGCATAGGCAAAATATTGGGACATAAGTATGAAGCACCACTTGCCTTGGTAGTTGGGGGAGTAGCAACAATCTTCACAACCACAATCACTATTAGCACCAAAATCTACACATGAAACAATAGCACCACATTCACATATCAAAATATACAAGCAAAAATATATGAATGCATGCAAATGCCATGTGATGATTTTTCTAAATCAAACAAGACAAGTGAAACAGTAATGAATCATAAACAAAACAATTATATAATAAATAAACTTTATTTAGTCTTTAAATCATTTTTCAAATAATTTCTATACTCAAAATAACTTATAATTGTCTCAAAAAAATAACCAATTTTACAGAAGAAAAAAATTAAACAAATTGCATAAATGGATATAATTCTTTCTCCCAATTCCAATTATATAAAATTTACAAAATTTGAACGTGTGGATCAAAAGTTATGAATTTTGTAAGTTTGATTCACTAATAGATCTAATTCAGATTTTTTAAAACAAATAGCAGGCCATGCGGCAGCTCCTGATTGGACGGTACCGCTTCGCACTGGATCACGCTTGCGCACCATTAGATCTAATTAAAACCAGCGGCTCTGATCTGCCCGTACCTCTTCGGCCTCTCATCTAATCTAAACCACTGGATTCAGATCCAGTGGATCAAATCGCTCTGACCTAAAACCGACGGCGCAGCTAGTTACTGGCAGCGGCGGCATTGCTGTCGACGATGTTCCGGTGGTTCTAGGAAGCAAGGGAGGAAACAGAGGGGCTTACCGAGATCATGGGGTCGTCGCGGTGCTCAAGGTGGTTGAGGGAGGGAGAGGGGCGCACGGACTCGACCGCTATTGCTCGCCGGAGAACCTATAGTCATCGGTTACGGTCGCTCGTCGATGTTGGCGAAGATACAAGTCGCGCCTAGCCAAAATAACAGTGTCGTTAGATGCGCACAAGTCTGGCGAACATGTCAGCAACAAAAAGAGACAAGGGGGCAGTCAGGAACTACCAGGGGATGTCGCCGGAGTCGAGACAGACGGTGGTGCTTGCTTGACGTTGAGGTTGCCGACGATAGAGAGCGCGCGCGGGCGAGTATGGGATACTGGCAGGTGCAGAGGGTGATGGGGAACTCACTCACGGTGTCTGGAAGGCAAGGGGCGACGATGGTTGGCCAGAATTTGAGCTGGAGCTCATCGGAGCAGTGGGTGGTTCTGGGCTAATTCCGAGCAGCCTAGGGGCAGAGAGAGGGTGGCGACTGGGGAAAAGGAGGGGAGGACGCGAGCGATTAAGTACGCAAGGTCGGGGGCAAGAATTACTGACGCATTCATTCGAATTGATGCGGGGTTTAATCACCTGAAACAGCCGGCGTGATTTGGGGAAGAAGGAGTCGGGGGGTGGAGACGAAGACTGGCGTGTGGGGCCTCGCGTTCAGTGAGAGAGAGATACACAGGTTGGGTTCTAGTCATCAGCGACGACACGAGTTAGTTTTGCGGTGCGAAACTTTTTCTGCGGGGTGGAGAGCCGTTGAGCTAAATGGGCTAGGTTGGGCTAGTTTAGTCAGTTTGCTTTATTTTTTCTCTCTTTTTCTTTTTCTGATTTGATTTTATAGTTTGAATTCAAATGCTCAAATCAAATCTGTTTCAATTGTAATTTTCTCCAAACTTTTGTTTATTGTTTCTTGCATCCTGGGGTGTATAAAGCACCTATTTAAACTCAAATTAAAAATGGGTTTGAAATTAAGGTTTAAAACTATGCCCTTAGTGAAATATTTTCAATAGGTAAAAGAATGATTTTGATTTCATTTTTGTTTCAGAACCTTGACCAAGCTTTGAAATAACAAACAATCCTAAGTTCAAATCTTACTGGTTTAATACAAGTAATCTCATATTGGAAAGTAGCAGTGGCTAATGCCTTGCTTACATAAAATAATAGACATTCAAATGTTTCTGGTTTGAAATTTCATTTGAAATTGATCCGAAAATGATTATGAATGCATGAATGAGATGCAAGCTTTGAAACACATGATTTTAGGGATGTTACAAATCTAACCCCCTTAAGGTGAATCTCGCCCTCGAGATTCGGATTTGCTAGCAAATAGGTGAGCGTGGTCTTTCCGAAGGTCATACTCTCTTTCCCATGTTGCTTCTTCTTCGGAATGATGGTTCCATTGAACTTTGCAGCATTTGATAGTCTTTTTCCGAGTAACTCTTTCTGCAGTCTCAAGAATCTTGATAGGTTTTTCCTCATAAGTGAGATCACTTTCCAATTGGACCTCCTCCAAAGGTATAGTATCCTTCAAAGAAGTCTCTTCCATCTCTGGATGGCATTTCTTTAGCTGACTCACATTGAACACATTGTGAATGACAGATAATGATTCTGGCAATTCAATCTCATAAGCTACTTCTCCTTTACGACTCCGAATCTTGAATGGTCCAACATATCTTGGGGCCAATTTTCCTTTGACTCCAAATCTCTTCACTCCACGAAGTGGTGACACTCTAAGATAAGCTCTATCACCCACTTCATAGGTGACTTCTCTATGCTTAGGATCTGCGTAGCTCTTCTGTTGGGACTATGCTATCTTCAATCTGTCCTTTACTAACTTGACTTTCTCTTCAGCCTCCTTGATTAGTTCTGGTCCGAACAAATTTCTTTCTCCCACACCATTGCATAGCAATGGGGTAGTACACTTTCTCCCATAGAGAAACTCAAATGGTGCCATCTCAATACTGGCTTGATAGTTGTTGTTATAAGAGAATTTTGCGTAAGGCAGACTTTCATCCCAACTAGCTCCATTGTCTAGGGCACATGCCCTCAACATATCCTCTAGAATCTGGTTGGTCCTTTCTGTCTGTCCATCAGTCTAGGGATGAAAAGTAGTACTGAACTCCAATCTCGTTCCCAATGATTCATGTAGTTGCCTCCAAAAATGTGAAGTGAATTGGGTTCCCCTATCAGGCACAATACTCTTGGGTACTCCATGCAGACACACAATCCTATTCATATAGATCTTGGCCAACTTAGCACTTGTATAGGTTGTCTTCACGGGTATGAAATGAGCCACTTTAGTGAGGCGATCCACTACTACCCAAATAGAATCATATCCTGACCTGGTCCTTGGCAATCCGGTGATGAAATCCATGCCAATCTTGTCCCACTTCCAATCAGGAATAGGTAGTGGTAATAATCTTGCTGGTTTCTCATGTTCTGCTTTCACTCTGCTACATACATCACACAAAGCAATATGTTTGGCAATGTCTTTCTTGAGATTATTCCACCAAAATCTTTCCTTCATATCCTGTACATTTTGGTGTTACCCGGATGAATGGAATATGGTGAGTTGTGTGCTTCCTGTAAAATCAGTTTCCGAAGCTCCGGATCTTGCGGAACGCAGATACGTTTTCCATACCATAAAGTACCTTGTTCGTCTTCATGGAATCCTTTGGCTTTTCCTTTCCCAATCTTTTCCTTAATCTCTTCAATTTCCTTGTCCGTCTTTTGGGCTTCCTTGATTTTGTCCAACAAGGTGGTTTGAACATCCAATGACATGAGATGTCCCTCAGGCACAATCTCTAATCCGAGGTCTCTAAATTGGGCACACAGATCATCTAGCAACTCTCCTTTAGTAAGGCCATTCACAAATACCTTACGGCTTAGTGCATCCGCTACAACATTTGCTTTACCGGGATGGTATTGCAAACTCAAGTCATAGTCCTTGATGAGTTCTAGCCATATTCTTTGTCTCATGTTGATTTCTTTCTAAGTGAAGATATACTTCAAACTTTTGTGATCTGTTAACACTTCACATCGCTTTCCCAAAAGATAATGCCTCCATGTTTTGAGTGCATGGACAACAGAGGCTAACTCTAAATCATGGGTAGGGTAATTTACTTCATGAGTTTTTAGTTGTCTTGAGGCATACGCCACAACTTTCCCTTATTGCCTCAGAACTGCACCTAATCCATGATGAGATGCATCATAGTACACTTGGAAATCCTTCTCCAAATCTGGCAGATATAGGACTGGTGCTGTCACTAGTCTCTTCTTCAATTCCTGAAAGCTGAGTTCACATCCCTCAGTCCAAGCAAATTTCTTGTCTTTCTTTAGTAACTCCGTCATTGGCTTAGCTACTTTGGAGAAATTCTCAATGAATCTTTTGTAGTATCCTGCCAAGCCAAGGAAACTACAAACTTCCTTTATTGACTTAGGAGATTCCCATTCAGTTACAGCTGACACTTTGGTGGGATCAACTGCTACACCATCTCCTGACACAACGTGTCCAAGAAATCCAACTTCATTTAACCAGAATTCACACTTGCTGAATTTGTCATATAGCTTATGCTCTCTAAGCTTCTCAAGTATCAAACGCAAATGTCCTTCATGCTCTTCTTTGCTCTTGGAGTAGATCAAAATGTCATCGATGAAAACGACAAAAAACTTGTCAAGGAACTCCATGAACACCTTGTTCATCATATTCATGAAGTAAGCTAGTGCATTGGTCAAACCAAATGGCATCACTGTATACTCATACAATCCATACCTAGTGGTGAAAGTTGTCTTAGGTATGTCTTGTTCCCTTATCTTAAGCTGAAAATAACCTGACTGGAGATCAATCTTTGAGAACACACAGGCTCCTTCTAGCTGATCAAACAAGTCATTGATTCTGGGCAAAGGATATTTGTTCTTGATAGTCACTTCATTGAGTGAACGATAGTCTATGCATAACCTTTGACTTATATCTTTCTTTTCCACAAACAAGACTGGTGCTCCCCAAGATGAAGAACTTGGTTGAATAAATCCTTTCTGCAACTGTTCTCCATGTTGTTTCTTGAGTTCTTTCAATTCATCAACCGACATCTTGTAAGGTCTCTTTGCTATTGGTCCTGATCCTGGCAACAAGTCAATCAGAAATTCCACATCTCTATCTGGTGGCATTCCCGGAAATTCTTCCGGAAACACATCCGGATATTCTCTCACAATTGGGACACTGTCTATGCTAACCCCTTAAGAGAATTTAGCTTACTCCCTTTTGATTCAAAGTTAGACTTGAATCTTATCCGTTTCTTTTCCGGGGTTGTGAGTGCGACAGTACGATTGGCACAATCTAGTATTCCCTCATACTTGGTCATCCAGTCCATTCCCAAAATTACATCCAGTCTTGGGAATCTAGGATTATCAGACTCACTAGAAACTTATGCTTTCCAAACCCTATCACTAGATCACGACATCCAAGACTTACTATCATATCTCCACCGGGAGAACTTACTTTTATTGTACACCCAATATTTTCAGTTGGAAACCCATTTCTATCAACAAATGCTTTTGATATGAATGAATGTGATGCACCAGTATCAAAAAGAACAAGTGCTGGAATAGAATTGAGTTTGAACTTACCAGCCACAGCATCGGACTCCTCATAAATCTCTTCCACAATGATGTGGTTCACTTGTCCCTTCTAGAAAGGGTTGGGCTTGTTGGTTCCTTCAACTTTCTTTTCTGGGAATTCATTTGCATAATGCCCCATCTTCTTACACTTGAAGCATTCAACCTGACTGGTATCTCTCTTTGCAGGCTGACTTCCACTACCACTTCCACTTCCATTGTGGTGGCTCTTATATCCACTCTTGTGGTTCTTATACTTGTCATTATCATGACTACGGTGATGCTTCTTGTCATGATGGTGGTTGTGGATGTGGTGGTTTTTTTATTTTCCAAGTTTGTGGGATCCAGAACTCCCACTATCATCATGATGGGAACGCTTATGAGACGATCCCGAGCTATGCTTGTCAGAGCTGTGCTTCCTCTTTCTGCTTTCAACTTGTTTCATCTTGTTCTCCAAGATGGTAGCCTTGTCACAAAGTGATTGGTAGGTTGGGAAATAGGTAACAGATAGCTACAGATTCAGTTCATCGTTTAATCCTTCGAGGAATTTCTCCTTCCTCTTGGCATCGGTATCAACTTCATCCGGTGCATAACGCGCCAGATTGTTGAACTCCTCAATGTATTCAGCCACGCTGGAGTGACGCTGTTTCAGGTTATGCAACTCCTTCTTCTTCAAACTCATCACCCGGGATGAGATGTGAGCTGTACGGAATCCATCTTCAAAGATAGCCCATGTCACATCCTCAATGGGAGTGGTGATCTGGAAGTTCTCCCACCAAGTGGCTGCTGGTCCTTCCAACAGATGTGCTGCAAACCTGACCTTCTCCTCGTCGGTGCAGCCGACAGTTACCAAATCCTTGTTCACCGAACGTAGCCAATCATTGGCCACCATGGGATTAGTGGTTCCTGAGAACTTTGCAGGCCTCAGTCTTAGGAATCTGGTGAGCATGTCAAATCCTGGTGCATTGTTCTGATTGTTGTTATTGTTGTTGTTGTTATTGTTGTTATTCTGATTCTGCATAAAAGTGGTCATCATCTGCATCAGCTGTGCATGTGCTTTCATCAGCTGCTGCATCTCGGGGGTGACATTGTTGTTGTTTGGGTTGGGGTTGGCACGTCGAGGAGGCATCTGTGGTTTCACAAGGATAAGAATGAGATACCCATAGATTCTTAACATGCACAATACATCACATAGACAATCACCAAAACAAGCATCAAAATAACATAAAGTTCAACGACATAAACAACAAGTTTGAAAATCAAACACACCATAGCAAGCCATCCACATGTTGGATGGTCATTGCGACTCAATAATCATAAGCATGGTAAATGAAAGATAAATGAGTAGTCATCACTACTCCTCTGCATCAACCTCCTCATCAACAAGTGTAAGACATGCATTCTCCATAGCGGTCTTGTATTCCTCGACATTGGTAGTCAAGGCCTCTATCTTGGTCTTAAGAGCCCTCTTCTGTGAACGAAGTCTCTCAATCACACCCTGCTGATGCTCGAGCTCGAAGTCCTTGGTCTCTAGCTCTTCCTTCATCTCCCAGATCTTCTTGTTCCTGTCTTGGACTCTCTTCTCTTGGATCTTGAATTTCCTGTCCTGGCTCTCAAACTTGGCCTCCATTTCCTTGACTATCTCATCTTGCTCTGCGAAGAGCTTGTCCTTCTCACGAAGCTTCACCTGGAGCTTGTCATTGCTAAGCATGACGTTGGTCCTATTGGTATCTAGGTGCCTAATAAGAACCTCTAGGTCCTGAAGGTACAGACGAATAGGCTTCACCGTCTCTCTAGCAGCATCCTCGAACTCAATAGCCTCACCCTCCTCGTCGCGTCTCCCGAAGGGGTGAAAGTGGGTGCCTCTAAGCTCTCTGGAGTGCCTCCCTACCAGATGCCCAAGTAGGTCCTGCATGACTACATCTAAGCCTCTCTCCTTGTCGTCATGCATTAGCTTGAAAGTGATAGCCTTCATGGTTGGCTCAGTCTGGCGTCCTGGCTGAGTAACCTTGAAGCCCCAAAGTTCCTTCCTCTCAAACTTGGTGAGATGAAGCGTCATGATGCTAGGGAGCAGAAGGTTGAGCACACTAGTGAGCTCAATAAGACGAGTGCCAAAACGAGTTCCCTTGAACTCTTTAGCCGTGCTGATAGGAACATTAGGCATCTATTTTATAAGATAGAGAAAAGTTAGAATCAACATCAATAGAGAAAATCACAAGACAAGGTATCACAAGCATATATTTGGCAACAATCACACAAGCCATGGCATACATAAATGCATTACAAGCATCCAAGGTTCAACATAACTTAAACTAATTTTTGGAAATAAAACGATAGATGTGGTGGTCCAACTAACGAAGTACATTACAATCCCATCTCACTTGCCAAGTTGGCTAACAAGGCATCTCTAGAGGCAATCTGTCGATCCTGATCACATGATTCCATTGCTAAGTCTATGATGTCCTCTCTTAAACGTTGGTTGGTAGCCTCTAACTCTTGGGTATGCTTCTTTTTTTCTCTAAGGTCATTTTGGGTGTTAAGCATTCTGCACTTGAGTCTATCACCAAGCTCCTTGATGGCCTTCCAAGCTGCATCTCTTGCAGAGTCAAAGAATGTGGTGTGCATCACTGAGTTGGTGACCATGCAGAATCCTGATTCCTTGTGGTTTTCTTCCTTGTTTTTGTACAAGTGAAGTTGCACCCACTAGTACTCTACTCCTTCATCCATCACGGGGAATCCTTTGTATACAGCTGCACCATGTATCCCCATGGCAACCATGAGGTCCTTGAGGGCCTTGGGAAATTCTGTTTCACACTCCAAGGTCATGGTCATGAGAGGTCCCTTCCTCACGGCTTTGTTGATGGAGTTCATCTACAAATAGAGATGAGAAAGAAGATTAGAAAAGTTTACGAGAAGAAAAAGACAAGTGTGGAAATTGTTGAAAAAATTTCCTTAGTGGTTTCTAATCCAATCATAGGGTTATAATCCTATAGGAAACACAGTGCTCTGATACCATCTGTAAGATCCCACCCTTATAAAGGTAAGGATCCCTGTGATTGCAATGCTAGTCCCTGGATCAATTGCTAGCATCCACAGTTTAAGATGAAGTACACAAAAACAAAGGTCATTATTACAACATCATTCCAGAGATAACATAGTCTTTTACAACACCATAGCCATAGGCTAGTACAAGAGTTTAACTTAACAATATAAAATAGAAGTCTTCATCTTCATGTGCCACATGAAAGCATGTTGAGTGTAGACTCATAACCCCCTAATCACCATCAGAGTAACCTGCAACATCACAAGTTATAGCCATAGTGGGTCAATACATTGGAAAAGTATTGGCAAGTGATACCTTAGTAGAATATTAGTATCTAGCAACTACATGTATTTGGCTAAGTGTAGCTTAGGCTTGCTTTGCTCAAAATAGGTTTTACCTATCAGTTGGAAACACTAAGTTTTTGTTTGGCAAAACTTTCCCAAGGAACCACCAATAGAAATTGGTGAACCTTCACCCTTGTTCAACAACAAGTTTTAACTTTATAAAATTGGGATGAGGAGATTCTTGATAGCTTCCATGTCTTGATGCTCAAGCTGTCCATTACTGGGGTCACGGCTAAGTACTTAGTTTATTCCATCTGCAGAGGTTGTGCACTTTCCCCACAAGACTTGATTTTCACCAAGACAGGACCTTTCAGAAGCCTTCCCTTAGACCAAAATGGACGCGCTCCAAACCTATCAATCCCCTACCACCAACTGTCCATTTGGCTAAGTTATTGCAACCTATATGATCTAGGCAAAGCCCATAATACCATGTGGCTGCACTAGAAGCTTCTTAACATTTGGCATCTCAAATCCCTTTGTTCCTGGGTGGCAATCCACAAGTGAGATACACAAGGTAAACCATAGAAATGGGCCTTGTGCAACCACTCAACCAAAAACCACCAAGCAATTACCATTCCACCCAGGTGTTTCATTCACTTAGTTGTTTTATTAAGCAAAACCATAAGTCAAAGACTTAGCAATATTTTTACATAGCATGTATATATTACACCCTTGGTTGCTATTAGCTAGGCTAAGCATGGCAATAACAAGTATCTTAACTTAGAGGAAATTCTAACATTTCTACAACTACTAGGATTTCCCAAGCATAGAATTTAGATACTTAGCAAAATATTCATGCAAGACCTATACAAAATATTTCTAGTGCATAGGCAAAATATTGGGACATAAGTATGAAGCACCATTTGCCTTGGTAGTTGGGGGAGTAGCAACAATCTTCACAACCACAATCACTATTAGCACCAAAATCTACGCATGAAATAATACCACCACATTCACATATCAAAATATACAAGCAAAAATATATGAATGCATGCAAATGCCATGTGATGATTTTTCTAAATCAAACAAGACAAGTGAAATAGTACTAAATCATAAACAAAACAATTATACACGAAATAAACTTTATTTAGTCTTTAAATCATTTTTCAAATAATTTTTATACTCAAAATAACCTATAACTGTCTCTGCAACAATAACCAATTTTACAGAAGCAAAATATTAAAAAAATTGCATAAATGGATAGAATTCTTTCTCCTGATTCCAATGATATAAAATTTACAAAATTTGAACGTATGGATCAAAAGTTATGAATTTTGCAAGTTTGATTCACTAATAGATGTAATTCAGATTTTTAAAACAAATAACAGGCCACGCGGCAGCTCCTGATTGGACGGTACCGCTTCGCACTGGATCACGCTCATGCACCGTTAGATCTAATTTAAACTAGCGGCTCTGATCTGCCCGTACCTCTTCGGCCTGGCATCTAATCTAAACCACTGGATCTTGATCCAGTGGATCAAATCGCTCTGACCTAAAACAGGCGGTGCAGCTGGTTGCTGGCGGCGGCGGCGTTGCTGCCGACGACGTTCCGGTGGTTCTAGGAAGCAAGGGAGGAAACAGAGGGGCTTACCGAGCTCGAGGGGTCTTCGCGGTGCTCAAGGTGGTCGTGGGAGGGACAGGGGTGCACGAACTCGACCGTTATTGCTCGCCGGAGAACCTACAGTCGTCGGTTACGGTCGCTCGTCGATGTTGGCGAAGATACAGGTCGCGCCTAGCCAAAAGAACGGTGTCGTTAGATGCGCCAAGTCTGGCGAACACGTGAGCAACAAAAAGAGAGAAGGGGGCGATCACAAACTACCAGGGGATGTCGCCGGAGACGAGATAGACAGTGGTGATTGCTTGACGTTGAGGTTGCCGATGATAGAGAGCGTGCGGGGGCGAGTGTGGGATACTGGCAGGTGCAGAGGGTGATGGGGAACTCACTCGCGGTGTCTGGAAGGCAAGGGGCAAAAGTAGTTGGCCAGAATTTGAGCTGGAGCTCATCGGAGCAGTGGGTGGTTCTGGGCTAATTCCGAGCAGCCTTAGGGGCAGAGAGAGGGTGGCGACTAGGGAAAAGGAGGGGAGGACGCGGGCGATTAAGTACGCAATGTCGGGGACAAGAATTACTGACGCATTAATTCTAATTGATGCGGGGTTTAATCACCGGAAATAGCCGGCGTGATTTGGGGAAGAAGGAGTCGCGGGGTGGAGACGAAGACTAGCGTGTGGGGCCTCGCGTTCAGTGAGAGAGAGATACACAGGGTGGGGTCTAGTCGTCAGCGACGGCATGGGTTAGTTTTGCGGTGCGAAACGTTTTCTGCGGGGTGGAGAGCTGTTGGGCTAAATGGGCTAACTGGGCCGGGTTGGGCTAGTTTAGTCAGTTTGCTTTATTTTTTCTCCATTTCTCTTTTTATTTTTCTGATTTGATTTTCTAGTTTGAATTCAAATGCTCAAATCAAATCTGTTTCAATTGGAAATTTTTCCAAACTTTTGTTTATTGTTTCTTGCATCCTGGGGTGTATAAATCACCTATGTAAACTCAAATTCAAAATGGGTTTGCAATTAAGGTTTAAAACTATGCCCTTAGTGAAATATTTTCAATAGGTAAAAGAATGATTTTGATTTCATTTTTGTTTGAGAACCTTGACCAAGATTTGAAATAACAAACAATCCTCAGTTCAAACTTTACTAGTTTAATACAAGTAATCTCATATTGGAAAGTAGCAGTGGCTAATGCCTTGCTTACATAAAATAATAGACATTCAAATGTTTCTGTTTTGAAATTGATCCTAAAATGATTATGAATGCATGAATGATATGCAAGCTTTGAAAACATGATTTTAGGGATGTTACAGCGACACTAGGGTTTTTTGGTGGAGTCGCCGACCTTCTTGATTGGGGTTGTATGCTCACGCTAGGAATGGCACTGCATCTCTCGTCTGGAGGTGGTTATCTTCTGTCGATCTCGTATAATACGCTTTGTGAGGGACGTCGATACCACTCCTTGGGTTAGGCGATCTGCTGGAAAGGGAGTCTAGTAGCTTCCGTGTAGTTAGTTCTGATCTAGTTAGGGGTCCAATAGGTTGAGGATTGCCATTGGATGTTGGCGGTCCTAGAACATGGTCCTTTAGGGAAGAGGTCTCTTTAGGGTTTGGTCTGATGCCACATCGTGTGTAAAACACGCAAAGAACGACAATATTCTTGCATATCATCCAACAGGGTTCATCCAGAAATCAACGGATTTACGCCGGCCAATGGATAAGGTACTTGACGCCTTACTGAGCATGTTTCGAGACGATCCATATCTTGCTAGTGGTTAACGGAGTGAGTTGGTAGGGTACGAAGGACTATGTCAAGTGTGCTCCTTGAATCTTGTAGCCATCCTTGGATTGGGTACCAACTTTGGTTACTTTATTTCCTCGGGGTTATGAGGGACATTCAACTCTTCAGCAGTGAGGGCCGTTCCTTCTCTAATGTTTTGCTTCGACGAGTGGATCATCCGGGAGTGGTGACTTGAAGAGGGGTTGATACTCGTGAAGGGGATAGTTCTTCATTCTCCATCTCGAGGTTTGCAGATTCGGAGGTCTTTTTGGGTGGGTCGTTAGTAACAGAAGCAGAGAAAGGGCTTCGCGATGTCCTCAGAGAAACTTGATGTCTTGGGTTTCTTTATACTCCTTGAGGAGTAGTATTGGCTGTGTCGGGTAGTCTTGTCGTCCTAAATCTGAACATCTTGGGTGTTGGGAGGATCAGCAGACTCCTGAAGATTGTTGATGGGATCTGTTTCTCAGTTCCTCTGACGACTCCCTAGGTGGTGCTTGGGGCAGTTGATTGGAGATCTTCCTGGATTTATCTCCTCATAGACGGTCTTCTGGCTTGAAAGACGCAGTCTTTCCACCTTAGAGCTTTACTTGAGGTCATCGAGGTTGGGGGTAGATCCTTTGTCTTGGAGCAAGGCGTGACGCTTGAGTTGAGATCCTTGATTGACGCCTTATTGCGACTATCTTCCTATGGCGGTTACCTAACGGGGCTGTAAGGGTTAACTCGGCGTAAATTTAGCGGTTAGCAACGCTTCTTCTTGGTACTTCGTGAGGGTGGTGGAATGTTATCTCTAGAGGGGTTGTCTTCACTTCGAACGCTTTGTGCTGCTTTGGATTGATGACGGTGTAGACTTGTTGTCTTTAGTATCCTTTTCTTCAGAAAATTTTGGGAGTGTTTGTGGTATGGCGAGGAATTCCAGTTGGTTCGATAGAGGGTCATGTAGGGTCGCCGCTCCTTTGGGGTGGTTAGGACTAAAGCACGAATAGGGGTTGTCAGAGGTTTCTTTATGCGGCCATCCTGCTGAGGAGAGGTTTCCAGCTTTGGTATTGCGAGGGTTAGCGTCGGGATACGCCAACAAGGTGGTCAAAACTTCAGGATCAGATGATCATAGGGAGACAAGCAACACATTCCAAGCATCATATAAGCACATGACAAGCAAACAAGGTGTACCATAGGTTCTAAGGGGTGACTACTCGCCATAAGGGGAATCCTATATTAGGGATGCTCATCCTAAATATAGACGTTACGGGGGGTCTTGACTTCTATCTTGCCATCTATTGTTGTCGGTGTCCTACTTGATCGATTTGGGGGGTGAAGGACTCCGTTGGTAGGGAGATCTTGTAGTGTCTTTTCTTGTTGGTAGCTCCTTTGGTTTGCTTGTCTTGGGGTCTCTTCATTCCAGGATCTCCGTCTTCATAGTCTCTGGGTTGGACTTTGTTTTTGAAAACAGAACCTTTGAAGTAGATGAGATATAGAGTAATCCATTTTCAAATCGTTTAAGTCAGAAAAGGTGAGATACAAAATCTTTCAAAAAGTTTTTGGGGAACATAGTTTTCGAAATCCGTTGTTTTTAGAAATAGGAGTTGTCTTGTCTAACGTCCATGCTAACTAAGGTCTCCTACAGTCAGGATGGCTCTGATACCAAGTCTGTGGCACTCTGGATTTACGGTCAGATAATACCCGTTATGCATACAATTCACGTTCCCATGATCAGTGAGACGTGAGCATAACCGACCAGTATCATTACAACATCCATAATTAATGAATACAAGTACTTACATTTATTCCATTATGGCAATACAACATCAATAGCGGAAGTCTTCAAGCACAGAGCCCATGTCATGCCTTAACCTACAGGCGACTGACTGGGAGGATGGCCTAGTTCGCATAGACGTCATCAACTCCTTTGTTTCTCTCGATCATCTGAACGTATGGCCAAGTAAATAGACAGGGACAGTGCCGGTGAGTACTTTGAATGTACTCGCAAACCACCTTAAGAAGGCAGTAAATAAAAAGATATGCAATATGGCTGTGGTAGGATGGCTCCAAGAGAGGCTCTTTTATAAACTAGTTTCTCTTGTAGATATAGCAGGCCCTGCTATATCTTTGTTGAAAAACTTTTATAAAATATTTTGGAAACCTTTTTGAAAAGTTGTAAGAAAATACTAGGATTTGGGTCACCCATTTTTTTTCCTTTCGGTCATCTCATGACCCAAATCCTTCCTCCATTTTCTCGACCATCCCATGGTCAAAACATTTTCAAGCCGTGCCTTTTCCGAAATCCTTTTTGAAAACAAAACCAACACCACTCTACAGCAACCTTCCCAACCATCCATGACCATGAA
Source organism: Avena insularis (assembly GCA_023614405.1). NCBI lineage: Eukaryota > Viridiplantae > Streptophyta > Magnoliopsida > Poales > Poaceae > Avena > Avena insularis. The sequence continues at coordinate 304,023,690 of CM042693.1, read as the reverse complement.
AACAGCTATTCGAATAGATTTACACTCTGAAGAGGTTGTACACTTTACCCACATCATTCGATTACCCGTCCCTGATCTACACCGATCGTGGGTAGAATAACCGGTCAGGACCTTCCGGATGCCCTCTCCGATACAAGTGCCTACACTATGAGTTTAATCCCCTCAAAACCGGGATGCCCTATATAGTCACAAGCCAACCGGAGCGCGTTTTGCACCCCGCAGGGTGTGCGCTTTCAATGAGGGGTTCATAGTATCGTCTGGCCGCCATTAGACGGTATTTACCTTCCCTAGACTGATGTTTCACATGGGCCTTTACAGGGGAAAGCCCAGCCTCCGGGAATTTGTTCTCCCCCGTAGTAGTTTGAGACACCTATACCAGATTAGACAAACTTCCAGCCCAGCCCCGTCTCATTCCAGAGTAATGTGGTTGCACGGGTTAATTGTTCTAGCAAAACCGCAAAGAACCGGGTGCATTTTCATAAACATTTTCCTCCATCTATTGTCCAACCATTTTTTAAAACCAAAACCTTTCTCATTTTCCTATCCATTTGGTAGGCCAAGCCTCACCAAGGTTTTCTCCTAAAACATTTTTTTCGTAACCTTTTTCCGGGGTCTTCCCATCCCATAGTTTTTGCTTTGGCTAAAACAAGGTTTCCGAAGGGGGGCATGGTGTGTTACACCATCTATCATACTAGGGGCAGGTAGGTATCAATAAAAGTGGGTTGAACCTAATGGTACCAGAAAACCAAATACAATAATAATAAGAATAACCCGATCCTTCATTCTTCTCGGCGTCACACAGTCGTAACTATCGTCATTATCGAGCACACATGCAAGAAAACAACAACACAATCAATACAATACATACCAACACCAAATCATACAACAAGCAATGGGCAAAAAAATATCATAGCTCAGTAAGGATTGAGGATTTGATTGGGGATACAAAGCAAATGCTTTGGTTGTATTGTGGATTTGCCAAAATGGATTTTATAGTGATTAAAACTCTAGTTTTAGGAAATAATTCACCACACATAATCTGGAGCTCCAAAAATTATTTCCTTAGGTGATTAAGTAGTATTTCATGGATTGATTCAAGAGGTGTTGGAATCTCCTCAAACCAATTACCAGAATGCCCTTGAGAAATTCCCAAAGACAGTATTGGATGGGATTTGTCTTTTTCACCAGATTAAATATACACAAGCTTTTGATGTGATTCCAAGGACATTTGTTAGGTATTTATAGTACCTTTCCATAGAGATTTTAATCAGCCTTTTTGGATTTACAGAGCTCAAAGGATGAATTTATTGGTGGACAAACCATGCACAAAAAGGTTTAAAACACCATAATTCAATAAAATCTCAATAAATCTTGGGCTCCTGGATTTTGGTACCTATTAGTATAGAGGTTTACTTGGAGTTGGAATCAGGTCAAAACCTCATTTGGTTTGACCTAGAGAAATTTCTAAATAAGAAATGCCATGTTTTTATTATTTTTGCTACAGGTAATCTAGGACGAAATTTTATGTGGGGCTAGTGGGAAAAGCATGGTGTGGTTTGTACTTTCCAAAATAAAAAGGTTTCAGGTCATTTGGGTAAATAAAAATCTCTGGGGAAATATATTAGTGAAAATTACCCATCATGGTAAATAATTTATTATGGATAAACCAATTACTATTTCTATCAACTTCTTATGCTTAATGTTGAGGAAAACATGTGGATACATATATAAATTTGGGTCTGGCCAGGATATGGCGTTTTTCATTTTATTTGGTATTTAAACCATCATGCATTTCTACAGATCTGTAATTTAATTAATAAAAGAAAAAGGCAAGGGTGCAGCAGGCCGGATTCGGAGAAGGGGAAATGGGCCGCGCGGTGGTTATCCAGCCTAGCTCGCGTCGGTGCACGCACGAGGCCAAATTCAAAAGGGCCCTGGCAGGCCTAGATGTCAGGGACTCGCATCCCCGAAGGGGTATCGGGCTACGAGGGCCATCCGATCTACTCATGATTAACGTCCCCTGGCCGTCTTCTTCCTCTGTCCTGGGATGGACGAGAGGGAAACCCTAGGGGTGGTTTGAACGGCGGCGGGGAGCTTACCAGGGCTCGGGGAGGCGTCGTGGAGGGCCTAGGGCGAAGCGGCGTAGCGAGGCACTCCAGGGGATGTGCGGGAGGGGTGGTTTTGGCGACGGGCGAGGCATCGTGCCTGACGACGCCGTCTGCCTCTGCAGGGTCTCGCTGGGGAAGCTTCCAGGACCACCTACCTGCGAGAGGGAAGGTCGGGGAGGTTAGAACGATGGTGGAGGAGTTAGCTAGGCTACATGCAGAGGGGGAGGGAAGGGTAGTAGTGAGCCCTGCTCATTTCCTTGCCATGGCCGAGGTGCCTCCTCCTCCATCTCTCGGGCAGCACAATGCATGGGAGAGGGAGAGGGTGGTCTGAGGGGTGAGTGGAGTGAGGAGGGAGCAAATGAGGGAGGGGAGAGGGGCTGTACTGGCCTGGGGGTATTTAACCCGAGGAGGGATGGTGTAGGATGGACTTTGTCCATGGAGGGCTTGGGAAGAGGAGATGGCCAAGGATTGTCTCTTGGGGGTGGTGGAGTGGTCGTGTGGGGTCCATACATGACCAGGGAGTGGAGTGAAAGGGGTGGTGGCTGTGGCCTCTTTGATTCACAAGATTTTGGAAGATATGACTCTCTCTCTCTATCAACAAACACATGGGACAAAGTGAACAGTGCCAAGATAAAGTGTAGCTCGACCAAAAGAGTGTGGAGTTGTGCTATGCAAGTTTGTAAGTGGTGGGGTGGCGGTTTTGGGGGTTTTCCTAAGTAGGTTGCTTAACATGCAAATTTGGGAAAAGAAATAGTTATGAAGGAAGTTTATGATTTTGTATGGGACAAAGTGGGGAGAGGGTACTGGTGAGTAGATAGGATCAGATACCCTTATAAGAATTGTTTGGGATTTTCCAATGATTAAAACCCCATTTAGTTGCATTTATTCAAAAAGGGCAGAATTTGATTGTGGAAGCTAATGTAATGTTTTTACATTAGACAAGGTTGGTTTTTGATGTGAAATGGTTCTGAAAACCATATTACACCTTGGAGAATTTTGTTGGAATTTTTTGAGAAGGAAAAGTATTTTTAGGGAATTATTTCTTATTTCAGCCATTTGAGAAAATGGGCAAAAAGAAATAAGAGTAATATGCACCGAGGTCCTAAAAGTTTGGACGAAACCATATGCAGGTCCTAAAAGATTCAAATTGTGCACTGAGGTCCTAATTCTCAGTTAGTTATGCACTGCATGTCCTAATTCTCAATTAGTTGTGCACTGTAGGTCCTAATTCTTTGCTATAGCCCCGGCTACAGTGCACATGGATCTGAGAATTAGGACCTGCGCTGCACACATTGAAACTTTAAGGACCTGCATACAGTTTCGTCCAAACTTTTTGGACCTCCGGTGGATGAGCTTCTTCCAAACTAGGCAAGATGATAAGATTTGCAGAGAAGATTATTAGCTTGACTACAAGACCATCATGGATGAGTGGGAACTAGAATGGTTTATCCAAGTGCCAGAGTGGGATTTCGTAGTACTCATGATGTACTACCAGATGGTTCCAAAACACTCTCAAGAATGCCCATAGGTTGGGAAAGGTAGAGCTCCAAAGATTGCATCTAGATAAGAAATCCAGACTTAGCCATTTTGGAAGATTTAGGGTTTTAGACTAGAGTGCAAGTGTAGATGATTTTGAGAGGATGCTATGTTCCAAACTAATGATAAAGGAGATGATGTTGAAGTTCTAACTAAGTAGATAGGATCCACGCTTGGATCTGGTCTTGACTGAGTTGGAACTATTAGAAGGGATTATCCCTGGATTGATCTGATTAGGAGGGGAGATGATCACTTTAGTGGCTTAGGATAGATCAACATAGATGGGATCCTAGGGGATGAGATACTAGATTAGCTCACTCTAGTTCCTAAGCAAAGAATGCAATCAGCATGTCAAGGAAATTCATCCGATAGCAGATCAAGGCAATTCATCTTATCAAACTTATCCAACTACTACTAGGGTTACCCTCAAGCCTTAGCTTGAGGTAAGGATGGGTATTTTGAATTGGTTATGTTTTGAAGTAAGATAAGTATCTAGTTATTTCTACCAAGATTGGAATGAAGAGGTTTTGAATAGAGGTTTTGGAATACCTAGGGGTAAGAGTGGTTGAGATTTCTGTCTTGAAAACATAAGGAGATTATATTTTAGTTCTCCATAGTTTTGTTAATAGAACTAGTAAATTATTTTTATTTTGTCAAAGTCATCTTGGCTCAGGTTTTGAAATGCCAGAACATTTGAGAAAATAAAAGATGATCCAAGACATCTCTTTTGTAAAATAGCTTTTGTCAACTAGTGTTGAGATAAGAAGTATAGCATGTAATACACAATCGGTTGCTCGAACACAAGCAAGCACGTAAACAAACATTGCACACTTAGCAAGAATTTTTTTTGTTCCCCCTAATTTTTTCCTTCTGGACATCAAATTAGGGTTGCTGAAATTGGGATGTTACATTAACACCTTGTGAACACATGTGATCCTCACATCACAGCCATCCCCTCAGGTTGTCCCAATATCTGTCACTTCGGGGCTTTTGGATCCGGACAATGATATGTGTACACAACTTGCAGATAAGATCACAAACAATACTATCATAATGAATCAATAATAAGTTCAGATTTGAGATCATGGCACTCGGGCCCTAGTGAGAAGCATTAAGCACAACAAGTTGCAACAAAGTCAAATAGCACTAATAGAGATACTAGGCACCATGTCCCAACAATATTATTCGATTACATGATAGAAATCATCCAATCCCTACCATCCCCATAGGCTACAGCGGGGGATTACTCACTCATGGATGGGAGAAACATGGATGGTTGATGGAGAGGCATCGGTGATGATGATGGCAATGATCCTCTCCAAATTCCCCATCCCGGCATGGTGCCAGAACGGAGTTTTTGGTTCCGAATCGCGGTTTCTGGTGGTGGCGGCATAGCAAAACTCTTTCTAGAAAAATGTCGAACCCCCCTCGGTTTTTAGGTCAAGAGGCAACTTATAGGCGAAGAGGGAGGCCGAGGGGGTTCCTGGGCTGGCCACACCCCCTCCAGGGCGGCGAAGCCTGGCCCGCGCGGCTGGGTTGTGTGGGTCCTCCAGGGCCCCACTCCATCTCGTCTTCTGGCTTTGTCAGTCTTCTGGTGAAATACAATTTTTGGCATATTTTCCGGGATTTTTCTTGATAGTTGATTTTGTGCACAAAAACTAGACACCAAGGTAATTCTGCGGAAAAAAGCGTTAGTCCGTGTTAGTTGTATCCAAATCACACAAGTTTAGAGGAGAAACAACAGCAAAAGTGTTTGGGAAAGTAGTTACATTTTGGACGTATCAACTCCCCCCAAGCTAAGATTATTGCTTGTCCTCAAGAAATTCAGTTGAAAACTGAGTGCAATAATTTTCATGAACACAGTTGCTTCATATGATGTATATATTCTTAGCACAGAAGTAGATACTTAAACCATTCATAATAATAAGTATGCAACTAAGTCTACTCAATAGTCAATGCAAGCTATGAAGAGATTCCAACTCAATAATAATAAGTAGCATGAAACATAAACATAAGCAACATTACAATGCTCATAATAAGGTATGATAGAGTGGTATCTCGCTTGCCTTTGTTTGTAGAGCACAAGATAAATGCCAAGGCACCTCTGAAGTTCAAGCGAAGACTACAAGTAAAGATATCAGAGATACAAGCATCAAAGTCATGACATAATTAGCCAAGTTTTAAGATAAGCACATTACACTAAGAATGGCAACTATGCTCTCAAGAAGGTGCTCATAGAATAAGTGGTGACTCAACAAGGAAGTGAAAAAAAGTTTTGAAAAGTTTGAAAGGCTTCCAAATGCTGAAAGTAAGGTACCCATTAGATTTGAGCTCTCATTGCACTATCATAGGTATCTTTATATGGTTAATGGTGAAAGTGAGGTCCAATATGAGTTATATACTTGACAAACCATAAAATAGAAATCGCATGTCCCTTGAGTATGAGGGCCGCTCCTCATGCTACTCAACTTTAGTTACTTGTAAGTTCTTGTCATCATAAATACATGCATATCTTAGAGAACTGCCAACGGGTACCCCTTGCACATGATACAGGAGCTATCCCGTAATCAAAATCACAAGGCAAGCAGACAATGAGCATCTCAGCAAATTTTTATTTTCTATTTTCATAGGTTTTTATAGAGGATGCTTCACAGATTGCTCATTATGGTTATGCTGAAAGTTTCCACCATGATTAGGCATGGCTTAGGCTAGCTGCCCAAGCGTTTCTCTAACACATATATATAACTCCATGAACTTACAAGCTCCCCTTTTATTTCACACCGACGACATACGCAAACAAAAGAGCATGATATCAACTGGATATGTATCCATAAGTGTTGAAAGTGTGCCCCGTGACAACACGGTTTTGCTAACTCCCAGCCTATAATTTGCAAGCATATAACTTTCATGGACAGTCACAATGGTTCAGGTTTATTAAGTGCAAGAAATAAAGTGTGCCTTCAAGTTCGTGATAGCTTTTCTAACTAACTTTCTCAAAACAGTCAAACATTTTATTATGGAAGAAAACGAGGCATAATGAATATGCATGGAATAGAAAATGATTCTAATAGGTAGGTATGGTGGACACTATTGCAATATTGGTTTTGTGGAGTTGGATGCACAAGTAGAGCTCATACTCAGTGCAAGTGAAGGCTAGCAATAGAGAGGGAGCGACAAACGAGAGAGCAATAACTGTCATAATCATGCTTGCCACAAAATAGGACTAATTATGGCATGAAAGTGATACAAGAACTCTAAGGCAAAATAAATCATCGAGGCTTATTGACTATTGTTCAGTCATATGCATGCGTGGGCATGTGCCAAGTCGATTCACATGAAACAATCAAAGGAGGATACCATAATATTATACCAAGTTATGAATAAAACAATGCAAGCAAACATTCATATGAAATGCTACAAACGATTAGCAAGCTAGAGCTAATAATAAGAGAGCAAGAACTACTAAGCATCCATAAATAACATACACCTCACATGAACAGACTAAGCATGCTCACAATGATGAGTATATGTACAAAAATGAAAACAAATAGAGTTCGTTATCAGCCTCTTACCACACCTCAAGTTGTCTTAATCTTCATTATTGCCCTCCACTTGTGTGGCTTGAATAATAACATGAAACCAAACTCCACTGAGGACTGCTGAACCCTGCAAAGAACTTCACAAAACCAAAGAAGAACAACAAATATTTTTGGTGTTTTCGATTTTTTAAAGAAAGCACACAAAGCAAAAACAAACAAAGCAAAATAAAACAAAGCAAAATCTTTTTCAATTTTTCTTTAAGGCAAACCAACGCTAAAAAGCAAGAAACAAACCAAGAGAAACAACGAAAATATTTTTGGTATTTTTGTGTTTTAAGAAAGCAGAAACAAAAACCAAAAAGAAAGCGAAACATGGATATACAAAGAACCGACGAAACATGATATATAGATGAGTGTGGTGTCGGTGTACCTCACCCCAAGATTAGGCTTTTGTCCTAAGTGGGGCTCAACTCCGTGGTGACCAACAAGGTGCACCTCCGTAAAACGACGATGAGGCCCCTTCGTCCTTGTATGAGATTGAGGACTCACATGTGTAGTGCATAGAGGGGTTGTATGAGGGCGTGTCCCCCTGGTAGTGTCCGTGGAAACCAGGAATACATAGCTGCTCGTCCATCTCATCCTTGGAGCATGACCAAGGTGCCTGGGAAATATTGAACAAAGTGGTTTGGGGCAAAGGAATTTCCCTCTCTTCCCCGTCAGTAAACATCATCCTATAAACCAAATTATCAAGGGTAGAGCTAGTAGTGACATAGTGATGCGCTTTCATGGTAGCTAAATCAAGCCTCTAAGGAGCCAAAACTATATCATTTGGATCAACAGAAAGGTCTAGGGCATAAACAACACGTGCAGCAATAATCCCCCCATAAATGGGTCCCTTAGCAGCCAAGCGACGAGCAATAAGAGAACCAAGATTGTACCTGGTTTCATTGTTGAGTGCATCATCTAGGAAGGCCAAATGATAGTTGGAAATATTGCTAGTGTTCTCCCTACGAAGAACACTAGTGGCAAGATAATAAGCGAAATACCTGATAGCTGGGAGTTGAATATTTCTTATCTTTCCCCGCTGGGCTCTGCGGTCATCGTCATTAGTTATTCCACGGTAGAGCTCCAACAAATCAGGGGGTTGAGCTGGAATCTTCTTCACCGTCCCAGCTGTGCCAATACCCAAGATTTCGCAAAATTTCTTCAATGTCATGGAGATAGGCCTGTTATAGATTTTGAAAGACACATCTGGCTTGAAAGGGCTGTTAGAAAAAGATAAACTCTCCACAAAAGTTTTAGTGAGCATAGCATATTGCACATTCTCATCCTGCATATAACTCGTTAGACCAACCCTCCGAACCAAGGTTAGGAAATCATTGAGAATCCCTGCAGCCCGCAAAAAGGTTGGACAAGGGAAGGTAGAAGGATGCGCATCCCCCTCATCTCCCTCGTCGCCAAATTGCAGTGTAATGCGAACTTCATTGTATGAGGGCCTAGCTTGGGAGGATGATCTTGAAGGCCTTGTCCTCCCAGGTGCATCACTCTCAAATACTTCACCAAAAGTGTGGTTGTCCATGACTCTTTTTTCTAAAAAATTTAGACAAACATCAAACCAAGTGATTTCCAAGTTGATAAATGATGAGGAACTACTATAGGAACTTGCTAAAGGGCTAAACATGCATCAAATGAAATATCTAAGCATAGAACAAGCATGCAAGCTCACACAACCTAACACCTATAGCAGCAGAATACTCAAGATACAATTACCAATCACAAATCTAATTGGACAAGCAGAGGAGGCACACACCAAGGAGCAATCCCTCAAAAAATCAGCAGCAAAGATGGGCTGAGCAAGGAGATCGAAAATCGAGAGCAAGAACAACAGGAACTCGAGCTTGAGAAATTTTTCTGATGTTTTTCAGGAGAGACAAAGAAGTGGCTGGGAGGAGGCAACTTGGAGGGCCACAAGTGGGTCCCACCCGGGCCAGGCGTGCCCTGGGGGCTGGCCGCGCCACTAGGGGTGTGCTGTCCTGGTGGGTCCCCCTAGGCCTTTCCAGGTGTCGCTCTGTCCCTTTTTTCGAGGAAAATTTGAATATGAATTTTCTGGGATTTTTCGGGAAACTTTATTTTTGGCTACCTTTTAGGGTATGAAAATTGATTTTCTCGCAGAAACATATTTTTTAGAAGAAGCAAAAGCAAACGAAAGCCAAAACTAGAGAAGTTCTAAGACACTCTAACAAGCAAACAACTAGCAAAGCTAAAGGTAACAAGAGAAAGAGAAAAGACTAGGAAGGAGAAAAGTAAAAGTGAGCAAGTATAACCACTATGAAAGCATTGTTTTGTTCATTAAAATCCCTTTGTTAACAAGGTTGATCAAGTCTTGTTACGAAAAAAATCTTATATGAAACAAAACTTTGCATTCCACATAGTGATTATGTTACCTCAAACTTGATAGCAATAGTCCCAATCATAATAGTTTCAAAACTTTCTTGTGGAATGGGACAATATATTTCTCCAACTTTGATGCCCTCAATATTTTCAATGGAATTCAGGCAATAGCTCTTATCAATCTTCTTGGGGAAATAGGTAGTATGCTCTTTGTCATTAATACTAATGTTACTTATCCTTGATTACAGCACCTGCAGTATTAAGAAAAGGTCTCCCAAGAATAATGTACATATTATCATCTTCACGCATCTCAAGCACAATAAAATCAGGTAAAACCAAGCAATTATGAGCCACTTGAACAGGAACATCCTCACATATACCAACAGGAATAGTAGTAGACTTATTAGCCATTTGCAAAGATATATCAGTTGGTATCAACTTTTCCAGCTGGAGTCTCTTGTAGAGAGAAAAAGGCATAACACTAACTATAGCTCCCAAATCACATAAAGCAGTTCTAACATAATTATTCTCAATAGAGCAAGGAATAGTTGGTATACCTGGATCACCAAGTTTCTTTGGAACCTTACCATTGAAGGAATAATTAGCAAGCAAAGTAGAAATTTCCTCATTAGTAATCTTCCTTTTATTAGAGACAATATCCTTCATATACTTTGAATAAGGAGGCACCTTAATAGCATTAGTCAATGGAGTTTGGAAAAATAAAGGTTTCATCCACTCACAAAACTTGTTGTAGTGTTCTTCCTCCTTTGACTTGTGTTCCTTATTTGGAAAAGGCATAGGCTTTTGCACCCAAGTTTCTCTCTCACTACCATGTTTTTTAGCTATAAAATCTTCATTAGTGTACCTAGTGTTCTTAGTGTGCTTCTCAGGTTCTTCCTCAACTTCCTCCTTATCAGGAGCATCATTTTTATCACCACTTTCAGTTTCAACATCAGGGACAAATATACTATTAGGATCTACAGCAGGTTCAAGTGGCTCCTCAACTATTTTATGTTTCTTTTTCTTTCTCTTACAAGGACTACCACTACGTTCACCTTGCTGAGAATCCTGCTCAATTCTTTTAGGGTGTCCTTCAGGATATAAAGGATCTAGAGTAGCTATACCACTCCTAGTTCTAATTCCATAAGCATGTTTATCTCCAGAGGCATTAACTAGCATATCTTTTTGTACCTTAGCAAGTTGATCAATTTGAGTTTGAACCATTTGAAAGTGTTTACAAAGCATTTTAATATCATTAGAAGTTCTTTCCACAATATCTTTCAACTCATTAATAACTCTAGAGTTTTCCAATAAATGATTATGAACTTGTTTATTGAAATTACCTTGTTTAACAATAAATGTGTCAAGTTCATCTAAGCATTTATCAGGAGGCTTACCATAGGGAATATCACCTTCATCAAAGTGGAGAGAGTGTACCTCAATAGTATATGAGTGCGGAATTGGCTTACATAATTCTTCTATAGGAGGTAGATTCTTCACATCTTCAGCTCTAATACCTTTCTCCTTAAGACATTTCTTAGCTTCCTTCATCACTTCATCATTTAAGGCAATCATTCCTCTCTTCTTTGGTTTTGGTGTTGGAACTGGTTTAGGCATAATTGGTTCAGGAGTAATAGGCTCAGGTGTATTTAGCTCAGTTGAAGTCCAATCATCATAATTCTTGCTTATTTTAGCCATTAATTCTTCAGCATCTGTAGAAGTTCTTTTCCTGAAAACACAATCAGCAAAACTATCTAGGTATGTCCTAGAATCATCAGTTAGTCCATTATAATAAATATACAGAAGCTCATTTTTAGGCAATGGACATCCAGGATGTGCATGAATCAAGGCACAGAACCTTGTCCATGACTCAGGCAATTTCTCTTCTTCTCCCTGTTTAAAATAAAAAAGTTTCTGAAAAGCAACATGTCTAGCACTAGGAGGAAAATATTTCTGGAAGAAAGAAGCAATCAAACAATCAGGGCTATCAATGGATCCAGGAGGTAATCTATTAAACCTAGCCTTAGGTTCTCCTTTTCGTGAAAAGGGAAGATCTTTGTAACAAAGTACTTGCGCATCTTAAAATCATCAGAGAATAAAGCACTCATAGTAGAAAGCTGATTCATATGAGCCACAACACTCTCATTTTCAGTCCCACAAAAAGGTTCTTTCTCAACAATGTCTAAATAGGATAAATCAAGAGAGAAATCATAATCTTCATCTTTAATATCTATGGGAGAGGTGGCAAACTTAGGATCAGAAGACAGTTTAGGAATAATGGTACGTCCCTCAAGGAGAATCCTAATAGCACTAGCACCATGTGTGTTTTGGTACTCTTCAATAAAATCATCAGTCATTTCAATGTAACCATCAGTAATATCATATCTCTCTCTAGACTTAGGAGAGCTAACAGGTGTAACAGTGTCTTCACTAGGAGTTTCATTATTTTCTAGACTAGCCATAGTAGCATCTAGGAAAGGACCTAATGAACCACTCGCATCAAGCACAGTAGAAGTAACATCATGAGTATCAGAAGCAGTTTCAGATTCAGCAGTAGTAGCAGTGTGTGTAGCATGTGTATGTGGTGGTGGTGTAACAAGCTTACTTATAACATACGGTGATCAAGAGCAGCAGAGGTGTTTAGGACTGTACATCTTCTTGTAGTGGATGGTAAAATAGGAAACTTTCCATCACGAGACTTCCCCATAATGAAAGGAGTAGCAGTGAACAATAATAGATCCAAGTGAACTTACAAATAAAGCTATGCTCCTCGGCAACGGCGCCAGAAAATAGTCTTGATGACCCACAAGTATAGGGGATCGCAACAGTCTTCGAGGGTAGTATTAACCAATTTATTGATTCGACACAAGGGGAGCCAAAGAATACTTGCAAGCCTTAACAACTGAGTTGTCAATTCAGCTGCACCTGGAAATAGTTCTTGCTCACAGAAGTTTATCAGTAGCAACAATTTTATAGTAGCAATGGCAAAGTAACAGTAGCAGCAGAACAACAGCAATAGTAACAATAGTAACAAACAGTAGGATATGAGTGCGATAGGCATAGGGATGGATGGACGGGCGTTGCATGGACAAGTCTAAACATGTAACTTCAAGGTTAGGGAAATTTCAAATAAATAATATAAAGCATCCAAGTACTAAACAATCATAGGCATGTGCTCCATATATAGCCATGCATGCTCGCAATGAGAACTTGCACAACATATTTTGTCCTGCCATCCCGTTGCAGCGGGGCCTCAAGGGAACTACTGGGAATTAAGGTGCTCCTTTTAATTGAGCACCGGTGCAAAGCATTAACACTCCATGAACACATGTGATCCTCACATCATAGCCATTCCCTTAGGTTGTCCCAATTTCTATCACTTCGAGGCCATTGGATCCTGACAATGATATGTGTACACAACTTGCAGATAAGATCACAAACAATACTATCATAATGAATCAATAATAAGTTCAGATCTAAGATCATGGCACTCGGGCCCTAGTGACAAGCATTAAGAACAACAAGTTGCAACAAAGTCAAATATCACTAATAGAGATACTAGGCACCATGCCCTAACAATCTTATTCGATTACATGATAGAACTCATCCAATCCCTACTTTCCCCATAGCCTACAGCGGGGGATTACTCACTCATGGATGGGGGAAACATGGATGGTTGTTGGAGAGGCAAAGGTGATGCTGATGGTGATGATCCTCTCCAAATTCCCCGTCCTGGCAGGGTGCCATAAAGGAGTTTCTGGTTCTGAATTGCGGTTTCCGGTGGTGGCGGCGTAGCTGAACTCTTTCTGGAAAAACGTCGAACCCGCCTTGGTTTTAAGGTCAAGAGGCAACTTATAGGCGAAGAGGGAGTCCGAGGGGTTGCCTAGGGTGTCCACACCCCCTCCAGGCGTGACCAAGCCTGGCCCGTGCAGCTGGGGTGTGTGGGCCCCCCAGGGCCCCACTTCGTATCGTCTTCTGGCTCCGTGAGTCTTCTGGTGAAATAGAATTTTGGCATATTTTCCGGGATTTTTCCTGATAGTTTATTTTCTGCACAAAAACTAGACACCAAGGTAATTCTGCGTCAGTCCGTGTTATTTGTATCCAAATCACACAAGTTTAGAGGAGAAACAATAGCAAAAGTGTTTGGGAAATTAGATACGTTTTGGACGTATCATCCACCCATCCCACACCCTCATATACATAATAGGGGTGATCCACCCAAACTTTCAGCATCTACATTTAACCAATGGCAATTCTTGATGATGTCTCATGTGTGAAGCCCCTCCATTGAGTTATGGAAAATCATAGAGAATGGTCTTCATGTTGGATATCTAAACAACTTATCAAGAAGAGAGTTTATAGACATTCAGCTCAATGCAATGGCTCTACACATGATTCAGCTTGGTGTGGGTACCAAAGACGTGCCCCACATAGAGCATCTCAACACAGCGAAGGAAGCTTGGGATGCACTCACTGAGCTCTTCATTGGAAATGAAAGCATGAGAAGAAATAGGTATGATGCTTTGAGTAACCAAGTCGAAGGGTTCTACATGTTGGATGGAGAAGATCACGAGGACATGTATAGGCGGCTCAAGTCAATAGCCAAAACTTTTAGAAATCATGGTGCCTCCCATGTTGATGATGCTTGGATCAAGAGGAAGTATGTTAGTGCTCTCATGACTTTTGATCCCACATATTTGAAGAGTCTCCAAGGAAGGCATAACTCTTCAAATATGTGGGATCAAAAGTGGATGTCATCAAGAGGTAATGCAAGAAATGACAGCTTTCAAAGTGGCTGCCAAGAATGCCGAAGATGCACGTGCAAGAGCCATTGGGAAGGAATAGGGGGTCAACATGGCCTTGAAACCAAGTGTGTCTAAACAAGATGAAGATGACATAGAAGATATGGACTATCCTGAGGATGTAAAGAGGGCTCATGGACAATACATGGATTTCTATGCTAGATTTTTTTTGGAAGGATCCAGCCAAAGCCAAATCTGAACTAGAACGCAAGAGTGGAGCAAATGGGAGAAGGGAAAACGGTCCCAAGATAAGAACAAGTTTCAATTGTGGAGACCGGGTGCACTTTGTAGCTGAGTGTCCTTATCAAAGTAGAGAAGATAATGGAGGAAGACTCATTCTCAAAGAGAAGTCAAAGGCTCCACGAAAGAAGCAATTTGTGAAGAAGAGTGCTCCATTCAAAAAGCCACCGGGGATTGTCTTAGTGGCTCAAGAGGAGTATACATCGGGAAGTGAAGATGAGGATGAGGATGATAGCTCTCGAGAGGTGGCTGCTATAGTAACCACATCTACACCAACATCTCTCTTCGACTCTCCGAATGAAAACATCATCATCAAGAGGTTCCGAGGTATCATCTTCCAACACTTCTTTTCCTAAGGCTATGATTGACATGGATGATCCTACTAGTCTTAAGGTTAAATAAGAAATTATTGCTTTGGAATATTTTATCACTAACTTGCAAGGTGAGCACAAAATACATTTTGAGGCTCTCATGGACCAGCTAGCCCAAAATGAAGTGCTTCTTGAAGAAAAGGGCATGATTGAAAGGGAGGATGCAATGGAGATTGGATCCCTAAAAATGCTCTAGAAGAATAGGAAGAGGCTCGTGTTTCTCTTGAATTGAGACTTGAGTATATCGAGGAGTCACATGAAGAAGTGGTGACTAAGCTTGTTAAGGAACATGACAATGCGTTGGCCAAAGCAAAGAAACTAAAGAAAGAAAAGGTTCACTTTGGGGCTGCTCATGCTAGACTCTCCGAGGAATTGGAGAAACATGGCATTGCTCACAAGACGTTGAAAAGTGAATTCTCTATTCTCAACGAGTCTCATGATCAGCTCCAAATTCGATTAACTAAGTATCGTATTCCTAGCACATCTAAGTCAACATATACTCATGAAGAAAATGCTAGGGTGGAAGATGAGCTTGCCAAAGCCTCCACTTCCAAAGGTAAGGGAGTACTTGATGATATTCTAGGCAAGCAAATATCAAACCTTGGAAAACAGGGCTTGGCTATGTTTCCAAGTCCAAGAAGAAGAAGAACAAGAAAAAGAAGACCAATAGTGAACTAGCAAAAACAAGCACCGTTGAGAAGAACATCACAAGGACAAAACTGACCATATTGGTTTTGCAGGGTCTAACAATCCTAATTCTAAACTATATTGTGATTACTATGGTGATGCCTATGCTAATTTATGTTGGTCCTTTTGATGAATATGTTGTTTGGTCTATGTAGAGGTCCCAACCTGATAAGGTAGATATCCCTATGTTTACAGTGCTAGTCCCTGGATCAAATAGCTAGCACCCACAGTTTAAGATGTAATATCAAGAAACAAAGGTCATATTACAACTTATAACTAGGAATGAAATAATTTCATTACAACTTACGTAGCTCATATGGCTATCTTACTACAATGCAACAGATATATCTATATAGCATGGAGTCCTTCATCTTCATATGCCACAGGAAATCATGTTGGTTGTAGACTTGTAATCCCTAATCAACAACTTCACTAACATCAAACAAACCTACAACATAATAAGTTAAAGCCACAAGGGTCAATACATTTGAATTGTATTGGCAAGTGATATCATATTGATATGGAGAATCTAACATCTACATGAATATTTGGCTAAGTGGAGTTTTGGCTGGCCTTTGCATAAAATAAGTTTTTCCTATCCTTTGAAAATAGTTTTTCTCTTTTTTCAAAACATTTCATCACACAAGGCACACTGGATACACACCAGGTGCTTCCCTTGTTCACCCAACAAGTTTTTAAACTTAGAGAAATTTGGATGAGGAGATCCTTGATCATTTCAATGTCTTTGATGCTAAAAATGTCCATTGTCCGGGACACGGCTAAGTACTTATGTTTTACCCTCTCAAGAGGTGGTGCACTTTTCCCACAAGACTCGACATGCATCGAGACGAGACTTCTCAGAAACAATCCCTTAGATTAGCACAGACGCGTTCCATCCTATCATCACTACCACCAACTGTCAGCCTGTCTGTCTGAGTTCTTGCAACCTAGTTGGTGAAGGCAGAGCCCATATGCCATGTGGCTGCACTAGAAGCTTCTCAACACAAAACATCTCAAATATCTTTGTTCCTCGGTGGCCATCCACAAGTGAGATACACCAGGGTATACCATAGAAATGGGCCCTAGGTAACCACTCAACCAAAATCCATCTAAGGAATTACCATTCCACCCAGGTGTTTCATTCACATAGTTGTTTTATTAATCAAAAAACATAGTCATATACTTTGCATAATATCACAACATGAATATTCCACCCTTGTATTCTAGTAGCTAGGCTACGCATACTAGCATAACATGTCTCTTAACATAGGAAGATTCCTACCATGATATATTCTATAGGATCTACTATAGCATAGCAATATATAAAATAGTCCTATCATGCATACTACAAAAAAATATCACTAATGCAATATTGAAAAGATAGGACTTTTGAGGACCAAAGTATCACTTGCCTTTTTAGTAGAGAATATAGGTATTCTCCTTGATCTTGCAAAGGTCACACTCTTCAATGTTCACTATAATACATTCAAGCAAAGCACACATTCAAAAGTAGCACTCAAACAAATAACAAAACAAAACAATAAAAACAAAGAAATGCATGCAAGCATGCAAAAGGTTGTTTTATTGAAAAATGCTCTCTAACAAGGTTCTAAACATTTCAAGACAACTACTGGTCATTTACAAAAGTGGTAATTTCATTCAAAACCAAGTTAGTGAAAATAGACATTTTAAATCATTTTTTTACTAGAAATGCTTTGATTCAAAGGAATAATTCCTAGTGTTAACCAAATTTATTTTTGAAACCAAATGTTAGTGTTTATGGTCAGAGAGTTCAAAACAAATCCATTTGCAAAAGGTTTCATTCAAAAATCATTTCTAGAACACTTTTTATACTCAAAATAGTCCTATTAATGTTTCTGCATAAAACTCTAAATTTTCAGGAGAAAATGTCACATCCCAAGATTTTCCAAGTCTTGTAATGTGAAAAATAAATGAATAAAACAAAACTTTGTTGATTTTCAGGGTGAGAAGAAACTTTTTGATTCCAATTTGAAAACTTTCAAACATATTTTGACCAAACTAATCCTAAATGGATTTGAAAAGATAAACATTTAATAAAGGAAAATAAAAATATTTGGAATTACTAATTTGGATCTTTTAAATAAAAGATTTGGTTTTCAAAAGAAAAGGATAGAAATAAAATAAGTATTATTTTATAGAGCCAAATTAAACCTTGGCCAAGCTTTTGAAATAAAACATTTTGCTTTGATTAAAATAATAAAGGTTTGCTTAAATAAAATAATAAGGATTTAATATCCAAGTTTATTAAAAATAAAAAGGTTTTACTATTTTAATTAAACACCAAAACTTATTTTAAAACAAGTTTTCCAAGTATTCTTTATTTTCAAATAAAACCTACTGATTTGGTTTTGAAAATATTTAGACTTCAAATGGAGATTTTAAATAAATTAAAACCCATTTGGTTTATTAACTAGTGTCCATTTTATTTAATTATAAATGGACCCTAAAATAAAATTATTATTTTATTTTATTTTGGACTTTGGTTTATGTTAAACAGAACCAAATTCAATTGTAAAGTGTGATGAATGTTTGAATAGATTTGAATGTTGATTTGTGGTTTGAATTTCAAAACAGAAAATAGAATTGGAAAAGAAAAAGCATTTAGGAAGAAAAAAAAATAGAAACAGGCAGCAGCCCAGCCGGCCAGCCCAACAAGCCCAACAGCAAGCCCACCCCACTCTCTCGCGAAACGTTTTCTTATTCCGCAACTCACCCACTCTGCGATTGACTGGTGGACCCCTTTTTCTTTCCTTCTCTCTCACTGCCCGTGGACCCCACAGCCACACGGTCATCTTCCCCACCCGCGACCTGTTCTTCCCCAGACACCGCGGCCGTTTCCTGCCAGTAATGTCGCAGTTGAATTCGCTTCAATGTCGCGTTAATCCCTCGCAGTGACCATGCTGTTTTAAACGCCTCCCTCTTACCTCCCATTCCCCTCAGACTCCACGCCCTGAACGCCACCAGGCTGCCTTGAATCGATGCAACACCGCCACTGCTCCGACCACCATCCCCAGCTAATTCCGGCGAACCACTGCCGCCCCTCACCCTCCCAACCACACGATATTACTCCCCAGCCTATGGCGCATCTTCCTGTACCTCCCATTCACTCGCGGGCACCCCAGAACCTCGACTCCGACCTCGAAAGCGCCTTACTCCGGCGAGTTCTCCAGGTAGTATCCGACCGCCCCTCCCCTTCTCCTTCACACAAGCAGCTTCGCCTTGATCTTGCGCATCTAACTGTGTCTTCATTTTCCCTCGGGGCGAACCACAACACCACCATCGACGATCACCAGAGCCGCCCGACGCCGTTCCCCACTCCGGCGAGCAATCCTGCTAGAACCAGAGCGCCCCTCGCCAGACCAACACCACCTCGAGTATCACCACGTCCCTGCGATAACGGTAAGCATCCCCACTTTGTTCCTTGCTTCCTGTAGCTGCCATAGCACCACCACCTGACCGTCGCTGCCGTCTGCCGCCGCGCAGAGCCGCCCATTGTTGACCAAGCAGTAGCGTTCGTAGGATCTAGATCGGACGAACGCGATAGATCACTTAAACACCGAAGGGGTACGCGACCAGAGCCATGCAATCTGTTTAGATCCAACGCCCCGCAGAGCACTATCCGACCGAAGCGGTACCAACCAGTAACATCGCGACGCGTGGCCAGTCCTCGATTTAAAAACAGATTTGAAATCAGATTTGTTTGCAGATTTGAAACTCTTGTAACTTTTGATCCACACGTCCAAAAATTACAAACTTTATATCAATAGAATCAGTGGAACAAGCCCTAGCCAACCATGCAATTTGTTTAGTAAAAAGCCTCTGGTAAAATGGTTGTTTTTGCAGAAACATTTGTATGCTTGTTTGGATTAGAAAAATTATTCCAAAATGTTTTCAAGGATGAAATCTTTGCAAATTGGTTTGTGGTGAACTTAATGACCCTAGGAACCAACCCATGAATTTAAAAATGGAATTTGTGAAGATTAGGAATGAAAACTTGAATTAGTCCATTTCTAGTCAAATAAAAATATTGCTTTTGTTATGAAAATGATTTTGGAATGAAAACTTTGGGAAAATGATTTGAATCAAACCTACTAACCCAAAACACCAAGTTTTGTGAACTAACAACTTATTTGGTGAACAATATAAAATTGTTGCTTTGATAAAAACATTTTCCACCACATAAAATAATGATTGGATTTAAAAATGGTTTATAGATAAAACTCTTTTGCAAATGATTTTGCCACTTTAGAAAATGACCACCTTGGACTTTACAAAGTTTAGAACCTAGTATAAACCATCTTTGCAAATAAAACTATCTTTTGCATGCTTGCATGCATGACTTAGTCCCTATTATTTTATGTGTGTGTTTGATTGTTTGAATGTTGGTTGGAATGCTAGTTGATATTATGTTTGCTTGATTGATTGTAGTGAAGTTAGAAAGGTGTGAAACTAGCAAGATCAAGAAGTGAACCAACATTCCCTACCAAAAAGGCAAGTTACACTATCATCTAAAGTCCTACTATTTTCATTATACTTAGTGGATTTTGAAACATGCATGAAAAGAATTTCTATACTTATGCTATGCTAAATCCTAATAGGATACCTTATATATTCCTTAGTGAAAACAATGTAGTTGTAAAATGCTTAGCCATGCTAAATATTTTGAGAAGAGATACATGTTGATATTTTTGAAGTTTGAGAAAAGACTTGTGTTTTATATAATAAAACAAGGACTCAATGAACCACCTGGGTGGACAAGGATACTTTGAGTTTTGGTGGCATCCGAAGGAACCATGTCTATGGCAATCTATTTGTGTTGTGCACCAAAAGAAAACCACCCAGGAAACTTAGAGATTGAACATGTTTCTCCAATTGTGGCTTTCGTGTACAACCACATGCTACTTATGGCTCTAGCTTGGTCAACTACATTGGGAAGACCCATGCATTGTCTTGAGGTTACTGAAAATGAGGAACTTGGAATCCTACATGGGTACTGAAGACAAGCTAGCAATGGTGTATGGGAGGACCCTCTGGAAAGACTTCGTCACATTCTCAATCTGCCAGTACTCCATCTTGGTGAGTACCAATCCAGCGGCCACTGGTGGCAACAAGATGAGAGTGTGACATGTGGGTAAAGTGTACAACTTCTGCAGAAGATAATAAAAATCTAAGTACTTAGCCGTGTCCCCGGTTATGGACAATACTGAGCAACTAAAGCTTGAAGCTATGGGAAATCTCGACATTACAATTTCTAAAAGAAAAACTTTTAAGTGATAACAAAAGACTTGCAGCACTTGGGGGTACCAAGGAGCTCAAGAGATTTGGATAAAAACTTGCAGCACTTGGGGGTACCAAGGAGCTCAAGAGATTTTGATGAAAACTTGAACACTTGGGGTTACCAAGGAGCTCAAGAGATTTTGACAAAGACAATTGGTGGATTCCAAAGAGTTTAGAAAGATTTGACAAAAGACCAAAACCATTTTGAAAAGATAAGATAAATTATTGCTTTCTGCAAATGAGCCTAAAACCCTACTTAGCCAAATATGCATGTAATGATAGGATCCTCTTATATTCTACATAGTAGTGAAACTTGCCAATACAATTCAAATGTATTGACCCTTGTGGCTGTAACTTATAATGTTGCAGGTTTGATTGTTTTAGAGACGATTGATTGATTAGGATTACAAAGTCTACAACCAACATGTCTGCCTGTGGCACTTTGAAGATGAAGGACCCATGCTTATAGATATTCTGCTGCAATGTAATGTAATAGCCAAATGATCTATGTAAGATGTAATAAAATTATGTTATTCCTGGTTATAAAGTTGTATTATGACCTTTGTTTCTTGATATTACATCTTAACTGTGGATGCTAGCTATTGATCCAGGGACTAGCATTGTAAACACAGGGGACTCCGCCTTATATTATTTAAAGGTTGGGACACTCCCTCTACAGATGGTATCAGAGCATTGTTTTGCCTGTAGGATTTGTAAACCTAGGATTGGACAAAAACCCTTGGAAGAATAGGAGTGTATTTGTTCCAAAACTTATTTACAAACAATCTTGTAAACCCTTTCCTCAACCATTTTGGATTTTTGATTCTACATCTCTTCTATTTCAACTTAATGGAAAAACCTACCCCATGGCCAAAGACTTCACCATGTGCTAAGGACTTCTTCAACTCTAATGACTTCAACTTCTTCAACTCTAATGACTTCAACATCTTCAGCATATTCACCAAGGACTTCCAACTTGGATACCACTAAGGACTACAAGTGAGACAAGGAAATCTTGCTCAAGATATGGAGACTAAGGAAATGCAAAATTAGAAGGAGTTCACTTCACTAGAAGTTATTGTAACCAAGAGTTTTTCTCAAGGAAACCATGACCTCATGCAAAGAAGAATCAACCAAGAAGGATGGAAAGATCACAAGTAAACCCTATAGATGGACTACCATATTTTAGTTAAGTCAAACCCACCAACTTATGTGGTGTAACAAAAATATTTTGTTGCCTAAGTATGTGCTTGAACTTTGTTGTTTGAGTGAAAAGTTGTTTGTGATTGATTACACATTGCTTGTGTGAATTGTGATGTGTGTGATTAGAACTATTTCCCTTAGAAATATCTTGCCTATTCTAATCTCCATTCAACCCAAACAGATGACTACTCCAAGAGACTCCAACATCAAGGTTGATGACACCAACACCAACCAAGGGGACAACATGAAAGAGCTCATAGCAACCCAAAACCAGTTGAACCAAATGACAGCTCAATTCATAGCCAACACCAGTGGGGAAGATCCAACCCTGCAAGGATTTTTGGAAACTCAAGCCCAATTGATGCTTAAGGTGACTGATCAAATGATCAACATGGAAAACAACTATTCCAACAGAGTTTGTGACAACAAGGGTGACAGAAATGTTATTCTAGATGGAGCCCCAGCTTGCATTATTTGTGGAGACAAGGATCATACTTCCAAGAGCATGGAGATCAATGCCCCAATTGTGAAGAGAAACTTCCAGTTGGCCAATGTCCCACCTCTCAAGCTACTTGCTACCTATGTGAAGGAAACAACCATGTCCCTATCCAATGCCCCATCTATTCCATTGTTGAACAAAGGAAACAAGATGGAGTGCAACAAATGATTGCAAACTCTCCAGAAGGATCCAAGTCTACCAAGAAGGTTAATGACAAAGGAAAAGGTCCACTTATACCTCCAAGCAAAACAACCCAATTCAAAGGACCAAAGAAGAGGCATATGAATTTTCCAAAGAGCAATAGAAGGTCCAAGAAACATGTAGACATTCCTACCTACCAGATAACATATGAACAACATGAACTAGATGCACTCCTAGCTTTGGAGAAACCCAAAAAGCAAAAGAAGGACAAAAGCCATGTGCAATGTCGTAATTGTAAAGAAATGGGACACTATTCCAGTGAATGCCCAGAGAACCAGAAGTATAAGGAAATTGGCCAAGTGTGGTGCAACAACTGCAAAGAGCTAGGCCATTATGCAGCAACATGTCCACAGGAGACACGTAAAGAACTCAAAGATATCAACTGTTTCAATTGCAAAGAACCAGGACATTATGCAAGCAATTGTCCAGAAAAGATGAAGAACAAGTTAAACAAGCCTATGAAGGATCTCAACCTTGGCCCATGAGTCAAGAGTGGAAACCAAGGACACTAAGCAGATGATTGCCCAGAGAAGTTTCCCCAAGATTCCAAGAAGGCCAATATGTAATTTAGTTTAAAAAATTTCAAGGGTGGTAGTACCCTAGATGCTTTTGAGCCTACTTGTAACCCTAGCCTTCCCAAATCTCGGGACGAGATTTATTTTAAGGGTGGTAGCCTGTCACATCCCAAGATTTTCCAAGTCTTGTAATGTGAAAAATAAATGAATAAAACAAAACTTTGTTGATTTTCAGGGTGAGAAGAAACTTTTTGATTCCAATTTGAAAACTTTCAAACATATTTTGACCAAACTAATCCTAAAGGGATTTGAAAAGATAAACATTTAATAAAGGAAAATAAAAATATTTGGAATTACTAATTTGGATCTTTTAAATAAAAGATTTGGCTTTCAAAAGAAAAGGATAGAAATAAAATAAGTATTATTTTGTAGAGCCAAATTAAACATTGGCCAAGATTTTGAAATAAAACATTTTGCTTTGATAAAAATAATAAAGGTTTGCTTAAATAAAATAATAAGGATTTAATATCCAAGTTTATTAAAAATAAAAAGGTTTTACTATTTTAATTAAACACCAAAACTTATTTTAAAACAAGTTTTCCAAGTATTCTTTATTTTCAAATAAAACCTACTGATTTGGTTTTGAAAATATTTAGACTTCAAATGGAGATTTTAAATAAATTAAAACCCATTTGGTTTATTAACTAGTGTCCATTTTATTTAATTATAAATGGACCCTAAAATAAAATTATTATTTTATTTTATTTTGGACTTTGGTTTATGTTAAACAGAACCAAATTCAATTGTAAAGTGTGATGAATGTTTGAATTGATTTGAATGTTGATTTGTGGTTTGAATTTCAAAACAGAAAATAGAATTGGAAAAAGAAAAAGCATTCAGGAAGAAAAATAAATAAAAACAGGCAGCAGCCCAGCCGGCCAGCCCAACAAGCCCAACAGCAAGCCCACCCCACTCTCTCTCGCGAAACGTTTTCTTACTCCGCAACTCACCCAATCTGCGACTGACTGGTGGACCCCTTTTTCTTTCCTTCTCTCTCACTGCCCGTGGACCCCACAGCCACACGGTCATCTTCCCCACCCGCGACCTGTTCTTCCCCAGACACCGCGGCCGTTTCCTGCCAGTAATGTCGCAGTTGAATTCGCTTCAATGTCGCGTTAATCTCTCGCCGTGACCATGCTGTTTTAAACGCCTCCCTCTTACCTCCCATTCCCCTCAGACTCCACGCCCTGAACGCCACTAGGCTGCCCTGAATCGATGCAACACCGCCACTGCTCCGACCACCATCCCCAGCTAATTCCGGCGAACCACTGCCGCCCCTCACCCTCCCAACCACACGAGATTAATCCCCAGCCTCTGGCGCATCTTCCTGTACCTCCCATTCACTCGCGGGCACCCCAGAACCTCGACTCCGACCCCCTCTGAGCGCCATTGCTCAAGCGCTTCTCCGGCGAGTTCTCCAGGTAGTATCCTACCGCCCCTCTCCTTCTCCTTCACGCAAGCAGCTTCGCCTTGATCTTGCGCATCTAACTGTGTCTTCATTTTCCCTCCGGGCGAACCACAGCACCACCCTCGACGATCACCAGAGCCACCCGACACCGTTCCCCATTCCGGCGAGCAATCCTGCTAGAACCAGAGCGCCCCTCGCCGGACCAACACCACCTCGAGTATCACCACATCCCTGCGATCACGGTAAGCATCCCCACTTTGTTCCTTGCTTCCTGTAGCTGCCATAGCGCCACCACCTGACCGTCGCCACCGTCTGCCGCCGCGCAGCGCCGCCCATTGTTGACCAAGCAGTAGCGTCCGTAGGATCTAGATCGGACGAACGCGATAGATCACTTAAACGCCGAAGGGGTACGCGACCAGAGCCGTGTGATCTGTTTAGATCCAACGCCCCGCAGAGCACGATCCGACCGAAGCGGTACCAACCAGTAACATCGCGACGCGTGGCCAGTCCTCGATTTAAAAACAGATTTGAAATCAGATTTGTTTGCAGATTTGAAACTCTTGTAACTTTTGATCCACACGTCAAAAAATTACAAACATTATATCAATGGAATTAGTGGAACAAGCCCTAGCCAACCACGCAATTTGTTTAGTAAAAAGCCTCTGGTAAAATGGTTGTTTTTGCAGAAACATTTGTATGCTTGTTTGGATTAGAAAAATTATTCCAAAATGTTTTCAAGGATGAAATCTTTGCAAATTGGTTTGTGGTGAACTTACTGACCCTAGGAACCAACCCATGAATTTAAAAATGGAATTTGTGAAGATTAGGAATGAAAACTTGAATTAGTCCATTTCTAGTCAAATAAAAATATTGCTTTTGTTATGAAAATGATTTTGGAATGAAAACTTTGGGAAAATGATTTAAATCAAACCTACTGACCCAAAACACCAAGTTTTGTGAACTAACAACTTATTTGGTGAACAATATAAAATTGTTGCTTTGATAAAAACATTTTCCACCACATAAAATAATGATTGGATTTAAAAATGGTTTATAGATAAAACTCTTTTGCAAATGATTTTGCCACTTTAGAAAATGACCACCTTGGACTTTACAAAGTTTAGAACCTAGTATAAACCATCTTTGCAAATAAAACTATCTTTTGCATGCTTGCATGCATGACTTAGTCCCTATTATTTTATGTGTGTGTTTGATTGTTTGAATGTTGGTTGGAATGCTAGTTGATATTATGTTTGCTTGATTGATTGTAGTGAAGTTAGAAAGGTGTGAAACTAGCAAGATCAAGAAGTGAACCAACATTCCCTACCAAAAAGGCAAGTTACACTATCATCTAAAGTCCTACTATTTTCATTATACTTAGTGGATTTTGAAACATGCATGAAAAGAATTTCTATACTTATGCTATGCTAAATCCTAATAGGATACCTTATATATTCCTTAGTGAAAACAATGTAGTTGTAAAATGCTTAGCCATGCTAAATATTTTGAGAAGAGATACATGTTGAGATTTTTGAAGTTTGAGAAAAGACTTGTGTTTTATATAATAAAACAAGGACTCAATGAACCACCTGGGTGGACAAGGATACTTTGAGTTTTGGTGGCATCACAAGGAACCATGTCTATGGCAATCTCTTTGTGTTGTGCACCAAAAGAAAACCACCCAGGAAACTTAGAGATTGAACATGTTTCTCCAATTGTGGCTTTCGTGTACAACCACATGCTACTTATGGCTCTGGCTTGGTCAACTACATTGGGAAGACCCATGCGTTGTCTTCAAGTTACTGAAAATGAGGAACTTGGAATCCTACATGGGTACTGAAGACAAGCTAGAAATGGCGTATGGGAGGACCCTCTGGAAAGACTTCGTCACATTCTCAATCTGCCAGTACTCCATCTTGGTGAGTACCAATCCAGTGTCCACTGGTGGCAACAAGATGAGAGTGTGACATGTGGGTAAAGTGTACAACTTCTGCAGAAGATAATAAAAATCTAAGTACTTAGCCGTGTCCCCGGTTATGGACAATACTGAGCAACTAAAGCTTGAAGCTATGGGAAATCTCGACATTCCAATTTCTAAAAGAAAAACTTTTAAGTGATAACAAAAGACTTGCAGCACTTGGGGTACCAAGGAGCTCAAGAGATTTGGATAAAAACTTGCAGCACTTGGGGGTACCAAGGAGCTCAAGAGATTTTGATGAAAACTTGAACACTTGGGGTTACTAAGGAGCTCAAGAGATTTTGACAAAGACACATGGTGGATTCCAAAGAGTTCAGAAAGATTTGACAAAAGACCAAAACCATTTTGAAAAGATAGGATAAATTATTGCTTTCTGCAAATGAGCCTAAAACCCTACTTAGCCAAATATGCATGTAATGATAGGATCCACTTATATTCTACATAGTAGTGAAACTTGCCAATACAATTCAAATGTATTGACCCTTGTGGCTGTAACTTGTAATGTTGCAGGTTTGATTGTTTTAGAGAAGATTGATTGATTAGGATTACAAAGTCTACAACCAACATGTCTGCCTGTGGCACTTTGAAGATGAAGGACCCATGCTTATAGATATTCCGCTGCAATGTAATGTAATAGCCAAATGAGCTATGTAAGATGTAATAAAATTATATTATTCCTGGTTATAAAGTTGTATTATGACCTTTGTTTCTTGATATTACATCTTAACTGTGGATGCTAGCTATTGATCCAGGGACTAGCATTGTAAACATAGGGGACTCCACCTTATATTATTTAAAGGTTGGGACACTCCCTCTATAGAAAATTACCAAACCAGGGCCATAGTTGCAAAGTACACATTTTTCTGAATCCATTTATATAAAATTTGTAATTTTTGGACATACAGATCAAAAGTTATTGATTTTACAAACTCAAACATCTAATAAATCAAAATCTGAATTTGAAAACAACAGCCAGGCCACATGGTGTGTTTCTACTGGTACATACCGCTTCGGGGGGATGGAGCGTTGTGCACCATTGGATCTAATTAACATCGCACAGATCATATCGAATGATACCTCTTCGCTACCGATTCTATCCTATCCACAGGATCTAAATCTAATGGTCCAAGATGCTTTGACCAAAGGTGGGCAGCGCTAGCGATGGTGCGCGACAGCGACACGTCTGTTGGCAGTGGTCCGGCGATTCATAGGGGTAAGAGGAGGGGAGGAGGGTGCTACCGTGGTCACAGGAACGTGGTGATGCTCAAGGTAGTCATGGTTGGCGAAGAGGCGCATGGGGTCGGCCGGGATTCCTCGCCAGAGTCGGGTTCGTCGTCGGGCATGCACGGGCGTCGTCAGAGGCGAGCCTATAGATCACACGCGAGTGAATGGAAAGTACCATAAGAGTCACAAGACGAAGGCGAGCGCAATAGTATGAGCTAGAGGGTCAGGGCGCCTTAGCGTTACCGGAATAGCTCGACGGAGTTGTGGGGGTCGTCGGTGGTGTGCAGGCGATGAAGGAGCCGAGCCTCTAGGGCATCTGCGAGCAAACGGGGATGATGGAAGGTGCTCGTGACGATGGTGATCAAGCATGCGTGTTCTAGGGGGCAGGGGGTGGTCGGAGTCCGCCGGAATTGGCGCCGGAGCTCGTTGGTGGCCGCGGTGTTGTAAGTGAAGGGTTTCGCAGCATAGTAAATCAAAAAAAATTCTACGGATGTGAACAACAAAGACAAGATCTAATATAGGATATGTAATCAACCAGAGAGATTGATGATATCTTCATACCCTTGAAGAAATCGCACAGCGGAAACGTTCAACAGAACGTGGTTGACATAGTCGTACTCGCCGTCTCCTCCTCGCGATCCGATCTGATCCTACGCCGCAAGTGGCGGCGCCTCCGAGAGATGCACACGTACGGTGCAGCGACATCTCCTCCTTTCCTTGGTCCAGCAAGTATGGTGGAGAGATAGATTGGATCTGCATCACGACGGCGTGGTGCTTATGGTGGAGAGTTTCTGCGGCAGGGCTTCGCCTATGCGCAGTCAGGAGAGAGAGAGAGAGAGGTGGAGGGGCAGCAGTTGGACGGCATCTAGGGTTGGAGGAGTGGGGGGAGGGTGTGCCCCTGCCCTCCTTATATAGGGGGCTGGCCGGCCCCCCTTGACCCCTCCTCCAAGCCCTAGGGCGGCGGCCCAAGGGGTGGAGTGGGGGGCAAGTCTCCCCCCTCTTCTAGAAGGTTTCCCTAGGGTTTCCCCTAGGGCTGGCTACCTGGGCATTAGGGGCCTTGTGCCCCTGGCCCAAAGTGGCCAGGGCACTTCCCCTTAGGCCCACGCAGGCCTCCGACAAGTGGACCCACGTTGGTCCCACTCCAGAACCTTCTAGAACCTTCCGGTACAATACCGATAAACTCCGAAACGATTCCGAAATCCAAAATCTGCTTTCCTTTTTATGAATCTTATTCTCCGGACCATTCCGGAACCTCTCGTGATGTCCTGGTTCTCATCCGAGACTCCGAACAAAAACTCATAAACCAATCATCCATTCTATCCTAGCGTCGAGGCACGTTAAGTGGGTGACCCTATGGGTTCGAGAATATGCAGACATGATCTTCTATCAATAATCAACAGCGGGATCTGGAAACCCATATTGACTCCCACATATTCATCGATGATCATATCGGATGAACCACGATGCCAGGATTCAATTAATCCCATATATGTATTCCCTTCGTCACGCGATATTTTACTTGCCCGAGATTCGATCGTTGGTATCGGCATACCTAAATCAATCTCGTTCACAGCAAGTACTTTACTTGTTCTGTAATCCGATATCACTTTGTGATTAACTCCTTAACCACGTGCTTGCAAGCGGTGTTGATATCGATTACCGAGTGGGCCCAAAGTATATCTCTCCGACTGGGGAGGGACAAATTCCATCTCGATACATACAACCCAACAAGTACTTTCCGATCACCTGAGAGACACCTTTATGATCACCCTCACATAGGATGAAGTTTGATGACCTCAAAGCTTTCTTCCGATACCAGGGAGTTGTATTATCTCATGGTCTAAGGAATACAATACTTGACATAGGAAAAAGCTTCGCAAAGATGAACACGATGACACGATCTAATTGCTCTGCTTAATTTGGGTCTGTCCATCATATCATTCTCCTAATGACATGATCTCATTATTAATCGACAACTCATGTCTATGGTTAGGAAACCTTAACCATCATTAATCAATGAGCTAGTCCATAGAGGCGTACTAGGGACGCGGTGTTGTTCATAAACCACACAAGTATCAAAGTTTCCACTTAATACAATTCTAGCATGGTATATAAACTTTATTATGAACAAGAATTATAATAATAACATCTTTATTATTGCCTCTAGGGCATAATTCCAACAATCTCCCACTTGCACTAGAGTCAATAATCTAGTTTACATCTGGTAACAATCTAACACCCATGGCATTAAGGTGCTGATCATGTTTTGCTCGTGGAAGAGGTTTAGTCAACGGATCAGCGACATTCAGATCCGTATGTACTTTGCTAATCTTCAGATCTCCATCTGCTATATAATCTCGAATTATATGAAAATGGAGATTGATGTGATTGGTCTTTGGATGATATCTTGGTTCCTTAGCCAGTGCTATGGCTCCTGTGTTGTCGCACATTATCTCCAGTGGGTCCAAGGAACTTGGAACCACACCAAGCTCAGTGATGAAGTTCCTGATCCAAACTCCTTGACTTGACGCTTCTGAAGTAGCCATGTATTCCGCTTCTGTTGTAGATCTCGCGATCACGCTTTGATTGCAGCTTCTGCAGCTCACAGCTCCACCATTCAAAATATAAACATATCCTGTCTGAGATTTAGAATCATCCGGGTCAGTGTCGAAACTAGCATCGACGTAAGCTTTTACGACGAGCTGCTCATCACCTCCATAGACCAAGAACATTTCTTTAGTCCTATTTAAATACTTTAGGATGTTCTTTACGGCTGTCTAGTGTTCCACTCTTGGATCACTTTGGTATCTGCTCTATAAACTAAGAGCATTGGACACATCCGGTCTAGTACATAGCATGGCATACATGATGGAACCTATGGCCGAGGCATATGGCACTTTGATCATAGTATCTCTATCGTTTATCGTAGCTGGACACTGAGCCTTGCTCAATAACTTACTTGACACATGGGAAATGAACCTTTCTTTGCTTTATCCATTCTGAACCTTTTCAGAACTTTGTCTAGATATGTACTTTGGCTTAAAGCTATTAGGCGTCTTTGTCTATATCTATAGATTTTGATGCCTAATATATAAGCAGCTTCCCTAGGTCTTTCATTGAAAAACATTTATTCAAATAACTCTTCACATCGTTAAGCATACCAATGTCATTTCCAATAATCAATATGTAATCCACATATAGTACTAAAAATGTCACTAAGCTCCCACTCACTTTCTTGTAGATACAAGCTTCGTAGCAATTTGGAACAAATCCAAAACTCTTGATCACTTGATCAAAACGAAGGTTCCAACTCCGAGATGCTTGCTTTAGTCCATAAATGGAACGCTGAAGTTTGCACACCTTATTAGCATCCTTAGGATCGACAAAACCTTCGGGCTGCATCATATACAACTCTTCATCAATGTTGCCATTGAGGAACGTAGTCTTGACATCCATCTGCCATATTTCATAATCATGAAATGCAGCAATTGCTAATAAAATCCAAATGGACTTAAACATCGCTACGGGAGAGAAAGTCTCATTGTAGTCAACACCTTGAACTTGTCGAAACTCTTTTGCGACAAGCCAAGCTTTATAGACAGTAACATTACCATTTGCGTCCGTTTTCTTCTTAAAAATCCATTTGCACTCAACAGCCATATGGTCGCTAGGATGGTCCACCAAGGTCCATACTTGGTTTTCGCTCATGGATCCCAATTCGGATTTCATGGCCTCTAGCCATTTCTCAGAGTCTGGGCTCATCATTGCTTCCTTATAGTTCGCAGGTTCACTGTTGTCTCACAACAAGATGGTTAAGACACGGTTGCCGTACCATTCAGGAGTGGCACGTGACCTTGTCGACCTGCGAAGTTTAGTAGTAGCATCGTTCGAAGTTTCATGATCCTCGTCATTAGCTTCCTCTCTTGTTGGTGTAGGCACCGAACAATTTCAGGTGCTGCGCTACTCTCCAACTCGAGAGAAGGTTCAATAACCTCGTCTAGCTCTACCTTCCTCCCACTCACTTCTTTTGAGAGAAACTCCTTCTCAAGAAAGGATCCGTTCTTTGCAACAAACACTTTGCTTTCGAATCTGTGGTAGAAGGTATACCCAATCGTTTCCTTAGGGTATCCTATGAAGACGCATTTCTCCGCTTTGGGTCTGAGCTTGTCTGGCATCAACTTCTTGGCGTAAGCTTCGCATCCCCAAACTTTAAGAAACGACAACTTAGGTTTAGCACAAAACCATAGTTCATACGGTGTCATCTCAACAGATTTAGATGGTGCCCTATTTAACGTGAATGCAGCGGTTTCTAATGCATAACCCCAAAATGATAACGACAAATCTGTAAGAGACATCATTGATCGCACCATATCTAATAGAGTTCGATTCCGGCGTTCAGATACACCATTGCGCTGTGGTGTTCCGGGTGGCGTGAGTTGCGAAATGATTCCGCTTGCTTTAAGATACGTGAGAACATCATAACTCAAATATTCACCTCCACGATAGGATCATAGAAATTTACTTTTCCTATTACGATGGTTTTCCACTTCGTTCTGAAATTCTTTGAACTTTTCAAACGTTTCAGATTTATGTTTCATTAAATAGATATACCCATATCTACTTAAGTCATCAGTAAAAGTGACAAAATAGCGATATCCACCGCGCGTCGAAACACTCATTGGTCAACATACATCGGTATGTATGATTTCCAATAAGTCCGTTGCTCGCTCCATTATATCGGAGAACGGGGTTTTGATCATCATGCCCATGAGGCACGGCTCGCACGTGTCAAATGATTCAAAATCAAGAGACTCCAAAAGTCCATCAGAATGGAGTTTCTTCATGCGTTTTACACCAATATGACCAAGACGGCAGTGCCACAAATAAGTTGGATTATCACTATCTACTTTGCATCTCTTAGCCTCAATGTTATGGATGTGCGTTTCATTGCTTTCGAGATTCACAAGAAATAAACCATTCAGAACAGGTGCATGACCATAAAATATGTTATTCATATAAATAGAACAACCATTATTCTCTGATTTAAATGAATAACCGTATTGCAATAAACACGATCCAAATATAATGTTCATGCTCAACGCAGGCACATAATAACACTTATTAAGGTTTAAAACTAATCCCGAAGGTAAAACTAAGGAGAGCGTGCCGACGGCCATCACATCAACTTTTGATCCATTGCCAATGCGCATCGTCACCTCATCCCTTGCTAGCCTCCGTCTATTGCGTAGTTCCTGTTTCGAGTTACAAATATTAGCAACTGAACCAGTATCATATACCTAGGCACTACAATGAGCGCTAGTAAGGTAAACATCAATAACATGTATATCAAATATACCTTTGATGGTGCCAGCCTTCTTGTCCGCTAAGTACTTTGGACAGTTGTGCTTCCAGTGACCCTTGTCCTTGCAATATAAGCACTAAGTGTCCGTCTTAGGTCCAGACTTGAGCTTCTCCTCAGCAGGGGCAACGCGCTTGCCGCTGCCTTTCTTGAAGGATTTCTTTGCACCCTTACCTTTCTTAAAGCTAGGGGTGTTGTTGACCATCAACACATGATTATCTTTCTTGATGTCCACCTCCGCAGCTTTCATCTTAGCGAAGAGCTCAGTGATCGTATCAGTGGAACCAATTTGATTGTGAGTAACTACAAAACCTTTGTAGCTAGGAGGGAGTGATTGCAGAACTCTGTCAATTTTGAGCTCTTCTGGAATCTTGCAGTCCAGTTGCTCAAGACGTTGAGTGTAGCCCGACATCTTAATGGCGTGCTCACTAACGGAACTCCCTTCCTCCATCTTGGAGTTAAAGAACTTCTCAGAGATCTCATATCTCTCAGAACGGGCCTGAGTCTGAAACATTGTTTTCAGTTCCTCAAGTATCTCAAAGGTCCCGGCGAACTCCTCAAAACGATTTTGAATGTCCGATTCCATAGCAAACAACATGGTACTCTTAATCACTCCATAATCATCTTTGCACAACTGATAAACAGCTTTTTCATCAACAAGCATCAAGATGGGCGTCACCTAGCGCTTTCTCTAGTACATAGTCCTTTTGTCCGCCAGCGAGAATGATTCTCAGATTGCGGAACCAGTTGGTGAAGTTAGACCAATTGTTCTTAAGCTTTTCTTTCTCAGCAAAAACGTTGAAATTGAAGTTGGACTTAGCCATTTGATCTACAAAATTTGCAAATACAATTTAGACTATTTTCATGATAACTAGTTCAACTTAATCAAATTACTAGATGAACTCCCACTAAATTCAACATCCCTCAAGTTGTTTAGTGCACACGATCCAAATTCACCACACCTAATCCGATCTTCACGAGAAGAGATGTGGTTTCAATGGTGGACAACAAAGTGTCGATCATATCATTCATATGACTCATGTTTAACCTTTTGGTTCATGTGTTCCGAGGCCATGTCTGCACATGCTAGGCTCGTCAAGTCAAACCCAAGTATTTCCGCGTGTGCAAAACTGGCTTGCACCCATTGTATGTGAACGTAGAGTTTATAGCACCCGATCATCACGAGGTGCTTGAACACGACGAACTTTCGCAACGGTGCATACATGGGGAGAACATAATTTTATCTTGATCTTTAAGTGAGGAATCATCTTATAATGCTACTGTCGCGATCTAAGCATAATAAGATACATAAAAGGATAAACATCACATGCATATAATTTTATGTGACATGGTATAGCCAATCTCCACGCAATGATCTCCATCTTGTGCGCGCCAGCATGATCTCCATCACTCCACCATGAATGCCTCCACCACGAATAGCAACTACAACTATTGCTAACTACTTAGCGATAAAGTAAAGCTATTACATGGCGTATAAGAAGTTGACACGCAGGTCATACACAATTATAAAGACAACCATACGGCTCCTGCCGGTTGTGAACTCATCGACATGCAAGTCGTGAAATATTACAAAACATGATCATTGCATACAACTCAATACATACACATCATGTCTTGGGCCATACCATATCACAAAACACTCCCTGCAAAAACAAGTTAGACGCCTCTACTTTGTTGTTGCATGTTTTACGTGGCTTATGGGAGTAACAAGCTAAGAACAATTCTTACCCTACGGAAAGCCACAACGGTGATATTATGGTTGCTAACATCCGTTGTAAATCCCATGACTACTATAGTGAGAGGAATTGGCATCCACCAGCCGCATGTGTGGAACAAGCCACACGTCAAGTGCGGAGCCGGTCTCGCGAACGAGGTCACGTAAAGTTGGCCTGGACCGCTTCGATCTCACTATGCCGCGCCATAAGAAATACACAAGAGGTTTGCAACAGAAAACATCAACGCCCGCAACAAGCATGTTGCGTTCTACTCGTGAAACACATCTATGCATAGATCTAGCTCTGATACCACTGAAGGGTTTCGCAGCATAGTAAATAAAAAAAATTCTATGGATGCGAACAAGAAAGCCAAGATCTAATATAGGAGATGTAATCAATGAGAGAGATTGATGAGATCTTCATACCCTTGAAGAAATCGCACATCGGAAACATTCAATAGAACGTGGTTGACGTAATCTTACTCGCCGTCTCCTCCTCGCGATCCGATCCGATCCGATCCTACGCCGCAAGTGGCGGCGCCTCCGAGAGATGCACACGTACGGTGCAGCGACGTGTCCTACTTTCCTTGGTCCAGCAAGTATGGTGGAGAGATATATTAGATCTGCAGCACGACGGCGTGGTGCTTATGGTGGAGAGTTTCTGCGGCAGGGTTTCGCCTACGCGCAGTCGGGAGAGAGAGAGAGGGAGGTGGAGGGGCAGCAGTTAGACGGCGTCTAGGGTTGGAGGAGTGGGGGGAGGGTGTGCCCCTACCCTCCTTATATAGGGGGCTGGCCGGGCCCCCTTGACCCCTCCTCCAAGCCCTAGGGTGATGGCCCAAGGGGTGGAGTGGGGGGCAAGTCTCCCCCCTCTTCTAGAAGGTTTCCCTAGGGTTTCCCCTAGGGCTAGCCGGCTGGGCCTTAGGGGCCTTGTGCCCTGGCCCAAAGTGGCCAGGGCACTTCCCCTTAGGCCCACGTAGTCCTCCGACAAGTGGACCCACGTTGGTCCCACTCCGGAACCTTCTAGAACCTTTCGGTGCAATACCGATAAACTCCGAAATGATTCCGAAATCCAAAAACTGCTTTCCTTTATATTAATCTTATTCTCCGGACCATTCCGGAACCTCTAGTGATGTCCTGGGTCTCATCCGAGACTCCGAACAAAAAATCATAAACCAATCATACATTCTATCCTAGCGTCGATGCACGTTAAGTGTGTGACCCTACGGGTTCGAGAATATGCACACATGATCTTCTATCAATAATGAACAGCGGGATCTTGAAACCCATATTGACTCCCACATATTCATCGATGATCATATCGGATGAACCACGATGCCAGGATTCTATTAATCCCATATATGTATTCCCTTCGTCATGCGATATTTTACTTGCCCGAGATTCGATCGTTGGTATCGGCATACCTAGTTCAATCTCGTTCATAGCAAGTACTTTACTCGTTCCGTAATCCGATATCACTTTATGATTAACTCCTTAACCACATGCTTGCAAGCGGTGTTGATATCGATTACCGAGTGGGACCAAAGTATATCTCTCCGACTCGGGAGGGACAAATTCCATCTCGATACATACAACCCAACAAGTACTTTTCGATCACCCGAGAGACACCTTTATGATCACCCTCACATAGGATGACGTTTGATGACCTCAAAGCTTTCTTCCGATACCAGGGAGTTGTATTATCTCATGGTCTAAGGAATACAATACTTGACATAAGAAAAAGCTTCGCAGAAGATGAACACGATGACACGATCTAATTGCTCTGCTTAATTTGGGTCTGTCCATCATATCATTCTCTTAATGACATGATCTCATTATTAATCAACAACTCATGTCTATGGTTAGGAAAACTTAACCATCATTAATCAATGAGCTAGTCCATAGAGGCGTACTAGGGACACGATGTTGTTCATAAACCACACAAGTATCAAAGTTTCTGCTTAATACAATTCTAGCATGGAATATAAACTTTATTATGAACAAGAATTATAATAATAAAATCTTTATTGTTGCCTCTAGGGCATAATTCCAATAGTAAGCCAAAATGGGGGCAGCCTGGGGCCTCACTGGGCGTGGCGACTGAGGGGAAACAGGTAGTAGAGGGAGGCGTTTAAGAAGGCCAGGTCGGGGGGATTTAATCGGGAGTTCCTCGAATATACGCGGATTCAAACGGGGAAGAAACGGTCAGAGAGGGGGCGAGTTCATCACGCGGTGAGGACACCGATGTCGACGTGGTGTGGGGCCGGTTAGTCAGCGAGAGGGTGCCGGGGGGTGCGCGGGTGAGAAAAGATCTGCGGGGAGAGAGGGGAGAGCCGGGTGGGCTGGTGTTGGGCCAAGTTGGTCTAGGGGCTGAGTAGATTAGTTGGGTTGGGTTGTTTTCTATTCTTTTCTTCTTATTTATTTTTTCCTTTTCTATTTCTATTTGTTGTTTTTATTTGAATCAATTGTTTTAAACAACAATTTGAATTCAAATATTTCCAAATCTTTTTAGTAGGTTTACACCACTTATCAGTGTGTTAATTAATCCAACTCAAATATTTTTGTTGTGATTTAATATCCAATTAAAATATGTGGGCATTTTTTGTCCTTATTTAAATAAAATTGAATATGGTTCATAAACCCATATAATTTTATTTAAATAATCATTTATTCTTTTATTTTTATTTAATAAACTTTTATTCCTTTTACTTATGGATTTAAGTCAAGGTTTAAATTGTCTTTGCGATAATTTCTTATTTATTTACTTCTTTCTTTATCTTATAAAATCCATATCTTTTTATTTATAGCTCCAAAAATAGTGATTCCAATTTTTATAATTTTATTTAATATTTATTTATATTTTTAAATCCCTTTAGGATTACTTTTCTCACAATTTGATGTTGGTTTTTAGTTAGGATCTTTATTAACCTTGGAAATTATTTCCTTTTTATCTTATAAAAATCATAAGTTTTTATCCATGGCTCCAAATTGAGTGAAATCAATTCCCATGGTTTTATAATATTTTTATTTACCATTTTTGATCATTTAGAAATGTTGTTGCCAAATTTTTATATGGGACAAAGCCATAGTATTGGAGTGATCTTGCAGATGATTTCTTTCATTAGGGTTTTGGTTTAACTTTTCCAAGTGTTTAAATTCAAGATTCTTTCCATGCATGAATGCATTTGATCTTTAGAATATTTGTTTGTTGCTTTCTTATTCAAATTTTATTCAAGTAGGGTTTTGATGTTTCCATTTAGAAGCAAAAAGTTTCTTTTCACCCTAAATTTCAACATTTGTTTCTTTTGTTTTGTTTATTTTTCACATTTCAAAATTTGGAAAATTTTGGGATGTGATAGACTACCACCCTTAAAAGGAATCTCGTCTCGAGATTCAAGAAGGCTAGAGACAACAAGTTGGCTTCAAGACAACTAGGGTACTACCACCCTTAAAAGGTTTCTAACTAGATTGCATCTTGGCTTACTTGGTATCTTGATGTAGCTTCTCTAGACAATTGTTTGCTTAGTGTTGTTGGTTACCACACTTGAAACATGTGACAAGGTTGAGGCATTTTCCTACCAAACACTCTTCACATTGGTAGTCAAGTCTTTTCTCCACCAGACACTCATTGGCATAGTGTCCATGATTGTGACAGTTGAAACAGTGAACTGGTCTGTCACCCTTAGCTTGATGTTTCATCTGTTGAACTATAGGATAGATGTGGCATTGGACAAGGACATGATTATTTCCTTCACATAGGAAACAGGTGACTTGGGATGTGGGGCATTGTCTAGTTGGATGTTTCTCTTCACAATTAGGGCATTGGTCCATATGCTCTTTATAAGTGTGTCCTATGTCTCCACATATTTTGCAGACTTGAGTTCCTTCTATAATATCATCCTTGATATCATTGTTGTCACAATCTCTTTGGGAAGGGTTGCTTCTCATGTTGATCACCTAATTGGTCATCCTTTGCAACAATTGAGATTGGGATTCCAAGAACTTTAGCATGGCTAGGTCTAACTCAATGTTGTTGGCTAAAAACTGGGTTGTCACTTGATTCAACTAGGCTTGGGTTGCTAGCAATTGTTCTATCATGTGCATCTCCAGGTTGTTGTTACCATCCTTGATATTGGAGTTGTGGTCTCTTGGAGAAGTCATCTGCTGTTGGGGATATGACCCTGGGTACCCCAAAGGTCAAGTATAAAGACATATAGCAGAGGAAGAAACAATTTCATAGAAAGATTGAAGTGAAGAGGAGATATGTATAAATAGTATAAAGGAAAAAGGGCTAGAGATAGAACTGGGCCGAATTGAACAAGAATAAGCCTACCCAGAATGTACATGGGCCAAATCAAAGCTGAGAACAGCTTAGTCGGCCCACCCATGCCGAATCATCTCATCAAGCCACTCTCCCCGGGTGGGCCGACCTAAGCCTTAGTCGGCCCATCACGGGTCCTCTGCCTCGACCGAGCTACTCCCACGTCGAGCCATCTCCCGCCAAAACGTCGCCAGCGACCCTGCACATCGCCAGCTCCCTCACCTCGTCGCCCGGGTGGGCCGAATGAGGACTAGCTCGGCCCACCGCGGGACACAGCGCCGGCTCCCTCACCTCATCGCCCGGGTGGGCCGAATGAGGCTTAGCTCGGCCCACCACGGGGGTCGACGCCACCAGCTCCGCTGGACCTAGTCACTCCGGCTGGGCCGAATCAACAGAACACCCCGGCTGGGCCTCTTCTCTTGCCTCCCCACTTGGGCCAAGCTAGAGGGAGCTCGGTTGGGCTTCTTTCACCCCGGCTGGGTCTCTCCACTTGCTGCCCAACTTGGGCCGAGTTAGAGGGAGCTCGGCTGGGCTTCCTCCACCCAGGCCGAACCAAACGCTGCCCAGGCCGAATTAGCTCAGCCTAGGCCGAATTACATCTTGAATTACACCTGGGCTGAATCATATTGTCCCGGCTACTTTCCAGACGTCCCTCTAGACTCTACATCAATGTACCAGCGAACCAGAACAAGTTATTCAAGTTCCGTGCCAGTCTTGGGACGCCCCTGGCTCAGACTGGCACGTGGCTTGTGGAATATGCCTTTGGCATCCAAGAAGATGCTAGGGAATATGCTAGGGAATATGCCTGGCATCTCCAAAGATACCAAGGTATATGCTGAGCATCTCCAGAAGATGCTGAGAATATGCTACACATATGCCAAGCGTGTAGAACAAGCCTTGTCCCCTGGGCTCCCCTTTATAAGGAGCACCAGGGGGATCGTTCCCAAGAGAGGCCCCGAAGGGCTCCTCCCCCCTCTGTTCACTAGGAGCTCTCCTTCTTCTTCTTCCTCCACTCTCGCAGAGAGATCTAGATAGAAGCATAGGAGATACAGCTCTAGGAGCATGATTGTAGCCACAAGTATGACAAGATTATAAGAGATTAGATGTATAGGAAAAGGTGTTATCTCCACATGAGAGTCTCAGCCCTAGATACATTGTATTTCTCTTTGTTCATACGAGTGCGGTCTTCACTGCATCATCCCTCCCCGGATTCCTCCACGTCCATCCGCCCCAACTTTAACCTACCCATGGCATATGGCGTGATACCACCACGACATTTGGCGCCCACCGTGGGGCCTTTTAGTGGCGTTGGTTGGGTTACCATCCGGACGGGAGCATATTCATAGAGCACCTTCAGCTCCTCCAGGCGAACAGAGAATAGAGAGAGCACCTTTAGCTCCTCCTGGCGAACAGAGAACAAGAGAGCACCTTCAGCTCCTCCAGGCGAACATAGAACAGAGAGGTAAGCACAGGCGTCTCCAAGTCTGACTTAGCAAGGCAGGTAAGACTCAGCAAGAATGACTCAAACTCTTCTCCAAGCTTATTGTAAGTAACAGATAACTCAGCCACCAACATTCGATCCTTCACCCCGGGGAGAAAATAACTCAACCCGGGGACTAGCCAGCGTATCAATAGAATCACCTTTAGATGGAGAAAAACTTATATAGGTTTGGGTATGTATTTGACTAGCCTATTTATAATTCGGATAGGATTTGAGTCAGCTTATTTATAATTCGGATAGGATTTGAGTAAGCTTATGATTCAGATAGAATTTGAGTCAGTTTATTTATTCTTTGGATCAACCTTTAAATCAGCTCACCAGCCAGCTTATTGATGACTCGGATAGAATTTGAATCAGTATATTTATGCTTTGGATTAACCTTTAAATCAGCTCGTCAGCCAGCTTATTGATGATTCAGATAGAATTTGAGTCAGTATATTTATGCTTGGGATTAACCTTTAACTCAGCTCACCAGCCAGCTTATTGATGATTCAGATAAAATTTGAATCAGTATATTTATGCTTTGGATTAACCTTTAACTCAGCTCGTCAGCCAGCTTATTGATGATTCGGATAGAATTTGAATCAGTATATTTATGCTTTGGATTAACCTTTAACTCAGCTCGTCAGCCAGCTTATTGATGATTCAGATAGAATTTGAGTTAGTTTATTTATGCTTCAGATTCACCTTTAAATCAGCTTAGTAGGTTATCTCTGATTCGGACTAACATTTGATTCAGCTTGCCAGGGTATATTATAATTCAGATTTGTATTCTAGTTCAGCCTACTAGCTTATCTCAGATTTGGACTAAAAGTTTGAATGAGCTCGCCAGATGGCCAGGTTATGTTATGATTCGGATTGATATTGGACTATCTTGCCAGGTTATCCCATATCTCGGACGGCTATTTGCCAGCATATCATATCTTGAATCTATATCTCGGATCTACATCTTGACTCACATATCTCAGCGATTAGCCCTATTATCATGTCCCAAAGCTTTATCTCGGATTCATATCTCGGATCCATATCAAAGGCAAGTTACCATCTTCTCATCAGAT
The DNA here is from genome assembly GCA_023614405.1 of Avena insularis. Classification (NCBI taxonomy): domain Eukaryota; kingdom Viridiplantae; phylum Streptophyta; class Magnoliopsida; order Poales; family Poaceae; genus Avena; species Avena insularis. Next base: position 303,981,638 of record CM042693.1, on the reverse strand, counting down.
CAAATTGTATCTCAGGAAACAGTAACTCGGTTTTGAGTCATGTAACTCGGATTTGGGTCGTGTACCTCGGATTTGAGTCATGTAACTCGGATGTGAGTCATATACCTCGGATTTGAGTTAGATGACTCAGACTTAAAGCATAAGTCAATTTTGAGTAAAGTAACTCGGATTTGAGTCATGTAGCTTGGATTTGAGTCATGTAACTCGGATTTGAGTCATGTACCTCGGATTTGAGTCAGATGACTCAGACTTAAAGCATAAGTCAATTTTGAGTGAAGTAACTCGGATTTGAGTCATGTAACTCGGATTTGAGTCATGTACCTCGGATTTGAGTCAGAAGACTCAGACTTAAAGCATAAGTCAATTTTGAGTGAAGTAACTCGGATTTGAGTCATGTAACTCGGATTTGAGTCATATACCTCGGATTTGAGTCAGATGACTCAGACTTAAAGCATAAGTCAATTTTGAGTAAAGTAACTCGGATTTGAGTCATGTAACTCGGATGTGAGTCATATACCTCGGATTTGAGTCAGATGACTCAGATTTGAGATGTGATTCGAAGTTGAGTAAAGTAACTCGGATTTGGAAACAGATGACTCGGATTTGAGACATATATCTCAAATTTGAGTTAGACTTAAGATTTAAGTCAATTTTGAGTAAAGTAACTCGGATTTGGAATTAGATGACTCGGATTTGAGTCATATACCTCGGATTTGAGTAAGATGACTCAAATTTGAGATATAATTCAAAGTTGAGTAAAGTAACTCGGATTTGGAAACAGATGATTTGGATTTGAGTCATATACCTCGGATTTGAGTCAGATGACTCAGATTTGAGACATAAGTCAATTTTGAGTAACATAACTCGGAGTTGGAAAAAGATAACTCCGATTATGACTTACCCAAAAGGGTTACGACCAGTGCCCAAGAAGGCCAGAAGTCCAAAAACTTACCCAAAGGGGTTATGACCGGTGCCCAAGAAGGCCAGAAGTCCAAAAACTTACCCGAAGGGGTTATGACCAGTGCCCAAGAAGGCCAGAAGTCCAGAAACTTACCCAAAGGGGTTATGACCAGTGCCCAAGAAGGCCAGAAGTCCTAAAACTTACCCAAAGGGGTTACGACCAGTGCCCAAGAAGGCCAGAAGTCCAAAATATTACCCAAAGGGGTTATGACCAGTGCCCAAGAAGGCCAGAAGTCCAAAAACTTACCCAAAGGGGTTATGATCAGTGCCCAAGAAGGCGAGAAGTCCTAAAACTTACCTAAAGGGGTTATGACCAGTACCCAAGAAGGCCAGAAGTCCAAAAACTTACCCAAAAGGGTTATGACCAGTGCCCAAGAAGGCCAGAAGTCCTAAAACTTACCCAAAGGGGTTATGACCAGTGCCGAAAAAGTCCAGATGTCCAAAAACTTACCCAAAGGAGTTATGACCAGTGCTCAAGAAGGCCAGAAGTAAAAAACTTACCCAACAAGGTTAAGACCAGTGCCTAAGAAGGCTAGAAGTCATAATTTACCCAAATGGATTATAAGACCAGAGTCCAAGAAGGCAAGAAGTCATAACTTACCCAAAGGGGTTATAAGACCAGAGCCCAAGAAGGCTAGAAGTCATAATTTACCCAAAGAGGTTAAGAGAGCAGTGCCAAAAATGGCCAGAGCTCCTAACTTATCCAAAGGAGTAAAAAGACAAGTGTCCGTAAAGGCAAGATGCCACAAACTTACCCAAGAAGGTTATATGACCCAGAGATATTTGATGAAGAGATTATAAGTTAGAAAATAACTATGTGAATATTTTAAATAAAAAGCCTATGCGCGACTCTACGAGTCCCACATAGCCTCGGGGACTAATGTCGGGGATATGACCCCGGGTAACCCAAAGGTCAAGTATAAAGACATATAGCAGAGGAAGAAACAATTTCATAGAAAGATTTAAGTGAATAGGAGTATGTATAAATAGTATAAAGTAAAAAAGGGCTAGAGATAGAACTGGGCCGAATTGAACAAGAATAAGCCTACTCAGAATGTACATGGGCCGAATCAAAGCTGAGAATAGCTTAGTCGGCCCACCCCCACCGAATCATCTCATCAAGCCACTCTCCCCGGCTGGGCCGACCTAAGCCTTAGTCGGCCCACCGCGGGCCCTCTGCCTCGACCGAGCTACTCCCACGTCGAGCCATCTCTCGCCAAAACGTCGCCAGCGACCCTGCGCATCGCCAGCTCCCGTCGGCACCACGCCAGCTCCCTCACCTCGTCGCCCGGGTGGGCCGAATGAGGACTAGCTCGGCCCACCACGGGACACAGCACCGGCTCCCTCACCTCATCGCCCGGGTGGGCCGAATGAGGCTTAGCTCGGCCTACCACGGGGGTCAACGCCACCAGCTCTACTGGACCTAGTCACACCGGCTGGGCCGAATCAACAGAACACCCCGGCTGGGCCTCTTCTCTTGCCTCCCCGCTTGGTCCGAGCTAGAGGGAGCTCGGCTGGGCTTCTTTCACCCCGGCTGGGTCTCTCCACTTGCTGCCCAACTTGGGCCGAGTTAGAGGGAGCTCGGCTAGGCTTCCTCCACCCAGGCCGAACCAAACGCTGCCTAGGCCGAATTAGCTCAGCCCAGGCCGAATTACATCTTGAATTACACCTGGACTGAATCATATTGTCCCGGCTACTTTCCAAACGTCCCTATAGACTCTACATCAATGTACCAGCGAACCAGAACAAGTTATTCAAGTTCCGTGCCAGCCTTGGGATGCCCCTAGCTCAGACTGGCACGTGGCATGTGGAATATGCCTTTGGCATCCAAGAAGATGCTAGGGAATATGCCTGGCATCTCCAAAGATGCCAAGGTATATGCTGAGCATCTCCAGAAGATGCTAAGAATATGCTACACAGATGCCAAGCGTGTAGAACAAGCCTTGTCCCCTAGGCTCCCCTTTATAAGGAGCACCAGGGGGATCGTTCCCAAGAGAGGCCCCGAAGGGCTCCTCCCCCCTCTGTTCACTAGGAGCTCTCCTTCTTCTTCTTCCTCCACTCTCGCAGAGAGATCTAGATAGAAGCATAGGAGATACAACTCTAGGAGCATGATTGTAGCCACAAGTATGGCAAGATTATAAGATATTAGATGTATAGGAAAAGGTGTTATCTCCACATGAGAGTCTCAGTCCTAGATACATTGTATTTCTCTTTGTTCATACGAGTGCGGTCTTCACTGCATCATCCCTCCCTGGATTCCTCCACGTCCATCGGCCCCAACTTTAGCCTACCCATGGCATATGCCGTGATACCACCACGACATATGCTTGGGTTGGATTGGGATTAGATTAGGCAAAAGATTTCTAGAGAAATAATTCTACTCACACACAAAAAATCACACAAAGCAATGTACAAGCAATCACAATCATGCATTCCACTCAAACAACAAGATTCAAGCAGATTTTAGGCAACAAAATATTTTTGCTACACCACATAAGTTGGTGTGATCAATAAATTGATTTAAACTAAACACTAGTATGGGGTCCAACTATGGGTATCACTTGAGATCATTCCATTCTTCTTAGTTGATACATCAGGTATAAGATCATGGTATCCTTGGAAGAAATTCTTGCATCTTGGTCATAAGGTTCATAGGTGATGATTGTTCCTCCTAAGTTGTGTTTCCTTAGTCTCCAAGTCTTGAGTATTATTCCTATCTCACTTGAAGTCCTTAGTGATGTCCAAGTTCAAGTCCTTTGTGAAAATGAAGTTGAAGTCATTGGTGATGGTGAATTACTTGCTCATGTTAAAGTTTTTGTCCATCAAGTAGAAATAGGAGAGATGTAGAATCAAAAAAAATGCTGAGGAAAGAGTTTACAAGATTGTTTGTAAATAGGTTTGAACAAATACAACTCCTATTTTTCTAAGGGGTTTTGTCCAATCCTAGGGTTACAATCCTACAGTCAACACATTGCTCTGATACCATCTGTAGAGGTCCCAACCTGATAAGGTAGAGATCCCTGTGTTTATAGTGCTAGTCCCTGGATCGAATAGCTAGCACCCACAGTTTTAGATGTAATATCAAGAAACAAAGGTCATATTACAACTTATAACCAGGTATAAAATAATTTCATTACAACTTACATAGCTCATATGGCTATCTTATTACAATGCAGCAAATATATTATATAGCATGGAGTCCTTCATCTTCATATTCCACAGGCAATCATGTTGGTTGTAAACTTGTAATCCCTAATCAACAACTTCACTAACATCAAATAAACCTGCAACATAATAAGTTACAGGCACAAGGGTCAATACATTTGAATTGTATTGGCAAGTGATATCATATTGATATGGAGAATCTAACATCTACATGAATATTTGGCTAAGTGGAGTTTTGGATGGCCTTTGCATAAAATAAGTTTTTCCTATCCTTTGAAAATAGTTTTTATCCTTTTCAAAACATTTCATCACACAAGGCACACTGGATACACACCAGGTGCTTCCCTTGTTCACCCAACAAGTTTTTAAACTTAGAGAAATTGGGATGAGGAGATCCTTGATCATTTCAATGTCTTTGATGCTTAAAATGTCCATTGCCGGGGACACGTCTAAGTACTTAGGCTTTAACATCTCGAGAGGTTATGCACTTTTCCGACAAGACTCGACATGCATCGAGACGAGACTTTTCAGAAACAATCCCTCAGATCAGCATAGACGCGTTCCATCCTATCATCACTACCACCAACTATCTATTTATCTGAGTTCTTGCAACCTAGTTGGTCAAGGTAGAGCCCATATGCCATGTGGCTGCACTAGAAGCTTCTCAACACAAAACATATCAAATTTCTTTGTTCCTGGGTGGCCATCCACAAGTGAGATACACCAGGGTAAACCATAGAAATGGGCCCTAGGTAACCACTCAACAAAAATAAATCCAACCAATTACCATTCGACCCAGGTGTTTCATTCACATAGGTGTTTTATTAATCAAAAACATACTCATATACTTTGCATAATATCATAGCATGAATATTCCACCCTTAGGAAGATTCCTACCAATATATATTCCTACCAGTATTCTAGTAGCTAGGCTAAGCATACTAGCATAACATGTCTCTTAACATAGGAAGATTCCTACCAATATATATTCTATAGGATCTACTATAGCATAGCAATATATAAAATAGTCCTATCATGCATACTACAAAAAAATATCACTAATGCAATATTGAAAAGATAGGACTTTTGATGACCAAAGTATCACTTGCCTTTTTAGTAGAGAATCTAGCTACTCTCCTTGATCTTGCAAAGGTCACACTCTTCAATGTTCACTACAATACATTCAAGCAAAGCACACATTCAAAACTAGCACTCAAACAAATAACAAAACAAAACAATAAAAACAAACAAATGCATGCAAGCATGCAAAAGGTTGTTTTATTGAATAGTGCTCTCTAACAAGGTTCTAAACATTTCAAAACAACTACTGGTCATTTATAAAAGTGGTAATTTCATTTGAAACCAAGTTAGTGAAAATAGGCCTTTTAAATCATTTTTGTTTTACTAGAAATTCTTTTATTCAAAGGAATAATTCCTAATGTTAACCAAATTTATTTTTAAAACCAAATGTTAAGTTTATGGTCAGAGAGTTCAAAAAAATCCATTTGCAAAAGGTTTCACTCAAAAATCATTTTTAGAACAATTTTTATACTCAAAATAGTCCTATTAATGTTTCTGCATAAAACTCTACATTTTCAGAAGAAAATTACCAAACCAGGGACATAGTTGCAAATTACACATTTTCTGAATCCATTGATATAAAATTTGTAATATTTGGACATACAGATCAAAAGTTATTGATTTTACAAACTCAGACATCTAATAGATCAAAATCTGAATTTTAAAACAACAGCCTGGCCACGTGGCGTGTTTTTACTGGTCCATACCGCTTCGGGTGGATAGAGAGTTGCACACCGTTGGATCTAATTAACATTGCACATATCAGATCGAACGATACCTCTTCGCTAAGTGATTCTATCCTATCCGCAGGATCTAAATCTAACGGTCCAAGATCCTTTGACCCAAGGTGGACGGCGCTAGCAACGGTGCGTGGTAGCGGCGCGTCTGGTGGCGGTCGTCTGGCGATTCATAGGGGTAAGAGGAGGGGAGGAGGGTGCTACCATGGTCGCAGGGACGTGGTGATGCTCAAGGTAGTCATGGTTGGCGAAGGGGCGCATGGGGATTCCTCGCCGGAGTCGGGTTCGTCGTCGGGCATGCACGGGCATCGTCGGAGGCGAGCCTACAGATCACGCGCGAGTGAATGGTGAGTACCAGAAGAGTCACAAGACGAAGGCGAGCGTGATAGTATGAGCTAGAGGGCAAGGGGCGCATTAGGGTTACCGGAATCGCTTGACGGAGTAGCGAGGGTCATCTATGGCATGCAGGCGACGAAGGAGCCGAGCCTCTGGGGCATGCGCAAGCAAACGGGGCTGCTGGAAGGTGCGTGTGACGATGGTGAGCAAGCATGCGTGTTCTAGGGGGCAGCGTTTGTCAAAGTCCTCCGGAATTGGCGCCGGAGCTCGTCGGTGGCCGCGGCGGTGCCGGAGCTCGTCGGTGACGATGGTCAATAGCGCTTGTGGGTCATTGTCATATCCCAAGATTTTCCAAATCTTGTAATGTGAAAAATAAATAAACAAAATAAATACTTGTTGAAAATTAGGGTGAAAAGAAACTTTTGTTTCTAAATGGAAACTTAAAATCCCATCTTGAACAAACTTTGGTTAATGTTTGAATCTAACTAAATTCAAATCAAGTGGAATGCTTTCCTCATAAAATGCATCTTGAATTTAAGCACTTTGAGAATAAACCAAAAACTCTAAAACCCTAATAGAAGAAAATCATTTCCAAGCTATCTCTAAACCTAAGGATTTGATCCATATAATATTTGTCAAACAAACATTTCAAAATGATCAAGAATGATAAATAGAAATATTATAAAACCTTATAAATTGGTTTCACTTAATTTGGAGCCATAGAGAAAATCTTATAAATTTAATAAGATAAGGAAATTGAATTTCCAAAGCTAATAAAGCATTTATCTTGAAATACATACCAAATGGTGAGCACATAATCCTAAGGATATTTAAAAAGGATAAACAAATATTAAATAAGATTTTACACATTGGAGTCACCAAGTTTGGATCTATAAATAAAAAGATATGGGTTTTATAAGATAAAGATAGAAATATTAAATGAGGAATATTTAAAGGCCAAATCAAATCTTGACCTAATCCATAAGCAAATGGAATAAATATAATCCAAAATAATGGATAAAGGGTTTTCAAATTAATTGAAAGGGCTTTAACCAAATCCTATTCTATTTGAATAAAGATAAAAATCCCTATTAGAAATGATTAATTAAATCATGGGAAAATAGAATTTAGAATTTACCCAAGTGGAATAAAAGTTATTTAATTAACTCAAATGAGATCAAAGAAATTTTCCAAATAAAATTTATGGAATTAAAACTATATTTAATTTCATTTGAATAAAGACAAATACCCAATTTTAAATGAGTAATAAATCATATTAAAAACATTCCATATAATTCAAAGTGAATTATTTGACACCCTAATAAATGAATAAAACTTACTGAAAAGGTTTTGTGGAAAAACGAAATTTAAATAAGGATTAAAAATATTTTTGATCTTATTTTGAATTAATACAAGGGCCTATTTTTAATAATTAAAAGACCCTAAAAAGAATAAAAGATTTATTCTAAATATGACTTCAGAATGAATTATTAATCAGTATTAAAATCTACTCAAAGTTTGAGAGAAGTTTGAATTCAAATGGATGTTTGAATTGATTAATTAAAATCAAAACAGAATAAAAGAAATGAAAAAAGAAAAAGAAACAGATAAAAAAAGAGAATAGAATCCAGCCCAGCCCACTGGCCCAGCAACACTTCCTCTCACCCGAGCGAACCGTTTTCTCACCACTGCTCGAACCCGCAAGGTCGATGACAACTAGACCCCACCTCCCCTCTTCCTCTCTCGCTGACGACGCTACCCCACAGCCACGTCACTGTCTTCAACCACACGCGACCAGTTCTTCTCCTCCTCTCTCCCGTTTCTGCTTGAATTCCGCGGATTAAATTCACCATAATACCACGAGTAATCGCTGCTACAACTACGCCCTACTAATCACCCCTCTCTTCCCCCCCTTTCCCCTCAGAAACCCCCAGGCCGTCCCCATTTTCTTTACACCGCCGCTGCCTCCGACGAGTTCCGGTGAAGAATCCGGCCAGCCCACGCCTTCCCTTGCTCCCTGGCGCATACCAGCAGACTCCCTGGCCCCCGGCGCACCTCCCAGTGTCGCCCGTTCATCCGCGCGTGCTCTGATTCATCGACAACATCATCACTGAGCAAGCGCCGCCGTCTATCAACTCCGGCGACGCCTCCCTGTAAGCCACGTCTCCCCCTCCATCTCTGGATGACCCTCCTACACTCACCACTCTCCCGCGCATCTAACCATGCTTTCCTTTTTCTCTGGCGCACTCTGTAGCTTCGCCATCAACGACGTCTAAGCGCAACCGACGGTGACCACGACTCTGGTGAGCAATTGTCGACCACCCCATGCGCCCCTTGCCTCCTCGCGAGCATGTCGAGCATCAGTGACACCACGCGAACCTGGTGAGACATCCCTCTTGTTCCCTTGCTTCCTGATTCGCTGAGACCGCCGCTAGCCGAGCGTCGCTGCCGCCAGCCACCGTCGAGCGCCGCTGATATTTGGTCAAGGTGCCCTGAGCCGCTGGATCGTGATCCATTGGATGCGATTGATCCACTTATTGAAGGGGTAAGTAGTGCCCTGAGCCGCACGATTATACTTAGATCCAACGCACCAGAATAAGCGATCCGCACGAACCGGTATGGGCGAATAGAATCACGACGCGTGGCCAGTGTGTTAATTTAAAAACAGAATTTGATCTATTGTATTAGTAAACTTGCAAAATTCATAATTTTCAAACCACACGTCCAAAGTTTGCAAATTTTATATCAATGGATTCAGCAAAACAAGTACTTTCTTACCATGCACTTTGTTTAATAAAATGTTTCTGTTAAATTGATTGTTTTTATAGAAACTTATGTAGGCATATTTAGAATATAAAATTTGTTCTAAAATGATTTTTGAGATACAACCTTTGGCAAATGGTTTGTTTTGAACCTACTGACCATAGAAATCAGTTGGTGGTTTCAAAAATATATTTGGTGAAGCAAAAGAATAAATCTTTGATTTAAACCATTTCTAGTCAAATAAAATATTGTTTATTTGTTAAAAATGCTTTTTTGGAGAAAACCTTTGGGAAATGTTTTGATTTAAACTCTCTGACCCTAAAAACAAGGTTTTATTATTTGAAAACATATTTGGTGAACCCTATAGATTGTTGCCTTATTAAAAGCATTTCTCCACCATATAAAATAATGCTTTGGTTTAAAAATGGTTTATAGGTAGAAGTCTTTTGCAAATAGTTTGCCACTTTATAAAATGACCAATAAGTGTTTTAGAATGTTTATAACCTATTATAAACCACTTTTGTAAATAAAACAAAGTTTGGCATGCTTGCATGCATTGTTTTGATACTATTATTTTATGTGATGTTACTTGAATGGTAGATTGAAATATTGCTTGCTTGAATGAATTGTAGTGATTTGAAGAGTGTGAATATTGCAAAGATCAAGGAGTGAACTTATATTCTCTACCAAAAAGGCAAGTGATGCTTCATACTTTTGTCCCATTATTTTCAGTATGCATTAGTGATATTTCTAAGTAGGACTTGCATGGAATTTTGCTAAGTGTAAACTATGCCATGGGAAATCCTAGTAGATGAAACCTTAGTAGAATTTTCCTAAGTTGAGATTCCTACTACTATCATGCTTAGCTTAGCATAGCTAGTAGAAAACAAGGGTGGAATATATATTCATACTATGGAATATTTCTAAGTCAAGGACTTGTGTTTTGTTTAATAAAACAACTAAGTGAATGAATCACCTGGGTCGAATGGAAGGAATAGTTTGTGTTGAGTGGTTCACAAGGACCATTTCTATGGTTTACCTTGTGTATCTCACTTGTGGATGGCCACCCAGGAACAAAGAGATTTGAGATGTCAAATGTTGAGAAGCTTCAAGTGCAGCCACTTGGCATTATGGGCTCTGCCTAGATCATATAGGTTGCAATAACTTAGCCAAAGGGACAGTTGGTGGTAGGGGATTGATAGGTTGGAGCACGTCCATTCTGGTCTAAGGGAAGGCTTCTGAAAGATCTTGTCTTGGTGAAACCAAGTCTTGTGGGGAAAGTGCATCACCTCTGCAGAGTGAAAAATCTAAGTACATAGCCATGTCCCTGGTAAAGGACAATTTGAGCATCAAGACATGGAAGCTATCAAGAATCTCCTCATCCCAATTTCTAAGTTAAAAACTTGTGGTTGAACAAGGGTTGAAGGATCACCAATTTCTATTCGGAGATGCCTTGGGTGTTTTTGTCAAGCAAAAACTTAGTGTTTTTCAAATGATAAGGAAAATCTATTTTGAGCAAAGCAAGCCTAAGCTCCATTTAGCCAAATGCATATAGATGATAGACTCCACTATACTACCATAGTATCACTTGCCAATACAATTCAAATGTATTGACCCTTGTGGCTGTAACTTGTTCTGTTGCAGGTTTGTTTGATGTTAGTAAGAGGTGTTGATTAGGATTACAAGTCTACAAACAAACATGTTGCCTGTGGCACTTTGAAGATGAAGGACCCCATGCTATTGTTATATTTTGCTGCTGTCACATCCCAAGATTTTCCAAATCTTGTAATGTGAAAAATAAATAAACAAAATAAAATTATTGTTGAAAACTAGGGTGAAAAGAAACTTCTGTTTTTAAAATCCCATCTTGAACAAACTTTAATTAAAGTTTGAATTCAACAAAATCCAAATCAAGAGAAATGCATTCCTCATAAAATGCATCTAAAAATTTAAACACTTGGAAAATAAATCCAAACCCTAAACCCTAATGGAATAAAAATCATTTCCAAGTTATCTCCAAGCCTATGAATTTGATCCATATAAAATCTTATCAACAAACATTTACAAATGATCAAGAAAGACAAATAGAAATATTATAAAACCATAAAAATTGATTTCATTCAATTTGGAGCCATAGATAAAATCCTATGAATTTAAACAAAATAAGGAAAAGTAAATTCCAAAGCTAATAAAGCCCTTATTTAAAATCCCTACCAAATGGAGAGCAAATAATCCTAAAGATATTTAAAAGGAAAAATAAATATCAAATAAGATTTTACAAATTGGAATCACCAAGTTTGGGTCTCTAAATAAAAACATATGGATTTTATAAGATGAAGAAGGAAATATTAAATAAGGATTATTTAAAGACCATATTAAATCTTGGCCTAATCCATTAAGCAAATGGAATGAATATAATCCAAATCCAAATGAAATAAAAGGATGAAAAATCTCCAAATAAAATAAAATGGCAATAACCATTCTATCCCTATTTTAATAAAGACAAATCTCTAATAAGAATAATGATATAATCCATGAGAAAATAGTATTTTGGAAATTACGCAAATGAAATAAAAGTTGTTTCATTCAACTTAAGTAAGAATAAAGAAAACTTCCAAATAAAATTATGGAAATAAAACTATATTTAAATTCCATTGGAATTAAAACAAATACCCAATCTTAAAAGATTAATAAATCATATTAAATATTTCCAAATAATTCAAGGTGAATTATTTGACACCCAAACAATCAAATAAAACCTACTGAAAAGTTTTGGGAATTTTAAAGAATTTAAATGGTGTTTGAAATGTTATTAAAACCTATTTTGATTTAATACAAGGACCTACTTTAATAATTAAAAAGACTCAAAAAGGAATAAAGTTTTATTCCAAAATTTATATCAGAATGTGCTACTAAACAATATTTAAAGCTACACAAAATTTGACAAAGGTTTGAATTCAAATGAGTGATTGAATTGATTAAACAAAATCAAAACAGAATTAAAGAAAAGGGAAAAGGAAAAACAAACAGAACAAAAAAAAAAGTAAAAGACCCAGCCCAACTAGCCTAGCCCAACTAAGCTAGCCAGCCCAGTTCCTCTCCTCCCCGCAAAAAACGATTCGAACCAGCAAACTCACCCACGTCAGCTGAAGGACCCCACCACCTGCCTCTCTCGCTGCAGCACCCCACGCCCACGTCACCTTCTTCCTCACCCGCGGACCACGCCCCTCTTTCCTCCTCGCCGTTGCAGGCGATTAAAACCAAGTTTAATTCGCGTTAACCACGCTGTTAAATGACCCTGCGATCACGCATACTTATTCGCCTGCGTCCCCTCTCCCTTTCCCCTCCGACGCCTCACCCTAGCGCCTCAGTCGCTGAATTTCGCCCTTCACCTCCACTGTCTCCGGCGAGATTCTCCATCGATTCCGGCCACCCCCGCTAGCCCCACTGCCTCCAGAGCACATGAGCTTGCTTGCCATCATCTCCTGCACCTACCAGTGCCTTTCCCTCACTCGCGCGCGCCTCAGACGCTCGGCAACAACCACAACTGAACTCCGCCACCCTCTACCTCGACTCCGGCGACTCCACACGGTGAGCTCTGACCTCCATCTCCCCTCTTTTTGATACTCCTGTGAGCGCCACGACCTTGCGCATCTGACCATGTCTCCCACTCGTCTTAGCACGCTCTATAGCTTCGCCACCAACGACGTCTGAGCGAGACCGACGCCGTCACTGACTCCGGCGAGGAATCCCGACTGATCCCGTGCGCCCCTTGACAAACTGCAAGCAAGTTGAGCTTCAGCATCACTCCACGAACACGGTGAGCATCTCCCCTTCCTCCCTCGCTTCCTGTAGCATCGACTCTGCCGTAGCGAGACACGCCGCCGCCACCTGCCAGCGCCTGCCTCGCAGTGCTGTGCGCCGTGCGATTAGGATCCAGCGGCTAGGATAGAAACTAGATGAAGGGGTAAGTAACACCTCTGTGCCGTGCGATGCAACTAAAATCTAATGGCCCATATTTGCCGATCCGCGCGAAACGGTATGCTCCAATAGGATAGCGCCGCGTGTCACAGAATCAGGTTTAAAATCTGAATTTGATCTATTAGTTGCTCAATTTTGTAAAATCTATAACTTTCAAACCACACGTCCAAATTTTTCAAACTTTATATCAATGGATTCAGAAAAACAAGCCCTAGCCAACAATGCCATTTGTTTAGTAAAAATCTTCTGTTAAATTGTTTGTTTTTGCAGAAACTTGTGTATGCATGTTTAGGATATAAAATTTATTCCAAAATGATTTTGAGGATAAAATCTTTGGCAAATGGTGTGTTTTGAACTTACTGACCATAGGAAACAAATTGTGGTTTCAAAAATGTATTTGGTAAAGCAAAAGAATAAATCTTTGATTTAAACCATTTCTAGTCAAATGAAAATATGGTTTAATTATTAAAAATGGTTTTGGAAGAAAACCTTTGAGAAATGTTTTGGAAATAAACTCTCTGATCCTCAAACACAAAGTTATGTGGTTTGAAAACATATTTTGGAAACCTATAGAATTTTGCCTTATTAAAAGCATTTCTTCACCACATAAAATAATGACTTGATCAAAAATGGTTTATAAAGTAAAATCTTACACAAATGATTTTGCCACTTTATAAAATGACCATTAGGTGTTTTCAAATGTTTATGAACCATTAGAAACCACTTTTCCAAATAAAACAATCTTTAGCATGCTTGCATGCATTGTTTTGTTATTATTATTTTATGTGATGAATTGCTTGAATGGTAGTTTGAAATATTGTTTGCTTGATTGAATTGTAGTGACTTGAAGTGTGTGAACATTGCAAAGATCAAGAAGTGAACTTATACTCTCTACCAAAAAGGCAAGTGATGCTTCATACCTTTGTCCCATTATTTTCACTATGCATTAGTGATATTTCTAAGTAAGACATGCATGGAATTTTTGCTAAGTATAAACCATGCTATCGGAAATCCTAGTAGATGAAACCTTAGTAGAATTTTCCTAAGTTAAGATTCCTACTACTATCATTCTTAGCTTAGATAAAAGAAAACAAGGGTGGAATATATATTCATGCTATGGAAAATTTCTAAGTCTGAGGACTTGAGTTTTGCTTAATAAACCAACTAAGTGAATGAATCACCTGGGTGGAATGGAACGAATGGTTTGTGTTGAGTGGTTCACAAGGCCCATTTCTATGGTTTACCTTGTGTATCTCACTTGTGGATGTCCACCTAGGAACAAAGAGATTTGAGATGTCAAATGTTGAGAAGCTTCAAGTGCAGCCACTTGGCATTATGGGCTCTGCCTGGATCATATAGGTTGCAAGAACTTAGCCAAATGGACAGTTGGTGGTAGGGGAATGATAGGTTGGAGCGCGTCCATTTGGTCTAAGGGAAGGCTTCTGAAAGGTCCTGTCTTGGTGAAAACCAAGTCTTGTGGGGAAAGTGCACCACCTCTGCAGAGTGTAAAATCTAAGTACTTAGCCATGTCCCTGGTAAAGGACAAATTGAACATCAAGACATGGAAGCTATCAAGAATCTCCTCATCCAAATTTCTAAGTTAAAAACTTGTGGTTGAGCAAGGGTTTAAGGTTCACCAATTTCTATTGGTGGTTCCTTGGGTGTTTTTGTCAAGCAAAAACTTAGTGTTTTCAAATGATAAGGAAAATCTATTTTGAGAAAAGCAATCCTAAGCTCCACTTAGCCAAAAGCATATAGATGATAGACTCCACTATGCTACCATAGTATCACTTGCCAATACAATTCAAATGTATTGACCCTTGTGGCTGTAACTTGTTATGTTGCAGGTTTGTTTGATATTAGTGAAGTTTAATGATTAGCATTACAAGTCTACAACCAACATGCCTGCCTGTGGTACTTTGAAGATGAAGGACCCCATGCTTATAGATATTCTGCTGCAATGTAATGTAATAGCCAAATGAGCTATGTAAGATGTAATAGATTATGTTATTCCTGGTTATAAAGTTGTACTATGACCTTTGTTTCTTGATATTACATCTTAACTGTGGATGCTAGCTATTGATCCTGGGACTAGCATTGTAAACACAGGGATCTCTACCTTATTAAAGGTTGGGAACCTTACAGATGGTATCAGAGTATTGTGTTGCATGTAGAATTGTAACCCTAGGATTAGACAAAACCCCTTAGAAAATAGGAGTTGTATTTGTTCCAAAACTTATTTACAAACAATCTTGTATACTCTTTCCTCAACCATTTTGGTTTTGATTCTACATCTCTTCTATTTCAAACTTGATGGATAAAGCCTACCCCATGGCCAAAGACTTCACCATGTGCAAAGGACTTCATCAACTCTAATGACTTCAACATCTTCTACTCTAATAACTTCAACATCTTCAACTCTAATGACTTCAACATCTTCTACTCTAATAACTTCAACATCTTCAACTCTAATGACTTCAACATCTTCAACATTTTCACCAAGGACTTCAATCTTGGATATCACTAAGGACTACAAGTGTGACAAGAAATGTTGCTCAAGACTTGAAGACTAAGGAAACACAACTTGGGAATCATCATCACCTTTGAAGTTTGTGACCAAGAATTCAAGAATTTCTCCAAGGATACAAATATCTTGTTCATGAAGAATCAACTAAGAAGGATGGAAAGATTTCAAGTGAACCATATAGATGGACCACCATATTTAGTTTAAGTCAAACCCACCAACTTATGTGGTGTAACAAAAATATTTTTGGTTGCCTAAAAATGTGTTTGAACTTTGTTGTTTGAGTGGAATGTTTGTTTGTGATTGCTTGCACATTGCTTGTGTGAATTGTGATGTGTGTGATTAGAATTATTCCCTTAGAAATATTTTGCCTATTCTAATCCCAATCCAACCCAAACAGATGACTTCTCCAAGAGACTCCAACATCAAGGATGACAACAACAACAACCAAGAGAACAACATGAGAGAACAACTACTAGCAAACCAAACCCAGTTGAGCCAAGTGACAACTCAGCTTTTAGCCAACAACAATGGATTAGACCCAGCCATACAAAGGATTTTGAAACTTCAATCCCAATTGTTGCAAGGGATGGCTACTCAAATGACCAACATGGGAGAAAGCTCTTCCCAAGGAGCTAATGACAACAAGGATGACAAAGATGTTAATCTAGAAGGAACCCAAGCTTGCAATATTTGTGGAGACAAGGATCACACTTCCAAGGAGCATGAAGATCAATGCCCCAATTGTGAAGAGAAACATCCAATTAACCAATGCCCCACATTCCAAGCTACTCGTTACCAATGTGAAGGAAATAATCATGTCCCTATCCAATGCCCCATTTATTCCATAGTTGAACAAAGGAAACAAGGTGGAGTGCAACAACTGATTGCAGATTACCATGAGAGAGCCAAGTCTACCAAGAAGGATGAAGACAAAGGAAAATCTCAGCTTGTACCTCCCAGCAACATGACTCAATTTAAAGGACCAAAGAGGAGACATATGCATTATCCAAGGAGCAATAGAAGGTCAAGGAGACCAGGAACCGTTCCTACCTTTGAGATAACATATGAAGAACATGAACTAGAAGCACTCCTAGCTTTGGAGAAACCCAAGAAAAAGAAGGACAAAAGCCATGTGCAATGTGGTCATTGCAAAGAAATGGGACACTATGCCAGTGAATGTCTAGAGAAGCAAAAATATAAGGAGATTAGCCAAGTGTGGAGCAACAACTGCAAAGAGCTAGGCCATTATGTAGCAACTTGTCCATAGAAGATACGTGATGAACTCAATCTTATTACATGTTACAATTGTGGTAACCAAGGACATTATGCAAGCAATTGCCCAAAAAAGATGAAGCACAAGATAAACAAGCCTATGAAGGATCTCAGCCTTGTCACATGTTTCAAGTGTGGAAACAAAGGACACTATGCAGATGTTTGCCCAGAGAGATTTCAAGATCCGAAGCAAACCAAGATATAATCTAGTTGGAAAATTTTGAAGGGTGGTAGTACCCTAGATGCTTTTGAGCCAACTTGTAACCCCTAGCCTCCCCAAATCTCGGGACGAGATTTATTTTAAGGGTGGTAGCCTGTCACATCCCAAGATTTTCCAAATCTTGTAATGTGAAAAATAAATAAACAAAATAAAATTATTGTTGAAAGTTAGGGTGAAAAGGAACTTTTGTTTTTAAAAGGAAACTTAAAATCCCATCTTGAACAAACTTTAATTAAAGTTTGAATTCAACAAAATCCAAATCAAGAGAAATGCATTCCTCATAAAATGCATCCAAAAATTTAAACACTTGGAAAATAAATCCAAACCCTAAACCCTAATGGAATAAAAATCATTTCCAAGTTATCTCCAAGCCTATGGATTTGATCCATATAAAATCTTGTCAACAAACATTTACAAATGATCAAGAAATATTATAAAACCATAGAAATTGATTTCATTCAATTTGGAGCCATAGGTAAAATCCTATGAATTTAAACAAAATAAGGAAAAGTAAATTCCAAAGCTAATAAAGCCCTTATTTAAAATCCCTACCAAATGGAGAGAAAATAATTCTAAAGATATTTAAAAGGAAAAATAAATATCAAATAAGATTTTACAAATTGGAATCACCAAGTTTGGGTCTCTAAATAAAAAGATATGGATTTTATAAGATGAAGAAGGAAATATTAAATAAGGATTATTTAAAGACCAAATTAAATCTTGGCCTAATCCATTAAGAAAATGGAATGAATATATTCCAAATCCAAATGAAATAAAAGGATGAAAAATCTCCAAATAAAATAAAATGGCAATAACCATTCTATCCCTATTTTAATAAAGACAAATCTCTAATAAGAATAATGATATAATCCATGAGAAATAGTATTTTGGAAATTACCCAAATGAAATAAAAGTTGTTTCATTCAACTTAAATAATAATAAAGAAAACTTCCAAATAAAATTACGGAAATAAAACTATATTTAAATTCCTTTGGAATTAAAACAAATACCCAATCTTAAAAGATTAATAAATCATAT
Organism: Avena insularis; assembly: GCA_023614405.1. Classification (NCBI taxonomy): domain Eukaryota; kingdom Viridiplantae; phylum Streptophyta; class Magnoliopsida; order Poales; family Poaceae; genus Avena; species Avena insularis. The sequence goes on along the minus strand of CM042693.1, from coordinate 303,963,559 downwards.
TAAATCTTTCCAAATAATTCAAGGTGAATTATTTGACACCCAAACAATCAAATAAAACCTACTGAAAAGTTTTGGGAAGTTTAAAGAATTTAAATGGTGTTTGAAATGTTATTAAAACCTATTTTGATTTAATACAAGGACCTACTTTAATAATTAAAAAGACTCAAAAAGGAATAAAGTTTTATTCCAAAATTTACATCAGAATGTGCTACTAAACAATATTTAAAGCTACACAAAATTTGACAAAGGTTTGAATTCAAATGAGTGATTGAATTGATTAAACAAAATCAAAACAGAATTAAAGAAAAGGGAAAAGGAAAAACAAACAGAACAAAAAAAAAGTAAAAGACCCAGCCCAACTAGCCTAGCCCAACTAAGCCAGCCAGCCCAGTTCCTCTCCTCCCCGCAGAAAACGATTCGAACCAGCAAACTCACCCGCAGCGTCACTGACAGAAGGTCCCCACCGCACCCCTCTCTCTCTCGCTGCCAGACGACCCCACGCCCACGTCACCTTCTTCCTCACCCGCAGACCACGCCCCTCTTTCCTCCTCGCCGTTGCAGGCGATTAAAACTAGGTTTAATTCGCGTTAACCACACCGTTAAATGACCCTGCGATCACGCATACTTATTCGCCTGCATCCCCTCTCCCTTTCCCCTCCGACGCCTCACCCTAGCGCGCCCCCAGGCTGCTGAATTTCGCCCTTCACCTCCACTGTCTCCGGCGAGATTCTCCATCGATTCCGGCCACCCCCGCTAGCCCCACTGCCTCCAGAGCACATGAGCTTGCTGAGGGTTTCGTAGCATAGTAAATCAAAATTTTCTACGGTAGCGAACAGAGGGAAAGCCAAGATCTAATCTAGGAGATGCAAACAACGAGAGAGATTGGAATAGATCTTCATACCCTTGAAGATTCGCACAATGAACGCTCGGAATGTGGGTGATGTAGTCGCACTCGCTTCTCCTCCTCGCGATCCGATCCGATCTAGCACCACAAGTGGCGGTGCCTCCGTGAGATGCACACGGCGGCACCTCGACGCCTCCTCGGACCAGCAAGTATGGTGGAGAGATGGATTGGATCTACAACGACGGCAAAGGTGCAATTGGTGGAGAATTTCTGCAGCAGGCTTCGCCTACAAGCAAATGGGAGGGAGAGAGGAAGGCAGCAGGGCGCTAGGGTTGAGGGAAGGTGTGTAGGGTTGGTGCGCCCACCCCTCTTTATATAGAGGCGAGCTAGCCCCTCCTCCAAGCCTATCTCTAGTTTAAACGATTTAAACTTATCCCTTATCCGAAATTCTATCTCTAGTTTAAACGAGTTTAAACTTATCTAGAATCGGCTGGGCCCTATGGGGCCTTGTGCCCTGGCCCAATGCGGCCATGACACTCCCTCATAGGCCCATTCCCTCCCGGAAGGTGGGACCACGTTGGCCCCTTCCGGAAGGTTCTAGAAGCTTCCACAATACCGATTAATCCTAACAATTCGAACTCCAAAAACTGCTTGCCTTATATGAATCTTATTCTCCACCATTCCGAACCTCTCGTGATGTCCCGGATCCCATCCGAGACTCAACAAAATTCATAAACCAAGTATCCAATCTATCCTAGCGCCGAGACACGTTATGTGTGACCTGGGTTCGAGAATATGCGCATATGATCTTCTATCAATAATCAACAGCGGGTCTAGGCACCCATATTGACTCCCACACATTCATCGATGATCATATCGGATGAACCACGATGCCAGGATTCAATCAATCCCATATATATATTCCCTTCGTCTCGCGATATTTTACTTGCCCGAGATTCGATCGTCGGTATCGTCATACCTAGTTCAATCTCGTTCACAGCAAGTACTTTACTCGTTCCGTAATCTGATATCACTTTGTGATTAACTCCTTAACCACATGCTTGCAAGCGGTGTTTATATCGACACGAAAGTGGGCCCAAGTATATCTCTCCGACTTGGGAGGGACAAATCCCATCTCGATACATACAACCCAATGAGATACTTTCCGATTACACGAGAGACACCTTTATGATCACCCTCTCATAGGATGACGTTTGATGACCTCAAAGCTTTCTTCCGATACCAGGGAGTTGTATTATCTCATGGTCTAAGGAATACAATATTTGACATAGGAAAAGCTTCGCAAAGATGAACACAAAGATACGATCTAATTGCTTCTCTTAGTTTGGGTCTGTCCACCATATCATTCTCGCAATGATATGATCTCATTATCAATTGACAACTCATGTCTATGGTTAGGAAACCTTAACCATCATTGATCAATGAGCTAGTCCATAGAGGCGTACTAGGGACACGGTGTTGTTCACAAACCACACAAGTATTAATGTTTCCGATTAATACAATTCTAGCATGGAATATAAACTTTATCATGAACAAGAATTATAATAATAACATCTTTATTATTGCCTCTAGGGCATAATTCCAACAGTCTCCCACTTGCACTAGAGTCAATAATCTAGTTTACATTTGGCAACAATCTCACACCCATGGCACTGAGGTGCTGATCATGTTTTACACGTGGAAGAGGTTTAGTCAAAGGATCTGCGACATTCAGATCTGTATGTACTTTGCTAATCTTCAGATCTCCATCTGCTATATAATCTCGGATTATATGAAACTTGCGGTTGATATGCTTGGTCTTTGGATGATATCTTGGTTCCTTAGTGAGTGCTATGGCGCCAGTGTTGTCACACAATATCTCCAGGGTCCAATGCACTTGGAACCACGCCAAGCTCAATGATGAAGTTTCGATCCAAACTCCTTCACTTGACGCTCGCAGCAGCCATGTATTCCGCTTCTACTATAGATCCCGCGATCACGCTTTGCTTGCAGCTTCTCCATTCTCACAGCTCCTCCATTCAAAATATACACGTATCCACGTCTCGAGATTTATGATCATCCTTGTCGATTGTCGAAACTAGCATCGACGTAACCTTTACGACGAAATGTTCATCACCCCATAGACTAAGAACATTTCTTTAGTTCTATTTAGGTACCTTAGGATGTTCTTCACGGCTGTCCAGTTGTTCCACTCTGGATCACTTTGATATCTGCTTCGTCAAACTAAGAGCATTGGACACATCCGTCTAGTACACAAGATGGCATACATGATGGAACCTATGGCCGAGGCATAAGGCACTTTGCTCATAGCTTCCCTATCATTTCATCAGAATGGACACCGAGCCTTGCTCAATATCTTACCGACAACAAAGGAACTGAACCTTTCAAAGCCTTATCCATTCTGAACCTTTAAAGTAATTTTTCAAGGTATGTACTCTGGCTTAAAGCTATCAGGCGTCTTTGTCTATCTCTATAGATTTTGATGCCCAATATATAAGCAGCTTCACCTAGGTCTTTCATTGAAAAACACTTGTTCAAATAACTCTTCACATCGTTAAGCATGTTGATGTCATTTCCAATAATCAATATGTCATCCACATATAGTACCGTAAACGCCACCGAGCTCCCACTCACTTTCTTGTAGATGCAAGCCAGTAGCAATTTGGAACAAATCCAAAGCTCTTGATCACTTGATCAAAACGAAGGTTCCAACTCCGAGATGCTTGCTTCAGTCCATAAATGGAACGCTGAAGTTTGCATACTTTATCAGCATCCTTAGGATCGACAAAACCTTCGGGTTGCATCATATACAACTCTTCATCAATGTTGCCATTGAGGAAAGCAGTCTTGACATCCATTTGCCATATTTCATAATCATGAAACGCAGCAATTGCTAATAAAATCCGAATGGACTTAAACATCGCTACGGGAGAGAAAGTCTCATCATAGTCAACACCTTGAACTTGTCGAAAACCTTTCGCAACAAGCCGTGCTTTATAGACGGTAACATTACCATCCATGTCCGTTTTCTTCTTGAAGATCCATTTGCACTCAACGGCCTTTCGGTCGCTAGGAGGGTCCACCAAAGTCCATACTTGGTTTTCGCTCATGGATCCCAATTCGGATTTCATGGCTTCTAGCCATTTCTCAGAGTCTGGGCTCATCATCGCTTCCTCATAGTTCGTAGGTTCGCTGTCTTCTACTAACAAGACAGTCAAGACAGGGTTGCCGTACCACTCAGGAGGGGCACGCGACCTTGTCGACCTGCGACGTTCAGTAGCAGCATCGTCCGAAGCTTCATGATCCTTGTCATTAGCTTCCTCTATTGTTGGTGCAGGCGGCACTGGAACAATTTCAGGTGCTGCGCTACTCTCCAATTCAAGAGAAGGTTCAATAACTCGTCTAGCTCTACTTTCCTCCCACTCACTTCTTTCGAGAGAAACTCCTTCTCAAGAAAGGAACCGTTCTTCACATAAACACTTTGCCTTCGGTTTTGTGATAGAAGGTATACCCAATAGTTTCCTTAGGGTATCCTATGAAGACGCATTTCTCCGCTTTGGGTTCGAGCTTCTCCGGCATAAACTTCTTGACGTAATCTTCGCATCCCCAAACTTTAAGAAACGACAACTTAGGTTTAGCACCAAACCACAGTTCATACGGTGTCGTCTCAACGGATTTAGATGGAGCCCTATTTAAAGTGAATGCAGCGGTTTCTAATGCATAACCCCAAAATGATAACGGCAAATCAGGAAGAGACATCATCGATCGGACCATATCTAATAGGGTTCGATTCCGGTCAGACACACCATTCTTGCGCTGTGGTGTTCCGGGTGGCGTGAGTTGTGAAACGATTCCACTTGCTTTGAGATGCGTGAGAAAATCATAACTCAAATATTCGCCCCACGATCGGATCGTAGAAACTTAATCTTTCTGTTACGATGGTTCTCCACTTCATTCTGAAATTCTTTGAACTTTTCAAACGTTTCAGATTTATGTTTCATTAAATAGATATACCCATATCTACTTAAGTCATCGGAAAAAGTGAGAAAATAGCGATATCCACCGTGCGTCGAAACACTCATCGGTCCGCATACATCGGTATGTATGATTTCCAACAAGTCCGTTGCTTGCTCCATCATACCGGAGAACGGGGTTTTGATCATCTTGCCCATGAGGCATGGTTCGCATGTGTCAAATGATTCAAAATCAAGAGACTCCAAAAGTCCATCAGAATGGAGTTTCTTCATGCGCTTTACACCAATATGACCTAGACGACAAAGGCCACAAATAAGTAGTATTATCACTATCTACTTTGCATCTCTTAGCCTCAATGTTATGGATGTGTGTTTCATCCCTTTCGAGATTTAGAAGAAATAAACCACTCACAAGAGGTGCATGACCATAAAAGATGTTACTCATATAAATAGAACAACCATTATTCTCCGATTTAAATGAATAACCGTCTTGCAATAAACACGATCCAGAAATAATGTTCATGCTCAACGCAGGCACATAATAACATTTATTAAGGTTTAAAACTAATCCCGAAGGTAAAACTAAGGAGAGCGTGCCGACGGCCATCACATCAACTCTTGATCCGTTGCCAACGCGATCGTCACCTCATCCTCGCAAGCCGCTCATTCCTTAGCTCTGTTTGAGTTACAAATATTAGCAACCGAACCGGTATCAAATACCGTGCACTACAACGAGGGCTAGTAAGGAAAACATCAATAACATGTATATCAAATATACCTTTGATGGTGCCAGCCTTCTTGTCCGCTAAGTACTTGGACAATTCGCTCCAAAGGACCCTTGTCCTTGCAATAGAAGCACCTTTCCGGCTTGGGTCCGGACTTGAGCTTCTTCTCGGCAGGGCAACGCTTGCCGCCTCCTTTCTTGAAGGGCTTCTTTGCACCCTTACCTTTCTTGAAGGTGGGGGCTTGTTGACCATCAACACATGATTAATCTTTTGATGTTCACCTCCGCTACTTTCATCTTAGCAAAGAGCTCAGGATCATATCAAGGAACCAATCTGATTGTGATCAACTACAAAACTTTTGTAGCTAGGAGTGTCAATCTTGAGCTCCTCTGGAATCTTGCAGTCCAGTTGCTCAAGGCGTTGAGTGTAGCCCGTCATCTCAATGGCGTGCTCACTAACGGAACTCCCTTCCTCCATCTTGTAGTTAAAGAATTTCTTAGAGATCTCATATCTCTCAGAACGGGCCTGAGTCTGAAACATGTTTTTCAGCTCCTCGAGAATCTCAAAGGGCCCGGCGAACTCCTCAAAACGATTTTGAAGATCCGATTCCATAGCATACAACATGGCGATCTTAATCAAATCATAATCATCCTTGCGCGACTGATAAACAGCTTTTTCATCAGCCGGCGCATCTATAGCAGGGGCGTCACCTAGCGCTTTCTCAAGGACATAGTCCTTTTGTCCGCCAGCGAGAATGATTCTCAGAATGCGGAACCATTTGGTGAAGTTAGACCCATTGTTTCTAAGCTTTTCTATCTCAGCAAAAACGTTGAAGTTGAAGTTGGACTTGGCCATGTGATCTACAGTATTTGCAAGTACAATTTAGACTATGTTCATGATAAATAGTTCAACTTAATCAAATTACTAGATGAACTCCCACTAAATTCAACATCCCTCAAGTTGTTTAGTGAACACGATCCAAATTCACCACACCTAATCCGATCATCACGAGAAGAGATGTGGTTTCAATGGTGGACAACGAAGTGTCGATCATATCATTCATATGACTCATGCTTAACCTTTCGGTTCTTGTGTTCCAAGGCCATGTCTGTACATGCTAGGCTCGTCAAGCTAGACCCAAGTATTTCCGCGTGTGCAAAACTGGCTTGCACCCGTTGTATGTGAGCGTAGAGTCTATAGCACCCGATCATCACGTGATGCTTGGACACGACGAACTTTCATAGCAGTGCATACTTGGGGAGAACACAGTTTTTATCTTGATCTTTAAGTGAGGAATCATCTTATAATGCTACCGCGATCTAAGCATAATAAGATACATAAAGGATAAACATCACATGCATATAACTTTATGTGACATGGTATAGCCAATCTTAAGAATGATCTCCATCTTGTGCGTTCCGGCATGATCTCCATCACTTCACCATGATTGCCTCCACCACGAATAGCAACTACAACTATTGCTAACTACTTAGCGATAAAGTAAAGCTATTACATGGCGTATAAGAAGTTGACTCGCAGGTCATACACAATTATAAAGACAACCATATGGCTCCTGCCGGTTGTGTACTCATCGACATGCAAGTCGTGAAAACATTACAAAACATGATCATCGCATACATTATACACATCACATCTTGGGCCATACCATATCACAGAAAACACTCCCTGCAAAAACAAGTTAGACGCCTCTACTTTGTTGTTGCATGTTTTACGTGGCTTATGGGAGTAGATGCTAAGAACGATTCTTACCTACGGAAAGCCACAACGGTGATATTATGGTTGCCAAACTCCGGTGTTAATCCCATGACAACTATAGTGAGAGAAACTGACATCCACCAGCCGCATGTGTGGTACAAGCCACACGCACGTCAAGTGCGGAGCCGGTCATGACGATGTCGCGTGGGTTAGCCTGGACCGCTTCAATCTCACTATCCCGCGCCATAAGAAGAACACAAACAAGAGGCTTGCAACAGAAAACATCAACGCCCGCAACAACCATGTTGCGTTCTACTCGTGAAACACATCTACGCATAGATCTAGCTCTGATACCACTGAAGGGTTTCGCAGCATAGTAAATCAAAATTTTCTACGGAAGCGAACAGAGGGAAAGCCAAGATCTAATCTAGGAGATGCAAACAACGAGAGAGATTGGATTAGATCTTCATACCCTTGAAGATTCGCACAGCGGAACGTTCGTCGGAGCGGGTGATGTAGTCGCATCGCTTCTCCTCCTCGCGATCCGATCCGATCTAGCACCACAAGTGGCGGTGCCTCCGTGAGATGCACACGTGCGGCACCTCGACGTCTCCTCCTTCCTCGGTCCAGCAAGTATGGTGGAGAGATGGATTGGATCTACAACGCGACGGCGCGGTGCAATTGGTGGAGAATTTCTGCAGCAGGGCTTCGCCTACAAGCAGTCAGGAGGGAGAGAGGAAGGGCAGCATGGCGGCTAGGGTTGGAGGGGAAGGTGTGTAGGGTTGGTGCGCCCCCACCTCTCTTTATATAGAGGGGGGCGCAGCCCTAGCCCCTCCTCCAAGCCTATCTCTAGTTTAAACGATTTAAACTTATCCCTTATCCAGAAATTCTATCTCTAGTTTAAACGAAGTTTAAACTTATCTAGAATCGGCTGGGCCCTATGGGGCCTTGTGCCTCGGCCCAATGCGCCAGGACACTCCCTCATAGGCCCATGCCCTCCCGGAAGGTGGGACCACGTTGGCCCCTTCCGGAAGGTTCTAGAAGCTCCGACAATACCGATTAATCCTAACAATTCAACTCCAAAACTGCACTGCCTTATATGAATCTTATTCTCCACCATTCCGAACCTCTCGTGATGTCCCGGATCCCATCCGAGACTCAAAAAATTCATAAACCAAGTATCCAATCTATCCTAGCGTCGAGACATGTTATGTGTGACCTCGGGTTCGAGAATATGCGACATGATCTTCTATCAATAATTAACAGCGGGTCTGGGCACCCATATTGACTCCACACATTCATCGATGATCATATCGGATGAACCACGATGCCAGGATTCAATCAATCCCATATATATATTCCCTTGTCTCGCGATATTTTACTTGCGAGATTCGATCGTCGGTATCGTCATACCTAGTTCAATCTCGTTCACGCAAGTACTTTACTGCTCGTAATCCGATATCACTTTGTGATTAACTCCTTAACCACATGCTTGCAAGCGGTGTTGATATCGATTAACGAGTGGGCCCAAGTATATCTCTCCGACTTGGGAGGGACAAATCCCATCTCGATACATACAACCCAAGATACTTTCCGACACCGAGAGACACCTTTATGATCACCCTCTCATAGGATGACGTTTGATGACCTCAAAGCTTTCTTCCGATACCAGGGAGTTGTATTATCTCATGGTCTAAGGAATACAATATTTGACATAGGAAAAGCTTCGCAAAGATGAACACAAAGATACGATCTAATTGCTTCGCTTAGTTTGGGTCTGTCCACCATATCATTCTCCCAATGATATGATCTCATTATCAATTGACAACTCATGTCTATGGTTAGGAAACCTTAACCATCATTGATCAATGAGCTAGTCCATAGAGGCGTACTAGGGACACGGTGTTGTTCACAAACCACACAAGTATTAATGTTTCCGCTTAATACAATTCTAGCATGGAATATAAACTTTATCATGAACAAGAATTATAATAATAACATCTTTATTATTGCCTCTAGGGCATAATTCCAACACTTGCTTGCCATCATCTCCTGCACCTGCCAGTGCCTTTCCCTCACTCGCGCGCGCCTCAGATGCTCGGCAACAACCTCAATTGAACTCCGCCACCCTCTGCCTCGACTCCGGCGACTCCACACAGTGAGCTCTGACCTCCATCTCCCCTCTTTTTGATACTCCTGTGAGCGCCACGACCTTGCGCATCTGACCGTGTCTCCCACTCGTCTTAGCACGCTCTGTAGCTTCGCCACCAACGATGTCTGAGCGAGACCGACGCCGTAACTGACTCCGGTGAGGAATCCCGACTGATCCCGTGCGCCCCTTGACAAACTGCAAGCAAGTTGAGCTTCAGCATCACTCCATGAACACGGTGATCATCTCCCCTTCCTCCCTCGCTTCCTGTACCGTCGACTCCACCGTAGCCAGACACGTCGCCGCCACCTGCCGCCGCTAGCGCCGCCCGTCTCTGGCAAGTGTGTTGTGCGCTGTGCGATTAGGATCCAGCGGCTAGGATAGAAACTAGATGAAGGGGTAAGTAACACCTTTGTGCCGTGCGATGCAACTAAAATCTAACGGCCCATATTTGCCGATCCGTGCGAAACGGTATGCTCCAATAGGATAGCGCCGCGTGTCACAGAATCAGGTTTAAAATCTGAATTTGATCTATTAGTTGCTCAACTTTGTAAATTCTATAACTTTCAAACCACACGTCCAAATTTTGCAAACTTTATATCAATGGATTCCTAAAAACAAGACCTAGCCAACCATGCCATTTGTTTAGTAAAAAGCTTCTGTTAAATTGTTTGTTTTTGCAGAAACTTATGTATGCATGTTTAGGATATAAAATTTATTCCAAATTGATTTTGAGGATAAAATCTTTGGCAAATGGTGTGTTTTGAACTTACTGACCATAGGAAACAAATTGTGGTTTCAAAAATGTATTTGGTAAAGCAAAAGAATAAATCTTTGATTTAAACCATTTCTAGTCAAATGAAAATATGGTTTAATTATTAAAAATGGTTTTGGAAGAAAACCTTTGAGAAATGTTTTGGAAATAAACTCTCTAACCCTAAAACACAAAGTTATGTGGTTTGAAAACATATTTTGTGAAACCTATAGAATTTTGCCTTATTAAAAGCATTTCTTCACCACATAAAATAATGACTTGATCAAAAATGGTTTATAAAGTAAAATCTTATACAAATGATTTTTCCACTTTATAAAATGACCATTAGGTGTTTGCAAATGTATATGAACCATTAGAAACCACTTTTCCAAATAAAACAATCTTTAGCATGCTTGCATGCATTGTTTTGTTATTATTATTTTATGTGATGAAGTGCTTGAATGGTAGTTTGAAATATTGTTTGCTTGATTGAATTGTAGTGACTTGAAGTGTGTGAACATTGCAAAGATCAAGAAGTGAACTTATACTCTCTACCAAAAAGGCAAGTGATGCTTCATACCTTTGTCCCATTATTTTCACTATGCATTAGTGATATTTCTAAGTAAGACGTGCATGGAATTTTTGCTAAGTATAAACCATGCTATGGGAAATCCTAGTAGATGAAACCTTAGTAGAATTTTCATAAGTTAAGATTCCTACTACTATCATTCTTAGCTTAGCTAATAGAAAACAAGGGTGGAATATATATTCATGCTATGGAAAATTTCTAAGTCTGAGGACTTGAGTTTTGTTTAATAAAACAACTAAGTGAAAGAATCACCTGGGTGGAATGGAACGAATGGTTTGTGTTAAGTGGTTCACAAATCCCATTTCTATGGTTTACCTTGTGTATCTCACTAGTGGATGGCCACCCAGGAACAAAAAGATTTGATATGTCAAATGTTGAGAAGCTTCAAGTGCAGCCACTTGGCATTATGGGCTCTGCCTGGATCATATAGGTTGTAAGAACTTAGCCAAATGGACAGTTGGTGGTAGGGGAATGATAGGTTGGAGCGCATCCATTTGGTCTAAGGGAAGGCTTCTGAAAGGTCCTGTCTTGGTGAAAACCAAGTCTTGTGGGGAAAGTGCACCACCTCTGCAGAGTGTAAAATCTAAGTACTTAGCCATGTCCCTGGTAAAGGACAAATTGAACATCAAGACATGGAAGCTATCAAGAATCTCCTCATCCAAATTTCTAAGTTAAAAACTTGTGGTTGAACAAGGGTTTAAGGTTCACCAATTTCTATTGGTGGTTCCTTGGGTGTTTTTGTCAAGCAAAAACTTAGTGTTTTCAAATGATAAGGAAAATCTATTTTGAGCAAAGCAAGCCTATGCTCCACTTAGCCAAAAGCATATAGATGATAGACTCCACTATGCTACCATAGTATCACTTGCAAATACAATTCAAATGTATTGACCCTTGTGGCTGTAACTTGTTATGTTGCAGGTTTTTTGATATTATTGAAGTTTAATGATTAGGATTACAAGTCTACAACCAACATGCCTGCCTGTGGCACTTTGAAGATGAAGGACCCCATGCTTATAGATATTCTGCTGCAATGTAATGTAATAGCCAAATGAGCTATGTAAGATGTAATAAATTATGTTATTCCTGGTTATAAAGTTGAATTATGACCTTTGTTTCTTGATATTACATCTTAACTGTGGATGCTAGCTATTGATCCAGGGACTAGCATTGTAAACACAGGGATCTCTACCTTATTAAAGGTTGGGAACCTTACAAATGGTATCAGAGCATTGTGTTGCCTGTAGGATTGTAACCCTAGGATGGACAAAACCCTTTAGAAAAATAGGAGTTGTATTTGTTCCAAAACTTATTTACAAACAACCTTGTAAACTCTTTCCTCAACCATTTTGGTTTCAACTCTATATCTCATCTATTTCAACTTGATGGATAAAGCCTTCTCCATGACCAAAGACTTCAACTTTATTTTTACCAAGGACTCCACCAACTCAAGTGATTTCAACCTTATTCTCAACAAGGACTTCAACTTGGATATCACTAAGGACTACAAATGAGACAAGAAATGTTACTCAAGAATTGAAGACTAAGGAAACACAACTTAGAAGGAACCATCATCACCTTGAAGTTTTGAGACCAAGATGCAAGAAATTCTCTAAGGATACAAACATCTTGTTCATGAAGAATCAACTAAGAAGGATGGAATGATATCAAGTGAACCAAATAGCTGGACCACCATATTTAGATCAAACCAAATTCACCAACTTATGTGGTGTAACAAAATATTTTGTTGACTATAAGTGTGCTTGAAACTTGTTGTTTGAGTGGAATGTTTGTTTGTGATTGCTGCTCATTGCTTGTGTGAAATTGAGATATGAGTGATTAGAATTATTTCCTTAGAAATCTTTTGCCCATTCTAATCCCAATCCAACCCAAACAGATGACTACTCCAAGAAACTCCAACATCAAGGATGGTGACAACAACAACAACCAAGAGGACAACATGAGAGAACTCATAGTAACCCAAACCCAGTTGAACCAAGTGACAGCTCAATTTTTAGCCAACACCAGTGAGTTAGATTCAACCATGCAAAGGTTTTTGGAAACCCAAACCCAATTGCTGCATAAGGTGACAGATCAAATGATCAACATGGGAGACAACTCTTCCTAAGAAATTTGTGACAACAAGGATGTCAAGGATGATATTTTAGAAGGAACTCAAGCTTGCAATATTTGTGGAGACAAGGATCACACTTCCAAAGAGAATGATGATCAATGCCCCAATTGTGAAGAGAAACATCCAACAAATCAATGCCTCACATCTCGAGCTACTTGTTTCCTATGTGAAGGAAATAATCATGTCCCTATCCAATGCCCCATCTACTCCATAGTTCAACAAAGGAAACAAGGTGGAGTGCAACAACTGATTGCAGACTACTATGAGAAAACAACTTCTACCAAGAAGCATGAAGACAAAGGAAAATCTCAGCTTGCACCTCCATGCAATATGACTCAATTAAAGGACCAAAGAGGAGACATATGTATTATCCAAGGAAAAGGTCAAGGAGACCAGGAAACTTTCCTACCTTTGAGATAAGATATGAAGAACATGAACTAGAAGAACTCCTAGCTTTGGAGAAACCCAAGAAGAAGAAGGACAAAATCCAAGTGCAATGTTTCCATTGCAAAGAGATGGGACACTATGCCAATGAATGTCCAGAGAAGAATAAAAAGTATAAAGAGATTAACCAAGTGTGGTGCAACAACTGCAAAGAGCTAGGACATTATGTATCAACTTGTCCACAGAAGATACATGAAGAACTCAATCTTATCACATGTTACAATTGTGGTAACCAAGGACATTATGCAAGCAATTGTCCAGAAAAGATGAAGCACAAGATAAAGCCTATGAAGGATCTCAGCCTTGTCACATGTTTCAAGTGTGGAAACAAAGGACACTATGCAGATGTTTGCCCAGAGAGGTTTCAACAAGATCCCAAGAAAGCCAAGAAGTAATCTGGTTGGAAAATTTTTAAGGGTGGTAGTACCCTAGTTGCTTTGAGCCAACTTGTAACCCTATCCTTCTCAAATCTCGAGACGAGATTTATTTTAAGGGTGGTAGCCTGTCACATCCCAAGATTTTCCAAATCTTGTAATGTGAAAAATAAATAAACAAAATAAATACTTGTTGAAAATTAGGGTGAAAAGAAACTTTTGTTTCTAAATGGAAACTTAAAATCCCATCTTGAACAAACTTTGGTTAATGTTTGAATCTAACTAAATTCAAATCAAGTGGAATGCTTTCCTCATAAAATGCATCTTGAAATTTAAGCACTTTGAGAATAAACCAAAAACTCTAAAACCCTAATAGAAGAAAATCATTTCCAAGCTATCTCTAAACCTAAAGATTTGATCCATATAATATTTGTCATACAAACATTTAAAAATGATCAAGAATGATAAATAGAAATATTATAAAACCATATAAATTGGTTTCACTTAATTTGGAGCCATAGATAAAATCTTATAAATTTAATAAGATAAGGAAATTGAATTTCCAAAGCTAATAAAGCATCTATCTTGAAATCCATACCAAATGGTGAGCACATAATCCTAAGGAGATTTAAAAAGGATAAACAAATATTAAATAAGATTTTACACATTGGAATCACCAAGTTTGGATCTATAAATAAAAAGATATGGGTTTTATAAGATAAAGATAGAAATATTAAATGAGGAATATTTAAAGGCCAAATCAAATCTTGACCTAATCCATAAGCAAATGGAGTAAATATAATCCAAATCCAAATAAAACAATGGATAAAGGGATTTCAAATTAACTGAAAGGGCTTTAACCAAATCCTATTCTATTTGAATAAAGATAAAAATCCCTATTAGAAATGATTAATTAAATCATGGGAAAATAGAATTTAGAATTTACCCAAGTGGAATAAAAGTTACTTAATTAACTCAAATGAGATCAAAGAAATTTTCCAAATAAAATTTATGGAATTAAAACTATATTTAATTTCATTTGAATAAAGACAAATACCCAATTTTAAATGAGTAATAAATCATATTAAAAACATTCCAAATAATTCAAAGTGAATTATTTGACACCCTAATAAATGAATAAAACTTACTGAAAAGGTTTTGTGGAAAAATGAAATTTAAATAAGGATTAAAAATATTTTTGATCTTATTTTGAATTAATACAAGGGCCTATTTTTAATAATTAAAAGACCCTAAAAAGAATAAAAGATTTATTCTAAATATGACTTCAGAATGAATTATTAATCAGTATTAAAATCTACTCAAAGTTTGAGAGAAGTTTGAATTCAAATGGATGTTTGAATTGATTAATCAAAATCAAAACAGAATGAAAGAAATGGAAAAAGAAAAAGAAACAGATCAAGAAAAGAGAGAATAGAATCCAGCCCAGCCCACTGGCCCAGCAACCCACTTCCTCTCACCCGAGCGAACCGCTTTATCACCACTACTTGAACCCGCAAGGTCGCTGACAACTAGACCCCACCTCCCCTCTTCCTCTCTCGCTGACGACGCTACGCCACAGCCACGTCACTGTCTTCAACCACGCGCGACCAGTTCTTCTCCTCCTCTCTCCTGTTTCTACTTGAATTCCGTGGATTAAATTCACCATAATACCACGAGTAATCGCTGCTGCAACTATGCCCTACTAATCACCCCTCTCTCCCCCCCCTTTCCCATCAGAAACCGCTGCAAGATCGCCCCCAGGCCGTCCCCATTTTCGTTTACACTGCCGCTGCCTCCGACGAGTTCCGGTGAAGAATCCGGCCAGCCCACGCCTCCCCTTGCTCCCTGGTGCATACCAGTAGACTCCCTGGCCCCTGGCGCACCTCCTAGTGTCGCCCGTTCATCCGCACGTGCTCTGATTCATCGACAACATCATCACTGAGCAAGCGTCGCCGTCTATCAACTCCGGCGACGCCTCCCTGTAAGCCACGTCTCCCCCTCCATCTCTGGATGACCCTGCTACACTCACCACTCTCCCGCGCATCTAACCATGCTTTCCTTTTTCTCTGGCGCGCTTTGTAGCTTCGCCATCAACGACGTCTGAGCGCAACCGACGGTGACCACGACTCCGGCGAGCAATTGTCGACCACCCCGTGGGCCCCTTGCCTCCTCGCGAGCACGTCGAGCATCAGTGACACCACGCGAACCTAGTGAGACATCCCTCTTGTTCCCTTGCTTCCTGATTCGCTGAGACTGCCGCTAGCCGAGCGTCGCCGCCGCCAGCCACCGTCGAGCGCCGATGATATTTGGTCAAGGTGCCCTGAGCCGCTGGATCGTGATCCATTGGATGCGATTGATCCACTTATCGAAGGGTTAAGTAGTGCCCTGAGCCACACGATTATACTTAGATCCAACGCACCAGAATAAGCGATCCGCACGAACCGGTATGGGCGAATAGAATCACGACGCGTGGCCAGTGTGTTAATTTAAAAACAGAATTTGATCTATTGTATTAGTAAACTTGCAAAATTCATAACTTTCAAACCACACGTCCAAAGTTTGAAAATTTTATATCAATGGATTCAGCAAAACAAGTACTTTCTGACCATGCACTTTGTTTAGTAAAATGTTTCTGTTAAATTGATTGTTTTTACAGAAACTTATGTAGGCATATTTAGAATATAAAATTTGTTCTAAAATGATTTTTGAGATAAAACCTTTGGAAAATGGCTTGTTTTGAACCTACTGACCATAGAAATCAGTTGGTGGTTAAAAAAATATATTTGGTGAAGCAAAATAATAAATCTTTGATTTAAACCATTTCTAGTCAAATAAAATATTGTTTATTTGTTAATAATGCTTTTTGGAGAAAACCTTTGGGAAATGTTTTGATTTAAACTCTCTGACCCTAAACACAAGGTTTTATGATTTGAAAACATATTTTGTGAACCCTATAGATTGTTGCCTTATTAAAAGCATTTCTCCACCACATAAAATAATGCTTTGGATTAAAAATGGTTTATAGGTAGAAGTCTTTTGCAAATAGTTTGCCACTTTATAAAATGACCAATAAGTGTTTTAGAATGTTTACCTATTATAAACCACTTTTGTAAATAAAACAAAGTTTGGCATGCTTGCATGCATTGTTTTGATACTATTATTTTATGTGATGTTGATTGAATGGTAGATTGAAATATTGCTTGATTGAATGAATTGTAGTGATTTGAAGAGTGTGAATATTGCAAAGATCAAGGAGTGAACTTATATTCTCTACCAAAAAGGCAAGTGATGCTTCATACTTTTGTCCCATTATTTTCACTATGCATTAGTGAAATTTCTAAGTAGGAACTTGCATGGTTTGCTAAGTGTAAATTATGCCATGGGAAATCCTAGTAGATGAAACCTTAGTAGAATTTTCCTAAGTTGATATTCCTACTACTATCATGCTTAGCTTAGCTAGTAGAAAACAAGGGTGGAATATATATTCATACTATGGATTTGAGATGTCAAATGTTGAGAAGCTTCAAGTGCAGCCACTTGGCATTATGGGCTCTGCCTGGATCATATAGGTTGCAATAACTTAGCCAAATGGATAGTTGGTGGTAGGGGATTGATAGGTTGGAGCGCGTCCATTCTGGTCTAAGGGAAGGCTTCTGAAAGATCTTGTCTTGGTGAAACCAAGCCTTGTGGGGAAAGTGCACAACCTCTGCAGAGTGAAAAATCTAAGTACTTAGCCATGTCCCTGGTAAAGGAAAATTTGAGCATCAAGACATGGAAGCTATCAAGAATCTCCTCATCCCAATTTCTAAGTTAAAAACTTGTGGTTGAACAAGGGTTGAAGAATCACCAATTTCTATTGGGAGATGCCTTGGGTGTTTTTGTCAAGCAAAAACTTAGTGTTTGTCAAATGATAAGGAAAATATATTTTGAGCAAAGCAAGCCTAAGCTCCACTTAGCCAAATGCATATAGATGATAGACTCCACTATACTACCATAGTATCACTTGCCAATACAATTCAAATGTATTGACCCTTGTGGCTGTAACTTGTTCTGTTGTACGTTTGTTTGATGTTAGTAAGAGGTGTTGATTAGGATTACAAGTCTATAACCAACATGTTGCCTGTGGCACTTTGAAGATGAAGGACCCCATGCTATTGTTATATTCTGCTGCATTGTAATGAGATAGCCAAATGAGCTATGTAAGATGTAATAAATTATTTTATTCCTGGTTATAAAGTTGTATTATGACCTTCGTTTCTTGATATTACATCTTAACTGTGGATGCTAGCTATTGATCCAGGGACTAGCATTGTAAAAACAGGGATCTACCTTATTCCTGGTTGGGAACCTTACACAATTCCACTACTAACAACATGACTTCTACCATGTCCTCAAGAACTAAACGAACTACTCACGAGACATCATATGGATCAAGATCAGAGATGATATAATGATGGATAACAATCTGAACATAAACAATAATTCAATGGTTCCACTCACAAGCATCAACTACAATAGTAATCAACACCGATAAAGTTTCCCCTGAGAACTATGCAAGATTTAATACAATTGTTATAGCGGGATGGAGTGGTGATGATGGTGATCGTGGAGATGGTGGTGAGGATGATGATGATGATGATGATGATCCCGATGATGTCTAGCTTGATGACGGTGTTGATGGCGACGATCTCCCCTCTCCGAGAAGGAATTTCCCTGGCAGAATTCTGTCTGCCAGAGAGCTCTTTCTTCCCACTGAGGCTAGCATGAGATGGAGGACCAAATAAGTCCACATGAATTAATTCCAAGATACTCTTTCAGGAAACAATAGTTTTCCTCTTGTGGGTGCCCGTGTCATGGGTATCCCCGAAGGCTCTGAAGCGGCGCCACTAGAGAAGCTTGAAGCCGAAGATGCGAATCAAAAGAAGATCTCCATCCACAACCTCGACTATGATGCTTGGGTCCTCAAGGATCAACAGGTTATGAGCTACCTTGTGAATTCTCTTTCCGATGACATGCTGCCCAACGTTTTTGGCCTTGTTCATGCCAAGGATGTGTGGACTACCCTCACCAGCCTCTACACCACTCAATCCAAAACCAGGGTCTCTACTCTCCGTGGGGCCCTTACCGACACCAAAAAGCTCGACATGACTGCTACTCAGTTTCTCTCCAAGATGAAAGGTTTTGCCTCTGAGCTTGCTGCTGCAGGAAAGTCGATCGATGATGATGAGCTCAAGGACTACATCCTCAATGGCCTTGATGGTACCTTTAATCCTCTTATTTCCTCCATCAACGCCAACCCTGCTACTACTCTCAACGACATGTTCTCTCAGCTTTTGTCCTATGAGTACCATGAAAATATGCTTGTCGTCACGGGTCAAAACACTGGTACTTTTAACTCCTCCGTCAACGCTGCCTCTCGTTGCCCTCCTGCTCCCTATGGAGGCGCACCACCCAAGCCACCCATTCTACCTTCCCCTCCCACCTATCATCCACCGCCAACACCCTATACCCCCACGCCAACCATCCCATACCAGACACCATCCTACACCCATCCACCATATGCCGCACCACCTCAACCACACTACCCTCCTCCCCCATATACCCCATATACCTACAACTATCCACCACATCCCTAACAACCTCCACAACCATAGCGTGCCCCTCCTCCACCAACACAGCAGCGTGTGCGCCCTGAACAGGGCCGTCCATATCGTTTCCCAAAGGGGGGGCGCGACAAGAATAAAGGACGTGTTGCCTCTCCTTGGAAGATGATGACCCACAAGTGTAGGGGATCGCAACAGTTTTTGCGGGTAGTATTACCCAATTTATTGATTCGACACAAGGGGATCCAAAGAATACTTGCAAGCCTTAACAACTGAGTTGTCAATTCAGCTGCACCTAGAAATAGTTCTTGCTCACAGAAGTTTATCAGTAGCAACTGTTTGGTAGTAGCAACATCAAAGAAACAACAACAGCAATAGTGAAACAGGAGCAATAGTAACAGTAACAGTAAACAATGGGATTCGAGTGCGGTAGGCATACGGATGGATGGACGGGCGTTGCATAGACAAGTCTAAACATGTAACTTCAAGATCTAGGGCATTATAGATAAATAATAACAAGCATCCAAGTACTAAACAATCCTAGGCATGTGCTCCATATATAGTCATACATGCTCGCAATGAGAACTTGCACAACATCTTCTGTCCAGCCAGCCCGTGGCAGCGGGGCCTCTAGGGAACTACTGGCAATTAAGGTGCTCCTTTTAATAGAGCACTGGAGCAAAGCATTAACACTCCGTGAACACATGTGATCCTCACACCATAGCCATCCCCTCAGTTTGTCCCAATTATTCTCACTTCGGGGCCTTTGGATCCGGACAATGATATGTGTACACAACTTGCAGATAAGACCACAAACAATAATATCATAATGATTCAATAATAAGTTTAGATCTGAGATCATGGCACTCGGGCCCTAGTGACAATCATTAAGCACAACAAGTTGCAACAAAGTCAAATAGCACTAATAGATATACTAGGCAGTATGCCCTAACAGATCTTATTCGATTACATGATAGAACTCATCCAATACCTAACATCCCCAAGCATGGATGAGGAAAACATCGATGGTTGATGCAGAAGTGTTGGTGATGATGATGGCGATGATCCTCTCCAAATTCCCTGTCCTGGCAGGGTGCCAGAACGGAGTTTCTGGATCCGAATCTTGGTTTCTAGTGGCGGCGGCAGAGCGGAACTCTTTCTGGAAAACTATTGACCCTCCCCCTGTTTTTAGGTCGAGAGGCAACTTATAGGCGGAGAGGGAGGCCTAGGGGGTGCCTGGGGTGGCTGCAGCCCCCCAAGGCGCGGCCAGAGGTGGGCCCGCGCAAGGCAGGGGTGTGGGCCCCCCAGGCCCCTTCTCCGTCTCGTCTTCTAGCTCCGTGGGTCTTCTGGTGAAATATAATTTTTGGCACATTTTCCGGGATTTTTCCTGATAGTTGATTTTCTGCACAAAAACTAGACACCAAGGTAATTCTGCTGAAAATAGCGTGAGTCCGTGTTAGTTGTATCCAAATCACACAAGTTTAGAGGAGAAACAATAGCAAAAGTGTTCGGGAAAGTAGATACGTTTTGGACGTATCAACTCCCCCCAAGCCTAGCTTATTGCTTGTCCTCAAGCAATTCAATTGAAAACTGAGTGCGATAAAAGAACTTTCACGAACACATTTTCTTCATATGATGTATATATTCTCAGTATAGGAGTAGATGCCTAAACCATTCATAATAATAAGTATGCAACTAAGTCTACTCAATAGTCATTGCATGCTACAAAGAGAAACCAATTCAATAATAATAAGTAGCATGAAACATAAACATAAGCAACATTGCAATGCTCATAGTAAGGTATGATAGAGTGGTATCTCGCTTGCCTTTGTTTGTAGAGCAAAATAAAAATGCCAAGGCACCTCTGAAGTTCAAGTGAAGACTAGAAGTAAAGATATCAGAGATACAAGCATCAAAGTCATGACATAATTAACCAAGTTTTGGAAAAAACACAAGAATGAAAACTATGCTCTTAAGAAGGTGCTCATAGAATAAATGGTGACTCAACAAGGGAGTGAAAATGGTTTTGAAAAGTTTGAAAGGCTTCCCAATGCTGAAAGGAAGGTACTCATTAGCTTTGAGCTCTCATTTCCCCTATCATAGGCATCTTCATGTGGTTAAGGTGAAAGTGAGGTCCAATCTGAGTTATATGCTTGACAGACCATAAACTGGAAATCCCAAGTCCCTTGAGTACGAGGGCCGCTCCGCATGCTACTAAACTTTGGTTACCTGCAAGTTCTTGTCATTGTTCATACATGCATATCATGGAGAACCGCCAACGGGGTACCCCTTGCACATGATACATGAGCTATCTGATCAAAATGACAAGGTAAGAAGACAATGAGCATCTCAGTGATCTTTTTATTTACTATATGCATAGCTTTTTATTGAGGATTCTTCACAAAATGCTCATTATGGTGATGCTGCAAGTTTCCACCATGATTAGGCATGGCTTAGGCTAGCGTCCCAGACGTTTCTCTAACACAATGTATAGACTCCATGAACTCACAAGCTCCCCTTTTATTCACATCATCAACATCCGTAAACAAAAGAGCAAAGTATCAACTGGATAGGATATCCAAAAAGTGTTGAAAGCGTTCCTCGTGATAGCACGGTTCTGCTGACTCCCAGCATATAACTTTCATGGACATGTCACAATGGTTCGGGATTATTAAGTGCAAGGAATAAAGTGTGCCATCAAGTTCGTGAGAGCTTTACTAACTAACTTTCTCAAAACAGACAAACATTTTATTTGGAAGAAAACAAGGCATATAGAATATGCACTGAAATAGCAACAGATGCTAATAGGTAGGTATGGTGGACACTGTTGGCAATATTCGTTTTGAGGAGTTGGAAGCACAGGTAGAGCTCATATTCAGTGCAACTAAAGGCTAGAAATAGAGAGGGAGCAACAAACGAGAGAGCAATAACTGTCATAATCATGCTTGCAACAAAATAGGACTAATTATGGCAAGAAAGTGATACAAGAACTCTGAGGCAAAATAAATCATCGAGACTTACTGACTATTGTTTAGTCATATGCATGCGTGAGCATGTGCCAAGTCGATTCACAAGAAACTTTCATAGGATACCACAATATCATACCAAAATATGAATAAAACAATGCAAGCAAACATTCATATGACATGCTACAAACTATTAGCAAGCTGGAACTAATCACAGACAAGCAAGAACTACTAAGCATCCATCAGTAACATACACATTACAATGAACAGACTAAGCTGCACACCGTGATGAGTATTTATGTACAAAAAATGAAAAACAAATAGAGTTCATTACCAGCCTCTTACCACTCCTCAAGTTGTGTTAATCTTTATTATTGCCCTTTACTTATGTGACTTGAATAATAACATGAAACCAAAATCCACTAAGGACGGCTGAACCTTGCAAAGAACTCACAAAACCAGAGAAGAACAACAAATATTTTTGGTGTTTTCAATTTTTTTAAACAAGCAAACAAAGCAAAAGAAAACCAAAAAAAAAACTAAGACGCTCCAAGAACAACACAACTGTGCATTAAACAATAAAAACGAAGTGTCTAGAAAGACCTAAGATTTTTATTGATGAAGAAGGGGATGCCTTGGGCACCCCCAAGCTTTGATGCTTGTACCTATTAAATATTTCTTGGGGTGACACGGGGTGTCTCCCCCCAAGCTTGAGCTTTTTTCCATTCTTCATCTCATTACATCATTCTTTCCTTACACCTAAAATTTTTCATTCATACAAAACTTCACACAATCTTCATTAGCAACATTAGTGCATTCAAAAGATGATAGACCTTTGGGGTTTAGTTTTACAACAGCAAAACTTTCACTAAAGACACAAGATACTGTAGAAATTCCCTCAAAAAGCTCAATTTCCCAAAAAGAACCCGAAAAGGAATCAATAAGAAGCAAATGTAAATGATGGCAGAAATCTTTCAAAACAGACCAGCAGGTAGAAACTGATTTTTTCGAATACCTTCTATTGCTCAAATCAAAACGTGTTGAACTAATGAAAGTTATCTAACATACCAGGGGATTTATTCATAAATTTTCAGCTCAATACGACTTATAGAGACTCCTCACGAATTTTTATGGTGGAGGACAGAAATCTGATTCGGGACAGCAACTCCCCAAATCTTACTTCTTTCTCATTAGAGGTCATTCTTGGTACAAAAAGCAAACAAAAAGGATAAGGAGAGGTCATTACTGAAGTAATAACTTCCAAAACTCAACAAAACTATTGTGTTGCCTCCCAAGAAGTACTTTTCTTTAACGCCTTTAAGTTAGGCACAACGAAGAGCAAAGATTGGAAAGGAGTAAAGTAAAACAAAGCAAGTATAACCATAGTGAAAACATTATTTTGTTCATTAACATCCTTTTGTTAACAAGGTTGATCAAGTCTTGTTACCAAAACAATCTTATATGAAACAAAACTTTGTATTACACAAAATGAATATGTTACCTCATACTTGATAGCAATGGTCCCAATCGTAATAGTTTCAAATTTTTCTTGTGGAATGGAACAATATATTTCTCCAACCTTGATGCTCTCAATATTTTCAATAGAATTCAGGCAATATCTCTTAGAAACCTTCTTGGGGAAATAGACAGTATTCTCCTTGATTGCAATTAATAACAGCACCTGCAGTATTAAGAAAAGGTCTCCCAAGAATAATAGACATATTATCATCTTCAGGCATCTCAAGCACAACAAAATCAGTCAGAACCAAGCAATTATGAGCCACTTGAACAGGAACATCCTCACATATACCAACAGGAATAGTAGTTGACTTATCAGCCATTTGCAAAGATATATCAGTCGGTATCAACTTTTCTAGCTGGAGTCTCTTATAGAGAGAAAAAGGCATAACACTAACTCTGGCTCCCAAATCACATAAAGCAGTTCTAACATAATTATTCTTAATAGAGCAAGGAATAGTTGGTATACCTGGATCACCAAGTTTCTTTGGAACATTACCATTGAAGGAATAATTAGCAAGAAAAGTAGAAATCTCCTCATTAGGAATCTTCCTTTTATTAGAGACAATATCCTTCATATACTTTGAATAAGGAGGTAGTGTAATAGCATCAGTCAAAGGAATTTGCAAAAATAAAGGTTTCATCCACTCACAAAACTTGTTTTAGTTCTTCCTCCTTTGACTTGTGTTTCTTACCTGGAAAAGGCATTGGTTTCTGCACCCAAGGTTCTCTCTCACTATCATCTTTCTTATCAATAAAATCTTCCTTTGTGTACCTAGTGTTCTTAGTGTGCTTCTCAGGTTCTTCCTCACCTTCCTCCTTATCACGAGCATCATTATTACCATTACCACTCTCAGTTTCAGCATCAGAGATAGATATACTATTAGGATCTACAGCAGGTTCAAGTGGTTCCTCAACTACCTTATGTTTCTTTTTCTTTCTCTTACGAGTACTACCACTAATTTCACCTTGTTGATAATCCTGCTCAATTCTTTTAGGGTGTCCTTTAGAATATAAAGGATCTTGAGTAGCTATACCACTCCTAGTTCTAATTCCATAAGCATGTTTATCTCGTGATGCATTAACTAGCATATCCTTTTGTACTTTAGCAAGTTGATCAAGTTGGGTTTGAACCATTTGAATGTGTTTACAAAGCATTTTAATATAATTAGAAGTTCTTTCCACAATATCTTTCAACTCATTGATAGCTCTAGTGTTTTCCAATAAATGATTCTGAACTTGTTTATTAAAATTACCTTGTTTAACAATAAAAATGTCAAGTTCCTCTAAGCATTGATCAGGAGGCTTACCATAAGGAATATCTCCTTCATCAAAGTGTTGGAGAGAGTGTACCTCAATAGTAGATGAGTGGGGAATTGGCTTACATGATTCTTCTATAGGAGGTAGATTCTTCACATCTTCAGCTCTAATACCTTTCTCATTTAGACACTTGTTAGCTTCCTTCATCACTTCATCATTTAATGCAATAACTCCTCTCTTCTTTGGTGTTGGTATTGGATCTGGTTCAGGCACAACTAGTACAGGAGTAATAGGCTCAGGTGCATTTAGCTCAGTTGAAGTCCTATCATCATAATTCTTGCTTATCTTAGCCATCAATTCTTCAGCATTTGTAGGAGTTCTTTTCCTGAAAACACAATCGGCAAAGCTATCTAGGTATGTCCTAGAATCATCAGTTAGTCCATTATAATAAATATCAAGAAGCTCATTCTTAGGTAATGGACATCCAGGATGTGCATGAATCAAGGCACAGAATATTGTCCATGACTCATGCAATTTCTCTTCTTCTCCCTGTTTAAAATCAAAAAGTCTCTGCAAAGCAGCATGTCTAGCACTGGGAGGAAAATATTTCTGGAAGAAAGAAGCAATCAAGCAATCAGGTCTATCAATGGAACCAGGAGGTAATCTATTAAACCAAGCCCTAGCTTCTTCTTTTAGTGAAAAAGGGAAAACACCGAGAGAGAAAGATCTCTCCGGCAGACAGATTTCTGCCGGGGGAATTCCTTCCCGGAGAGGGAAGACCGTCATCATCAACACCATCATCAAGCTAGGCTTCATCGGGATAATCATCATCATCATCCACACCATCATCTCCACCAGCACCATCATCACCACTCCGTCCCGCTGTAACAATTGTGTTGGATATTGCTTTAGTTCTTAGGGGAAACTTTCTCGGTGTTGATTACTATTGTAGTTGATGCTTGTGAGTGGAACCATTGGATTATTGTTTATGTTCAGATTGTTATCCATTACCATATCATCTTTGATCTTGATCCATATGATGTCTCGTGAGTAGTTCATTTAGTTCTTGAGGACATGAGAGAAGACATGTTGTTAGTAGGGAATTTGTGTTGAGTTATTATTCAATGGTTTAGTATTTAAGTTGTGTTGCTATTCTTCTAGTGGTGTCATGTGAACGTCGACTACATGATACTTCACCATTTATAGGCCTAGGGGAATGCATTGTGTATTTGGCTACTAATTGTGGGGTTGCCGGAGTGACAGAAACCTAAACCCCCGTTAGGGCACCTTTGCAAAAGGGAGCATAGGATCTCAAATTTTAAGGCTATGGTTAGATTTATATCTTAATTACTTTCCTATAGTTACGGATGTCTGCAGGGGGTTTAATCACAAGTATGTATTAGTCCAAGTAAGGTTGGTACATTAGCGCAGGTCCACCCACACACCACTTACAACACCAGCGAAGAGTACTCAGCTATTTGAAGTGAAAGCACTTGACAGAATTCCCATGTGTCCTCGAGAATGTTTGGTCCTTATAAGTATTTCCACCGGATTATCCTTTGCTAAGAAAGGATTGGGCCACTTCCTCCGTTTGTTCGTTGTCTTTATTACTTGCACTTTGTTTTGTTGTCTTATTAGAAAACCACTAAAATCCGTTTGTTTAGTATTCACAGGGATTTTATACTCCATACCATTTTTCAGCACCTTCTGATCCTCATTGGGATCGACACTCCTATTTATGAAAAATACTACGATACACCCCCTATACTTGTGGGTCATCAACACTATTTTCTGGCACCGTTGCCGGGGAGTGAAACGCTATTGAAGAGTGGAACTGGTAAGGGAAACTTTTACTGTGAATATTGCTTTTGTTACTTCTTGTTACTTTGTTTCCAATATGGATAACCCACTTGGTTTTATGTTTGGGAAAACTACTACCACTGCTAGGGTAGTAGATGAACCACCGCCTATTGAGATAGATCCTTTTAAGATAGCTACAAGTATTTTTAATCGTGTTATGGATAATTATTATTTTTGGGATGGAACTATCTATCCTGGTGATCACTTGCTTTTTATCCATGAATTGTGCGGGTTGTTTAAGTGTGCAGGTATCACAACTGAACAGGTGAAAAAGAAGTTACTCTCCATATCCTTGAAAGGGAGAGCTGAAGAATGGTATAAGCTGCTGAAGAATGGACAATCCATGGAATGGGAGGAGATGGCATCTCTCTTTTACTCTAAATTTTATCCTCCCAGTGAGATTCATAAGGATAGAAATCTTATATATAACTTTTGGCCTCTTGATGGAGAGAGTACAGCTCAATCTTGGGGGATATTGAAGTTACTAATGCTTAAATGTCCTATTCATGAACTCCCTAACAATATTATTCTTAATAACTTTTATGCTAGGCTTTCTCTTCATGATAAAGATTTACTAGATGCTTCTTGTGCTGGATCATTCACACAAATGAAGGAAGAAGC
Source organism: Avena insularis (assembly GCA_023614405.1). Classification (NCBI taxonomy): domain Eukaryota; kingdom Viridiplantae; phylum Streptophyta; class Magnoliopsida; order Poales; family Poaceae; genus Avena; species Avena insularis. The sequence continues at coordinate 303,936,010 of CM042693.1, read as the reverse complement.
TAATTGGGATCTCTTAGACCGTATTCAAGAGAACACTAAAGCTTGGGAGAATGACAAAGGAAGAAAGTCAGGTATAAACTATGATTATGAATGCACTAAATTGTTTTTGGGAACTGATGACTTCCGTGATATTAGCAATGAGTTTGGTCTTGATTCCCAAAGTATTGCCAACTGTTTTAAGTCCTTTGCCTCTTACATAGAAATTCCCAAAAATAAGTGGAATAAGTACCATGCTCCGTATAAAGATGTTGTTAATCATGATCCCGTTAGAAGTAATAAACTTTGTACTACTAATCATATTGTGCCTGAACCTCATGTTGAGAAAATGCCTTTCCCAACTATGGTAAAGGAGTATTCTATGATTATTAGTGCAAATAATAAAGGTACAAAGAAAACTGTGGACCTGGTAAGCATTTGAGTGATGAACCTGTGGTAGCTATTGTGAAAGACACGGTCACTAGAAATATAGAGGATGAGCACATTGTCTTCTGTGAAGATGCTTCTAACATTATCTCTCATCCTAGTAAGGCTAGAAAAGCTAGTGTTCCTGTGCTTTCTGTTAAAATTGGTGATCATTGCTACTATGGTTTATGTGATATTGGTGCTAGTTCTAGTGTTATTCCTTATGAGCTTTACAGGGAAATTATGCATGAGATTGGTCCTTGTGAGCTTGAGGACATTGATGTGGTTATTCACCTTGCTAATAAGGAAACCATTTGCCCCATTGGCATTGTAAGATATGTGGAGGTTCTCTGTGGTAAGATTAAATATCCTGCTGATTTTTTAGTGCTTAATTCAGCAGCTAGCAAAACTTGTTCTATCATTTTTGGTAGACCTTTCTTGAACACTTGTGGAGCTATTATTGATTATAAGAAGGAAAAAGTTTTAACTAAGTTTGATGGAGATTCTTATGAGTTTAACCTTTCCAAATTTGCTAAAGCTCCTTGTGAAAACAGCTTGCCTAATAAAGATTTCAGGATGGAACAACTTGCTTCTACTGATACGGTTTATGACCTTGGACCTCCTTTTGGTGACTGTAAGTATGATTATTCTGATGATAAAGTTGTTCCCAGTGATAGTTATATTGTCAAATTTATTCAAAGTGCTACTGAAAGTTATTTTGAGAGAGGGCAACATGGTTTTATGCATCTCAATAATGTTAAGTTTCCCCGTTTTATGTTGAAAGCTTTGAAGGTGCATCTGTTTTGACTTCCTATGCTAGTGGCTTTTTGTTTCAACAATTCGTTTTCTCATGCTACCCCCATGCATAGGAAGTGGGTTAGACTCAAGTGTGTTGGTTATTTTCTTCTTGGTGCTCTCTTTCACTTCAAATTTATATCTCTTTTGTGAGCATCTTTGAAAAATTCAAGCCTAACTTAAAGGCATTAAATAAAAGTACTTGTTGGGAGATAACCCAAGAGTTTTGTCGACTCTTGGAAGTTATTACCTCAGTAATAAAGGCTCCTTATCCTTTTTGTTTTGGTTTTTGTGTCATGTTTAACTACTTTTGTGAAGTAGAGGAGTTGTGAAAAGTGGTTGTCCTGGGACAGATTTTTGTGCTGCATTGTAAAAATTCGTGAGGAAGCTCAGTACGTCGGATTGGGATGAATTTGCCTGAGCTTGTTCTCCAAGTTGTTACCCAACTTTCATTATTCTACACTTTTTGATTTGAGCAACATAAGGTTCTTGAAAAAATCAATATTTACATTTGCCTCTTATAGAAGCTTTTTTTTATGAGTTTTCAGTTGAAGTGTGTACCTAAAGGTTATTGTTTTTTCTTACACTAATGTTGCAATTGAGTTTGTGTAATATCCCTCCTTTATAAAGGAAAAGGATCCCTGTGATTGCAATCCTAGTCCCTGGATCAATGCTAGCATCCACAGTTTAAGATGAAGTACACAGAAACAAAGGTCATTATTACAGTCATTCCAGAGACAAACATAGTCTTTTACAACTCCATGGCCACATGCCTATAAGAGCTTAAATAAGTAATAAGATAAATAAGTCTTCATCTTCATGTGCCATAGGCAAGCATGTTGAGTGTAGACTCATGACTCCTAATCATCATCAGAATAACCTACAACATCACAAGTTACAGCCACAGTGGGTCAATACATTGGAATAGTATTGGCAAGTGATACCTTAGTAGAATATTGGTGGACTAGATACTATATGCAATTTGGCTAAGTGTAGCTTAGGCTTGCTTTGCTCAAAATAGGTTTTGCCTATTAGTTGAAAACACTAAGTTTTTCTGTGTCAAAATCTTTCCCCAAGGAACCACCAATAGACATTGGGGTCCTTTACCCTTGTTCAACCACAAGTTTTACTTAGAAATTGGAATGAGGAGATTCTTGATAGCTTCCATGTATTGATGCTCAAGTTGTCCTTTTCCAAGGACATGGCTAAGTACTTAGATTCTTCCATCTGCAGAGGTTGTGCACTTTCCCCACAAGACTTGATTTTCACCAAGACAGGACCTTTTAGAAGCCTTCCCTTAGACCAAATGGACGCGCTCCAACCTATCATCCCACTACCACCAACTGTCCAAATGGCTAAGTTATTGCAACCTATATGATCCAGGCAGAGCCCATATTGCCAAGTGGCTGCACTAGAAGCTTCTTAATATTTGGCCTCTCAAATCCCTTTGTTACTGGGTGGTTTCCACAAGTGAGATACACAAGGTAAACCATAGAAATGGGCCTTGTGTAACCACTCAACATAACCCATTCACAACCATTCCACCCAAGTGATTTATTCACTTAGTTGTTTTACGACGCAAAAACATAGTCCAAAGACTTAGAAATATTTATTCATAGCATGAACATATAGCCACCCTTGGTTGCTGCTAGCTAGGCTAAGCATGGCATAGATAAGCATCTTAACTTAGAAAATTCTAGCAATTCTACAACTACTAGGATTTCCCAAGCATAGCATATAGGAAAAATATAACCATGCAAGACTAGCAAAATATTTCTAATGCATAGTTGAAAAATATAGGGATAAAATCATGAAGCACCACTTGCCTTGGTAGTTTGGATAGTAGTTACAATCCTCAAAATCACAATCACTATTTGCACCAAAATCTACACATAAAATCATAGCACCAAATCACATACAAAATAAATACAAGCAAAAATATATGGATGCATGCAATATGATATGTGATGATTTTCTAAACTCAACAAGACAAGTGCACAGTACTGGTTCATAAACAAGTTCAAAACTTGCCAAACAAACTTTATTTGGACATTAAAACATTTCCTAAATATTTGTAATATACAAAATAGGCCTACACATGTTTCTGTAAATAAAACTATTTTAACAGAAACAAAACATTAAACACATTGCATATATGGAAAGGGCTTTCTCTCCTGATTCCATTGATATAAAATTCATCAAATTTGGACGTGGGAATCAAAAGTTATGAATTAAACAAGTTTTAATATCTAATAGATCTAATTCCAGTTTTTAAATTCAAATCCCAGCCACACGGCGTGTTCCTATTGGTTGATACCGTTTCGCACCAGATCACACACGTGAGCCGTTAGATCTAACTTATTCTGCACGGCCCAGATCTGTCCGTACCCCTTCGCGTAAGTGATCTATCTAGCCCATCGGATCTAGATGCAACGGTTCGCGATCAAGCGACCAAACTCTGGCGGCGCTAGCGGTGGCGAGTGGCGGCGGCGGCTCTTTCTACGGAGGCGCGGTGGCTACAGGGGGGTTTGGGGTCGTCGGAGATGCTTACCAGAGTCGCGGCGGTGTGCTGAAGCTCAACGTGGCAGTGGCTGGTCAAGGGGCGCACAGATGCAGCGGCAGGGTCTCATCGGAGTTGCTGGCAGCGTCAGATGCTTGTTGACGAAGATGTTGCCGAGGTTATGTGCCGGCCTAGCACGAGCCAGATGGGTTAGGAGGTGCGCAAGGTCTCGGCGATCATGATAGCATCGAATTGAAGGGAAGGCAAGGGGCGGTCGTGTTTTACCTGGATTGCACGTCGGAGTCGAGCGGCGGCTCAGGTGTTCGCGGGCGTGAACGAAGACGTCGTCCTGGGTCACGAGAAAGCAAACAGAAGGCATCAGTGAATGCGCAAGGACACGCTGGTCACGTTGGTTTGAACTAGAGACAGGGGGCGGTTGGAGCTCACCGAGATTGGTCGCCGGAGTGGGTTCTGTCTGCGGCGAGGTAATGGCTAATACTGGCAGCCTGGAGGCGCTTCGGGCTGGCTTTGTTGGTGGAAATGGCCACGAGGGGGAGTGGTTTAAGTAGCCAGGAGGGGCGAGGGAATTACGCTGCAGATCAATGCCAATTAAGCGCGGAATCAATGCGCGCTTCGAGGAAACGGGCGGCGCGACGGGTCTGGCAAGGCTGGGGTGGAGAAGAAGGAGTCGACCTGGGTGGGCTTAGTGGGCTAGTTTCTCTGTTGGGCTAAATAACTGGCGCCGGCCCTTTTCTTTTTCTCAATTCATTTTCTATTTCTGATTTGATTTTCTGAATCCATTTTCAAACAAATTCAAATGCCAATTGAATTCAAATTTGTTCTGGGTTTTTGCAGAGTGTAACAACCATAATTCTGAGTGTAAAACATATGGACTTTCTGTATTACCTTGGTCCTATTGATCAAACAAAATAAATATTGATATGACACTAGATTTGATCAAGTTTTTTAAAATGGTTTTAAATTCACTTTTGTTTTGCAAATTTTTGGTTTAAGCAAATAGCAAGCAAGCAAAACAATCTGAGAGTAACCAGGTTTGATTCATGAACAACAATCTCTCATTGGAGAGTAGCATTTGATTTAATGTTGACCACATAAAATAATGAGCTCATATGCTCCTGTTTTTGAATTGATTTTTGAAATGAACTCTATATGATCATGGATGCATGAATGATATGCATGAGTTTGAAACATGATTTTAGGGATGTTACAAATCTAACCCCCTTAAGGTGAATCTCGCCCTCGAGATTCGGGTTGGCTAGCAAATAGATGAGGGTGGTCTTTCCGAAGATCATCTTCTCTTTCCCAAGTTGCTTCTTCTTCGGAATGATGGTTCCATTGAACTTTGCAGAATTTGATAGTTTTAGTCCGAGTAACTCTTTCCGCGGTCTCAAGAATCTTTATAGGTTTCTCTTCATAGGTGAGATCACTTTCCAATTGGACCTCTTCCAAAGGTATAGTATCCTTCAAAGAAGTTTCTTCCATTTCTGGATGACATTTCTTAAGCTGACTCACATGAAACACATTATGAACTGCTGACAAAGACTCTGGCAATTCAATCTCATAATCAACCTCTCCTTTTCGACTCAGAATCTTGAATGGCCCAACATATCTTGGGGCCAATTTACCTTTGACACCAAATCTTTTCACTCCACGGAGTGGTGACACTCTAAGATAAGCTCTGTCACCGACTTCATAGGTGACTTCTCTATGCTTAGGATCTACGTAGCTCTTTTGTCAAGACTATGCTATCTTCAATCTGTCCTTAACCAGTTTGAATTTCTCTTCAGCCTCTTTGATGAGTTCTGGCCCGAACAAACTTCTTTCTCCCACACCATTCCATAGCAATGGGGTGGTACACTTTCTCCCATAGAGAAACTCAAATGGTGCCATCTCAATACTGGCTTGGTAGCTGTTATTATAAGAGAATTCTGCGTAAGGCAGACTTTCATCCCAACTGGCTCCATAGTCTAGGGCACATGCCCTCAACATATCTTCAAGAATTTGATTAGTCCTTTCTGTCTGTCCATCAGTCTGAGGATGAAAAGCGGTGCTGAATTCCAACCTCGTTCCCAATGACTCATGTAATTGTCTCCAAAAATGAGAAGTGAATTGAGTTACCCTATCAGACACAATACTCTTGGGTACTCCATGTAGACACACAATTCTACTCATATAAATCTTGGCTAACTTAGCACTTGTATAGGTTGTCTTCACGGGTATGAAATGAGCCACTTTAGTTAGGCGATCCACTACTACCCAAATAGAATCATATCCTGACCTGGTCCATGGTAATCCAATAATTAAATCCATACCAATCTTGTCCCACTTCCAATCAGGAATAGGTAGTGGTTGTAACAATCCTGCTGGTTTTTGATGTTCTGCTTTCACTCTATGTGGCATCCCGCCAAAACCACTACTAGAAAATCGTGTTGTTTTTGTGCATTGCATCATCATGACCGCATGCTCATGTCATCATGCCACATTGCATTTGAGCATCGTCATCATCTTGCATTCGCTTGCATAAAACTATTTGCGGAAAAACCTAATTTGTTTTCTAAACGCCCCGTCCTTATTCAAACGCAAAACCCGGGTCTCCGGATTATTTTGTTTTGTCTGCTATCGGTTTGCAAAAGCCCGGTTTGAAATAAATAAAATATTTTAATTATATTATTTCTGTGGGGGCAGTCGAACGGGCCGTTTGACCCGAACGACCACCCCCAGGTTTTTAAATCGGTCCACCTAACCCACCCTATTAATCCTACAGCTACCAACTAATCTACCCAGCCCTCCCCTCCACATCACCCCAACCAACCCCCTTCTGACACCTCACCTCCTCCCTCTCCCTCACCCACTCACACGCCGCCACGTCACCCCCGGAACAAACCCACACCCCCAGCCTCTCTCCCCTTTTCCTCTCTCTCTCACCCTCTCAGCTCACCCCACACGCGGCCGCTCCCCTAGCCACCTGCCTCCCCTGCCGCTGCCCCTGGGCCCCTCCCTGGCCCACGCGCACACACCCCACGCCTGGCCCCATACCACACGCGTCCCACGCGGCTGCCCCGCTCCCTCCCCACCGCCCGACGCCCCCTCGTCCCCAACCTCCCTTCTCTCCTTCCCCGCCGCCTCGCTGCTAGCCCCACCTGCCTCTTGCTTTTCTCCTCCTCCTCCTCCCTGCCGGCTCCTCCTCCGCTGCCTCCGCGCGCCCTCCGCCCTCGTCGCCACACATCACGCCCGCTTGGCCCCGCTTAACCTGACTCCCTTCTGACCCAGCCGCCACAGGCGCCCTCCTTCCGGCCAAGCGCCTGCTGCTTGCCCGCTTCATGCTGCCTCGTCGTCGCCGACCTGACTGCTGCTGGCCCCCGCAAGCCGTCCGGGCTCCACTGCCTCTGACAAGCGAGCCGCCTGGCCGAGCTGCTGTCTGCGCCCGCCGTCAGCTTCGGCCCAGGCCCCTCCGCTCCTGCCATCATGAGCCACCCCTTCGCCCAGGCCGCGACCCCCCTCCTCCGGTGGCTCCCTCTGGCCGGCGTCGCCCTCGAGCACCCCGCGTCCCCCGGCTGCCTCTCCCCGGCCGCGTCCGCTTTCGCCGTGCAACCCCGACCTCCGCGTCCTCTGCCTCGGACCATCGCTACGCTGCCTCACCTCCGTAGCCCGCCCTGTCGGCCGCGCGCCGCTCCACAGCTGTTCTGCAGTTGGCCTTGGCGCCCGCTCAAGACAGAGGCCAGTACCTCAAGTTGACAAGTGAACAGGTTACAGGTGCACCACATCAACAGGGGACGACAAGTACTTCGTCATGGGCCCGGGTGAGGCAAACCCGAAGACGGTAGACGCGACAAGAACTCCGACAAGGACCATCCGATGCCAAGGTCTTCTTCCCGGACCCGATACCGAAGACTGACGCCCGGCGACCGAAGCCGAGAACCCCGACACGGACACACCAAGTTCTCCATCGAGGAAACCAAGGCCGTCGACGTGGAACCGTAGAACGCCAAGTGCTTCACCCGAACGCCAAGACCGCCACACGGAACCCGATCCTGGACGCCAAGTTCTTCTTCCCGAACGACAAGACCGACACGAGTCGAAAACCGGGGAACCATGCAAGACCACGGCGCCGGAACCGAACCTCGACACGCCAAGTTCGCGAGACCCGAACCCGGGGGCCTTCGACACGGAACGCCAAGATCTACTCCGTTATCCGAGAACGAACCCTGAGGCCGAACCCCGAACCCCGGAACCCCAAGCTCGTCGAACCCTCAATGTGTGCACCCTTTTCCGAAACCCTATTTTATAACATAATATAACTTGTCGCATATTAAATGTTCATGCATGCATATTGTCGTGTGGTTTGGGGGCCTTATGCCGATTCACCTAATAACTAAATATGGGGCCCATATGCGGGCAAATCTAGTCTCATATTGGCCTCATTTAAATTGGTGTAGCGAACCGGTGCTATATTTTGCCATGCTCAAACAACATTTAATTGCGGGGTTCTAAACAACATGAACCATCTAATTAATTGTCGGGACCCCGGTTCCGCTTAATCTTGTCTAATTGCATCGCACCTTTGCCATGTCATGCATCATACATGCATCATGCCCGATCTTCTGCCGTCGTATTAAATAGTGCATCCGGTGTTTCTTCTAGTGTTTTGCTTCTTCGCGGATAAGGCCGTTGAGTTGATGTGAGCTTCGCCCCGATCTTCGGATGAACCTTCGGCAATGTTTTTCAGGCGAGCATCTCCCCCTTTCTACCTATCTTACTTTTATAGTATTTATTCCCTCCTGTTGATCTCTTGCTATCTGTGTTGCGATGCTCTAGTTTTCGTACCCGTGATATCCCTTGCAGCCTTATATTGCCCTGGACACCTCCTATTACCTGTTGTTTGGTAGATAGTTGGACTTGCGCGTCGTAGTCGCTTGCTCAAGTACCGTTGCGTGTTGTCAAGTGCCACAGTTGTTGGAGTTTGGCTGCATGTTGATGTTGGAGATGATCTTGGCTATATTTATCGTTAACTTTAATTACTGTTTAATAACTAAAATTGAAGTAGGTAAGCAGAGGCACAGGTGGGCAATAGATGTTATTTGGTTGTTAACCGTCCACTTGTGTCCCGTAGGACCCCGAGTACTTGATACCTGTTCCTTGAATATTCGCGCTATCCACATCCGGGAGGCTTATGGACCCCCCTGAGCCAGAGCTTGATTCATTCTTATTTCTTGGGGCCACAAACTAGTTTGAGGTTTTATTTACTATCCTGTACTTATGCCATGCTTCTTGCTTTATTTAAATTGTGCGATGGATAGCACACTGTACTGTTTAGGTAAGCGGAGTGTTTTCGCGGTGTCGACAAGCCCAGTTTTGGGTTCCCAGTCGTTCATAGCCATTGGCGCAAACCTTGAGTCCGCCTCGGAGTCAGCTAGCTTCGTTGCGGGTCTACTCAATGGGGTGGCCCCCTGAAATATTTCTGAATCCTGTGATCGCTTTGTCGTGACTGCCTCGTTGGGTTTTGATTTGGTTTTTCCGAGGCATATCGAGTGTGTGTTGCTATTTGTGCACCCCGGCCGGGTTAAAACTTTCTGAAAGCCGTGTCCGCGGTTATGGACGACTTGGAGCACAGTATCTCGATCATAGACAACTATAACTAAAGTTTATTGCTATAAATTTGACTTTATAATGACTAGTAATCAGCTTCACTATAATGGAATGGCTAAATAAAACTGCCAACAATTGCTTGTTTGGGTGTCGCTTGCGACCATTGTACCTGACTAGTAAGTATTGCAACTACAACGGAATGGCTAAATAAAAGTACCAACAACTGCTGGGTTTTCGGGTTATCTCATGCTAATTGTATCTGACTAGTAAGTGTTGCCACTATAACGGAATGATTAAATAAAAGTGCTCACTGCTTATTTTATCAGGACGACTATCTTTATCTGACTAGTAATTGCTGCAACGATAACTGAACAAATAAAATTGCCAACTGTGTGAGTTCCTCGGTTGACTTCCTCGTTTGGTCTCGAGGGGGAATGCCAGGATGGGTTTGTTTGGTGTTAGTATCAGGCTGGTTCCGGATAGGTCTTTCTTACCCCTCTCTGATAGTCGCCAGTTTGTATCGAGTCTCTATAGGTTGTTTAGTGCGTGCCGCCGCTGCCGCTTCAGTCCACCATACCTATGTAGGCGAGGACCGCCGAATTCTAGTCTCGCCGTGTACTGGCCTCAGTACTGACGCTCCTCTTTTTCCTTTGCCCTTTGTCGGCACCCCTTTTGTTTAAGCAGGTTTTGAGATCGACGCCGTTAGCAGGGTTACCCTTCCGGCTTGGCCTGGGCAGGGTTATGGACGCCATTGGTTATTCTTCAGGGCTCTTAGCCCCATTTGCATCTTGTCCGTAGTCGGACGCTCTATCATTTTCAAGGTGATTTGGATCTTGGTTCTGTATATCTGTATTCTTGACTCATTGAGTCGCTGTTGTATATATATATCTGTTCTGTGGGTTCCATCGAGGACTGTTGTGTAATGTTATTACTTCGTTTTTCCACCCGCACGAAAGTGCCTGGTGGGCACCTTCGAATCGTTTCTATGCGGGTTTGGCGGGAATCGCTAAAACTTGCATAGGGCCGATTCTGAGGGTGTTACAGAGTGGTATCAGAGCTCAGTTGCTATGATACCCCACAAGTCCAAATGTAGGATAACCTAGCTAACGGCCGGAGTAGAGTGTCAAAACTATTTTGCAAAAACGGTTGGATAGTTGATTAGGTCTGATTTTTACCTTACCCTCTGCTATTCTCCTCTTATCTTGACGTGTTTTGAATCTGCTCTCTTATCTTTTCTTCGAGTCCAGGAATTCTCGTGGTGGGGTTTTCCGTCGTACCTTCAGGGCTTCGCTTCCTCCTTTGGTAACGGTGTTGCTACATCTGGTCTTCATGCTGTCTGAGGAATCCGTCTACTGTGGTACCATTCTTTGTTCCTTCTCGTGCCTTCCGGTGTTTTCCGGACGACGACATCGCTTCACGCCAGATCCGGATGCAGTCTCGTGATCACCCCTTTGTTCCTGAACCTTGGTTGTCGATATCTTCAGTCTGAATCCTGAGGGTTGGTTGCATAACCTATCTGTTCGTGTACAGAGTAATGCTTTGAGTGCGGGATGGAGTCGCGACCATACCACTACTCTTATCATTTTCTTTGTATATTGAATGGTGGGTCGATGCAATTTTACTCCGTCCACGGAAGCTAGAGGTGGCTTTATTTGTGGATACCTCTACCTTCGCCCTTTGTTCCCGGAGTGTTCTCTGACCATCACGGACAACGACCTCTTGTTAGTGGTGTCGCGAGGATCTACACGAAGCGAGAAGACGCAGATCGCCGACCTTCTTTCCGGTACCACGAGGCGGATCTCGAGGGCGAGATCCATTGTTAGTGGTGTCGAATTGTGGCATCCCGCCAAAACCACTACTAGAAAATCGCGTTGTTTTTGTGCATTGCATCATCATGACCGCATGCTCATGTCATCATGCCACATTGCATTTGAGCATCGTCATCATCTTGCATTCGCTTGCATAAAACTATTTGCGGAAAAACCTAATTTGTTTTCTAAACGCCCCGTCCTTATTCAAACGCAAAACCCGGGTCTCCGGATTATTTTGTTTTGTCTGCTATCGGTTTGCAAAAGCCCGGTTTGAAATAAATAAAATATTTTAATTATATTATTTCTGTGGGGGCAGTCGAACGGGCCGTTTGACCCGAACGACCACCCCCAGGTTTTTAAATCGGTCCACCTAACCCACCCTATTAATCCTACAGCTACCAACTAATCTACCCAGCCCTCCCCTCCACATCACCCCAACCAACCCCCTTCTGACACCTCACCTCCTCCCTCTCCCTCACCCACTCACACGCCGCCACGTCACCCCCGGAACAAACCCACACCCCCAGCCTCTCTCCCCTTTTCCTCTCTCTCTCACCCTCTCAGCTCACCCCACACGCGGCCGCTCCCCTAGCCACCTGCCTCCCCTGCCGCTGCCCCTGGGCCCCTCCCTGGCCCACGCGCGCCACCCGCCACGCACGCACGCACACACCCCACGCCTGGCCCCATCCCACACGCGTCCCACGCGGCTGCCCTGCTCCCTCCCCACCGACCGACGCCCCCTCGTCCCCAACCTCCCTTCTCTCCTTCCCTGGCCGCTGGCCTCGTCGCCGACCTCGTCGCCGGCCCCCGCAGCCGTCCGTCGGGCTCCACCGCGCCTCCCCCGACGCGAGCCCGCCGTCGGCCGAGCCGCTGCCGTCCGCGCCCGCCGTCCCCGCGCTCGGCCCTGTGCCCCTCCGCTCCGGCCACCGCGAGCCACCCCGCTCGCCCCAGGCCGCGACCCCCCCTCCTCCGGTGGCTCCCTCTGGCCGGCGTCGCCCTCGAGCACCCCGCGTCCCCCGGCTGCCTCTCCCCGGCCGCGTCCGCTTTCGCCGTGCAACCCCGACCTCCGCGTCCTCTGCCTCGGACCATCGCGCGCGCCGCCTGCCTCACCTCCGGTAGCCCCGCCCTGTCAGCAACGCCGCCGCTCCAGCTGTTCTGCAGTGACGCCTTGGCCGCCCCGCTACCGAAGACAGAGGCCCAGTACCTTCCAAGTTGACAAGTGAACAGGTTACAGGTGCACCACATCAACAGGGGACGACAAGTACTTCGTCATGGGCCCGGGTGAGGCAAACCCGAAGACGGTAGACGCGACAAGAACTCCGACAAGGACCATCCGATGCCAAGGTCTTCTTCCCGGACCCGATCCCGAAGACTGACGCCCGGCGACCGAAGCCGAGAACCCCGACACGGACACACCAAGTTCTCCATCGAGGAAACCAAGGCCGTCGACGTGGAACCGTAGAACGCCAAGTGCTTCACCCGAACGCCAAGACCGCCACACGGAACCCGATCCTGGACGCCAAGTTCTTCTTCCCGAACGACAAGACCGACACGAGTCGAAAACCGGGGAACCATGCAAGACCACGGCGCGAACTGAAACCGAACCTCGACACGCCAAGTTCGCCGAGACCCCGAACCCGGGGGCCTTCGACACGGAACGCCAAGATCTACTCCGTTATCCGAGAACGAACCCTGAGGCCGAACCCCGAACCCCGGAACCCCAAGCTCGTCGAACCCTCAATGTGTGCACCCTTTTCCGAAACCCTATTTTATAACATAATATAACTTGTCGCATATTAAATGTTCATGCATGCATATTGTCGTGTGGTTTGGGGGCCTTATGCCGATTCACCTAATAACTAAATATGGGGCCCATATGCGGGCAAATCTAGTCTCATATTGGCCTCATTTAAATTGGTGTAGCGAACCGGTGCTATATTTTGCCATGCTCAAACAACATTTAATTGCGGGGTTCTAAACAACATGAACCATCTAATTAATTGTCGGGACCCCGGTTCCGCTTAATCTTGTCTAATTGCATCGCACCTTTGCCATGTCATGCATCATACATGCATCATGCCCGATCTTCTGCCGTCGTATTAAATAGTGCATCCGGTGTTTCTTCTAGTGTTTTGCTTCTTCGCGGATAAGGCCGTTGAGTTGATGTGAGCTTCGCCCCGATCTTCGGATGAACCTTCGGCAATGTTATTCAGTAGCATCTCCCCTTTCTACCTATCTTACTTTTATAGTATTTATTCCCTCCTGTTGATCTCTTGCTATCTGTGTTGCGATGCTCTAGTTTTCGTACCCGTGATATCCCTTGCAGCCTTATATTGCCCTGGACACCTCCTATTACCTGTTGTTTGGTAGATAGTTGGACTTGCGCGTCGTAGTCGCTTGCTCAAGTACCGTTGCGTGTTGTCAAGTGCCACAGTTGTTGGAGTTTGGCTGCATGTTGATGTTGGAGATGATCTTGGCTATATTTATCGTTAACTTTAATTACTGTTTAATAACTAAAATTGAAGTAGGTAGCAGGAGGCAGTGGGCAATAGATGTTATTTGGTTGTTAACCGTCCACTTGTGTCCCGTAGGACCCCGAGTACTTGATACCTGTTCCTTGAATATTCGCGCTATCCACATCCGGGAGGCTTATGGACCCCCCTGAGCCAGAGCTTGATTCATTCTTATTTCTTGGGGCCACAAACTAGTTTGAGGTTTTATTTACTATCCTGTACTTATGCCATGCTTTACTGCTTTATTTAAATTGTGCGATGGATAGCACACTGTACTGTTTAGGTAAGCGGAGTGTTTTCGCGGTGTCGACAAGCCCAGTTTTGGGTTCCCAGTCGTTCACAGCCATTGGCGCAAACCTTGAGTCCGCCTCGGAGTCAGCTAGCTTCGTCATGGTCTACTCAATGGGTGGCCCCCTGAAATATTTCTGAATCCTGTGATCGCTTTGTCGTGACTGCCTCGTTGGGTTTTGATTTGGTTTTTCCGAGGCATATCGAGTGTGTGTTGCTATTTGTGCACCCCGGCCGGGTTAAAACTTTCTGAAAGCCGTGTCTGCGGTTATGGACGACTTGGAGCACAGTATCTCGATCATAGACAACTATAACTAAAGTTTATTGCTATAAATTTGACTTTATAATGACTAGTAATCAGCTTCACTATAATGGAATGGCTAAATAAAACTGCCAACAATTGCTTGTTTGGGTGTCGCTTGCGACCATTGTACTGACTAGTAAGTATTGCAACTACAACGGAATGGCTAAATAAAAGTACCAACAACCGCTGGGTTTTCGGTTATCTCATGCTAATTGTATCGACTAGTAAGTGTTGCCACTATAACGGAATGATTAAATAAAAGTGCTCACGCTTATTTTATCAGGCGACTATCTTTATCCGACTAGTAATTGCTGCAACGATAATCGAACAAATAAAATTGCCAATGTGAGTTCCTCGGTTGACTTCTCGCTTGGTCTCGAGGGGAATGCCAGATGGGTTTGTTTGGTGTTAGTATCAGGCTGGTTCCGGATAGGTATTTCTTACCCCTCTCTGATAGTCGCCAGTTTGTATCGAGTCTCTATAGGTTGTTTAGTGCGTGCTGCCGCTTCAGTCCACCATACCTATGTAGGCGAGGACCGCCGAATTCTAGTCTCGCTGCAATCGGCCTCGATCTTGACGCTCCTCTTTTCCTTTGCCTTTGTCGGCACCTTTTGTTTAAGCAGGTTTTGAGATCGACGCCGTTAGCAGGGTTACCCTTCCGCTTGGCTCGCAGGGTTATGGACGCCATTGGTTATTCTTCAGGGCTCTTAGCCCCATTTGCATCTTGTCCGTAGTCGGACGCTCTATCATTTTCAAGGTGATTTGGATCTTGGTTCTGTATATCTGTATTCTTGACTCATTGAGTCGCTGTTGTATATATATATCTGTTCTGTGGGTTCCATCGAGGACTGTTGTGTAATGTTATTACTTCGTTTTTCCACCCGCACGAAAGTGCCTGGTGGGCACCTTCGAATCGTTTCTATGCGGGTTTGGCGGGAATCGCTAAAACTTGCATAGGGCCGATTCTGAGGGTGTTACACTCTACTACATACATCACACAAAGCAATATGTTTGGCGATGTCCTTCTTGAGATTATTCCACCAAAATCTTTCCTTCATATCCATGTACATTTTGGTGTTACCCGGATGAATGGAATACGGTGAGTTGTGTGCTTCTTGTAAAATCAGTTTTCGAAGCTCCTGATCTTGTGGAACACAGATACGTTTACCATGCCATAAAGTACCCTGTTCGTCTTCATGGAATCCTTTGGCTTTTCCCTTGCCAATCTTTTCCTTAATCTCATGAATTTCCTTATCAGTCTTCTGGGCTTCTTTGATCTTGTCCAACAAAGTAGGTTGAACATCCAAGGTCATGAGATGTCCTTCAGGCACAATCTCCAATCTGATATTTCTAAATTGGGCACACAGATCATCTGGCAATTCTCCCTTAGTAAGAACATTCACAAAAACCTTACGGCTTAGAGCATCCGCTACAACATTTGCTTTACCGGGGTAGTATTGCAAACTTAAGTCATAGTCCTTGATGAGTTCTAGCCATCTTCTTTGTCTCATGTTAATTTCCTTCTGGGTGAAGATATACTTCAAACTCTTGTGATCTATGAACACTTCACATCGCTTTCCCAAAAGATAATGTCTCCATGTTTTGAGTGCATGGACAACAGAGGCTAACTCTAAATCATGAGTAGGGTAGTTCACTTCATGAGTTTTGAGTTGTCTCGAGGCATAAGCCACAACTTTCCCTTCTTGCATAAGTACTGCACCTAATCCATGATGAGATGCATCGCAATACACTTGGAAATCCTTCTCCAAATGCGTACATAAGAGGTGTCACTAGTCTCTTCTTCAATTCCTGAAAGCTGAGTTCACAACCTTCTGACCAAGCAAATTTCTTGTCTTTCTTTAGCAATTATGTCATAGGTTTTGCCACCTTGGAGAAATTCTCAATGAACCTTCTGTAGTATCCTTCCAAGCCAAGGAAACTACAAACTTCTTTTACTGACTTAGGTGATTCCCATTCAGTCATAGCTAAAACTTTAGCAGGATCAACTGCTACTCCATCTCCTGACACAACGTGTCCAAGAAATCCCACTTCATTTAACCAAAATTCACACTTGCTGAATTTGGCATATAACTTATGCTCTCTAAGCTTCTCAAGTATCAAACGTAGATATCCTTCATGCTCTTCTTTGCTCTTGGAGTAGATTAGAATGTCATCGATGAAAACGACAACAAACTTATCAAGGAATTCCATGAACACCTTGTTCATCATATTCATGAAGTATGTTGGTGCATTGGTCAAACCAAATGGCATCATGGTATACTATACAATCCATACCTTGTGGTGAAAGCTGTCTTGGGTATATCTTGTTCCCTTATCTTGAGCTAGAAATAACCTGACCGAAGATCAATCTTTGAGAATACACAAGCTCCTTCTAGCTGATCAAACAAGTCATTGATTCTAGGCAAAGGGTATTTGTTCTTGATATTCACCTCATTGAGTGAACGGTAATCTATGCATAACCTTTGACTTCTATCTTTCTTTTCCACAAACAAAACTGGTGCTCCCCAAGATGAGGAACTTGGTTGGATAAAACCTTTCTGCAACTGTTCTCCAAGCTGCTTCTTGAGTTCTTTCAACTCATCAACTGACATCTTGTATGGTCTTTTTGCTATTGGTCCAGATCCTGGTAGCAAGTCAATAAGAAATTCCACATCTCTATCTGGTGGCATTCCTGGCAATTCTTCCAGAAACACATCCGGATATTCACTCACAATTGGCACACTATCTATGCTAACCCCCTTAAGAAAATTTAGCTTACTCCCTTTTGATTCAAAGTTAGACTTGAATCTAATCCGCTTCTTTTCCGGGGTTGTGAGTGCAATAGTACGATTAGCACAACCTAGTACTCCTTCATACTTAGCCATCCAATCCATTCCCAATATTACATCCAGTCCTTGGGAATCTAGGATTATCAGACTCACTGGAAACTTATGCTTTCCAAATTCTATCACTAGATCCCGGCATCCAAGACTCACTATCATATCTCCACCTGGAGAACTAAATTTTATTGGACTCCCAATGTTTTTAGTTGGAAACCCATTTCTATCAACAAATGCTTTTGATATGAATGAATGCGATGCTCCAGTATCAAAAAGAACAAGTGCTGGAATAGAATTGAGTTTGAACTTACCAAAGAATACATCAGGCTCCTCATAAATTTCCTCCACATTGATGTGGTTCACTTGTCCCTTTTGAAAAGGGTTGGGCTTGTTGGGTCCTTCAACTTTCTTTTCTAGGCATTCATTTGCATAATTCCCCAACTTCTTGCACTTGAAACACTCAACCTGACTAAGATCCTTCTTGACAGGCTGGTTCCCACTGCCACTTCCATTTCCACTGTGGTGGCTCTTATATCCACCCTTGTGGTTTTTGTACTTGTCATTGTCATGACTACGGTGACTCTTGTTGTCATGATGACGGTTGTGGTTGTGGTGCTTGTTGAATTTCCCCTGCTTGTGGGATCCCGAACTCCCAATATCATCATAATGGGAACGCTTGTGAGACGATCCCGAGCTGTGCTTGTCAGAGTGCTTTCTCTTCCTACTTTCAACTTGCTTCATCTTGTTCTCCAAAATAGCAGCCTTGTCACAAAGAGACTGGTATGTGGGAACATATGCCACAGCTAACTGCAGGTTTAGTTCATCATTCAACCCTTCAAGGAATTTTTCCTTCCTCTTAGCATTAGTGTCAACTTCATCCGGTGCATATCACGCCAGATTGTTGAACTCCTCAATATATTCAGCCACGCTGCGGTGGCGCTGCTTCAAGTTATGGAACTCTTTCTTCTTCAAACTCATCACTCCGGATGAGATGTGAGCAGTACGGAAACCATCTTCGAAGATAGCCCATGTCACATCCTCAATGGGAGTGGTGATCTGGAAGTTATCCCACCAAGTGGCTGCTGGTCCTTCCAACAAGCGTGCCGCAAATCTGACTTTCTCTTCATCAGTACAGCCAACTGTTACCAAGTCCTTGTTCACTGAGCGTAGCCAATCATTGGCCACCATAGGATCAGTTGTTCCTGAGAACTTTGCTGTCCTCAATCTCAAAAACCTGGTAAGCATGTCAAAACCCGGTGGGTTGTTCTGATTGTTGTTGTTATTGTTGTTGTTATTGTTGTTGTTGTTGTTGTTCTGATTCTGGATGAACGTAGTCATCATCTGCATCAGCTGAGTCTGAGTTGTCATCATTTGCTGCATCTCAGGGGTGATGTTGTTGTTGTTGGGGTTGGGATTGACACGACGGGGAGGCATCTGTGGTTTGTTAAATAGAGATAAGAATGAGATACCCATAGGTTCTAACATGCACAATACATCACAAAAACAATCACCAAACATGCATCATAATAATAATAGTTCAACAACATAAACGACAAGTTTGCAAAGTAAACGCACCAATAGCAAGCCATCCACATGTTGGATGGTCATTGCGACTCAATAAAAAGCATGATAAATAAATGATAAACGAGTAGTCATCACTACTCCTCGGCATCAACCTCCTCCTCAACAAATGTAAGACCTGCATTTTCCATAGCGGTATTGTACTCCTCGACATTGGTGGTCAAGGTCTCTACTTTGGCTTTGAGAGCCCTCTTCTGAGAACGAAGCCTCTCAATCACAGTCTGCTGATGCTCGAGCTCGAAGTCCATGGCCTCCAGTTCTGCAGTCATGTCTCGAATCCTCTTGTTCCTATCTTGGACTCGCTTCTCTTGACTCTTGAACTTTCTGTCCTGACTCTCGAATTTGGCCTCCATCTCCTTGACTATCTCATCTTGCTCCGCGAAGAGCTTGTCCTTCTCACGAAGCTGCACCTGGAGTTCGTCGTTGCTGAGCATGACGTTGGTCCTATCAGTGTCCACGTGCCTAAGAAGAACCTCTAAGTCCTGGAGGTATAGACGAATCGGCTCTGCTGTCTCCCTCAAAGTGTCCTCGAAGTTGATGGCCTCACAATCCTCATCACGTCTACCGAAGGCGTGGAAGTGAGTACCTCTAACCTGTCGAGAGTGTCTCCCTAACAGACGTCCAATCAAGTCCTGCATGACTACCTCTAGGCCTCTCTCCTTGTCATCGTGCATGAGCTTGAAGATGATAGCCTCCGTGGTAGGCTCAGTCTGGCGTCCGGGCTGATTGACCTTGAAACCTCAAAGGTCTTTCCTCTCAAACTTGGTGAAGGGAAGCACCATGATGGTAGGAAGAGGGAGATTGAGCAAACTAGTGAGCTCAATAATACGAGGGCCAAAACGAGTTCCCTGGAACTCTTCAACAGTGCTGATGGTAACATTAGGCATCTATTTAATAAGATAGAAAAAGTTAGAATCAACACAATTTAAGACAAGTCACAAGACAAGACATCACATGCATAACTTTGGAAATCAAAACACGCCAGTCATGGCATACATGGATTCATTACAACAACCAAGGTTCAACTTATTTTAAACAGCATTTGAAAAATTATAAGTGTGGTGGTCCAACTAACAAAGTACGTTACAATCCCATCTCACTTGCCAATTTGGCTAACAGGATATTCCTAGAAGCAATTTTTCTATCTAGAGCACATGACTCCATTACTAAGTCTATAATGTCTCCTCTTAAGGTTTGGTTGGTAGCCTCCAACTCTTGGGTATGTTTGTTTTCTTCCTTTAGGTCATTCTGAGTGTTGAGCATTATGCACTTGACTCTATCACCAAGTTCTTTGATGGCCTTCCAAGCTGCATCCCTTGCTGAATCAAAGAATGTAGTGTGCACCACTGAATTGGTGACCATACAGAATCCTGATTCCTTGTGGTTGTCTTCCTTGTTTTTATACAAGTGAAGTTGCACCCACCAGTACTCAACTCCTTCATCCATCACAGGAAAACCTTTGTACACAGCTGCACCATGTATTCCCATTGCAACCATGAGGTCCTTGAGAGCCTTGGGGAATTCTGTCTCGCATTCCAAAGTCGTTGTCATGAGTGGTACCTTCCTTACGGCTTCGTTGATGGAGTTCATCTACAAATAGAGATGAGAAAGAAGTTTAGAAAAGTTTACGAGAAGAAAAGACAAGTGTAGAAGTTGTTGAACAATTTTCCTTAGTGGTTTCCAATCTTAGGGTCATAATCCTACAGGAAACACAGTGCTCTGATACCATCTGTAAGATCCCTCCTTTAGAAAGGAAAAGGATCCCTGTGATTGCAATGCTAGTCCCTGGATCAATGCTAGTATCCACAGTTTAAGATGAAGTACACAGAAACAAAGGTCATTATTACAGTCATTCCAGAGACAAACATAGTCTTTTACAACTCCATGGCCACAGGCCTAGTACAAGAGTTTCAATAAGTAATAAGATAAATAAGTCTTCATCTTCATGTGCCACAGGCAAGCATGTTGAGTGTAGACTCATGACTCCTAATCATCATCAGAATAACCTGCAACATCACAAGTTACAGCCACAGTGGGTCAATACATTGGAATAGTATTGGCAAGTGATACCTTAGTAGAATATTGGTGGACTAGATACTATATGGAATTTGGCTAATTGTAGCTTAGGATTGCTTTGCTCAAAATAGGTTTTGCCTATTAGTTTAAAACACTAAGTTTTTCTTTGTCAAAATCTTTCCCCAAGGAACCACCAATAGACATTGGGGTCCTTTACCCTTGTTCAACCACAAGTTTTACTTAGAAGTTGGGATGAGGAGATTCTTGATATCTTCCATGTCTTGATGCTCAAGTTGTCCTTTTCCGGGGACATGGCTAAGTACTTAGATTCTTCCATTTGCAGAGGTTGTGCACTTTCCCCACAAGACTTGATTTTCACCAAGACAGGACCTTTCAGAAGCCTTCCCTTAGACCAAATGGACGCGCTCCAAACTATCATCCCACTACCACCAACTGTCCAAATGGCTAAGTTATTGCAACCTATATGATCCAGACAGAGCCCATATTGCCAAGTGGCTGCACTAGAAGCTTCTTAACATTTGGCCTCTCAAATCCCTTTGTTCTTGGGTTGCTTTCCACAAGTGAGATACACAAGGTAAACCATAGAAATGGGCCTTGTGTAACCACTCAACATAACCCATTCACAACCATTCCACCCAGGTGATTTATTCACTTAGTTGTTTTATTACGCAAAAACGTAGTCCAAAGACTTAGAAATATTTATTCATAGCATGAACATATAGCCACCCTTGGTTGCTACTAGCTAGGCTAAGCATGGCATAGATAAGCATCTTAACTTAGAAATTTCTAGCAATTCTACAACTACTAGGATTTCCCAAGCATAGCATATAAGAAAAATATTACCATGCAAGATTAGCAAAATATTTCTAATGCATAGTTGAAAAATATAGGGATAAAATCATGAAGCACCACTTGTCTTGGTAGTTTGAAGAGTAGTTACAATCCTCACAATCACAATCACTATTTGCACCAAAATCTACACATAAAATCATAGCACCAAATCACATACAAAATAAATACAAGCAAAAATATATGGATGCATGCAATATGATATGTGATGATTTTCTAAGCTCAACAAGAGAAGTGCATAGTACTGGTTCATAAACAAGTTCAAAACTTGCCAAACAAACTTTATTTGGACATTAAAACATTTCCTAAATATTTGTAATATACAAAATAGGCCTACACATGTTTCTGTAAATAAAACTATTTTAACAGAAACAAAACATTAAACACATTGCATATATGGAAAGGGCTTTCTCTCCTGATTCCATTGATATAAAATTCATCAAATTTGGACGTGGGAATCAAAAGTTATGAATTAAACAAGTTTTAATATCTAATAGATCTAATTCCAGTTTTTAAATTCAAATCCCAGCCACGCGGCGTGTTCCTATTGGTTGATACCGTTTCGCACCGGATCACACACGTGAGCCGTTAGATCTAACTTATTCTGCATGGCCCAGATCTGTTCGTACCCCTTCGCGTAAGTGATCTATCTAGCCCATCGGATCTAGATGCAACGGTTCGCGATCAAGCGACCAAACTCTGGCGACGCTAGTGGTGGCGAGTGGTGGCGGCAGCTCTTTCTACGGAGGCGCGGTGGCTACAGGGGGGTTTGGGGTCGTCGGAGATGCTTACCAGAGTCGCGGCGGTGTGCTTAAGCTCAATGTGGCAGTGGCTGGTCAAGGGGCGCACAGATGCAGCAGCAGGGTCTCGTCGGAGTTGCTGGCAGCGTCAGATGCTTGTTGATGAAGATGTTGCCGAGGTTCTGCGTTGGCCTAGCATGAGCCAGATGGGTTAGGAGGTGCGCACGGTCTCGGCGATCATGATAGCATCAAAGGGAAGGCAAGGGGCGGTCGTGTTTTACCTGGATTGCACGTCGGAGTCGAGCGGCGGCTCAGGTGTTCGCGGGCGTGAATGAAGACGTCGTCCTGGGTCACGAGAAAGCAAACAGAAGGCATCAGTGAATGCGCAAGGACACGCTGGTCATGTTGGTTTGAACCAGAGACAGGGGCGGTCGGTGCTCATCGAGATTGGTCGCCGGAGTGGGTTCTGTCTGCGGCGAGGTAATGGCAAATACTGGCAGCCTGGAGGCGCTTCGGGCTGGCTTTGTTGGTGGAAATGGCCACGAGGGGGAGTGGTTTAAGTAGCCAGGAGGGGCGAGGGAATTATGCTGCAGATCAATGCCAATTAAGCGCGGAATCAACGCGGCGTTTCTGGAGGAAACGGCGGTGGCGACGGGTCTGCTGTGCGGGTGGAGAAGAAGGATGACTGGCTCGGCCAGTGGCAATGGCAGCGAGCGAAAGTCTTGGTGAGAGAGGGAGAAGGGGAAAACGACCTGGGTGGGCTTAGTGGGCTGGTTTCTCTGTTGGGCTAAATAACTGGCGCCGACCCTTTTCTTTTTCTCAATTCATTTTCTATTTCTGATTTGATTTTCTGAATCCATTTTCAAACAAATTCAAATGCCAATTGAATTCAAATTTGTTCTGGGTTTTTGCAGAGTGTAACAACCATAATTCTGAGTGTAAAACATATGGACTTTCTGTATTACCTTGGTCCTATTGATCAAACAAAATAAATATTGATATGACACTAGATTTGATCAAGTTTTTTAAAATGGTTTTAAATTCACTTTTGTTTTGCAAATTTTTGGTTTAAGCAAATAGCAAGCAAGCAAAACAATCTGAGAGTAACCAGGTTTGATTCATGAACAACAATCTCTCATTGGAGAGTAGCATTTGATTTAATGTTGACCACATAAAATAATGAGCTCATATGCTCCTGTTTTTGAATTGATTTTTGAAATGAACTCTATATGATCATGGATGCATGAATGATATGCATGAGTTTGAAACATGATTTTAGGGATGTTACAAATCTAACCCCCTTAAGGTGAATCTCGCCCTCGAGATTCAGGTTGGCTAGCAAATAGATGAGGGTGGTCTTTCCGAAGATCATCTTCTCTTTCCCAAGTTGCTTCTTCTTCGGAATGATGGTTCCATTGAACTTTGCAGAATTTGATAGTTTTAGTCCGAGTAACTCTTTCCGCGGTCTGAAGAATCTTTATAGGTTTCTCTTCATAGGTGAGATCACTTTCCAATTGGACCTCTTCCAAAGGTATAGTATCCTTCAAAGAAGTTTCTTCCATTTCTGGATGACATTTCTTAAGCTGACTCACATGAAACACATTATGAACTGCTGACAAAGACTCTGGCAATTCAATCTCATAATCAACCTCTCCTTTTCGACTCAGAATCTTGAATGGCCCAACATATCTTGGGGCCAATTTACCTTTGACACCAAATCTTTTCACTCCACGGAGTGGTGACACTCTAAGATAAGCTCTGTCACCGACTTCATAGGTGACTTCTCTACGCTTAGGATCTGTGTAGCTCTTTTGTTAGGACTATGCTATCTTCAATCTGTCCTTAACCAGTTTGACTTTCTCTTCAGCCTCTTTGATGAGTTCTGGCCCGAACAAACTTCTTTCTCCCACACCATTCCATAGCAATGGGGTGGTACACTTTCTCCCATAGAGAAACTCAAATGGTGCCATCTCAATACTGGCTTGGTAGCTGTTATTATAAGAGAATTCTGCGTAAGGCAGACTTTCATCCCAACTTGCTCCATAGTCTAGGGCACATGCCCTCAACATATCTTCAAGAATTTGATTAGTCCTTTCTGTCTGTCCATCAGTCTGAGGATGAAAAGCGGTGCTGAATTCCAACCTCGTTCCCAATGACTCATGTAATTGTCTCCAAAAATGAGAAGTGAATTGAGTTACCCTATCAGACACAATACTCTTGGGTACTCCATTTATACACACAATTCTACTCATATAAATCTTGGCTAACTTAGCACTTGTATAGGTTGTCTTCACGGGTATGAAATGAGCCACTTTAGTTAGGCGATCCACTATTACCCAAATAGAATCATATCCTGACCTGGTCCTTGGTAATCCAATAATGAAATCCATACCAATCTTGTCCCACTTCCAATCAGGAATAGGTAGTGGTTGTAACAATCCTGCTGGTTTCTGATGTTCTGCTTTCACTCTACTACATACATCACACAAAGCAATATGTTCGGCGATGTCCTTCTTGAGATTATTCCACCAAAATCTTTCCTTCATATCCATGTACATTTTGGTGTTACCCGGATGAATGGAATACGGTGAGTTGTGTGCTTCTTGTAAAATCAGTTTTCGAAGCTCCGGATCTTGTGGAACACAGATACGTTTACCATGCCATAAAGTACCCTGTTCGTCTTCATGGAATCCTTTGGCTTTTCCCTTGCCAATCTTTTCCTTAATCTCATGAATTTCCTTATCAGTCTTCTGGGCTTCTTTGATCTTGTCCAACAAAGTAGGTTGAACATCCAAGGTCATGAGATGTCCTTCAGGCACAATCTCCAATCTGATATTTCTAAATTGGGCACACAGATCATCTGGCAATTCTCCCTTAGTAAGAACATTCACAAAAACCTTACGGCTTAGAGCATCCGCTACAACATTTGCTTTACCGCGGTAGTATTGCAAACTTAAGTCATAGTCCTTGATGAGTTCTAGCCATCTTCTTTGTCTCGTGTTAATTTCCTTCTGGGTGAAGATATACTTCAAACTCTTGTGATCTATGAACACTTCACATCGCTTTCCCAAAAGATAATGTCTCCATGTTTTGAGTGCATGGACAACAGAGGCTAACTCTAAATCATGAGTAGGGTAGTTCACTTCATGAGTTTTGAGTTGTCTCGAGGCATAAGCCACAACTTTCCCTTCTTGCATAAGTACTGCACCTAATCCATGATGAGATGCATTGCAATACACTTGGAAATCCTTCTCCAAATCTGCGACATAAGATCGGTCTTGTCACTAGTCTCTTCTTCAATTCCTGAAAGCTGAGTTCACAACCTTCTGACCAAGCAAATTTCTTGTCTTTCTTTAGCAATTATGTCATAGGTTTTGCCACCTTGGAGAAATTCTCAATGAACCTTCTGTAGTATCCTTCCAAGCCAAGGAAACTACAAACTTCTTTTACTGACTTAGGTGATTCCCATTTAGTCACAGCTGAAACTTTAGCAGGATCAACTGCTACTCCATCTCCTGACACAACGTGTCCAAGAAATCCCACTTCATTTAACCAAAATTCACACTTGCTGAATTTGGCATATAACTTATGCTCTCTAAGCTTCTCAAGTATCAAATGTAGATATCCTTCATGCTCTTCTTTGCTCTTGGACTAGATTAGAATGTCATCGATGAAAACGACAACAAACTTATCCAGGAATTCCATGAACACCTTGTTCATCATATTCATGAAGTATGTTGGTGCATTGGTCAAACCAAATGGCATCACGGTATATGATCATGGATGCATGAATGATATGCATGAGTTTGAAACATGATTTTAGGGATGTTACAGTTTGTGCAAAGTTTTTGTATGAAGGAAATTTTCTTAGGAGAAAGAGAAAAGGAATCTGCAGAGTCCGTCTTTGAATAGGTAAAAGTGGTGAAAACAGAAGGTTCGTGAAACTCCAATCTTTTTATATTTTTATGTTTTTAATACATAAGGAAGACTACGAGACGAAACTGAACATGAAACAGAGTCCGGGGTGGACAAACCCACCCCAGGCGCGGGCCCAGCCTGGCCGCGCCTGGAGGGGGTGTGCCACCCTCGAACATCGTCTCTGCCTCGTTTCTGTATCAGTACCTTCCTTATGCCTTGAAACTTTGTAATATATAACCCCCCGATCCCCCGATGTTCTTGCATCGTGTTCTCGTCGTGTTTTCATTTTGATCTGTTTCTGTAAGGAAATCTTCTCAAGTTTAGAGCGCCATGGTCTCCGCCAACGACAAAGGCAAGAATCCCGAGGAAGAAGAACCTCAAGTCCCCAAGGAGGAGGAGATTTTGGTAGGGTATGAAGGTGACATGGAGGAGGACAAGCAACCGGACATTCGCGCTACCATCGCAAGCATTGGATTGGTGGCAAAACCTACCAAAATTAAGAGGACAGCACAGATGCCTACAAGAGGGAAACCTCCACGTCTCTTCTACAATCCACGATCATCTCCACCACGTAACAAGAGACCCTTCCATACACTTATACATGAATATCAATACCAACAGGTGTCCAAAGGGAACTTGCCTTCGGTTTGGGATATGCCCTGTTCTAACAATGCAGAGAAGGATCATGCTAAGGATGAAGAGTGGGGAAAGAATAACAAGGAATGGGATTCTCGGTCCGACATGATCATGAACCGTATAGAGCAAAACTCGGAGCTAATCCGTACTCTTACTTTTGAGTTCGAGGAGTTAAGGAAGCTAATTGAAGAGCTTATCAAGAGAACACCACCACCACCAAAAGAGTAATACATCATCAGGTTTGGCATCCCCTTTGCTTGTTCCAAGCTCGGGGGTAGTGTCACGGTATCACCACCATTATCTTTTATCTTTTACCTTTTTAGTGGATTCATATCTGTGGTAGAGAGGTTATCTTATAGTTTGGTTTGCATGTGGAAGTATCTCTCCTTTAGTTGATTATCTATGTATCCCTTGGTGTGAGTGACTTTATTGAATATTAATGAGAAGTCTCATCTTTTACTTTTTGCACTTCTTATTTTATTTTGCAATCTCTATTATATGATGGATCTTGTTAATCAGTATTGGCATCACTTTGGGAGCATCAAGTGGATCTAAATTGGTTTTGACAAACCGAGTTTTGTTTAGTAGCATTACTTTGAAAGAGAAAAAACAGAAAAAGCTTACAGGTATTTTGTATCATTTGTGTTTCTTTCTTGTTGGCTCATAAGATTAGTATTCTTTATTTAAGATCTTTTGTGTCTTCAAGGTAGAATGCATGTTTGGCTTTATTAATTGTATGTTTGCTTGTTTCTTTCAACTCTTTTGCTTGCTACCCGGCCTTGCTAGCCAAAAACCTGTTTTGAGAAGGCATACTTCTCATGTTTCCAAGCCCTTTGAACCAAAACGTATGCCATTTGTGTCCACCATATCTACCTAGTAGCATTCTTGCTATTCCAAGCAAATTCTCAAGCTTCATCTACCTTTCGAATTAAAAAGTATTTTGTTATGTGAAAACTAGTTAGTAAAGCTCTCGTGAACTTGATGGCACACTTTATTTCTTGCCCCTAATAGACTTGAACCATTGTGCCATCGAAGTTGTATATGCTTGCATCTATACATTGGAATAGGCAGAATTGTGCTGTCACGGTGAACATTTTCAACATTGCACTTGTACTCTGTACACAATTGATATCGTGCTCTTTTTTTATGGATGTCAATGGTGTGAAATAAAGAGGGAACTTGTAAGTCCATGGAATTTTTATCCTATGTTAGAGAAACGTCTGGGCCGTTAGCCTAAGCCATGCCTAATCATGGTGGAAACTTGCAACATCACCATAGTGAGCTATCTATGAAGCATCCTCAATAAAAATCTATGCACATAGTAAATAAAAAGATCGGTGAGATGCTCATTGTCTGCTTACCTTGTCATTTTGGTTATGGGAAAGCTCATGTGCCATGTGCAAGGGGTACCCCATTGGCGGTTCTCAATGATATGCAAATACTTACAATGACAAGAACTTACCTGTGACCGAAGTTGAGTAGCATGAGGAGTGGCCCTCATATTCAAGGGACATGAGATTGCCAACTTATATTTCGTCAAGCATATACTCCATATTTGTGCACTTTAACCTTAATCATCTCAAGATGCCTATGATAGGGGCAATGAGGGCTCAAAGCTAGTAAGTACCATAATCTTTTGGAAGCTCTTTATAACTTGTAATCCCTGCTTCCCTCTAAGAAGGGACCTTTCTCCCACTTCCAAGTTGAGTCAGTAAACCTTCTTCCTCTCTATCTCCAGCAAGCTTTTGAGTTGTTGTGTTTCAAGCATTCATATGATGATTTATTCAATCATGTTATCTTCCTTGTCTGCACAGAACTCTTAACTATTGAGTATTACTTTGAAGTCCTTCACTTGTGAAAAACCTTTGTGAGCAAAGAGTGCTCCTGTTTTGAAACTTCTACAAAAAGCTTTTTGTGAAACTGTTTGCCAGGTGTTCTCTGACCAAGAACAAGTTTGCCAATTCCAATTATGATTTATCTTTATGCATCTCTATTGTGACTGTTGTACTTGGTTGAAAGATAAGTTATATAATGGTGAGTTGCTTTCTTCTATGAGTTCTGCAATGGTAAGTGTGATGCTTCTTGTTCATATTCTTTTATCGACACTTCACTCCATAAACCCGTGGACATGTTTACTAAGCTCAGTTTTTGCTTGGGGACAAGCAAAGTCTAAGCTTGGGGGAGTTGATATGCCCAATTTGCATTACCATTCTATATCATAATTTACCTCTATTCATTAATATTTGTCTTATTATGAGGTATTACTTATGGCCTTTCATCTGTTTATGCATGTTGGATGATTCCTAGAGGATGGACTGCCGGAGTCTGGATTCTGATAGAAAAGAAGTCGTTTCGGTGCAATTTCGTGAAGACCAGAAAAATACCACAAAAATATGGAAACATATTATTTTCCTAGAAGACGAAGGAATCCAGAAGGAGGAGCGAAGAGGGGCCGCAGGGGGCCCACAACCCCTAGGCGCGGGCCCACCTGACCCCGCGCCTAGGGAAGGTGTGGCCCACCTGCCCGGCCTCCGACTCCTCCCCTTCGCCTATATCTTCCCTATGGAACCTTAAGCCTATGGGGCGACCATAGATATATTTCCACCGCCTCTGGGGGCGGAAAACATCGAGAGAGAAATATCTCTCTAGCAGACAGATTTCTGCCGGGGGAATTCCTTCCCGGAGAGGGGAGACCGTCACCATCAACACCATCATCAAGCTAGGCTTCATCGGGATCATCATCATCATCATCCACACCATCATATCCACCAGCACCATCATCACCACTCCATCCCGTTGTAACAATTGTGTTGGATATTGCTTTAGTTCTTAGGGGAATCTTTCCTGGTGTTGATTACTATTGTAGTTGATGCTTGTGAGTGGAACCATTGGATTATTGTTTATGTTCATATTGTTATCCATTATCATATCATCTTTGATCTTGATCCATATGATGTCTCGTGAGTAGTTCGTTTAGTTCTTGAGGACATGGGAGAAGTCATGTTGTTAGTAGTGAATTTGTGTTGAGTTATTATTCAATGGTTTAGTATTTAAGTTGTGGTGCTATTCTTCTAGTGGTGTCATGTGAACGTCGACTACATTATACTTCACCATTTATGGGCCTAGGGGAATGCATTGTGTATTTGGCTACTAATTGTGGGGTTGCCGGAGTGACAGAAACCCGAACCCCCGTTAGGACACCTTTGCAGAAGGGAGCATAAGATCTCAGAGTTTAAGGATGTGGTTAGATTATATCTTAATTACTTTCCTGTAGTTACGGATGTTTGCATGGGGTTTAACACAAGTATGTATTAGTCCAAGTAAGGTCGGTACATTAGCACAGGTTCACCCACACAACACTTACAACACCAGCGAAGAGTACTCAGCTATTTGAAGCGAAAGCACTTGACAGAATTCCCATGTGTCCTCAAGAATGTTTGGTCCTTATAAGTATTTCCACCAGCTTATCCTTTGCTAAGAAAGGATTGGGCCACTTGCTCCGTTTGTTCGTTGTCTTTATTACTTGCTCTTTGTTTTGTTGTCTTATCAGAAAACCACTAAAAATCTATTTGTGAAGTATTCACAGGGATTTCCTGCTCCATACCACTGTTCATCACCTTCTGCTCCTCGTTGGGATCGACACTCCTATTTATCGAAAATACTACGATACACCCCCTATACTTGTGGGTCATCACTAGACTAGCCATATTAGCATCTAGGAAAGGACCTAATGAACCACTCGCATCAAGCATAGTAGAAGTAACATGATGAGCATCAAAAGTTGTTTCAGATTCAGCAGTATAAGGAGTGTGTGTAGGATGAGTATGTGGTGGTGGTGTGACAAGCTTACTTATAACAGACGGTGAATCAAGAGCAACAGAGGTGTTTAGGACTGTACATCTTCTTGTAGTGGATGGTAAAATAGGGAACTTTCCATCACGATACTTACCCATGATGAATGGAGTAGCAGTGAACAATAGTAGATCCAAGTGAACTTACAAATAAAGGTATGCTCCCCGGCAACGGCGCCAGAAAATAGTCTTGATGGCCCACAAGTGTAGGGGATCGCAACAGTCTTCGCGGGTAGTATTACCTAATTTATTGATTCGACACAAGGGGAGCCAAAGAATACTTGTAAGCCTTAACAACTAAGCTGTCAATTCAGCTGCACTTGGAAATAGTTCTTGCTCATAGAGTTTATCAGTAGCAACAGTTTGGTAGTAGCAACAGCAAAGCATCAGCAACAACAATAGTGAAATAGGAGCAATAGTAACAGTAACAGCAAACAGTGGGATCCGAGTGCGGTAGGCATAGGGATGGATGGACGGGAGTTGCATGGACAAGTCTAAACATGTAACTTCAAGATCTAGGGCATTGCAGATAAATAATAAGCATCCAAGTACTAAACAGTCCTAGACATGTGCTCCATATATAGTCATACGTGCTCGCAATGAGAACTTGCACAACATCTTCTCTCCAGCCAGCCTGTGGCAGCGGGGCCTCTAGGGAACTACTGGCAATTAAGGTGCTCCTTTTAATAGAGCACCGGAGCAAGCATTAACACTCTGTTAACACATGTGATCCTCACACCACAGCCATCCCCTCAGGTTGTCCCAATTATTGTCACTTTGGGGCCTTTGGATCTAGACAATGATATGTGTACACAACTTGCAAATAAGACCACAAACAATACTATCATAATGATTTAATAATAAGTTCAGATCTGAGATCATGGCACTCGGGCCCTAATGACAAGCATTAAGCACAACAAGTTGCAACAAAGTCAAATAGAACTAATAAAGATAGTAGGCACTATGTCCTAATAGATCTTATTTGATTACATTATAGAACTCATCCAACCCTACCATCCCCAAGCCTACAGTGGGGGATTACTCACTCATGGATCAGGGAAACATCGATGGTTGATGGAGAGGCATTGGTGATGACGATGGCGATGATCCTCTCCAAATTCCCCATCCCGACAGGGTGCCAGAACGCAGTTTCTGGATCCGAATCTTGGACTCTGGTGGCGGCGGCGGAGCGGAACTCTTTCTGAAAAACTATCGAACCACCCCTGTTTTTAGGTCGAGAGGCATCTTATAGGTGGAGAGGGAGGCCGAGGGGGTGCCTGGGGTGTCTGCACCCCCCTAGGCGCGGCTAGAGGTGGGCCCGCGCCTGGTAGGGGTGTGGGCCCCCCAGGCCCCTTCTCTGTCTCGTCTTCTGGCTCCGTGGGTCTTCTGGTGAAATATAACATTTGGCATATTTTCCAGGATTTTTCCTGATAGTTGATTTTCTGCACAAAAACTAGACACCAAGGTAATTATGCTGAAAACAGCGTCAGTTCGTGTTAGTTGTATCCAAATCACATAAGTTTAGAGGAGAAACAATAGCAAAAGTGTTCGGGAAAGTAGATACGTTTTGGACGTATCAGAAGCTAGGTGTTTATTGCCAGATTCGTAAGAAATAAGGTCACCCTGCAAATGAATGTTGGTGGCGTTATGGCGACGATGATGATGATGATACCCCCAATGGTCACAAAGGTGCTTATGGTGTTGACACCAATTGGGTCATTGACATGGGGAGACAAACCATGTTGCAGGTCAGCTGAACAAGCTCCAGGTCCATGATGCATATCTAGGCCATGATCAAATTCACAATGATAGTGGTCAAGATATGGAAATCGCTAATATTGGTCATTCAGTTTTGCACACCCCTAATAATTCTCTTCAACTTCGTAATATATTACATGTTCCTAGTTCTTCCATGAATCTAGTTTCTGCTCATAAGCTTACTTTAGACAATAATGCCTTTATTGAAATTCACCCTTTATTTTTCTTGAGTAAGGACAAGGCCACGCAGCAAATAATGTTTAGAGGTCCATGTCGAGGTGGTCTTTATCCTCTTGTTCATGTGTCAACGGGTTCCTCCAAGCATGCTTTGGCCAGCGTCAAGCCTTCTTCCTCTACATGGCATTGTCGTCTAGGACATCCTTCATCGTTTATTGTTCAACAAATTCTTAGGAAAAACAATCTTCCTTATACCTTAGAAATAAACTCTTACATATGTGATTCATGCCAACAGGCTAAGAGTCACCAGCTCCCCTATCATGTTTCCACTAGTGTATCCACTCCTCCTTTGTAACAAGTGTTTTTTGATGTTTGGGGTCCTGCTCCCTTGTCTTTAGGCAAACATGCATATCATGTAAGCTTCATCGATGATTTTAGTAAATTTACATGGATTTATCTTCTCAAGAAGTGTTCTGATGTTTATCAAGTGTTTCTAAATTTTCAACAATTTGTTGAGCGCAAGTTTGCTAAAAAGACCATCACCATGCAAACTGATTGGGGTGGTGAATATGAAAAACTTAATGGTTTATTCCAAAAGGTGGGTATTACTCATCATGTTTCATGTCCTCATGCTCACTAACAAAATAGTTCTACTGAACGAAAACACCGTCACATTGTTGAAGTTGGTCTTGCCTTACTTGCCAATGCTTCTATGCCATTAAAATATTGGGATGATGCCTTTCTAACATCCACCTTTCTCATCAATCTCACTCCCGCCAAAGTTATCAACTTTGAGACTCCTACATAACGACTTGTTCACACCAAACCTGACTATGATTCTTTTCGTGTTTTTGGTTGTGCCTGTTGGCCAAATTTGCGCCCATACAATAAGTGTTGGAGATATGCCCAAGAGGCAATAATAAAGTGGTTATTATCATATCTTCATACTTATGATAAATGTTTACATACCATGCTATAATTGTATTAACAGGAAACATTAATACTTGTGTGATTTGTAAACATAACAGAGTCCCTAGTAAAGCCTCTTGTTAAACTAGCTTGTTGGTTAATATATGATCATGGTTTCCTGATCATGAACATAGAGATGTTATTAACAACAGGTTCATATCATTAGGAGAATGATGTGATGGACATACTCCTATAGTTAAGCGTAGCATAAAGATCAAGTCATTTAATATAGTTCATTTTCTATAAGCTTTTTGATACATAGTAACCTAATTCCTTCGACCATGAGATCATGCTTATCACCATCACCGGAAGGATGCTTTGATGACATCAAACACCACACCGTAACTGGGTGGCTATAAAGGTGGCATTGAGTGTTCGGAAAGTATGGGTTGAGACACATGGATCAAGAGTGGGATTTGTCCATCCATATGACGGATAGATATACTGGGCTCCTTGGAATGTCATCCAATTAGCTTGCAAGCATGTGACTGGCTCACAAGGGATCACATACCACGGGAACGAGAAAAGAGTACTTATCGGTAACGAGGTTGAACTAGGTATGCAGAGATGCCGACGATCAAAACCTCGGATAAGTAAACTATCGTGAGACAAAGGGAAATTGGTATTGTATGTAAATGGTTCATTCGATCGCAAAGTGTAGAGGGAGAGTCCCAACCTTTATTAACATAAGGTGGTGTCCCCTGTGTTTACAATGCTAGTCCCTGGATCAATAGCTAGCATCCACAGTTTAGATGTAATATCAAGAAACAAAGGTCATAATATAACTTTATAACCAGGAATAACATAATTTTATTACATCATACATAGCTCATTTGGGTATTACATTACATTGCAGCGGACTGACTATAAGCATGGGGTCCTTCATCTTCAAAGTGCCACAGGCAGATGTTGGTTGTAGACTTTGTAATCCTAATCAATCAATCAATCAATTCTTCTCTAAAGCAATCAAACCTGCAACATTACAGGTTACAGCCACAAGGGTCAATACATTTGAATTGTATTGGCAAGTTTCACTTCTATGTTGAATATAAGTGGATCCTATCATTACATGCATATTTGGCTAAGTAGGGTTTTAGGCTCTTTTGCATAAAGCAATATTTTATCCTGTCTTTTCAAAATGGTTTTGGTCCTTTATCAATCTTTGAAATCTTCTTGGTAAAGCCCAAGTGTTTAAGTTATTATCAAAATCTCCTTGATCTCCTTGGTAACCCCAAGTGTTCAAGTCTTCAACAAAATCTCTTGAGTTCCTTGGTAACCCCAAGTACATCAAGTTTTAACCAAATCTCTTGAGTTCCTTGGTAACCCCAAGTGCATCAAGTTTTTTTTTATTTTAGAAATTGGAATGTCGAGATCTCCCATAGCTTCAAACTTTAGTTGCTCAGTATTGTCCATAACCGGGGACACGGCTAAGTACTTAGATTTTATTATCTTCTCTGCGAAGTAGTACACTTTACCCACATGTCACAATCCCATCTTGTTGCCACCAGTGGCCACTGGATTAGTGCTCACCAAGATGGAGTACTGGCAGATTGAGAATGTGACGAAGTCTTTCCAAAGGGTCCTCCCATACACCTTTGCTATCTTGTCTTCAGCACCCATGTAGGATTCCAGGTCCCCATGTCCAGTAAACTGAAGACAATCTATGGGTCTTCCCAATGTAGTTGACTAAGCCAGAGCCATAATAGCATGTGGTTGCACACGAAAGCCACAATTGGAGAAACATGTTCAATCTCTAAGTTTCCTGGGTGGTTTCCTTTGGAGCACAACACAAAGATATTGCCATAGACATGGTTCCTTTTGTTGCCACCTTCTCCAAAACTTAAAGTATCCTTGGCCACCCAAGTGGTTCATTGAGTCCTTGTTTTATTATGTAAAATCACAAGTCCTTTTCTCAACTTCATAAAATCTCAACATGTATCTCTTTTCAAAATATAGCATGGCTAAGCATGTAACAACTACATTGTTTTCACTAAGGAATGTATAGGGAATCCTATTAGGATTTAGCATAGCATAGGTATAAAATTATTTTCATGCATGTTTTCAGAATCCACTAAGTATAGTGAAAATAATAGGACTTTTAGATGATAGTGTCACTTGCCTTTTTGGTAGGGAAGGATGGTTCACTCCTTGATCTTGCTAGTCTCACACTTTTCTATCTTCACTACAAGTCAATCAAGCAAACACCAAATCAACTAACATTCCAAACCAAAATCAATCAAACAATTTCATACACATAAAACAAGAGAACTAAGTCATGCATGTAAGCATGCAAGAGATAGTTTTATTTGCAAAAGTGGTCTCCACTAGGCTTCTAAGGTCTAAAGTGGTCATTTTCCAAAGTGGCAAGGTCATTTGCAAAAGGGTTTTGTCCAAAAACCATTTTTAAATCCATTCAACATTTTATGTGGTGAAAAACATTTTTATCAAAGCAAAACTTTTAAGTCTTTCACCAAATGAGTTGCTAATTCACAAAACTTGGTGTTTTGGTTCAGTAGGTTTGGTCCAAAACATTTTCCCAAAGTTTTTACTCCAAAATTAATTTCATAGCCAAACCATTATTTTTAAAAGGCTAGAAATGGGCTAAGCCAAATAATCCAGCCTAAACTTTACCAAATTCATTTTCAAAACCATGGGTTGGTTCCTAGGGTCAGTAAGTTCACAACAAACCATTTTGCCAAGGTTTCAAACTCAAAAACATTTTTGAACCATTTTTCTAATCTATACAAGCATACAAATGTTTCTGCAAAAACAAACATTCTATCAGATACTATTTGCTAAACAAAAGGCATGGTTGGCTAGGGCTTGTTCCACTGATTCCAATGATATCAAATTTGTGAATTTTGGACGTGTGGATCAAAAGTTACAGGGTTTTCAAAATCATACCTAAATCAGATTTCAAACTTCTGTTTTAAATAAGAACAGGCCACGCGTCACAACGCTACTGGCTGGTACCGGTTCGGCCGGATCGGCTTTGCGGTGCATTGGATCTAAACAGATCGTGCGGCACAGGACGCGTACCCATTCGCTGTTAAGTGGATCTATCTAGTTCGTTCGATCCAGATCTTATGGTACGCAGTACTTCAACCAAGAATTGGTGGCGCAAGGTCATCGGCGAGTGGCGGAGCGGCCAGATGGTGGCGGCACCGGTGATTCAGGAAGCAAGGGAGGAGGGGAAGATGCTCACCGAGATCACAGAAGGCTGGGGAAGCTCGACGTGGTCTTCTTGGGTCAAGGGGCGCTCTGTCGTGGCGGTAATCGCTCGCCGGAGTTGCTCCTGGCGTCAGACGGTTCTGGTTGTGGTCGGAGACGGTGCTGTGGTTCACCCCGAGACAAAACGAAGACGCGGTTAGATGCGCAGGATCAAGGCAAAGCTGTGTGCATGAACGAGAGGGCGCGGGGCGGTCTGGACTTACCAGGAGACGTCGCTGGAGAAGTTACAGACACGGCGGCGCTCAGAGCTTTGTCGAAGAAGGCATTCTGGGGCGCCCGCGGTTGTATGGGTGGTACGGGGAGAAGCATCTGGGAGTGGGGAGTCTGCTAGTGTGCTCAAGGAGGCATGGGGTGATGCAGATCGGCCGGAATCGACAAGGAAGGTCGCCGGAGACAGAGGTGCTCGGGGAAGAATTGGGGCGGTAGAGGGGAAATGGAGAGGAGGGACAGGCGTTTTAACGTGCATGGTCAAGGGGCCGTTTAATGGCGCGGTTAACGCGTATTACGCTGGACTTAATTTGCCTGCAACGGCCGGCGAGGGGGAAGGCGCTGTCACCG
This sequence comes from Avena insularis, assembly GCA_023614405.1. Taxonomy (NCBI): domain Eukaryota; kingdom Viridiplantae; phylum Streptophyta; class Magnoliopsida; order Poales; family Poaceae; genus Avena; species Avena insularis. Next base: position 303,898,645 of record CM042693.1, on the reverse strand, counting down.
CGGGTGAGAACGATGAATAGGAGGAGGTGGGGTCGACTGGTCAGCGGGAAAGGGAGTGAGGGGAGGGTCCACCAGTCATTCACTGCACGGGTCAGGAAACGAGTGTGAAGCGTTTTTCTTCGGGGAGGGGTAGCTGGGCTGGTTTGTTGGGCTTCTTGGGCTTGGCCAGTTGGACTGAGTCCGACTTCTATTTTTTTCTTCCTGAATCCTTTTTCTTTTTCTATTTCCTATTTCTGTTTTGAAATTTCAAACAACCAAACCACATTCAAATCTATTCAAACTTTCACCACGCTTTGTAACTTTGAACTTGGTTCTGTTCAGTAGCATAAACCAAATTTCCAAAACAAAATAATAATTTTAATAATAGGGTCCATTATTTATTAAATAAATAGACCTTGTTCATAAATCAAAATAGATTTTTTTTAATCCAAACTCCATTTTGAAAACTAAATATTTTCAAACCAAATCAGTAGGTTTTATTTGGGAATACAAAATACTTGGAAAACTTATTTTAAATAAATAAATAAGTTTGATGGTTAATTAAAATAGTAAAACCTTTATTTATAAAACTTGGATATTAAATCCTTATTAATTTATTTTTAAATAAACCTTTACTATTTTTATCAAAACAAAATGTTTTATTTCAAAAGCTTGGCCAAGGTTTAATTTGGCTCTATAATATAATCTTTATTAATAAAACTTCTATTTCATTTGGAAACCAAATCCTTTTATTTTAAAGATCCAAAAATAGTAATTTTAAATATTTTTTTTGTTTTCCTTTAATAAATGTTTTATCATTTTAAATTCCTTTAGGATTTTATTTGATCCAACTTGGTTTGAAGTTCCAATTGAATTCAAAAAGTTTCTTCTGGCCCTGAAAATCAAACAAAGTTTTATTTTATTCATTTATTTTTCACATTACAAGATTTGGAAAATCTTGGGATGTGACAGGCTACCACCCTTAAAATAAATCTCGTCCCGAGATTTGGGAAGGCTAGGGTTACAAGTAGGCTCAAAACAACTAGGGTACTACCACCCTTAAAAATTTTCCAACTAAACTACATGTTGGCTTGTTTGGACTCTTGGGAAAACTTCTCTTGGAAAACATCTGCATAATGTCCTTTATTTCCACATTTGACTCATGGGCCAAGGTTTAGATTCTCCATAGGATTGGTTATCTTGTTCTTCATCTTTTCTGGACAATTGCTTGCATAATGCCCTGGGTTCTTGCAATTGAAACAGTTGATGTCTTTGAGTTCTTTACGTAGCTCTTGTGGACAAGTTGCCACATAATGGCCTAGCTCTTTGCAGTTGTTGCACCATACTTGGCCAATCTCCTTATTCTTCTGGTTCTCTGGGCATTCACCGGAGTAGTGTCCCATTTCCTTACATTTATGACATTGCACATGGCTCTTGTCCTTCTTTTGCTTCTTGGGTTTCTTTGGTCCTTTGAACTGGGTTGTCTTGTTTGGAGGTATGAGTGGTCCTTTTCCTTTCTTGGTAGACTTGGATCCTTCTGGATGGTTTGCAATCATTTGTTGCACTCCTCTTTGTTCAATAATGGAATAAATGGGGCATTGGATAGGAGTATGATTGTTTCCTTCACATAGGTAGCAAGTATCTTGAGAAGTGGGACATTGTCCAACAGGATGTTTCTTTTCACAGTTGGGGCATTGATTTCCATGCTCTTTGGAAGTATGATCCTTGTCTCCACAAATAATGCAAGCTGGGGCTCCATCTAGAACAATATATCTGTCATCCTTGCTGTCACAAACTCTTTTGGAATAGTTTTCTTCCATCTTGATCATTTGATAAGTCACCTTAAGCATCCGTTGGCCTTGAGTTTCCAAAAATCCTTGCAGTGTTGGATCTTCTCCACTAGTGTTAGCTATGAATTGAGCTGTCACTTGGTTCAACTGGTGTTGAGTTGCTATGATCTCTTTCATGCTGTCCTCTTGGTTGGTGTTGGTGTCATCAACCTTGATGTTGGAGTCTCTTGGAGTAGTCATCTGTTTGGGTTGAATGAAGATTAGAATAGACAAGATAGTTCTAAGGAATCAATTCCAATCACACACATCACAATTCACACAAGCAATGTGCATGCAATCACAAACAAAACATTTCACTCAAACACAAAGTTCAAGCACACACTTAGGCAACAAAATATTTTTGTTACACCACATAGGTTGGTGTGGTTTGACTTAACTAAAAATATGGTAGTCCATCTATAGGGTTTACTTGTGATCTTTCCATCCTTCTTTGGTTGATTCTTCTTTACATGAGGTCATGGTTTCCTTGGAAAAACTCTTGGTTACAAAGCTTCAAGTGATGTGGGATCCTTCTAACTTTTGCATTCCCTCAGTCTCTAAATCTTGAGCAAGATTTCCTTGTTTCACTTGTAGTCCTTAGTGGTATCTAAGTTGGAAGTCCTTGGTGAACATGCTGAAGATGTTGAAGTCATTAGAGTTGAAGAAGTTGAAGTCATTAGAGTTGAAGAAGTCCTTTGCACATGTTGAAGTCTTTGGCCATGGGGTAGGCTTTTCCATCAAGTTGAAAATAGAAGAGATGTAGAGTTGAAACCAAAATGGTTGAGGAAAGAGTTTACAAGATTGTTTGTAAATATGTTTGGAACAAATACAACTCCTACTTTTCTAAGGGTTTTTGTCCAATCCTAGGTTTACAAATCCTATAGGCAACACAATGCTCTGATACCATCTGTAGAGGGAGAGTCCCAACCTTTATTAACATAAGGTGGTGTCCCCTGTGTTAACAATGCTAGTCCCTGGATCAATAGCTAGCATCCACAGTTTAGATGTAATATCAAGAAACAAAGGTCATAATATAACTTTATAACCAGGAATAACATAATTTTATTACATCATACATAGCTCATTTGGCTATTACATTACATTGCAGTGGAATGACTATAAGCATGGGGTCCTTCATCTTCAAAGTGCCACAGGCAGATGTTGGTTGTAGACTTTGTAATCCTAATCAATCAATCAATCAATTCTTCTCTAAAGCAATCAAACCTGCAACATTACAGGTTACAGCCACAAGGGTCAATACATTTGAATTGTATTGGCAAGTTTCACTTCTATGTTGAATATAAGTGGATCCTATCATTACATGCATATTTGGCTAAGTAGGGTTTTAGGCTCTTTTGCATAAAGCAATATTTTATCCTGTCTTTTCAAAATGGTTTTGGTCCTTTGTCAATCTTTGAAATCTTCTTGGTAAAGCCCAAGTGTTTAAGTTATTATCAAAATCTCCTTGATCTCCTTGGTAACCCCAAGTGTTCAAGTCTTCAACAAAATCTCTTGAGTTCCTTGGTAACCCCAAGTACATCAAGTTTTAACCAAATCTCTTGAGTTCCTTGGTAACCCCAAGTGCATCAAGTTTTTTTTTATTTTAGAAATTGGAATGTCGAGATCTCCCATAGCTTCAAACTTTAGTTGCTCAGTATTGTCCATAACCGGGGACACGGCTAAGTACTTAGATTTTATTATCTTCTGCAGAAGTAGTACACTTTACCCACATGTCACAATCCCATCTTGTTGCCACCAGTGGCCACTGGATTAGTGCTCACCAAGATGGAGTACTGGCAGATTGAGAATGTGACGAAGTCTTTCCAAAGGGTCCTCCCATACACCTTTGCTAGCTTGTCTTCAGCACCCATGTAGGATTCCAGGTCCCCATGTCCAGTAAACTGAAGACAATCTATGGGTCTTCCCAATGTAGTTGACTAAGCCAGAGCCATAATAGCATGTGGTTGCACACGAAAGCCACAATTGGAGAAACATGTTCAATCTCTAAGTTTCCTGGGTGGTTTCCTTTGGAGCACAACACAAAGATATTGCCATAGACATGGTTCCTTTTGTTGCCACCTTCTCCAAAACTTAAAGTATCCTTGGCCACCCAGGTGGTTCATTGAGTCCTTGTTTTATTATGTAAAATCACAAGTCCTTTTCTCAACTTCATAAAATCTCAACATGTATCTCTTTTCAAAATATAGCATGGCTAAGCATGTAACAACTACATTGTTTTCACTAAGGAATGTATAGGGAATCCTATTAGGATTTAGCATAGCATAGGTATAAAATTATTTTCATGCATGTTTTCAGAATCCACTAAGTATAATGAAAATAATAGGACTTTTAGATGATAGTGTCACTTGCCTTTTTGGTAGGGAAGGATGGTTCACTCCTTGATCTTGCTAGTCTCACACTTTTCTATCTTCACTACAAGTCAATCAAGCAAACACCAAATCAACTAACATTCCAAACCAAAATCAATCAAACAATTTCATACACATAAAACAAGAGAACTAAGTCATGCATGTAAGCATGCAAGAGATAGTTTTATTTGCAAAAGTGGTCTCCACTAGGCTTCTAAGGTCTAAAGTGGTCATTTTCCAAAGTGGCAAGGTCATTTGCAAAAGGGTTTTGTCCAAAAACCATTTTTAAATCCATTCAACATTTTATGTGGTGAAAAACATTTTTATCAAAGCAAAACTTTTAAGTCTTTCACCAAATGAGTTGCTAATTCACAAAACTTGGTGTTTTGGTTCAGTAGGTTTGGTCCAAAACATTTTCCCAAAGTTTTTACTCCAAAATTAATTTCATAGTCAAACCATTATTTTAAAAGGCTAGAAATGGGCTAAGCCAAATAATCCAGCCTAAACTTTACCAAATTAATTTTCAAAACCATGGGTTGGTTCCTAGGGTCAGTAAGTTCACAACAAACCATTTTGCCAAGGTTTCAAACTCAAAAACATTTTTGAACCATTTTTCTAATCTATACAAGCATACAAATATTTCTGCAAAAACAAACATTCTATCAGATACTATTTGCTAAACAAAAGGCATGGTTGGCTAGGGCTTGTTCCACTGATTCCAATGATATCAAATTTGTGAATTTTGGACGTGTGGATCAAAAGTTACAGGGTTTTCAAAATCATACCTAAATCAGATTTCAAACTTCTGTTTTAAATAAGAACAGGCCACGCGTCACAACGCTACTGGCTGGTACCGGTTCGGCCGGATCGGCTCTGCAGTGCGTTGGATCTAAACAGATCGTGCGGCACAGGACGCGTACCCATTTGCTGTTAAGTGGATCTATCTAGTTCGTTCGATCCAGATCTTACGGTACGCAGTACTTCAACCAAGAATTGGTGGCGCAAGGTCATCGGCGAGTGGCGGAGCGGCCAGATGGTGGCGGCGCCGGTGATTCAGGAAGCCAGGGAGGAGGGGAAGATGCTCACCGAGATCGCAGAAGGCTGGGGAAGCTCGACGTGGTCTTCTTGGGTCAAGGGGTGCTCTGTCGTGGCGGTAATCGCTCGCCGGAGTTGCTCCTGGCGTCAGACGGTTCTGGTTGTGGTCGGAGATGGTGCTGTGGTTCACCCCGAGACAAAACGAAGGCGCGGTTAGATCCGCAGGATCAAGGCAAAGCTGTGTGCGTGAACGAGAGGGCGCGGGGCGGTCTGGACTTACCAGGAGACGTCGCCGGAGAAGTTACAGACGAGGCGGCGCTCAGAGCTTTGTCGAAGACGGCATTCTGGGGCGCCCGCGGTTGTATGGGTGGTACGGGGAGAAGCGTCTGGGAGTGGGGAGTCTGCTAGTGTGCTCAGGGAGGCATGGGGTGATGCAGCTCGGCCGGAATCGACAAGGAAGGTCGTCGGAGACAGAGGTGCTCGGGGAAGAATTGGGGCGGCCTAGGGCCGTGTTGAGATGGGGCGACAGAGGGGAAATGGAGAGGAGGGACAGGCGTTTTAACGTGCATGGTCAAGGGGCCGTTTAATGGCGCGGTTAACGCGTATTACACCGGACTTAATTTGCCTGCAACGGCCGGCGAGTGGGAAGGCGCTATCACCGCGGGTGAGAACGATGAATAGGAGGAGGTGGGGTCGGCTGGTCAGCGGGAAAGGGAGTGAGGGGAGGGTCCACCAGTCATTCACTGCACGGGTCAGGAAACGAGTGTGAAGCGTTTTTCTTCGGGGAGGGGTAGCTGGGCTGGTTTGTTGGGCTTCTTGGGCTTGGCCAGTTGGGCTGAGTCCGACTTCTATTTTTTTCTTCCTGAATCCTTTTTCTTTTTCTATTTCCTATTTCTGTTTTGAAATTTCAAACAACCAAACCACATTCAAATCTATTCAAACTTTCACCACGCTTTGTAACTTTGAACTTGGTTCTGTTTAGTAGCATAAACCAAATTTCCAAAACAAAATAATAATTTTAATAATAGGGTCCATTATTTATTAAATAAATAGACCTTGTTCATAAATCAAAATAGATTTTTTTTAATCCAAACTCCATTTTGAAAACTAAATATTTTCAAACCAAATCAGTAGGTTTTATTTGGGAATACAAAATACTTGGAAAACTTATTTTAAATAAATAAATAAGTTTGATGGTTAATTAAAATAGTAAAACCTTTATTTATAAAACTTGGATGTTAAATCCTTATTAATTTATTTTTAAACAAACCTTTACTATTTTTATCAAAACAAAATGTTTTATTTCAAAAGCTTGGCCAAGGTTTAATTTGGCTCTATAATATAATCTTTATTAATAAAACTTCTATTTCATTTGGAAACCAAATCCTTTTATTTTAAAGATCCAAAAATAGTAATTTTAAATATTTTTTTGTTTTCCTTTAATAAATGTTTTATCATTTTAAATCCCTTTAGGATTTTATTTGATCCAACTTGGTTTGAAGTTCCAATTGAATTCAAAAAGTTTCTTCTGGCCCTGAAAATCAAACAAAGTTTTATTTTATTCATTTATTTTTCACATTACAAGATTTGGAAAATCTTGGGATGTGACACAAAGTAATCATAGAAATATGTGGGAGCCATATGAATTTCCAGATTCCTCTATTGGTTATTGATCAGAGAAGTGTCTCGATCATATCCGCATAATTCACGAACCGTAGGGAGACACACTTAAGGATTCGATGTTGTTGAGTAGTTATGGAATGATGAGAAAGAGACTGAATGTTGTTCAGAGTCTTGGATGGGATCCGGGATATCACGAGCAGATCCGGAATGGTCTGGAGAATAAGATTCATATAAGGAAAGTCCTGTTTCGGAGTTGGGGAATGATTCTGGTGTTTTCACCGGGAATGTTCTAGAAGGGTCCGGAAGGTCCGGCACTCTGGAGGGGAAGGGTACATGAATGTATCATAACAAGTTGGAATGGTTGCATCATGTACTAGGTATCATGGCTGGGCAAAATAAAGGGATAAATCAAATCCTAGTTTGAAAAGTCAAACGCCAATTTGAAAAGTCAAACGGCAAGTTTGCTTGGTGGAGGGAGAGTAGGAAACCTACTTAGGGAGGAAGTCCTACTCCCTCCACCCGCCGGCCAAGGAGGAGGAGTTGTAGGAGGACTCCCTCCTCCCAACCGCGCCTCCCTCCCACCTATAAAAGGAGGGGCAGGGGTGCCCCTCTTCCACACACCTCAAACCCTAGCTTTGGCGCCTCCACCTCCAAGTGCAGCCGCCGCCTAGGGTTTACCCTCCAACTCGGCGAGTTGGGGCTCTCCCCAAGCCCTAGCCGCCGTCCAAGCTTCCTTCCTTGGTGCCTCTAAACCCTAGATCACCAAGGCCTCTCTCATAGTCCACCATACTCGCTCCGTCTTAAGGCGAAGCCCTGCGAGATCTCCCCTCTACTTCCGGTACCACGCCGTCGTGCTGCCGGAATCACGAGGAGAGTGCTACAACCTCCGCTGCCTGCTGGAACAAGGGAGAGGAAGGTCTTCATCGAAAATCAATGTTTGACCAAGCTGAAAGTGCTGCCGTAACGCAGCTCGGAAGGATCGCTCACGATCTTGAGATCGGCAAGTGTACGACTACATCACCCACGAGAATCTGCTCTCGTTAACCGCTTTGGAATCTTCGAGGGTGAGTTCCTCTATCGACTCGTTGCTACAATCTAGTAGATAGATCTTGGCTTGTTTGTGTGCATGCAGTAGAATTTTTTTGTTTTCCATGCTACGAACCCCTACAATAAGCACAAACTTTCTTTTTGCTCAAAAAGATGTATGTTTCTTGGATATAGCCCATTACACAAAGGGGTCAAGTGTATTGATGTTACCACCGGTCGTGTTTATATTTCTCGAGATATTGTCTTTGATGAAAACATTTTTTTCCTTTGCTTCCCTACATCCAAGCGCTGGTCGTCGTCTTCGAGAGGAAATTCTTCTTTTGTCTCCAGAAAATCCATCACCAGTTGATACAAATAGGGGTGTGCACACTAATGAACATTATTTGCCGATTGTACCTATGATTGTTTCTTCACAGGCTACTGCTGGTCCTACTTCCTCCAATTCTTCTAAAGAAACTAGATCAAATTCTGAGAAAAATACAACCCCAAACACATGCAATATGGAGACAGAAGAAACAAACGCTACAGGACAAGAAAATCCTAGTTTTCATGTTTATTCTGGGTGTAGATCCTCCTCAGATCGGACGCCCGCTGACAAAGACGCGACGCCACCTGCCCGTTCCGAGCCGCTCCAGTCGCAAATTGCCATGTCACTGTCGCCTTCCTTCCACGTGACCGCGCGTGAAGAATCTCACGCGGGATCGCCGCCTCGGTCCCCTCGGTCCCCGACCCAGTCTCCATCAATCGCACGCCACGACGAGGATAGTGCTGCGCGGCAGGACGCAGGCCAGGACAGCGACGCGGGCAAGGACACTCGGTCCCCGTCTGTTGCACGTCACGCTGCGGACAGTGACACGAGACAGAGCATGGGCCAGAGCAGCCACACGATACAGGGCAAAGGGCGGGGCACAGGTGAAAGGATCGTATGGGCACCTAGAGGGGGGGGTGAATAGGTGCTACTTCAATTTTTCTTCTTTTTCAAATTAAGGCTTGACAATAAGGTAAATTCTCTAGATAATGCAACTATGGTGAATTTACCTATATGACAATTATGCAAGAACTACCACAACACAGAGTAGGAACAAGTAAGTAAAGTGCGGTAAAGGATAGAAGTAACCAAAATGGTGGACGCGGAGACACAAGGATTTGTTTCCCGTAGTTCCTTCCTTTTGAGGGGAAGTATGTCTACGTTTGGAGAGGGGGTGGTTTCAAACCACCAACGCCACGAAAGGCCTCCCTTGTTCTCCGATGAATCTCACCCCAACGGGATCGATTCACCTTCCACTATATCGGCAACCTTCAAGGTGGAAGCCGGCACCTTTACAAGTTTGGGGCACACATCCACAACTTAATCGGAGGCTCCCAAATACAAGCAAGTTGTCAAAGCAATCAAAGACAAGCTTGTAAGAACCAAAACAAGAACTAGGGTTTCCAAGAAACACTAGAGCAAAGGGTCCCTCAATGAAATGAGGGGGAAATGAAGATCTTTGGTGAAGTAGTAGATCGGGGCCTCCTCCTTCGATTCCCCAAAGATCAAAGACTTTGGGTGGTGGAATGAGGAGATCTTGAGATTTGGTGGCTCCAATGGTGGTCTTGACTTTAATGTGTATGAGCATCTTGTCCCAAGGTAGGTGGAGGGGTATTTATACCCCTCCAAGAAATCTGGCCGTTGGAGCCTTTAATGCAGCGGTAGTACCGGAAGTTCAAGCGGTACTACCGGAGAACTCCGGTACTACCGGACCTGTTATCGAACCTGGTACCGGACGACCATCTTTCAAACTTCATAAGCCCTAGCCACAGCGGTACTACCATTGATGCTACTATAAAGCAGTAGTACCGCAAATGGCAACCGGTACTACCGGACGTGCAGTGGAATCAACAGCTTAGTCGGAAAAACTCTCTGTCACGCCAGGTAGCAAAATGCGGTACTACCGCATTTTACTACCTAGGCAGACAGAGGATTTTTGCCAACATACAAAAAGTCTACTGCCACGCCAGGTACTAAAATGTGGTACTACCGCATTTTAGTACCGGAGAAGGCAGTAGCTTTTGACAAGTGGTCAAAAAGCTACTGTCACGCTAGGTACTAAAATGCGGTACTACCGCTTTTTAGTACCTAGCCCGGCAGAGGCTTTTTGATAGCTAGTCAAAACCTTCTGTCGCATCCGGTAGCAAAAAGCGGTACTGGTACCGCGCCAGGCAGACAGTTTTTTGAACATTGTAAAACATTTTCAATGCACCTGCGATACACTTGGCAAATAATTAGTCCGATATGTGTGTTGTTATAAAACACCAAAATCACTAGGGATAGGAAATGCTCTTTCAATCTCCCATTTTTGGTGTTTGATGACAACACACATTTTGTAGGGAAATCTAGTGATGACAAGATATAGATGGGGCTCCCCCTAGATATGTGGAAACAAGCCCCATCCTCTCTAACAAGTTACCTGGGAGTAGAAGTCGCACATAGAGCACATACCTTTGCTAAATAACATGTGATGACCAATATTGATTAGGAATGGGGAGGGTCGTCACATAGGATGGATCCAAATGAGAATAGCCATATTACACACAAGATGGATCCATACGATAACCACATATTCTCACCATACGTAGCACAAATAGTTAGTTCACACATAATAAGTCACACATAATAAGAGGCAAGCAAATAAAGTTCACAAGCGAATAAAAATCAATGGCAAGAACGAGCTTGTGACTTTTCCCTCGCAAATCCCGCATACCTAATGTGCAACTTCTCCCCCTTTGGCAACAAGACGCCAAAAAGGGACAAGAGCAACACTAACGTCCCGGAGATCACTCGTCATCATCATCAACCCAGTCCTCACATGCATCATCATGAGGTGGCGGGGCACGGAAGGAGGAGGTGGCATCATCTTCCCAGTGGCTGTGCTTGGAGATCCATTGGTCTTCTGGGGTAATGTTGTTCTCGGAGCCCTTGGAGACGGTCAAGCCTTGAGCCTCCATCATTTCCTTCTGACGAGCACATGACTTCTTTGCATAGACATGGTCCTCGTACATGCGTTTCTGATTGTCCACTTGGAAGAAGAATATCTTCTTGAGTTTGGCCTCAAACCTCTTGGCCCAAGATGGCTGAGCTGACTTGCGACGTGAGACCACAAAGGCAGCATCCTGCTGCGCATCAGCAGCATCACCGGATTCATCCACAACAGGGTTCCCATCCTCATCAACAATCTGACCATCGGCATTGCGTGGTTTGAGATGGGTCTTGATCAACAAATTCTTGTGGCGCTGGGTGGCAAGACAATGAGAAGGAAAGTCACGGGCAATCATAGGGCACTTGCTAATAATGAGAGCCATGATGTACGGAGCAAAAGGAGGCACCCTCCTTTGAAAAGTGGCACAGACCATTTCATTCCAAATGACATCCATCACATCCATAGGTAGGCCAGAGTCACGGTGGTGATGGGTGGCCATCATAATATCCACCATGAAGGCATGTATCACATCAACATTCCCAGCACGAGGGGCGACGGTCTCACGAAAGATGCGATGCAAGATGTCATATGTAGGGAGAAGCCCTTTGATCTTTCCAGGGATGCCACGCTCCCGGATGTACAGTGGTGCAAGAACATCCTTCTTCATGGGATGATCATTGTCGTGGCACCGAAAGCCAACGGGAGTGTCTTTGCCACAGTCTTCGTACCCGAGAATAGCCCCGAACTCAGCCAATGTTGCTTGCTTTACAACACCCTCGGTCATCCAGGTGAGAGTGCGAGTCTGATTCTTGGCAAAGTGAACGGTTGCATAGAACTGAGCAATGAGCATTGGATCATAGTTGCACCGGAACTCCATAATGGGAAGCAAGCCAATGTTGGTGCAAATGTCAAGGGCCTCACCAAAGTAGTTCAGGTTCTTCCTCACATGATTCATCTCGATCCATTTTTGAGGAACCAAAGTTTTGTCATCTTTCATGAGGATCTCATGGAACACCCGCTCCTAGAAATCTGTAAAGAAGAGGCTACCTTCCCGAGCACGAGAGCGAGCAGCCCCATATGGATTGACAACCCGCAGGTCATGAAATTCCATCTCAGACAAATCAGACAGCAGCTTTGGCCCAGATGGCCCGGAACTATAACTCTTGCAAGGACCGGAGGGAGGAGGAGGTGGAGGAGCTTTACCACGACCAGCACTTTGCTTGACCCCCCCACCCCGACAACCACGAGTTGTTTGTAGTTTCAGACCGGCACTAGGTTGAGGCATGACCTCCTCTTCTGACTCAGTCTCTGATTCTGACTCATAGTCCTCGATCTCATAGTGAGCTTTGGAGCGTTTGCACGATCCCCGGGAACCCCCTGCACCTGTGAAAGAACAAGGGAGATAGCATAGGGGTAAGGGCACAAGAACCTAAGACAGACAGAGGGTTGAACTCTTGGTTTTAAAAAAATTGCTGCTAGTACAGGGCGGTAGTACCGGATCTGCACCGGCGGTAGTACCGGAAAAATATTCCCGGTACTACCAGCCCGCGACCACAGTGCAGATCTGAGACAAAAATCCATGTACGGGCAGTAAATTTGTTGTTAAACAAGAATTCCATCGGACAAAGTGGTAGATCTGGTAAATAGCACACAATACAACCTCAAGAATACGTGTTTTAGCCAAGAATCAAAGTTACCCTAGATTCAATGGATAAAACAAGTGAGAAGATGAGGAGGGCGGTAGTACCGGTGTCCATGGCGGTGGAGAAGAAGGAGGAGCCCGCGGGGAGGCCGGATCCGGTGTGGATCCGGGAAAAGGAGAGAGGGGCGGGGCTCCTGCGGCGTCCTTGTGCTCCTGCGGCGGCGCTGGTGAGGAGTGGAGACGAGGGACTAATGAGGCACTGAGAGGTGCCTCTCCCATGTTTCCAATCTTAACCGACACGCACAAGCGGTAGTACCGGAGCCAAGAGCGGTAGTACCGCTATGCGGTAGTACCGTAAATACCAACCGGTAGTACCGCACCTGGGAAGTTTCCAGACAGGACCCTGGAAACTAAACCAGACGCGGTAGTACCGCTAGCAATTTCCGGTAGTACCGTTTGGCGGTAGTACCGCTTATGAGACCCGGTAGTGCCGTAACCATCAGGACAGAGAGCCAAGATACATAAGATGGAAGGTTCTTGTGCAGAGTAGATGAGTTTTATTGGGGGATAAGAATGGTATGGGTTTAGAGAGTCACACTGATATGGGCCAATGCACTCAAAAATTACTAAAAACATATGGAGAGCGAAATGTGAGTGCACGACCAAAAGAACACAACCAACTAGAGGATGACAAACATGAGTAAGACCCAATTTCAAAAGTGACAAACACGAGTAAACACATCGCCCTCTCCACTGAGAGGGGGCGGTGGCCTAGGCCACCATGTTTGAGTATATTCGGCTTGGCACCACGAAGATATATCTTGGGTCCATTACCGGAACTCATCATTAAGCTCACATATCACAAAATGATATTAAGAGGAATGATTTTGTTTTACTTTGCACATAAGGGGGGAGGGATGGTCCAATCAATTAGGACCGCACTACCCCTATGTCCATGCCTACACCTAAACCAAATATGGGTCGAGTATTAGGTGAGAGTGCAAGATAATCAAGTCAAGCTCCTTGAATCTATGATATTTAGTTCATTCCTCAAGTAGCAAACCTTGCTTCATCAAGTGGCTTCGTGAAGATATCGGCAAGTTGATCTTTGGTTGATACATATGATAGATCAATATCACCTCGAGCAACATGATCTCTAATGAAGTGATGTAGAATCTCAATATGCTTTGTCCTTGTGTGATCCACCGGGTTGTAAGCAATCTTGATGGCACTTTCATTGTCACATAGAAGAGGCACTTTGTCACAATGGACACCGTATTCCTTTAAAGTTTGCCTCATCCATAGCAATTGGGTGTAAGCACTAGCAGCTGCCACATACTCAGCTTCGGCGGTGGAGAGAGATTGTAACATCCCTATAATCATGTTTTCAAAGATTGCATATCATTCATGCATGCATATCATTTTAGGAATTAATTTCAAACTCTTTTGGAAGAAACAGAAACTTGAGTGCTATTATTTCATGTGAGCAAACCTTGATCGAATGCCACTCTCAAGAGAGAGAAGATTTGTTTTAAAAACCATTGTTTGAATTCATAGGATTGGTTGGATGAGTTCCAAGCTTGGAAAAAAAAATTCAAGAACAAATATGGTTTTAAAACTATTTTCAAATCTTCATCAAACCATGTGCTAAGGCACTGTTATTTTAAAAATCTTCAAAGGACCAAGCAATTACAATGAGACTGCAAGGTTTTATGTCTAATTTTATGAAGTTTATACTTTACAAAATCCAGAAAAGGTTTGGATTTCAAATGCTTTTGAATTGTTTGAAAATGAATCCTGAAATTCATTCTGGAAAAAGAAAAAGAATTGGAAAACCCAACTGGGCCTGGCGCCACCATTCTAGCCCAGCAAGCGAATCAGCCCACCCGGGTTCCCTCCTTCTCCTCTGTTTCTCACCGCGCTCGCGCACACCCCCTCGCTGACAACCGGGCCCCACAGCCACGTCACCCTGTCGTCCCCAAATCTCACCTGCGACCAGCGCCGCCGCGGCCGTTTCCTCCCGAGCAAATGCTCTTCAATCCCATTGATGCTGCGCGTTAATCTCGCCCCTGCTCCGGCTATTTAACCTCCACCCCTCTGTGACCATTTCCCCTCACCTAGCGTCCCCACTCCGCCACCAGGCTGCCCCAATATCGCTTGCACCGCCGCAGTACCGAGCCGCTCCGACGTGCGATTCCGGTGAGCTCTCGTCGCCCCTTGCCTTATAATATTTCCAGCATGATCGCAGCAACCTTGCGCATCTTCTAACCCCAATGGTGCATGCTAGGACTATCTGGAGCCTCGCCAACAACGACGACCGCAAGTGCCCGACGCAGCCGCAAACTCTGACAAGCTCCCCTGGTTTGTACTGTCCGTGCCTTCCTTTACCATTCATACTCACACGATCGCCTCGTCTTCACGCATCTAACGCCACCTCTCCCATGCCTTAGCGTGAACCGTAGTGTCGTCACTGTCTCCAACAACAAACGCCCGACGACAGCAACGACTCTGGCGAGCAATACCTGTCGACCTCGAGCGCCCCTTCACCATCCAAGCCTACCTTGAGCATCAGCAGCGCAAGGCGAACTTGGTAAGCCACCTTACCCTCTCCCGTGTGACCTAGATCGTCGGCAACGTCTCTGACAGAGCCGCCGCCGCCACTCGTCGCTGCTAGCGCGGCCAGGCTTTGGTCGCTTGATCGCGAACCGTTGGATCTAGATCCAACGTGTTAGATAGATCACTTAAATGAAGGGGTACGGAACAGATCTGGCCGTGCGATTTAAGTTAGATCTGACGGCCCACGTCAGTCGATCCACGCGAAACGGTATGGGCGAATAGAATCACGCCGCGTGGCCAGTCCTTTGTTTTAAAAACAGAATTTAGATCTATTAGATGTGTAAACTTGAAAAATTCATAACTTTTGATTCCCACATCCAAATTTGACAAATTTTATATCATTGGAATCAGGAGAGAAAATCCTTTCTGTTTATGCAATTTGTTTAATGTTTTGCCTCTGAATAAATGTTTGTTTTTACAGAAACATTTGTAGGCATAATTTGATATAGTAATTGTATGAAAAATGTTATGTTGTTCAAATAAAGTTTATTTGGCATGTATTGGACTTGTTTAAGATTCAGTACTGTGTACTTGTCTTGTTTGGTGTAGAAAATCATCACATGGCATTTTGCATACATTCATGTATTTTTGCTTGTATATAATGTGTATGTGATTTTGTGCCATTATTTTATGTGTAGATTTTAGTGCAAATAGATATTGTGATTGTGGAGATTGTTGCTACTCCCCAAACTAACAAGGAAAGTGGTGCTTCATGGTTTTATTCCTATGTTTTTCAACTATGCACTAGAAATATTTTGCTAGCCTTGCATGAATATTTTGATCTATATGCTATGCTTGGGAAATCCTAGTAGTTGTAGAATTGCTAGAAATTTCTAAGTTAAGATGCTTATCAATGCCATGCTTAGCCTAGCTAGTAGCAACCAAGGGTGGTTATATATTCATGCTATGAGAAAATATTTTTAAGTCTTTGGACTTATGTTTTTGCTTAATAAAACAACTAAGTGAATGAAACACCTGGGTGGAATGGAAAGAATGGTTTATGTTGAGTGGTTACACAAGGCCCATTTCTATGGATTACCTTGTGTATCTCACTCGTGGAAAGCCACCCAGGAAAAAGGGATTTGAGAGGCCAAATGTTAAGAAGCTTCTAGTGCAGCCACATGACAATATGGGCTCTGCCTGGATCACATAGGTTGCAATATTTTAGCCATTTGGACAGTTGGTGGTAGTGGGATGATAGGTTGGAACGCGTCCATTTGGTCTAAGGGAAGGCTTCTGAAAGGTCATGTCTTGGTGAAAATCAAGTCTTGAGGGGAAAGTGCACAACCTCTGCAGATGGAAGAATCTAAGTACTTAGCCATGTACCTGGTATTGGAAAACTTGAGCATCAAGACATGGAAGCTATCAAGAATCTCCTCATCCCAATTTCTAAGTTAAAACTTGTGGTTGAACAAGGGTGAAGGTTCACCAATTTCTATTGGTGGTTCCTTGGGAAAGTTTTGTCAAAGAAAAACTTAGTGTTTTCAACTAATAGGTAAAACCTATTTTGAGCAAAGCAAGCCTAAGCTACACTTAGCCAAAATGCATATAGTATCTAGACTACTAATATTCTACTAAGGTATCACTTGCCAATACTATTCCAATGTATTGACTCACTATGGCTGTAACTTGTGATGTTGCAGGTTATTCTGATGATGATTAGGGGTTATGAGTCTACACTCAACATCCTTGCCTGTGGCACATGAAGATGAAGACTTATATATCTTATTATATATTTGAACTCTTGTATTAGGCCTGTGGCCATGGAGTTTGTAAAAGACTATGTTTGTCTCTGAAATGATATCTAATAATGACCTTTGTTTCTATGTACTTCATCTTAAACTGTGGATGCTAGCATTGATCCAGGGACTAGCATTGCAATCACAGGGATCCTTACCTTTATAAAGGGAGGGATCTTACAGATGGTATCAGAGCACTGTGTTCCCTGTAGGATTATGACCCTAGGATTGGATTAGAAACCACTAAGGAAAAAAAATTCCAACAACTTCCACACTTGTCTTATTCTTCTCGTAAACTTTTCTAATCTTCTTTCTCATCTCTACTGATAGAAGTATGCATTGTTAGCCTTTAGACTAGAGAGTGAAAGATGTTTTATACCTTGTTAGTTGGACCACCACACTTATCATTATATTTCCAAATTTTTTAACTAATTGTCATTGAACCTTAGATGTTTGTATAATATGAATTGTGTGTTTGTTTGCCAATGATATGCTTGAGTCACCTTGTCTTGTGTGTTTCTATTGATGCTGTTTCTAACTTTTTCTATTTTATAAAATAGATTCCTAATGTTACTATCAGCACGGTTGAAGAGTTCAAGGGAACTCGTTTTGGCACTCGTCTTATTGAGCTCACTAGTGTGCTCAATCTCCCACTTCCTACCATCATGATGCTTCCCCTCACCAAGTTCGAGAGGAAGGACCTTTGGGGCTTCAAGGTTACTCAACCAGGACGCCAGACTGAGCCAGCCACGGAGGCCATCACCTTCAAGATCATGCATGATGACAAGGAGAGAGGCCTAGAGGTAGTCATGCAGGATTTGCTTGGACGTTTGCTAGGGAGACACTCTCGGGAGATTAGAGGTACTCACTTCCACGCCTTCGGTAGACGTGATGAGGATGGAGAGGCCATTGACTTCGAGGACACTGCTAGGGAGACGGCAGAGCCGATTCGACTATACCTCCAAGACTTAGAGGTTCTTCTTAGGCACCTAGATACTGATAGGACCAACATCATGCTTAGCAATGACGAACTCCAGGTGCAGCTTCATGAGAAAGACAAGCTCTTCGCGGAGCAAGATGAGATAGTCAAGGAGATGGAGACGAAGTTTGAGAGTCAGGATAGAAAGTTCAAGAGTCAAGAGAAAAGAGTCCAAGATAGGAACAAGAGGATTCGAGACATGACTGCAGAACTAGAGGCCAAGGACTTTCAGCTCGAGCATCAGCAGGTGGTGATTGAGATACTTCATTCACAGAAGAGGGCTCTCAAAGCCAAGGTAGAGACCTTGACCACCAATGTCGAGGAGTACAAGACCGCTATGGAGAATGCAGGTCTTACACTTGTCGACGAGGAGGTTGATGCAGAGGAGTAGTGATGACTACTCATTTACCTTATGTTTATCATACTTTTGATTATTGAGTCGCAATGACCATACAACATGTGGATGGCTTGCTATTGGTGTGTTTACTTTCCAAAACTTGTTGTTTATGTTATTGAACTTATGTTATTTTGATGCATGCTTGGTGTTTGTCTATGTGATGTATTGTGCATGTTAAGCATATATGGGTATCTTATTCTTATCCTTATTGAAAACCACAGATGCCTCCCCGACGTGCCAATTCCAACCCTAACAACAACAATATCACCCCTGAGATGCAGCAGATGATGACAGCTCAGACGCAACTTATGCAGATGATGACCATGTTCATACAGAATCAGAACAACAACAACAATAACAACAACAACAACAACAATCAGAATAACCCACCGGGTTTTGACATGCTTACCAGATTCTTAAGACTAAGGCCAGCAAAGTTCTTAGGAACTACTGATCCCATGGTGGCCAATGATTGGCTACGCTCAGTGAACAAGGATTTGGTAACTGTTGGTTGTACTGATGAGGAGAAAGTAAGGTTTGCAGCACACTTGTTGGAAGGACCAGCAGCTACTTGGTGGGATAACTTCCAGATCACCACTCCCATTGAGGATGTGACATGGGCTATCTTTGAAGATGGTTTCCGTACTGCTCACATCTCATCGGGAGTGATGAGTTTGAAGAAGAAGGAGTTTCATAACTTGAAGCAGCGCCACCACGGTGTGGCTGAATACATTGAGGAGTTCAACAATCTGGCGCGTTATGCACCGGATGAAGTTGACACTGATGCTAAGAGGAAAGAGAAGTTCCTTGAAGGATTGAACAATGAATTGAACCTGCAATTAGCTGTGGCCTATGTCCCCATATATCAGTCTCTTTGTGACAAGGCTGCCATCTTGGAGAGCAAGATGAAACAAGTTGAAAGCAGGAAGAGGAAGCACTCTGACAAGCACAACTCGGGATCGTCTCACAAGCGTTCCCATTATGATGATAGTGAGAATTATGGATCCCACAAGCATGGGAAGTACAACAAACACCACAACCACAACCATCATCATGACAACAAGCATTACCGTAGTCATGACAATGACAAGTACCAAAATCACAAGAGTGGGTACAAGAACCACCACAATGGAAGTGGAAGTGGTAGTGGAAGCCAGCCTGTCAAGAAGGATCTTAGTCAGGTTGAATGTTTCAAGTGCAAGAAGATGGGGCATTATGCAAATAAATGCCCATAAAAGAAAGTTGAAGGACTCAACAAGCCCAACCCATTTCAAAAGGGACAGGTGAACCACATCAATGTGGAAGAGATGTATGAGGAACATGATGTTCTTGCTGGTAAGTTCAAACTCAATTCTTTTCCAGTATTTGTTCTCTTTGATACTGTTGCATCTCATTCATTCATGTCAAGAGCATTTGTTGAAAGAAATGAACTACCGGTAGAAATTTTTGGGTGTCCTATAAAAGTAAGTTCTCCTGGCGGAGAAATGATAGTGAACTCAGGATGTCATGATCTAGCCATAGAGTTTGGGAAGTATAAGTTTCCCGTTAATCTGATAATCCTAAACTCCCAAGGATTGGATGTCATTTTGGGAATGGACTGGATGACTAAGCACAAGGGAGTGATAGATTGTGCCAACCATACTGTCTCACTCACAACTCCAAAAAACAAAAGGATTAGATTCAAGACCAACTTTGAATCGAAAAGGAATAAGCTAAATTCTCTTAAGGGGGTTAGCATAGAAACTGTGCCAATTGTGAGTGAATATCCGGATGTATTTCCGGAAGAATTGTCGGGAATGCCACCAGATAGAGATGTGGAGTTTCTTATTGATTTGCTACCAGGATCTAGACCAATAGAAAAAAGACCGTACAAGATGCCAGTTGATGAGTTGAAAGAACTCAAGAAACAACTTGGAGAACAGTTGCAGAAAGGATTTATTCAACCAAGTTCTTCATCTTGGGGAGCACCAGTTTTGTTTGTGGAAAAGAAGGATAGAAGTCAAAGGTTATGCATAGATTACCGTTCACTCAATGAGGTGACTATCAAGAACAAATACCCTTTTCCTAGAATCAATGGCATGTTTGATCAACTAGAAGGAGCATGTGTGTTCTCAAAGATTGATCTCCGATTAGGATATTTTCAGCTTAAGATAAGGGAACAAGACATACCTAAGACAGCTTTCACCACTAGGTATGGATTGTATGAGTACACCGTGATGCCATTTGGTTTGACCAATGCACCAGCATACTTTATGAATATGATGAACAAGGTGTTCATGGAGTTCCTTGACAAGTTTGTTGTCATTTTCATCGATGACATTTTGATCTACTCTAAGAGCAAAGAAGAGCATGAAGTGCATTTGCGTTTGATACTTGAGAAACTTAGAGAGCATAAGTTGTATGCCAAATTCAGCAAGTGTGAGTTTTGGTTGAATGAAGTTGGATTTCTTGGACACGTTGTGTCAGGAGATGGTGTAGCAGTTGATCCTGCTAAAGTTTCAGCAGTAACTGAATGGGAATCTCCAAAGTCAGTGAAAGAGGTTTGTAGTTTCCTTGGCTTGGCAGGATACTACGGAAGATTCATTGAGAATTTCTCCAAGATAGCTAAGCCAATGAAAGAATTGCTAAAGAAAGACAAGAAATTTGCTTGGTCTGAAGGATGTGAACTCAGTTTCCAAGAATTGAAGAAGAGACAAGTGACAGCACCGGTCTTATGTCTGCCAGATTTGGAGAAAGATTTCCAAGTATATTGTGATGCATCTCTTCATGGATTAGGTGCAATGCTAATGCAAGAAGGGAAAGTTGTGGCTTATGCATCGAGACAACTCAAAACTCATGAGGTAAACTACCCAACTCATGATTTAGAGTTAGCCTCTGTTGTCCATGCACTCAAAACATGGAGACACTATCTTTTGGGAAAGCGATGTGAAGTATTCATAGATCACAAAAGTGTGAAGTATATCTTCACCCAGAAAGAAATTAACATGAGACAAAGAAGATTGCTAGAACTCATCAAGGACTATGACTTGAGTTTGCAATACCACCCCGGTAAAGCAAATGTTGTAGCGGATGCTCTAAGCCGTAAGGTTTTTGTGAATGGCCTTACTAAGGGAGAATTGCCAGATGATCTGTGTGCCCAATTTAGAGATCTCAGATTGGAGATTGTGCCTGAAGGACATCTCATGACATTGGATGTTCAACCCACTTTGTTGGACAAAATCAAAGAATCCCAAAAGACAGATAAGGAAATTGAAGAGATCAAAGAAAAGAGTGGCAAAGGAAAAGCCAAAGGGTTCCATGAAGACGAACAGGGTACTTTATGGTATGGAAAACGTATCTGTGTTCCACAAGATCCGGAGCTTCGGAAACTGATTTTACAAGAAGCACACAACTCACCATATTCTATTCATCCAGGTAACACCAAAATGTACATGGATATGAAAGAAAGATTTTGGTGGAATAATCTCAAGAAAGACATCGCCGAACATATTGCTTTGTGTGATGTATGTAGTAGAGTGAAAGTGGAACATCAGAAACCAGCAGGATTGCTACAACCACTATCTATTCCTGATTGGAAGTGGGACAAGATTGGCATGGATTTCATCACCGGATTGCCAAGGACCAGGTCAGGATATGATTCTATTTGGGTAGTAGTGGATCGCCTAACTAAAGTAGCTCATTTCATACCCGTGAATACAACATATACAAGTGCTAAGTTAGCAAAGATCTATATGAGTAGAATTGTATGTCTACATGGAGTACCCAAGAGTATTGTGTCTGATAGGGGAACTCAATTCACTTCTCATTTTTGGAGGCAATTACATGAGCCATTAGGAACAAGGTTGGAATTCAGCACTGCTTTTCATCCTAAGACTGATGGACAAACAGAAAGGACCAACCAGATTCTTGAAGATATGTTGAGTGCATGTGCTCTAGACTATGGAGCTAGTTGGGATGAAAGTCTGCCTTACGCAGAATTCTCTTACAATAATAGCTATCAAGCCAGTATTGAGATGGCACCATTTGAGTTTCTCTATGGGAGAAAATGTACCACCCCATTGCTATGGAATGGTGTGGGAGAAAGAAGTTTGTTCGGACCAGAACTGATCAAAGAGGCTGAAGAGAAAGTCAAGCTAGTTAAGGACAGATTGAAGATAGCACAATCCCAATAGAAGAGCTACGCAGATCCTAAGCGTAGAGAAGTCACCTATGAAGTGGGTGATAGAGCTTATCTTAGAGTGTCACCACTTCGTGGAGTGAAGAGATTTGGTGTCAAAGGTAAATTGGCCCCAAGATATGTTGGACCATTCAAGATTCTGAGTCGTAAAGGATAAGTAGCTTATGAGATTGAATTGCTGGAATCATTGTCTGCCGTTCACAATGTGTTTCTGTAAGATCCCTCCTTTATAAAGGAAAAGGGATCCCTGTGTAAGATCCCTATTTCTGGAGTGATGTTGTTGTTATTGGGGTTGGGGTTTGCACGACGGGGAGGCATCTGTGGTTGGTTCAATAGAGATAAGAATGAGATATCCATAGATGCTTTCATGAACAATACATCACATAAACAATCACAAAGCATGCAACATAATGATAAAGGTTCAACAACCAGATAACAAGTTCGCAAAGTAAAACACACATCAATAACAAGCCATCCACATGTTGGATGGTCAAATAACAAGTTCTCAACGACAAGTATGATAATAAATGATAAATGAGTAGTCAAATCTACTCCTCGGCATCAACCTCCTCCTCGACAAAGGTAAGACCTGCGTTCTCCATCGCGGTCTTGTATTCCTCGAAGCTGGTGGTCAAGGTCTCTATCTTGGCTTTGAGAGCCCTCTTCTGGGAATGAAGCCTCTTAATCACCGTCTGCTGATGCTCGAGCTCGAAGTCCTTGGCCTGCAGTTCTTCAGTCATGTCCCGGATCTTCTTGTTCCTATCCTGGACTCGCTTCTCCTGACTCTTGAACTTTCTGTCCTGGCTCTCGAACTTCGCCTCCATCTCCTTGACTATCTCATCTTGCTCCGCGAAGAGCTTGTCCTTCTCGCGAAGCTGCACCTGGAGTTCGTCATTGTTGAGCATGACGTTGGTCCTATCAGAGTCCACGTGCCTAATGAGAGCCTCTAAGTCCTGGAGGTATAGGCGAATCGGCTCCGCTGTCTCCCTCGAAGTGTCCTCGAAGTCGATGGACTCTCCATCCTCGTCACGTCTACCGAAGATGTGAAAGTGAGTACCTCTAACCTGTCGAGAGTGTCTCCCTAGAAGACGTCCTATCAGATCCTGCATGACTACCTCAAGGCCTCTCTCCTTGTCATCGTGCATGAGCTTGAAGACGATGGCCTCTGTGGTAGGCTCAGTCTGGCGTCCGGGCTGGTTGACCTTGAAACCCCAAAGGTCTTTCCTCTCAAACTTGGTGAGGGGAAGCACCATGATGATAGGAAGAGGGAGATTGAGCAAAGTAGTAAGCTCAACAATACGAGGACCAAAGCGAGTTCCCTGGAACTCCTCAACAGTGCTGATGGTAACAGTAGGCATCTATTTATAAGATAGAAAAAGTTAGAACAACACAATTCAAGATAAAACACAAGACAAAACATCACATACATATCCTTGGAAATCAAAACACACAAGTCATGGCATACATGGATCCATTACAACAACCAAGGTTCAACTTATTTTAAGCAACATTTGGAAAATAGGGTGATAAGTCGTGGTCCAACTAACGAAGTACGTTTACAATCCTATCTCACTGGATCTGTTGGCTAACATAATGTTTCTAGAAGCAATCAGTCTATCTTGCTCACATGACTCCATCACTAAGTCTATAATGTCTCCTCTTAAGGTTTGGTTGGTAGCCTCCAACTCTTGGGTATGTTTCTTCTCTTCTTTCAGGCTATTTTGGATGTTGAACATTTTGCACTTGACTCTTTCACCAAGTTCTTTGATGGTCTTCCAAGCTGCATCCCTTGCTGAGTCAAAGAATGTAGGGTGCATCACTGAATTGGTGAACATGCAGAATCCTGAGTCCTTGTGGTTGTCTTCCTTTTTTATACAAGTGAAGTTGCACCCACCAGTACTCAACTCCTTCATCCATCACAGGAAAACCTTTGTACACAGCTGCACCATGTATTTCCATTGCAACCATGAGGTCCTTGAGAGCCTTGGGGAATTCTGTCTCACACTCCAAAGTCATTGTCATGAGTGGTCCTTTCCTCACGGCTTCGTTGATGGAGTTCGTCTACAATTAGAGATGAGGAAGAAGATTAGAAAAGTTTACGAGAAGAATAGACAAGTGTAGAGGTTGTTGAAATTTTTTCCTTAGTGGTTTCCAATCCTAGGGTCATAATCCTACAGGCAACATAGTGCTCTGATACCATCTGTAAGATCCCTCCTTTATAAAGAAAAAAGGATCCCTGTGATTGCAATGCTAGTCCGTGGATCATTGCTAGCATCCACAGTTTAAGATGAAGTACACAGAAACAAAGGTCATTATTACAGTCATTCCAGAGACAACATAGTCTTTACAACTCCAAGGCCACAGGCCTAGTACAAGAGTTTGAATAAGTAAATAAATAAAAGTCTTCATCTTCATGTGCCACAGGCAAACATGTTGAGTGTAGACTCACGACTCCTAATCCTCATCAGAGTAACCTGCAACATCACAAGTTACAGACACAGTGGGTCAATACATTGGAATAGTATTGGCAAGTGATACCTTAGTATAATTTAGGTGGACTAGATACTATATGCAATTTGGCTAAGTGTAGCTTGGCTTGCTTTGCTCAAAATAGGTTTTGCCTATTAGTTGAAATCACTAAGTTTTTCTTTGTCAAAACTTTTCCCAAGGAACCACCAATAGACATTGAGGTCCTTCACCCTTGTTCACCCACAAGTTTTTACTTAGAAATTGGGATGAGCAGATTCTTGATAGCTTCCATGTCTTGATGCTCAAGTTGTCCTTTTCCAGGGACATGGCTAAGTACTTAGATTCTTCCATCTGCAGAGGTTGTGCACTTTCCCCACCAGACTTGATTTTCACCAAGACAGGACCTTTCAGAAGCCTTCCCTTAGACCAAATGGACGCGCTCCAACCTATCATTCCCACTACCACCAACTGTCCAAATGGCTAAGTTCTAGCAACCTATGTGATCCAGGCAGAGCCCATATTGCCAAGTGGCTGCACTAGAAGCTTCTCAACACTTGGCCTCTAAAATCTCTTTGTTCCTGGGTGGCTTTCCACAAGTGAGATACACAAGGTTCACCAGTCCCCTGGCCTTGTGTAACCACTCAACACAAACCACTCCTTCCATTCCACCCAGGTGTTTCATTTACTTAGTTGTTTTATTAGGCAAAACATAAGTCTAAAAGACTTAGAAATATTTTCATCATAGCATCTATATTTCACCAACCCTTGGTTGCTACTAACTAGGCTAAGCATGGCATGGATAGCATCTTAACTTAGAAATTTTCTAGCAATTCTACCACTACTAGGATTTCCCAACATGGCATATAAGCAAAATATAACATGCAAGTCTAACAAAATATTTCTAATGCTTAGTAGAAAACATAGGGATAGAAATATTCATGAAGCACCACTTTCCTTGGTAGTTTGGAGAGTAGCTACACTCCTCACAATCACAATCACTAGCACCAAAATCTACACAAAGAATCATAGCCACAAATCACATACAAAACATATACAAACAAAAATATATGCATGCATGCAATATGATATGTGATGATTTTTAAAACTCAAGAAAACAAGTGTACAGTATTGGTTCATAAACAAGTTTAAAACTTGCCAAACAACATTTAATTAAACCCTAAAACAATTCTTAAATAGTTCATATACTCAAATTAGCCCTACACAAGTTTCTGCAAATAAAACCATTTTAACAGAAGCAAAACATTAAACACGTTGCATATTTAGAAATGCCTTGCTCTCCTGATTCCAACGATATAAAATTTGTCAAATTCTAACGTGGAGATCAAAAGTTATAGCCAAAACAAATTTAAACATCTAATAGATTCAAATTCTGTTTTTAAACCTAAACAGCTGCCACACGTCTTAATCTAATTGGCCCGTACCGCTTCCCTCAGGATCGCGTCTGTGAGCCGTTAGATCTACTTAACCTGCATGGCCCAGATCTACTCGTAACGGTTCGTTAAGTGATCTAATCTCGCACCCTGGATCCAGATCCAATGGCTCTGGATCAAACGACCAAAGATGGGCGGCGCTGGCGGTGGCTACTGGCGGCGGCGAGCTCTGCCTACGGCGGCGCGGCAATACAGGTGGCTCTGGGGTCGTCGGAGATGCTTACCAGAAACTGGACGATGCGCTGATCCTCAACCTGGCGACGGCTTGGCTAGGGGCGCACGGAGTTGGTCGCTGGAGCTCGTCGGAGTTGCAGGCGGCGTCTGGATTGGGTGGACGACGACGTTGGCGAGGCTCCTGGTCACCCTAGCATGCACAAACAGCATCAGGAGATGCGCAAGACTACGGCGAGCAAGATCGTGTGCATCAGAGGCAGAGGGGAATAAGGGGCTCACCGAATTTGACCGCCGGAGTTGAGGATGTCGTCGGGGCTTGCTGTGCTTGTCGAAGACGATGACCTGGAGCGTTACAGAAGGAATCAACGGTGTCAGTAGATGCGCAAGGAAGTGGCGAGGCTGTCTACAAGAACCAGAGGGAGAGGGGCGCACGGGGCTCACTGGAATCGATCGCCGGAGTGCTCTCTGTCTGCGGCGGTGCGAGTACGATTGCGGGCAGCCTGGGGCGTAGAGGTGGCGCTAGGTGAGGGGAAATGGCCGCGGTGCAGAGGGGGTCTTATAGCCAGAGCGGGGGCGAGGATCGCGCACAGAATCAAGGGCAATTAAGCGAGGAATCAACGCGGCAGTGAAGGGCGGAGGAAACGGCCGGCGACGTGGTAGTGGCGCGATTTGGGGAAGAAGGGGTGAGCTGGCGAGGTCCACCGGTCAGCGAGTGAAACAGAGAGGGGGTGGGGTCCTGGCGTCAGTGACCCGTTGGGTTCGTTCGCGAGTGAGAGAGAGAGAGAGGGGAAACCCGGGTGGGCTAACTGGGTTGGATTCGCAGTTGGGCCAGATTGGCAGTGCTGGCCTTTTTCCATTTCTTTTCTCCTTTTCTTTTTCTGTTTTGATTTTCTGGAATGCTTTTCAAATCCAAATCCAATGAGTTTGAAATCAAATCTTCTCTAGGTTTTTATATTGTAAACCTTGCACTCAAATGTGTGTCAAACACTTCTGTTCAACAAAAACACTTTGACCAAATGAAAATAAAAATAAAACCAAGCCTTTATGTGATATATATAATAGGCATAGTATTGGTTTTATTTTACTTATTTTGTTTTGAAACTTTGTTCAAACTTTTGATGGTGTCTAAGTTTGAATTCAAACCTTACTGAACAAATCAAGCACTCTTCTTATTGAAAGGTAGCACTAAGGCTAGAGCAACTTACATGAAATGATAAGCATAAAAGCTTCTGTTTTGAAATGATTTGTTTGAAATGAAATTCATATGATCATGGATGCATGGATGATATGCATGAGTTTGAAACGTGATTTTAGGGATGTTACAAATCTAACCCCCTTAAGGTGAATCTCTCCCTCGAGATTCGGATTGGCTAGCAAATAGGTCAGGGTGGTCTTTCCGAAGATCATCTTCTCTTTCCCATGTTGCTTCCTCTTTGGAATGATGGTTCCACTGAACTTTGCAAAACTTGATAGTCTTAGTCCTTGTGACTCTTTCTGCAGTCTCAAGAATCTTGATAGGCTTTTCCTCATAAGTGAGATCATTTTCCAATTGTACTTCCTCCAAAGGTATAGTATCCTTCAAAGAAGTTTCTTCCATTTCTGGATGACATTTCTTAAGCTGACTCAAATGAAACACATTATGGACAGCTGACAAAGACTCTGGCAATTCAATTTCATAAGCAACTTCTCCTTTGCGACTTAGAATCTTGAATGGTCCAACATATCTTGGGGCCAATTTTCCTTTGACTCCAAACCTCTTCACTCCACGAAGTGGTGACACTCTAAGGTAGGCTCTATCACCCACTTCATAGGTGACTTCTCTACGCTTAGGATCTGCGTAGCTTTTCTGTCGGGACTGTGCTATCTTAAATCTGTCTTTGACCAACTTGACCTTCTCTTCGGCTTCTTTGATAAGTTCTGGTCCGAACAAGCTTCTTTCTCCCACACCATTCCATAACAATGGGGTGGTACATTTTCTCCCGTAGAGAAACTCAAATGGTGCCATCTCAATGCTGGCTTGATAGCTGTTGTTATAAGAAAATTCTGCGTAAGGTAGACTTTCATCCCTACTGGCTCCATAGTCTAAGGCACATGCCCTCAACATGTCTTCAAGAATCTGATTAGTCCTTTCTGTTTGTCCATCAGTTTGAGGATGAAAAGCAGTGCTGAATTCCAACCTTGTTCCCAACGACTCATGTAACTGTCTCCAAAAATGGGAAGTGAATTGAGTTCCCCTATCAGACACAATACTCTTGGGCACTCCATGTAGACATACAATTCTACTCATGTAGATCTTGGCCAACTTAGCACTTGTATAGGTTGTCTTCACGGGTATGAAATGAGCCACTTTAGTTAGGCGATCCACTACTACCCAAATAGAATCGTATCCAGACCGGGTCCTTGGTAATCCGGTAATGAAATTCATACCAATCTTGTCCCACTTCCAATCAGGAATAGGCGGTGGTTGAAGCAAACCTGCTGGTTTCTGATGTTCCGCTTTCACTCTACTACACACATCACACAAAGCAATATGTTCGGCGATGTCCTTCTTGAGGTTATTCCACCAAAATCTTTCCTTCATGTCCATGTACATTTTGGTGTTACCCGGATGAATGGAATACGGAGAGTTGTGTGCTTCTTGCAAAATCAGTTTCCGAAGCTCCGGATCTTGTGGAACACAGATACGTTTCCCATGCCATAAAGTACCTTGTTCGTCTTCATGGAACCCTTTTGATTTTACTTTGCCAATCTTTTGCTTAATCTCTTTGTAACATCCCTAAAATCATGTTTCAAAACTCATACATATCATCCATGCATCCATCATCATTTAGGGTTTTATCTCAAAATCATTTCAAAAACAGGAGCAAATGTTGCTCATTATTTTATGTATGAAAACCCTAGCCTTTGTGCTGCATGCTAATGAGAAAGGTGCTATTATTCATTCAGAATGTTTTGAATTCAAACTTAAGTGATTTCAAAAGCTTGGGCAAAGTTTCAAAACAAAATATGGAATAAAACCAAAGTTGTGCCTATTATTATATCTCCTAAAAGGCTTGGTTTTATTGTATTATTTTCAAATAACCCAAGTAGGTCTGAGTGAACAGAGGTGTTTGACACTTATTTGGGTGCAAGGATCACTGTACAAAAAGCTGGAGAAGGTTTGAATTCAAAATTATTTGAAATAGGGTTTGAAAACCATTCCTAGAAAAACAAATCAGAAAAAGAAAAGGAGTAAAGAAGAAAAAATAGACATCCAGCCAATCTGGCCGACTCAGCCCAACACGGCCCAGCTAGCCCAGCAGCTCCCATCCCGCGAAACGTTTTCTTTCACCCGCCCCCGCACCCACCAGCTCGCTGACAGGCAGGACCCCCTCCCCCTCCTCCTCTCTCGCTGACAACCGCGGTCCACACGGGTACCGTCGTCTCCACCCCCACGACTGGTTCATCCCCAAATTGACGCCGGCCGTTTCCTGTTGATTTGCGCAGCTTCAATTCGCGTAAATGCACGAGTAAATCTCGCTCGTATCCTGGCTACTAAAACCCCCTCTGCCCCTCTCCATTCTCCCCCAAACCCCAAGCCAGGCGCCCCAGGCTGCAAGAATTGCTCACCGCAACCCCGCTGTCTCCGACGAGCTGCAGCCACGATTCCGGCCAACTCCGACCACCCCTCTGCTCCTGGTTCACACGAGCAGGCTCCATTTGACCTCGTGCATCTCCCAGTACCACTAGCTCGCCCGCGCATGACCCAGAACGTCGGCAACACAAGCGACTGAGCGCCACCGTCTTTGGCTTCAACTCCGTCGAGCTCCTCCGGTAAGTCCATACCACCCCAAGCCTTCTCCTTCACGCACGCGTCTTCTCCGTGATACCCTGCATCTGACCAAACCCTCTGTTTGCCTCCTCGTGACCGACAGCGTCGCCTTCGGCCTCGAACAGAGCCACCCATCGCCAGACCCTACTCCGGCGAGAAATCCACCGCAACCCTGAGCGCCCCTTGCCGAACCAACCGTACGTTGAGCATCACCATGTCCTTGCAATCACGGTGAGTACCTTCCCTACCCTTCTAGCTTCCTGTATTGCCGGCGCCGCCACCATCTGGCCGTCGCCGCCGCACGCAGCCGTTAAGCGCCGCCAGTTAGTGGCTTGCTGTTTGTGTCCGTTAGATCCAAATCGTAGGGCTAGGATAGATTATAAACGAAGGGGTATCGCATGCCTCTGCGCCGCTAGATCTAAGTTAGATCCTGCGGTCTGCGTCTGTCGATCCGAACGAATCGGTACCGACCAACCAAAACACGACGCGTGTCACCAATTCAGTTCAAAAACAGATTTCAAATCAGATTTAGATCCAAATTTCAATTGGCTATAACTTTTGATTCCCATGTTAGATTTTTGTAAATTTTATACCATTGGAATCAGTGAGTCAAGCCCTTTCTGAATCTGCAATGTGTTTAACAAAAAGTTTCTGTTAAAATGACTTTGTATGCAGAAACATGTTTAGGTCCATTTTGAGTATAGTTTTTGTTTAGCAAATTGTTTTAGGGCTAAATAAGTTTAGTTAGCAAACTTTTTGACTTAGTTATGTTTATATATCATGTACTTGCTTGATGGGTTTTCAAAAATCATCACTTAGCATTTTCTTGCATGCATGCATTCATAATTTTGTTTGTATATAAATTGTGTGTAATTGTGTGCTACAAATTTTATGTGTAGGTTTTGCTAGTGACTGTGATTGTGAAGAGTGCTACTCTCCCCATTACCAAGGCAAGTGATACTTCATGATATTTCCACCCTTTATTTTGAATAAGCATTAGAATTATTTTTGCTAAGTCTTGCATGCTACTTTTGCCAAATGCTATGTTGGGAAATCCTATGTAGTGTAGAATTGTAGAATTGCTAGGGAATTTTCCTAAGTTAAGTTACTATGCCATGCTTAGCCTAGATAATAGAAAACAAGGGTTGGAAGGTATGTTCATGCTATGATGAAAATAATTCTAAGTCTTTTGGACTTATGCTTTTCCTAATAAAACAACTAAGTCAAATGAACCTCCTAGGTGGAATGGGACTTGAATGGTGGTTTTTGGTTGAGTGGTTACACAAGGCCATGGATTTGGCTTGTGTATCTCACTTGTGGTATGCCACCCAGGCACAAAGGGATTTGGAGGCCAAGTGTTGAGAAAGCTTATAGTGCAACCACTTGGCAATATGGGCTCTGCCATGATCATATAGGTTGCTAGAACTTAGTCACTTGGACAGATGGTGGTAGTGGGAATGATAGGTTGGAGCGCGTCCATTTGACTAAGGAAAGGCTTCTGAAAGGTCCTGTCTTGGGAAACCAAGTCTGGTGGGGAAAGTGCACAACCTCTGCAGATGGAAAATCTAAGTACTTAGCCAAGTCCATGGCATGGACAACTTGAGCATCAAGACATGGAAGCTACAAGAATCTCATCACTCCAACTTCTAAGTAAAACTTGTGGGTGAACAAGGGTGAAGGACCCCAATGTCTATTGGTGGTTTCTTGGGAAGGTTTTTGACAAAGAAAAACTTAGAGATTTCAACTAATAGGAAAAACCTATTTTGAGCAAAGCAAGCCAAGCTACACTTAGCGAAAATGCATATAGTAATATAGTCCACTTAATATAAACTAAGGTATCACTTGCCAATACTATTCCAAAGTATTGACCCTCTGTGGCTGTAACTTGTAATGTTGCAAGTTACTCCGATGATGATTAGGAGTCATGAGTCTACACTCAACATGCTTGCCTGTGGCACATGAAGATGAAGACTTATGTTTATTTACTTATTCCAAGAACTCTTGTATTAGGCCTATGGCCCTGAGTTGTAAAAGACTATGTTTTATCTCTAGAATGAATGTAATAAATGACCTTTGTATCTGTGTACTTCATCTTAAACTGTGGATGCTAGCAATGATCCAGGGACTAGCATTGCAATCACAGGGATCCTTTTCCTTTACAAAGGAGGGATCTTACAGATGGTATCAGAGCACTGTGTTGCCTGTAGGATTATGACCCTAGGATTGGAAACCACTAAGGAAAATTTTTCAACTACTTCTACACTTGTCTATTCACCTCGTAAACTTTTCTAATCTTCTCATTCTCATCTCTATTTGTAGATGAACTCCATCAACGAAGCCGTGAAGAAAGGACCACTCATGACCATGACCTTGTAGTGTGAAACTGAGTTTCCCAAAATTCTCAAGGACCTCATGGTGGCAATGGAGGCACATGGTGCAGCTGTGTACAAAGGCTTTCCAGTGATGGATGAAGGAGTGGAGTATTGGTGGGTGCAACTTCACTTGTACAAAAACAAGGGAGAAAACCACAAAGAAAGAGGCTTCTGCATGTACACCAACACTATGATGCACACCACATTCTTTGAGTCAGCCAGAGAAGCAGCTTGGAGGACTATCAAAGAACTTAGTGATAGAGTCAAGTGCAGAATGCTCAACCTCCAAAAAGACTTAGAGAAAGAGAAAGAGCTTACCCAAGAGTTGGAAGCCACCAACCAAACCTTAAGGGGAGATATTATAGACTTAGTGATGGAATCATGTGAACAAGATAGGTGGATTGCCTCTAGGAACATTGTGTTAGCCAGCAGATCCAGTGAGATAGGATTGTGAACGCACTTCGTTAGTTGGACCACCACCTATCACCTTATTTTCCAAAATGATACCTTAAATAAGATTGGACCTTGATTGATGTAATGGAATCATGTATGCATGACTTGTGTGATTTTTGTGTTCCATGGATATGTATGAAATGTTTGTCTTGTTTTATCTTAAATTGTGTTGTCCTAACTTTTCTATCTTATAAATAGATGCCTATTACCATCAGCACTGTTGAGGAGTTCCAGGTTACCCGTTTTGGTCCTCGTATCGTTGAGCTTACCACTTTGCTCGATCTCCCCCTTCCCACCATCATGGTGCACCCACTCACCAAGTTCGAGAGGAAGGACCTGCAGGGCTTCAAGGTGAACCAGCCACGCCTTTGACGGAGCCTACTACGGAGGCCATCGTCTTCAAGCTTATGCACGATGACAGGGAGAGAGGCATGGAGGTCGTCATGCAGGACCTGATAGGACATCTGTTAGGCCGTCACTCCCGACAGGTTAGGGGCACCCACTTCCACGTCTTCGGAAGACGTGATGATGATGGAGAGTCCATCGACTTTGAGGACGACTCGAGGGACGCAGCAGAGCCTATACGTCTCTATCTCCAGGACTTAGAGTCTCTTATTAGGCACGTGGACACGGACAGGACCAACGTCATGCTCAGCAATGACGAGCCTGTGCAGCGAGAAGGACAAGCTTTTCGCACAGCAGGACGAGATAGTCAAGGAAATGGAGGCAAAGTTCGAGACCCAGGACCGTAAGTTCAAGAGTCAGGAGAAACGTGTCCAGGATAGGAACAAGAAGATCCGGGACATGACTGAAGAACTGAAGTCCAAGGATTTCGAGCTAGAGCAGCAGCAGATGGTGATTGAGAGGCTTCGCTCCTAGAAGAGGACTCTCAAGACCAAGATCGAGTCCTTGACCACTACTATTGAGGAGAACAAGACCGCGATGGAGAACGCAGGTCTTACCTTTGTCGAGGAGGAGATTGATGCTGATGAGTAGACTTGACTACTCGGTTATCTTTTATTATCGTACTTGTTATTCATGAACTTGTTATTGGACCATCCGACATCTGGATGGCTTGCCACTTGTGTGTTTTACCTTGAGAACTTGTTATTTTGTTGTTGAACTTTTATCTTTGTGTTACATGCTATGTGTTTGCTTATGTGATGTAATGTGCATAAAACATCTATGGGTATCTCATTCTTATCTCTATTTGAACAAACCACAGATGCCTCCCCGCCGCGCAAACCCCAACCCCAACAACATCACCCCGGAAATGCAGCAAATGATGAATGCGCAAACACAGCTTATGTAGATGATGACAACATTCATCCGAAACCAGAATAACAACAACAACAACAACAATCCCAATAACAACAACAATAACAACCCTCCGGGCTTTGATATGCTCACCAGATTTCTGCGTTTGAGGCCAGCTAAGTTCTTAGGGACGACTGATCCCATGGTGGCCAATGATTGGCTACGTTCTGTGAACAAGGACTTAGTGACCGTGGGCTGCACGGATGCTGAAAAGGTCAGGTTCGCAGCACATCTGTTGGAAGGGCCAGCCGCCACTTGGTGGGACAACTTCCAAATCACCACTCCTATAGATGAGGTGACTTGGGCTATCTTTGAAGATGGCTTTCGCACTACTCATATCTCATCAGGAATGATGAGCCTGAAAAAGAAGGAGTTTCACAACCTGAAGCAGCGCCACCGCAGCGTGGCTGAATATATAGAAGAGTTCAACAATCTGGCACGCTATGCACCGGATGAGGTTGACACAGATGCCAAAAGAAAGGAAAAGTTTCTGGAAGGCTTAAATGATGAGCTGAATCTGCAGTTGTCTGTTGCATATGTTCCAACTTATCAGTCTCTGTGTGACAAGGCTGCTATTTTGGAGAATAAAATGAAGCAAGTCGAGAGTAGGAAGAGGAAACACTCCGACAAGCACAGTACGGATCGCCTCACAAACGATCTCACTATGATGACAAGATGGCTCAGATCCCATAAGCATGGGAAATTCAACAAGCACCACAACCACAACCGTCATGACAACAAGCATCACTGCAGTCATGACAATGACAAGTACAAGAACCACAAGAGTGGACATAAGAGCCACCACAGTGGAAATGGTAGTGGAAGTGGAAGTCAGCCTAAGAGAGACATCAGTCAGGTTGAATGCTTCAAATGCAAGAAGCTGGGGCATTATGCTAATGAGTGCCCTGAGAAGAAAGTTGAAGGACCTAACAAGCCCAATCCTTTTCGAAAGGATGGTTAACCACATAAATGTGGAGGAGGTCTATGAGGAGCCCGATGTCTTTGGTAAGTTCAGACTCAATTCCATTCCAGCATTTGTACTCTTTGACACTGGTGCATCTCATTCATTCATATCAAAAGCATTTGTTGATAGAAATGGGTTTGCATCTGAAAACATTGGGTGTCCAATAAAAGTTAGTTCTCCGGGTGGAGATATGATAGTAAGTCTTGGATGCCGGGATCTTGTCATAGAGTTCGGAAAGCATAAGTTCCCAGTGAGCCTGATAATCCTAGATTCCCAAGGATTGGATGTAATTTTAGGAATGGATTGGATGACTAAATATGAAGGAGTGCTAGATTGTGCTAATCGTACTGTTGCACTCACAACCCCAGAAAGAAAAAGAATAAAGTTCAGGTCAAACTTTGAATCCAAAGGAAGTAAGCTTAATTCTCTTAAGGGGGTTAGCATGGACAGTGTGCCAATTGTGTGTGAGTATCCGGATGTATTTCCGGAAGAACTGCCAGGAATGCCACCAGATAGAGATGTGGAATTTCTGATAGATTTGGTACCAGGTTTTGGACCAATAGCAAAGAGACCATACAAAATGTCAGTTGATGAACTGAAAGAGCTCAAGAAGCAACTAGGAGAACAGTTGCAGAAAGGATTCATTCAACCAAGTTCTTCATCTTGGGGAGCCCCAGTATTGTTCGTGGAGAAGAAAGATAGAATCCAAAGGTTATGCATAGATTACCGTTCACTCAACAAGGTAACTATCAAGAATAAATATCCTTTGCCTAGAATCAACGACTTATTTGATCAGCTTGAAGGAGCATGTGTGTTCTCGAAGATTGATCTCCGGTCAGGCTATTTTCAACTCAAGATAAGAGAGCAAGACATACCTAAAACAGCATTCACCACAAGGTATGGATTGTATGAGTATACCGTAATGCCTTTCGGCTTAACCAATGCTCCAGCATACTTCATGAATATGATGAACAAAGTGTTCATGGAATTCCTTGACAAATTTGTTGTCGTTTTCATCGATGACATCTTAGTCTACTCCAAGAGCAAAGAAGAACATGAGGGACACTTGTGCTTGATACTTGAGAAGTTGAGAGAGCATAAACTTTATGCCAAATTCAGCAAGTGTGAGTTCTGGTTAGAGGAAGTTGGTTTTCTTGGTCATGTTATGACAAAGGATGGTGTAGCAGTTGATCCTGCTAAAGTTTCAGCTGTAACGGAATGGGAATCTCCCAAGAATGTGAAAGAAGTTCGCAGTTTCCTTGGCTTAGCAGGTTACTATAGAAGATTCATTGAGAATTTCTCAAAGGTTGCTAAACCCATGACTGAATTGTTAAAGAAAGACAAGAAGTTTGCTTGGTCTGAAGGTTGTGAAGTCAGCTTTCAAGAATTGAAGAAGAGACTTGTGACAGCACCGGTTCTATGTCTGCCAGATTTGGAAAAGGATTTCCAAGTATATTGTGATGTGTCTCATCAAGGTTTGGGTGCCGTACTTATGCAAGATGGTAAAGTTGTGGCCTATGCCTCGAGACAACTCAAAACTCATGAGGTAAACTATCCTACTCATGATTTGGAGTTAGCCTCTGTCGTCCATGCACTCAAAACATGGAGGCACTACCTTTTGGGAAAACGTTGTGAAGTGTTCACCGATCACAAGAGTTTGAAGTATATCTTCACCCAGAAGGAAATCAATATGAGACAAAGAAGATGGTTAGAGCTTATTAAAGAGTATGATTTAAGTTTGCAATATGGGTAGTCGTGGATCGCTTGACTAAAGTGGCACATTTCATACCCATGAAGACAACTTATACAAGTGCCAAGTTAGCCAAAATCTACATGAGTAGAATTGTATGCCTTCACGGTGTGCCTAAGAGTATTGTGTCCGATAGGGGAACCCAATTCACTTCCCATTTTTGGAGACAGCTACATGAGTCATTGGGAACGAGGTTGGAATTCAGTATCGCTTTCATCCTCAAACCGATGGACAAATGAAAGGACTAATCAAATTGAAGAAATGTTGAGGGCATGTGCCCTAGATTATGGAGAAAGTTGGGATGAAAGTCTGCCTTACGCAGAATTTTCTTATAACAACAGCTATCAAGCCAGCATTGAGATGGCACCGTTTGAGTTTCTCTACGGAAGAAAATGTACCACCCCATTGTTATGGAATGGTGTGGGAGAAAGAAGTTTATTTGGGCCAGATCTTATCAAAGAAGCCGAAGAGAAGGTCAAATTGGTTAAGGACAGGTTGAAGATAGCACAGTCCCAACAGAAAAGCTACGCAGATCCTAAGCGTAGAGAAGTCACCTACGAAGTTGGTGATAGAGCCTATCTTAGAGTATCACCACTCCGTGGAGTGAAAAGATTCGGAGTCAAAGGAAAGTTGGCACCAAGATATGTTGGGCCATTCAAGATTTTGAGTCGCAAAGGCGAAGTTGCTTATGAAATTGAACTGCCAGCATCTCTATCAGCAGTCCATAATGTATTTCATGTGAGTCAGCTTAAGAAATGTCACCCAGAAATGGAAGAATCTTCTTTGAAGGATACCATACCTTTGGAAGAAGTTCAACTAGAAAGTGATCTCACTTATGAATAAAAGCCTATCAAGATTCTTGAGACTGCAGAAAGAGTCACGAGAACAAAGACTATCAAGTTTTGCAAAGTGCAATGGAACCATCATACCGAAGAGGAAGCAACATGGGAAAGAGAAGATGATCTTCGGAAAGACCACCCTCACCTATTTGCTAGCCAATCCGAATATCGAGGGCGAGATTCACCTTAAGGGGGTTAGATTTGTAACATACCTAAAATCATGTTTCAAAACTCATACATATCATCCATGCATCCATCATCATTTAGGGTTTTATCTCAAAATCATTTCAAAAACAGGAGCAAATGTTGCTCATTATTTTATGTATGAAAACCCTAGCCTTTGTGCTGCATGCTAATGAGAAAGGTGCTATTATTCATTCAGAATGTTTTGAATTCAAACTTAAGTGATTTCAAAAGCTTGGGCAAAGTTTCAAAACAAAATATGGAATAAAACCAAAGTTGTGCCTATTATTATATCTCCTAAAAGGCTTGGTTTTATTGTATTATTTTCAAATAACCCAAGTAGGTCTGAGTGAACAGAGGTGTTTGACACTTATTTGGGTGCAAGGATCACTGTACAAAAAGCTGGAGAAGGTTTGAATTCAAAATTATTTGAAATAGGGTTTGAAAACCATTCCTAGAAAAACAAATCAGAAAAAGAAAAGGAGTAAAGAAGAAAAAAATAGACAGCCATTAATCTGGCCGACTCAAATTAACACGGCCCAGCTAGCCCAAAGAGCTCCCACCCCACGAACGTTTTCTTTCACCCGCCAAGACCCACCAGCTCACGACAGGCAGGACCCACTCCCTCCTCCTCTCACGACAACCGCGCCCACACGGTACGTCTCTCCACCCCCACGACTGGTTCATCCCCAAATTGACGCCGGTCGTTTCCTGTTGATTTGTGCAGCTTCAATTCGCGTAAATGCACGAGTAAATCTCGCTCGTATCCTGGCTACTAAAACCCCCTCTGCCCCCTCTCCATTCTCCCCCAAACCCCAAGCCCAGAGCGCCCCCAGGCTGCAAGAATTGCTCACCGCCACCCCGCTGTCTCCGACGAGCTACAGCCACGATTCCGGCCAACTCCGACCACCCCTCTGCTCCTGGTTCACACGAACAGGCTCCATTTGACCTCGCGCACCTCCCAGTACCACTAGCTCGCCCGCGCGTGACCCAGAACGTCGGCAACACAAGCGACTGAGCGCCACCGTCTTCGGCTTCAACTCCGTCGAGCTCCTCCGGTAAGTCCAGACCGCCCCAAGCCTTCTCCTTCACGCACGCGTCTTCTTCGTGATCCCCTGCATCTGACCAAACCCTCTGTTTGCCTCCTCGTGACCGACAGCGTCGCCTTCGACCTCGAATAGAGCCACCCGTCGCCAGACCCTACTCCGGCGAGCAATCCACCGCAACCCTGAGCGCCCCTTGCCGAACCAACCGTATGTTGAGCATCACCACGTCCTTGCGATCACGGTGAGTACCTTCCCTACCCTTCTAGCTTCCTGTATCGCCGGCACCGCCACCATCTGGCCGTCGTCGCCGCGCGCTGCCATTAAGCGCCGCCAGTTAGTGGCTTGCTGTTTGTGTCCGTTAGATCCAAATCGTAGGGCTAGGATAGATTATAAACGAAGGGGTATCGCATGCCTCTGCGCCGCTAGATCTAAGTTAGATCCTGCGGTCTGTGTCTGTCGATCCGAACGAATCGGTACTGACCAACCAAAACACGACGCGTGTCACCAATTCAGTTCAAAAATAGATTTCAAATCAGATTTAGATCCAAATTTCAATTGGCTATAACTTTTGATTCCCACGTTAGATTTTTGCAAATTTTATATCGTTGGAATCAGTGAGTCAAGACCTTTCTGAATCTGCAATGTGTTTAACAAAAAGTTTCTATTAAAATGACTTTGTATGCAGAAACATGTTTAGGTCCATTTTGAGTATAGTTTTTGTTTAGCAAATTGTTTTAGGGCTAAATAAGTTTAGTTAGCAAACTTTTTGACTTAGTTATGTTTCTATATCATGTACTTGCTTGATGGGTTTTCAAAAATCATCACTTAGCATTTTCTTGCATGCATGCATTGATAAGTTTGTTTGTATATAAATTGTGTGTAATTGTGTGCTACAAATTTTATGTGTAGGTTTTGCTAGTGACTGTGATTGTGAAGAGTGCTACTCTCCCCATTACCAAGGCAAGTGATACTTCATGATATTTCCACCCTTTATTTTGAATAAGCATTAGAATTATTTTTGCTAAGTCTTGCATGCTACTTTTGCCAAATGCTATGTTGGGAAATCCTATGTAGTGTAGAATTGTAGAATTGCTAGGGAATTTTCCTAAGTTAAGTTACTATGCCATGCTTAGCCTAGCTAATAGAAAACAAGGGTTGGAAGGTATGTTCATGCTATGATGAAAATAATTCTAAGTCTTTTGGACTTATGCTTTTCCTAATAAAACAACTAAGTCAAATGAACCTCCTGGGTGGAATGGGACTTGAATGGTGGTTTTTGGTTGAGTGGTTACACAAGGCCATGGATTTGGCTTGTGTATCTCACTTGTGGTATGCCACCCAGGCACAAAGGGATTTGGAGGCCAAGTGTTGAGAAAGATTATAGTGCAACCACTTGGCAATATGGGCTCTGCCATGATCATATAGGTTGCTAGAACTTAGTCACTTGGACAGATGGTGGTAGTGGGAATGATAGGTTGGAGCGCGTCCATTGGACTAAGGAAAGGATTCTGAAAGGTCCTGTCTTGGGAAACCAAGTCTGGTGGGGAAAGTGCACAACCTCTGCAGATGGAAAATCTAAGTACTTAGCCAAGTCCATGGCATGGACAACTTGAGCATCAAGACATGGAAGCTACAAGAATCTCATCACTCCAACTTCTAAGTAAAACTTGTGGGTGAACAAGGGTGAAGGACCCCAATGTCTATTGGTGGTTTCTTGGGAAGGTTTTTGACAAAGAAAAACTTAGAGATTTCAACTAATAGGAAAAACCTATTTTGAGCAAAGCATGCCAAGCTACACTTAGCCAAAATGCATATAGTAATATAGTCCACTTAATATAAACTAAGGTATCACTTGCCAATACTATTCCAAAGTATTGACCCTCTGTGGCTGTAACTTGTAATGTTGCAGGTTACTCCGATGATGATTAGGAGTCATGAGTCTACACTCAACCTGCTTGCCTGTGGCACATGAAGATGAAGACTTATGTTTATTTACTTATTCCAAGAACTCTTGTATTAGGCCTATGGCCCTGAGTTGTAAAAGACTATGTTTTATCTCTAGAATGAATGTAATAAATGACCTTTGTATCTATGTACTTCATCTTAAACTGTGGATGCTAGCAATGATCCAGGGACTAGCATTGCAATCGCATGGATCCTTTTCCTTTACAAAGGAGGGATCTTACACTCTTCAATTTCCTTATCGGTCTTCTGGGCTTCTTTGATCTTGTCCAACAGAGTGGGTTGAACATCCAAAGACATGAGATGTCCTTCAGGCACAATCTCCAATCTGAGATCTCTGAATTGGGCACACAAATCATCGGGCAATTCTCCCTTGGTAAGGCCATTCACAAAAACCTTACGGCTTAAAGCATCCACTACAACATTTTCTTTACCGGGATGATATTGCAAACTTAAGTCATAGTCCTTGATGAGTTCTAGCCATCTTCTTTGTCTCATATTAATTTCCTTCTGGGTGAAGATATACTTCAAACTCTTGTGATATGTGAACACTTCACAACGCTTTCCCAAAAGATAGTGTCTCCATGTTTTGAGTGCATGGACAACAGAGGCTAACTCCAAATCATGGGTAGGATAGTTCACTTCATGAGTTTTGAGTTGTCTCGAGGAATATGCCACAACTTTCCCTTCTTGCATAAGTACTGCACCCAAACCATGATGAGATGCATCACAATATACTTGGAAATCTTTTTCCAAGTCTGGCAAACACAAGACTGGTGCTGTCACAAGTCTCTTCTTCAATTCCTGAAAGCTGAGTTCACAACCTTCAAACCAAGAAAAATTTCTTGTCTTTCTTTAGCAACTCTGTCATAGGCTTAGCTACCTTGGAGAAATTCTCAATGAACCTTTTGTAGTAACCTACTAAGACAAGGAAACTACGAACTTCTTTCACTGACTTGGGAGATTCCCATTTAGTTACAGCTGAAACTTTAGCAGGATCAACTGCTACACCATCTTTTGTCATAACATGTCCAAGAAATCCAACTTCGTTCAACCAGAATTCACACTTGCTGAATTTGGCATACAGTTTATGCTCTCTAAGTTTCTCAAGTATCAAACGCAAATGTCCTTCATGTTCTTCTTTGCTCTTGGAGTAGATCAAAATGTCGTCGATGAAAACGACAACAAACTTATCAAGAAATTCCATGAACACCTTGTTCATCATATTCATAAAGTATGCTGGAGCATTGGTCAATCCAAATGGCATCACGGTATACTCATATAATCCATACCTTGTGGTGAAAGTTGTCTTAGGTATGTCTTGCTCCCTTATCTTGAGATGGAAATAGCCTGACCGGAGATCAATCTTTTAGAACACACAAGCTCCT
Source organism: Avena insularis (assembly GCA_023614405.1). Taxonomy (NCBI): domain Eukaryota; kingdom Viridiplantae; phylum Streptophyta; class Magnoliopsida; order Poales; family Poaceae; genus Avena; species Avena insularis. The sequence continues at coordinate 303,856,077 of CM042693.1, read as the reverse complement.
TCAAGCTGATCAAACAAGTCATTGATTCTAGGCAAAGGGTATTTGTACTTGATGGTCACTTCATTGAGTGAACGGTAATCAATGCATAACCTTTGACTTCTATCTTTCTTCTCCACGAACAGAAACTGGGGCTCCCCAAGATGAAGAACTTGGTTGAATAAATCCTTTCTACAACTGTTCTCCAAGTTGTTTCTTGAGCTCTTTTAGTTCGTCAACTGACATCTTGTAAGGCCTCTTTGCTATTGGTCTAGATCCTGGTAGCAAATCCATAAGGAACTCCACATCTCTATCTGGTGGCATTCCCGGCAATTCTTCCAGAAACACATCCGGATATTCACTCACAATTGGCACACTGTCTATGCTAACCCCCTTAAGAGAATTTAGCTTACTCCCTTTTGATTCAAAGTTAGACTTGAATTTAATCCGTTTTCTTTCCGGGGTTGTGAGTGCGACAGTACGATTAGCACAATCTAGTACTCCTTCATACTTAGCCATCCAATCCATTCCCAATATTATGTCTAGTCCTTGGGAATCTAGGATTATCAAACTCACTGGAAACTTATGCTTTCCAAACTCTATTACTAGATCCCGGCATCTGAAACTTACTATCATATCTCCACCTGGAGAACTAACTTTTATTGGACACCCAATGTTTTCAGTTGGAAACCCATTTCTATCAACAAATGCTTTTGATATGAATGAATGCGATGCTCCAATATCAAAAAGAACAAATGCTGGAATAGAATTGAGTATGAACTTACCAGCAACAGCATTAGGCTCCTCATAGATTTCCTCCACATTGATGTGGTTAACTTGCCCTTTCTGAAAAGGGTTGGGTTTGTTGGGTCCTTCAACTTTCTTTTCTGGGCATTCATTTGCATAATGCCCCATCTTCTTGCACTTGAAGCATTCAACCTGACTAATGTCCTTCTTGACAGGCTGGCTTCCACTGCCACTTCCATTACCACTGTGGTGGCTCTTATATCCACCTTTGTGGTTCTTGTACTTGTCATTGTCATGACTACGGTGATGTTTGTTGTCATGACGGTTGTGGTTGTGGTGCTTGTTGAATTTACCATGCTTGTGGGATCCCGAGCTTCCACTGTCATCGTAATGGGAACGTTTGTGAGACGATCCCGAGCTGTGCTTGTCCGAGTGCTTTCTCTTCCTGCTCTCAACTTGCTTCATTTTGTTCTCCAAAATAGTAGCCTTATCACAAAGAGACTGGTATGTGGGAACATATGCCACAGCCAACTGCAGGTTCAGCTCATCGTTCAACCCTTCGAGGAACTTTTCTTTCCTCTTAGCATCAGTGTCCACTTCATCTGGTGCGTAACGCGCAAGATTGTTGAACTCCTCGATATATTCAGCCACGCTGCGGTGGCGCTGCTTCAGATTATGGAACTCTTTCTTTTTCAGACTCATCACTCCAGATGAGATATGAGCAGTACGAAAGCCATCCTCAAAGATAGCCCATGTCACATCTTCTATGGGAGTGGTGATCTGGAAGTTATCCCACCAAGTGGCGGCTGGTCCTTCCAGCAAGTGTGCTGCAAATCTGACCTTTTCTGATCAAGATCCCACGCTTATCAAGTCCTTGTTCACAGAGCATAGCCAATCATTGGCCACCATGGGATCAGTCGTTCCTGAGAACTTTGCTGGCCTCAATCTCAAGAACCTGGTAAGCATGTCAAAACCCGGTGGGTTGTTGTTGTTGTTGTTATTGTTGTTGTTGTTGTTTTGGTTCTGGATGAGCGTCGTCATCATTTGCATCAGCTGAGTTTGAGCGGTCATCATTTGCTGCATTTCTGGAGTGATGTTGTTGTTGTTGGGGTTGGGGTTTGCACGACGGGGAGGCATCTGTGGTTGGTTCAGTAGAGATAAGAATGAGATACCCATAGATGCTTTCATGCACAATACATCACATAAACAATCACAAAGCATGCAACATAATGATAAAGGTTCAACAACCAGATAACAAGTTCGCAAAGTAAAACACACACCAATAACAAGCCATCCACATGTTGGATGGTCAAATAACAAGTTCTCAACGACAAGTATGATAATAAATGATAAATGAGTAGTCAAATCTACTCCTCGGCATCAACCTCCTCCTTGACAAAGGTAAGACCTGCGTTCTCCATCGCGGTCTTGTATTCCTCGAAGCTGGTGGTCAAGGTCTCTATCTTGGCTTTGAGAGCCCTCTTCTGGGAATGAAGCCTCTCAATCACCGTTTGTTGATGCTCGAGCTCGAAGTCCTTGGCCTGCAGTTCTTCAGTCATGTCCCGGATCTTCTTGTTCCTCCTGGACTCGCTTCTCCTGACTCTTGAACTTTCTGTCCTGGCTCTCGAACTTCGCCTCCATCTCCTTGACTATCTCATCTTGCTCCGCGAAGAGCTTGTCCTTCTCGCGAAGCTGCACCTGGAGTTCGTCATTGTTGAGCATGATGTTGGTCCTATCAGAGTCCACGTGCCTAATGAGAGCCTCTAAGTCCTGGAGGTATAGGCGAATCGGCTCTGCTGTCTCCCTTGAAGTGTCCTCGAAGTCGATGGACTCTCCATCCTCGTCACGTCTACCGAAGACGTGAAAGTGAGTACCTCTAACCTGTCGAGAGTGTCTCCCTAGCAGACGCCCCATCGATCTCGCATGACTACCTCAAGGCCTCTCTCCTTGTCATCGTGCATGAGCTTGAAGACGATGGCCTCTGTGGTAGGATCAGTCTGGCATCCGGGCTGGTTGACCTTGAAACCCCAAAGGTCTTTCCTCTCAAACTTGGTGAGGGGAAACACCATGATGGTAGGAAGAGGGAGATTGAGCAAAGTAGTAAGCTCAACAATACGAGGACCAAAGCGAGTTCCCTGGAACTCCTCAACAGTGCTGATGGTAACAGTAGGCATATATTTTTAAGATAGAAAAAGTTAGAACAACACAATTCAAGATAAAACACAAGACAAAACATCACATACATATCCTTGGAAATCAAAACACACAAGTCATGGCATACATGGATCCATTACAACAACCAAGGTTCAACTTATTTTAAGCAACATTTGGAAAATAGGGTGATAAGTGGTGGTCCAACTAACGAAGTACGTTTACAATCCTATCTCACTGGATCTGTTGGCTAACATAATGTTTCTAGAAGCAATCAGTCTATCTTGCTCACATGACTCCATCACTAAGTCTATAATGTCTCCTCTTAAGGTTTGGTTGGTAGCCTCCAACTCTTGGGTATCTTTCTTCTCTTCTTTCAGGCTATTTTGGATGTTGAACATTCTGCACTTGACTCTTTCACCAAGTTCTTTGATGGTCTTCCAAGCTGCATCCCTTGCTGAGTCAAAGAATGTAGGGTGCATCACTGAATTGGTGAACATGCAGAATCCTGAGTCCTTGTGGTTGTCTTCCTTGTTTTTATACAAGTGAAGTTGCACCCACCAGTACTCAACTCCTTCATCCATCGCAGGAAAACCTTTGTACACAGCTGCACCATGTATTTCCATTTCAACCATGAGGTCCTTGAGAGCCTTGGGGAATTCTGTCTCACACTCCAAAGTCATTGTCATGTGTGGTCCTTTCCTCACGGCTTCTTTGATGGAGTTCATCTACAATTAGAGATGAGGAAGAAGATTATAAAAGTTTATGAGAAGAATAGACAAGTGTAGAGGTTGTTGAAAAAATTTCCTTAGTGGTTTCCAATCCTAGGGTCATAATCCTATAGGCAACACAGTGCTCTGATACCATCTGTAAGATCCCTCCTTTATAAAGGAAAAAGGATCCCTGTGGTTGCACTGCTAGTCCCTGGATCATTGCTAGCATCCACAGTTTAAGATGAAGTGCACAGAAACAAAGGTCATTATTACAGTCATTCTAGAGACAACATAGTCTTTACAACTCCAAGGCCACAGGCCTAGTACAAGAGTTTGAATAAGTAAATAAATAAAAGTCTTCATCTTCATGTGCCACAGGCAAACATGTTGAGTGTAGACTTATGACTCCTAATCCTCATCAGAGTAACCTGCAACATCACAAGTTACAGCCACAGTGGGTCAATACATTGGAATAGTATTGGCAAGTGATACCTTAGTATAATTTAGGTGGACTAGATACTATATGCAATTTGGCTAAGTGTAGCTTGGCTTGCTTTGCTCAAAATAGGTTTTGCCTATTAGTTGAAATCACTAAGTTTTTCTTTGTCAAAACTTTTCCCAAGGAACCACCAATAGACATTGAGGTCCTTCACCCTTGTTCACCCACAAGTTTTTACTTAGAAATTGGGATGAGCAGATTCTTGATAGCTTCCATGTCTTGATGCTCAAGTTGTCCATTTCCAGGGACATGGCTAAGTACTTAGATTCTTCCATCTACAGAGGTTGTGCAGTTTCCCCACCAGACTTGATTTTCACCAAGACAGGACCTTTCAGAAGCCTTCCCTTAGACCAAATGGACGCGCTCCAACCTATCATTCCCACTACCACCAACTGTCCAAATGGCTAAGTTCTAGCAACCTATGTGATCCAGGCAGAGCCCATATTGCCAAGTGGCTGCACTAGAAGTTCTCAACACTTGGCCTCTAAAATCTCTTTGTTCCTGGGTGGCTTTCCACAAGTGAGATACACAAGGTTCACCAGTCCCCTGGCCTTGTGTAACCACTCAACACAAACCATTCCTTCCATACAAAACATATACAAAGAATCTAACAAAATATTTCTAATGCTTAGTAGAAAACATAGGGATAGAAATATTTATGAAGCACCACTTGCCTTGGTAGTTTGGAGAGTAGCTACACTCCTCACAATCACAATCACTAGCACCAAAATCTACACAAAGAATCATAGCCACAAATCACATACAAAACATATACAAACAAAAATATATGCATGCATGCAATATGATATCTGATGATTTTTAAAACTCAACAAATCAAGTGTACAGTACTGTTTCATAAACAAGTTAAAAACTTTCCAAACAACATTTAATTAAACCCTAAAACAATTCTTAAATAGTTCATATACTCAAATTAGCCCTACACAAGTTTCTACAAATAAAACCATTTTAACAGAAGCAAAACATTAAACACGTTGCATATTTAGAAAGGGCTTGCTCTCCTGATTCCAACGATATAAAATTTGTCAAATTCTAACGTGGAGATCAAAAGTTATAGCCAAAACAAATTTAAACATCTAATAGATTGAAATTCTGTTTTTAAACCTAAACAGCTGCCACGCGTCTTAATCTAATTGGCCCGTACCGCTTCGCTCAGGATCGCGTCTGTGAGCCGTTAGATCTACCTAACCTGCACGGCCTAGATCTACTCGTAACGGTTCGTTATGATGGAATTATGCCCTAGAGGCAATAATAAAGATGTTATTATTATAATTCTTGTTCATGATAAAGTTTATATTCCATGCTAGAATTGTATTAAGCGGAAACTTTAATACTTGTGTGGTTTGTGAACAACACCGTGTACCTAGTATGCCTCTATGGACTAGCTCATTGATTAATGATGGGTAAGGTTTCCTAACCATAGACATGAGTTGTCGATTGATAATGAGATCATATCATTGGGAGAATGATATGATGGATGACAAACTAAGCGAAGCAATTAGATCGTGTCATCGTGTTCATCTTTGCGAAGCTTTTCTTATGTCAAATATTGTATTCCTTAGACCATGAGATAATACAACTCCCTGGTATCGGAAGAAAGCTTTGAGGTCATCAAACGTCATCCTATGAGAGGGTGATCATAAAGGTGTCTCTCAGGTGATCGGAAAGTACCTGTTGGGTTGTATGTATCGAGATGGGATTTGTCCCTCCCAAGTCGGAGAGATATACTTAGAGCCCACTCGGTAATCGATATCAACACCGCTTGCAAGCATGTGGTTAAGGAGTTAATCACAAAGTGATATCGGATTACGGAACGAGTAAAGTACTTGCTGTGAACGAGATTGAACTAGGTATGACGGTACCGACGATCAAATCTCGGGCAAGTAAAATATCGCGAGACAAAGGGAATATATATGGGATTGATTGAATCCTGGCATCGTGGTTCATCCGATATGATCATCGATGAATGTATGGGAGTCAATATGGGTTTCCAGACCCCGTTGTTGATTATTGATAGAAGATCATGTCTGCATGTTCTCGAACCCGAAGGGTCACACACTTAACGTGTCTCGACGCTAGGATAGATTGGATAATTGGTTTATGAGTTTTTGTTCGGAGTCTCGGATGGGATCCGGGACATCACGAGAGGTTCCGGAGTGGTCCGGAGAATAAGATTCATATAAGGCAATGCAGTTTTTGTAGTTCGGAATTGTTTCGGGTTAATCGGTATTGTATCAGAAGCTTCTAGAACCTTCCGGAGGGGGACCAACGTGGCCCCACCTGCCGGGAGGGGTCATGGGCCTATGAGGGAGTGCCCTGGCCGCGTTGAGCCAGGGGCACAAGGCCCCATAGGGCCCAGCCGGCCAAACAAGGGGAAACCCTAATTGGAGCTTCTAGAAGGAGGGGGGGGGAAACTTGCCCCCCACTCTTCCCTCCTTGGCCGCCGGCCTAGGCTTGGGGGAGGGGCTAGGGTTGCCGCCCACCCCTCTATATAAAGAGGGCTGGGGGCGCACCACCCCCCACACCTTCCCCTCAAGCCTAGCTGCCCTGCTGCCCTCCTCTCTCTCTCTCCCTCCCGACTGCGTGTAGGCGAAGCCCTGCTGCAGAAACTCTCCACCACTTGCACCGCGCCGTCGCGTTGTAGATCCAATCCGTCTCTCCACCATACTTGCTGGACCGAGGAAGGAGGAGACGTCGAGGTGCCGCACATGTGCATCTCTCGGAGGCATCGCCACTTGCGGTGTTAGATCGGAGCGGATCGCGAGGAGGAGAGAAGCACGACTACATCATCACCACGCTCGACGAACGCTCACCGCAGGCGAATCTTCAAGGGTATGAAGATCTCATCTAATCTCTCTCGTTGTTTGCATCTCCAAGATTAGATCTTGGCTTTCCCGTTCGCATTCGTAGAATTTTTTTGATTTACTATGCTGTGAAACCCTTCAGTGGTATCAGAGCTAGATCTATGCGTAGATGTGTTTCACGAGTAGAACGCAACATGGTTGTTGCGGGCGTTGATGTTTTCTGTTGCAAGCCTCTTGTTTGTGTTCTTATTATGACACGGGATAGTGAGATTGAAGCGGTCCAGGCCAACCTTACGACGTCGTCATGAGACCGGCTCCGCACTTGACGTGTGGCTTGTTCCACACATGCGGCTGGTGGATGCCAGTTTCTCTCACTATAGTTGTCATGGGATTTACACCGAAGTTTGGCAACCATAATATCACTGTTGTGGCTTTCCGTAGGTAAGAATCGTTCTTAGCTTGATACTCCCATAAGCCACGTAAAACATGCAACAACAAAGTAGAGGCGTCTAACTTGTTTTTGTAGGGAGTGTTTTCTGTGATATGGTATGGCCCAAGATGTGATGTGTATATTGTATGCGATGATCATGTTTTGTAATGTTTCACGACTTGCATGTCGATGTGTACACAATCGGCAGGAGCCATATGGTTGTCTTTATAATTGTGTATGACCTGTGTGTCAACTTCTTATACGCCATGTAATAGTTTCACTTTATCGCTAAGTAGTTAGCAATAGTTGTAGTTGCTATTCGTGGTGGAGGCAATCATGGTGGAGTGATGGATATCATGCCGGCACGCACAAGATGGAGATCATTGAGCGAATATTGGCTGTACCATGTCACATAAATTTATATGCATGTGATGTTTATCCTTTTATGTATCTTATTATGCTTAGATCGCGACGGTAGCATTATGTAGAGGTCCCAACCTTTAATAAGGTAGAGATCCCTGTGTTTACAATGCTAGTCCCTGGTTCAATAGCTAGCATCCACAGTTAAGATGTAATATCAATAAACAAAGGTCATAATACAACTTTATAACCAGGAATAAAATAATTCATTACATCTTACATAGCTCATTTGGCTATTACATTACATTGCAGCAGAATATCTATAAGCATGGGGTCCTTCATCTTCAAAGTGCCACAGGCAAACATGTTGGTTGTAGACTTGTAATCCTAATCAATAAACTTCACTAACACCAAACCAACCTGCAACATTACAAGTTACATCCACAAGGGTCAATACATTTGAATTGTATTGGCAAGTTTCACTACTATGCAGAATATAAGTGGATCCTATCAATACATGCATATTTGGCTAAGTGGGGTTTAGGCTCATTTGCAGAAAGCAATATAGTTTATCCTATCTTTTCAAAATAGTTTTGATCTTTTGTCAAATCTTTCTGAACTCCTTGGAATCCACTAAGTGCTTCAAATCTCTTGTTGTCACTTTCAAGTTTTACTTTTTAGAAATTGGAATGTCGAGATTTCCCATAGCTCCGGGCCTTAGTTTCTCAGTATTGTCCATAACCGGGGACACGGCTAAGTAATTAGATTTTTATCTTCTGCAGAAGTTGTACACTTTACCCACATGACACAATCTCATCTTGTTGCCACCAGTGGCTGCTGGATAAGTACTCACCAAGATGGAGTACTGGCAGATTGAGAATGTGACGAAGTCTTTCCATAGGGTCCTCCCATACACAATGCTAGCTTGTCTTCAGGCACCAATGTAGGGTTCCAAGTTCCCTCATTCTAGTAACCTGAAGAGGCCAATGCATGGGTCTTCCACTATGTAGTTGACTAAGCCAGTGCCCATTTAGCATGTGGCTGTACACGGAAGCCACTGTACGAGAAACATGTTCAATCTCTAAGTCCCCGGGTGGTTTTCTTCTAGTGCACAACCAAAAAGAGATTGCCATATAAACATGGTTCCTTTCGTTGCCACCTTGTCCAAAACTTGAGTACCCTTGTCCACCCAGGTGGTTCATTGAGTACTTGTTTTATTATATAAAACACAAGTCTTTTCCCAACTTCAAATAATCTCAACATGTATCTCATCTTAATATATATAGCAGGGCTAAGCTTATTACAACTACATTGTTTTCACTAAGGAATGTATAAGGGTATCCTATTAGGATTTAGCATAGCAAAATATAGTAGTCCTTATCATGCATGTTTCAAAATCCAGTAAGTGTAATGAAAATAGTAGGACTTGGATGATAGTGTCACTTGCCTTTTTGGTAGAGGATGTTGGTTCACTTCTTGATCTTGCTAATATCACACCCTTCTAACTTCACTACAAATCAATCAAGCAAACATAGGTTCAACTAGCATTCCAACCAATATTCAAACAATTCATCACACATAAAATAATAGAACAAAGTCATGCATGCAAGCATGCAAAAGTTAGTTTTATTTGCAAAGGTGGTTTCTACTAGGCTCTAAACATTGTAAGGCTCAAAGTGGTCATTTTCTTAAGTGGCAAAACCACTTGCAAAAGGGCTTTATCTATAAACCATTTTTAAATCAAATCATTATTTCATGTGGTGGAAAATGTTTTTAGCAAAGCAACAATTTTATATTGTTCACAAAATAAGTTGTTAATTCACAAAACTTGGTGTTTAGGGTCAGTGGTTTTGAATCAAAACATTTCCCAAAGGTTTTTCTCAAAAATCATTTCCATAACAAAATCAATATTTTTATTTGACTAGAAATGAGCTAATTCAATTATTCAATCCTAATCTTCACAAAATACATTTTTATATCCATAAGTTGGTTCCTAGGGCCAGTAAGTTCACAACAAACCATTTTGCAAAGATTTCACATGAAAATTCTATCTAGAACAATTTTTATATTCAAAACAAGCCTACACAAGTTTCTGCCAATTCAACCAATTTATCAGAAGCTTTTTACTAAACAAAGTGCATGGTTGGCTAGGGCTTGCTTTTATGAATCCATTGATATAAAGTTTGCAAAATTTGGACGTGTAGAACTAAAGTTATGAATTTTTCAAATTTGCAACTCAATCAGATTCTATTTCTGTTTTTAAACTAAACTAGTGCCACGGGCGTGTTTCTACTGGCTGGTACCGGTTCGCACGGATCGGCCTCTGTGAGGCGTTGGATCTAAACAGATCGCGCGGCTCAGACTGCTTCTTACCCTTTCGCTTAAGTTCTATTTTTAGCCACAGGATCAAGATCCAACGGGCTCAGTTGCTTTGACCACGAACTGGTGGTGCTAGTGGCGGCGCACGCTCTGGCTACGGCGGAGCTGGCGATACAGGAAGCAAGGAGGGTAACGGAGATGCTCACCGTGTTTGCAGGGTACTGGTGAAGCTCAAGGTGGTGCTGGCTTGGCGAGGGGCGCACTAGAGAGGCGACGATTTCTCGCCGGAACTTGCAGCGGCGTCGGGTTCGTCTGGTGGTCATCGAGGGTGAAGTTTGCGGGCGCGCTAAGGCAAACGGAGCACACGGTTAGACGCGTACGACACTAGGGATCATAGGAGTACAAATAGGAAGGCTCGGGGTGGTTGGCTCTTACCAGGAAAGCTCGTCGGAGGCGAGACAGACGGCGGCGGCGAGTTGAGGTCGTCCTTGCCGACGTTAGGGAACGCGCGCGGGTGAGCTAATGCTACGGGGAGGTGCGCCTAGGTCTGGGGAGTGTGTGAACTTGGTCGAGGAGGCAAGGGGAGGTGTCTACTGGCCGAAATCGCTTGCGGAACTCGCCGGAGGCAGTGGCAATGCGAGGCGAAAATGTCGCAGCCTGGTGGCTCCGGGGAAGCGGGGACTGAGGGGAATCAGAGAGGAGGCGAGGGTGTTTAAGACAGCGTGGTCGTGGGGTGGAGTAATGGCCGCTGTTAACGTGAATTGATCGCCGGAGTAAATGGCAGCAATGGCAGGGCGACGTGATCAGGGGGAAGACGATGCTGAGGTGGTGCTGTGGGACCTGCCTGTCAGCAAGAAAGGGAGAGAGGGAGAGGGGTCCACTCGTTGGTGTCTGCGCGGGTGGGATTTTCGGTGGAAAACGATTCGCGCGTGGGGGGGTTTAGTTGGGCTGGAGCTGGGCTTGCTGGGCCAGATGGTTGGGTTGCTGTCTGATTCATTTTTTTTTGTTCAGTAATCTTTTTCTTTTTATATTTGTTTTTCCTGTTTTGAATTTCAAACAATAAATCAAACACTCAAATGATTTCAAACCCTTGCCAAACTTTGCATTGATTTCAGTTCTGTTAATCAGCATAATTCAAAGTCCAAAACAAAATAATATTTTTATTCTTTTTAGGATCCCTTTATTAAATAAATAAAATAATCCTTAGTTATTAAATCAAATAGGATTTGATTTATTTTAAAATCTCCATTTGAAACCTAAATAATCCCAAAATCATTTCAGTAAGTTTTATTTGAAAATATAAAACATTTGGAAAACTCTTTTAAAATAAAATAACAAGTTTTTAGTGTTTAATTAAAATGGGAAAAGTCCTTACTTTAATAAAATGGGATATTAATAAATCCTCATTATTTTATTTAAATAAACCTCTACTCCTTTTATCAAATAGAAATATTTTATTTCAAAAGCTTGGCCAAGGTTTAATTTGGCTCTATAAAAATAGTCCTTATTTATATTTCTACCTTTTCATTTGAAAACCAAATCCTTTTATTAAAAGATCCAAAATAGTAATTTCACATATTTAATATTTTCTTTATTAATTGTTTATCTTTTCAAATCCCTTTAGGATTTGTTTGATCAAATAGGTTTTGAAGGTTTCCAATTGGAATCAAAAAGTTTCTTCTCACCCTGAAAATCAACAAAGTTTTATTTTATTCATTTATTTTTCACATAACAAGATTTGGAAAATCTTGGGATGTGACACATTATAAGATGATTCCTCACTTAAAGATCAAGATAAAACTGTGTTCTCCCCATGTATGCACCGTTGCGAAAGTTCGTCGTGTCCAAGCATCACGTGATGATCGGGTGCTATAGACTCCATGTTCACATACAACGGGTGCAAGCCAGTTTTGCACACGCGGAAATACTTGGGTTTAACTTGACGAGCCTAGCATGTACAGACATGGCCTCGGAACACATGAACCGAAAGGTTAAACATGAGTCATATGAATGATATGATCGACACTTTGTTGTCCACCATTGAAACCACATCTCTTCTCGTGAAGATCCAATTAGGTGTGGTGAATTTGGATCATGTTCACTAAACAACTTGAGGGATGTTGAATTTAGTGGGAGTTCATCTAGTAATTTGATTAAAAGTTGAACTAGTTATCATGAACATAGTCTAATTTGTACTTGCAAATATTGCAGATCAAATGGCTAAGTCCAACTTCAACTTCAACGTTTTTGCTGAGAAGGAAAATCTTAGAAACAATGCGTCTAACTTCACCAGTTGGTTCTGCAATCTGAGAATCATTCTCTCTGGCGGTCAAAAGGACTATGTCCTTGAGAATGCGTTAGGTGATGCCCCTGCTGTAGATGTGCCGGCTGATGAGAAAGTTGTCTATCAATCGCGCAAAGATGATTATGGTGTGATTAAGAGCACCATGTTGTTTGCTATGCAATCGGACCTTCAAAATCGTTTTGAAGACTATCCCGGGCCCTTTGAGATTCTCGAGGAGCTGAAAACCATGTTTCAGACTCAGGCCCGTTCTGAGAGATATGAGATCTCTGAGAAGTTCTTTAACTGCAAGATGGAGGAAGGGAGTTCCGTTAGTGAGCACGCCATTAAGATGTCGGGCTACACTCAACGCCTTGAGCAACTGGACTGCAAGATTCCAGAGGAGCTCAAGATTGACAGGGTTCTGCAATCACTCCCTCCCAGCTACAAAAGTTTTGTAGTGACTCACAATCAGATTGGTTCCACTGTTACGATCACTGAGCTCTTCGCAAAGCTGAAGGCTGAGGAGGTGGACATCAAAAAGGATAATCATGTGTTGATGGTCAACAAGCCCCCCACCTTCAAGAAAGGTAAGGGTGCAAAGAAGCCCTTCAAGAAAGGCGGCGGCAAGCGCGTTGCCCCTGCTGAGAAGAAGCTCAAGTCTGGACCCAAGCCGGACACTGAGTGCTTCTATTGCAAGGACAACGGTCACTGGAAGCGCAACTATCCGAAGTACTTAGCGGACAAGAAGGCTGGCACCATCAAAGGTATATTTGATATACATGTTATTGATGTTTTCCTTACTAGTCCTCGTTGTAGTGCCTAGGTATTTGATACTGGTTCAGTTGCTAATATTTGTAACTCGAAACAGGAGCTACGGAATAGACGGCGGCTTGCAAGGGATGAGGTGACGATGCGCGTTGGCAACGGATGAAGAGTTGATGTGATGGTCGTCGGCACGCTCTCCTTAGTTTTACCTTCGGGATTAGTTTTAAACCTTAATAAGTGTTATTATGTGCCTGCGTTGAGCATGAACATTATTTCTGGATCTTGTTTATTGCAAGACGGTTATTCATTTAAATCAGAGAATAATGGTTTTTCTATTTATATGAGTAACATCTTTTATGGTCATGCACCTGTAGTGAATGGTTTATTTCTTCTAAATCTCGAAAGGGATGAAACACACATCCATAACATTGAGGCTAAGAGATGCAAGGTAGATAGTGATAATACTACTTATTTGTGGCACTGTTGTCTAGGTCATATTGGTGTAAAGCGCATGAAGAAACTCCATTCTGATGGACTTTTGGAGTCTCTTGATTTTGAATCATTTGACACATGCGAACCATGCCTCATGGGCAAGATGATCAAAACCCCGTTCTCCGATATGATGGAGCGAGCAACGGACTTGTTGGAAATCATACATACCGATGTATGCGGACCGATGAGTGTTTCGACGTGCGGTGGATATCGCTATTTTCTCACTTTTACCGATGACTTAAGTAGATATGGGTATATCTATTTAATGAAACATAAATCTGAAACATTTGAAAAGTTCAAAGAATTTCAGAATGAAGTGGAGAACCATCGTAACAGAAAGATTAAGTTTCTACGATCCGATCGTGGAGGTGAATATTTGAGTTATGATTTTCTCACGCATCTTAAAGCAAGCGGAATCGTTTCGCAACTCATGCCACCCGGAACACCACAGTGCAATGGTGTGTTCGAGCGGAATCGAACCCTATTAGATATGGTCCGATCGATGATGTCTCTTACTGATTTGCCGTTATCATTTTGGGGTTATGCATTAGAAACTGCTGCATTCACTTTAAATAGGGCACCATCTAAATCCATTGAGATGACACCGTATGAACTGTGGTTTGGTGCTAAACCTAAGTTGTCGTTTCTTAAAGTTTGGGGATGCGAAGCCTACGTCAAGAAGTTGATGCCGGACAAGCTCGAACCCAAAGAGGACAAATGCGTCTTCATAGGATACCCTAAGGAAACTGTTGGGTATACCTTCTATCACAGAAGGCAAAGTGTTTGTCGCAAAGAACGGTTCCTTTCTTGAGAAGGAGTTTCTCTCAAAAGAAGTGAGTGGGAGGAAAGTAGAGCTAGACGAGGTTGTTGAACCTTCTCTTGAATTGGAGAGTAGCGCAGCACCTGAAATTGTTCCAGGTCACCGCACCAACAATAGAGGAAGCTAATGACAAGGATCATGAAACTGGACGATGTCACATCGAACGTCGCAGGTCGACAAGGTCGCGTGCCCCCCTGAGTGGTACGACAACCCTGTCTTGACTGTCTTGTTGGTAGAAGACAGTGAACCTACGAACTATGAGGAAGCGATGATGAACCCAAACTCTGAGAAATGGCTAGAATCCATGAAATCCGAATTGGGATCCATGAGCGAAAACCAAGTATGGACTTTGGTAGACCCTCCTAGCGACCGAAAGGCCGTTGAGTGCAAATGGATCTTCAAGAAGAAAACGGACGCGGATGGTAATGTTACCGTCTATAAAGCACGGCTTGTTGCGAAAGGTTTTCGACAAGTTCAAGGTGTTGACTACGATGAGACTTTCTCTCCCGTAGCGATGATTAAGTCCATTCGGATTTTATTAGCAATTGTTGCGTTTCATGATTATGAAATATGGCAGATGGATGTCAAGACTGCGTTCCTCAATGGCAACATTGATGAAGAGTTGTATATGATGCAACCCGAAGGTTTTGTCGATCCTAAGGATGCTGATAAAGTGTGCAAACTTCAGCGTTCCATTAATGGACTGAAGCAAGCATCTCGGAGTTGGAACCTTCGTTTTGATCAAGTGATCAAGAGCTTTGGATTTGTTCCAAATTGCTACGAAGCTTGTATCTACAAGAAAGTGAGTGGGAGCTCGGTGAAATTTCTGGTACTATATGTGGATGACATATTGATTATTGGAAATGACATTAACATGCTTAACGATGTGAAGAGTTATTTGAACAAGTGTTTTTCAATGAAAGACCTAGGTGAAGCTGCTTATATATTGGGCATCAAAATCTATAGAGATAGACAAAGACGCCTGATAGCTTTAAGCCAGAGTACATACCTAGACAAAGTTCTGAAAAGGTTCAGAATGGATAAGGCAAAGAAAGGTTCAGTGCCTATGTTGTCAGGTAAGATATTGAGCAAGGCTCAGTGTCCAGCTACGGTAAATGATAGAGAAGCTATGAGCAAAGTGCCTTATGCCTCGGCCATAGGTTCTATCATGTATGCCATGCTGTGTACTAGACCGGATGTGTCCAATGCTCTTAGTTGGACGAGCAGATATCAAAGTGATCCAGGAGTGGAACACTGGACAGCCGTTAAGAACATCCTAAAGTACCTAAATAGGACTAAAGAAATGTTCTTAGTCTATGGGGGTGATGAACATCTCGTCGTAAAAGGTTACGTCGACGCTAGTTTCGACACCGACAAGGATGATTCTAAATCTCGCAGTGATACGCTTATATTTTGAATGGAGGAGCTGTGAGTCGAGAAGCTGCAAGCAAAGCATGATCGGGATCTACAAGAGAAGCGAAATACATGGTTGCAGAAGCGTCAAGTGAAGGAGTTTGGATCAGAACTTCATCATCGAGCTTGGCGTGGTTCCAAGTGCATTGGACCCATCGGAGATATTGTGTGACAACACGGCGCCATAGCACTCGCTAAGGAACCAAGATATCATCCAAAGACCAAGCATATCAACTCAAGTTTCATATAATCCGAGATTATATAGCAGATGGAGATCTGAAGATTAGCAAAGTACATACAGATCTGAATGTCGCAGATCCATTGACTAAACCTCTTCCACGTGTATAACATGATCAGCACCTTAGTGCCATGGGTGTGATATTGTTGCCAAATGTAAACTAGATTATTGACTCTAGTGAAAGTGGGAGACTGATGGAATTATGCCCTAGAGGCAATAATAAAGATGTTATTATTATAATTCTTGTTCATGATAAAGTTTATATTCCATGCTAGAATTGTATTAAGCGGAAACTTTAATACTTGTGTGGTTTGTGAACAACACCGTGTACCTAGTATGCCTCTATGGACTAGCTCATTGATTAATGATGGTTAAGGTTTCCTAACCATAGACATGAGTTGTCGATTGATAATGAGATCATATCATTGGGAGAATGATATGATGGACAGACCCAAACTAAGCGAAGCAATTAGATCGTGTCATCGTGTTCATCTTTGCGAAGCTTTTCTTATGTCAAATATTGTATTCCTTAGACCATGAGATAATACAACTCCCTGGTATCGGAAGAAAGCTTTGAGGTCATAAAACGTCATCCTATGAGAGGGTGATCATAAAGGTGTCTCTCAGGTGATCGGAAAGTACCTGTTGGGTTGTATGTATCGAGATGGGATTTGTCCCTCCCAAGTCGGAAAGATATACTTCTGGCCCACTCGGTAATCGATATCAACACCGCTTGCAAGCATGTGGTTAAGGAGTTAATCACAAAGTGATATCGGATTACGGAACGAGTAAAGTACTTGCTGTGAACGAGATTGAACTAGGTATGATGCAGAGACGATCAAATCTCGGGCAAGTAAAATATCGCGAGACGAAGGGAATATATATAGGATTGATTGAATCCTGGCATCGTGGTTCATCCGATATGATCATCGATGAATGTGTGGGAGTCAATATGGGTTTCCAGACCCCGTTGTTGATTATTGATAGAAGATCATGTCTGCATGTTCTCGAACCCGAAGGGTCACACACTTAACGTGTCTCGACGCTAGGATAGATTGGATAATTGGTTTATGAGTTTTTGTTCGGAGTCTCGGATGGGATCCGGGACATCACGAGAGGTTCCAGAGTGGTCCGGAGAATAAGATTCATATAAGGCAATTCAGTTTTTGTAGTTCGGAATTGTTTCGGGTTAATCGGTATTGTACCGGAAGCTTCTAGAACCTTCCGGAGGGGGACCAACGTGGCCCCACCTGCCGGGAGGGGGCATGGGCCTATGAGGGAGTGCCCTGGCCGCATTGGGCCAGGGGCACAAGGCCCCATAGGGCCCAGCCGGCCAAACAAGGGGAAACCCTAATTGGAGCTTCTAGAAGGAGGGGGGAAACTTGCCCCCCACTCTTCCCTCCTTGGCCGCCGGCCTAGGCTTGTGGTAGGGGCTAGGGTTGCCGCCCACCCCTCTATATAAAGAGGTCTGGGGGCACACCACCCCCACACCTTCCCCTCAAGCCTAGCCGCCTCGCTGCCCTCCTCTCTCTCTCCTCCCGATCATTGCGTAGGCGGCCTCTGCAGAAACTCTCCACCACTTGCACCGCGCCGTCGCGTTGTAGATCCAATCCGTCTCTACACCATACTTGCTGGAGAGAGGAAGGAGGAGACGTCGAGGTGCCGCACGCGTGCATCTCTCGGAGGCATCGCCACTTGCGGTGTTAGATCGGAGCGGATTGCGAGGAGGAGAAGCGAGTACGACTACATCACCCACGTTCCGACGAACGTTCCGCTATGCGAATCTTCAAGGGTATGAAGATCTCATCTAATCTCTCTCGTGTTTTGGATCTCCTAGATTAGATCTTGGCTTTCCCGTTCGCATCCGTAGAATTTTTTTGATTTACTATGTTGCGAAACCCTTCACGTTAAGTGATCTAATCTCGCACGCTGGATCCAGATCCAATGGCTCTGGATCAAACGACCAAAGATGGGCGGCGCTGGCGGTGGCTACTGGCGGCAGCGAGCTCTGCCTACGGCGGCGCGGCGCTACAGGTGGCTCTGGGATCGTCGGAGATGCTTACCAGAAACTGGACGATGCGCTGATGCTCAACCTGGCGACGGCTTGGCTAGGGGCGCACGGAGTTGGTCGCTGGAGCTCGTCGGAGTTGCGGGCGGCATCTGGCTTGGGTGGACGACGACTTTGGCGAGGCTCCTGGTCACCCTAGCATGCACAAACAGCATCAGGAGATGCGCAAGACTACGGCGAGCAAGATCGTGTGCATCAGAGGCAGAGGGGAATAAGGGGCTCACCGAATTTGACCGTCGGAGTTGAGGATGTCGTCGAGGCTTGTTGTGCTTGTCGAAGACGATGACCTGGGGCGGTACAGAAGGAATCAACGGTGTCAGTAGATGCATAAGGAAGTGGCGAGGCTGCCTGCAAGAACCAGAGGGAGAGGGGCGCACGGGGCTCACCGGAATCGATCGCCGGATTGCTCTCTGTCTGCGGCGGTGCGAGTACGATTGCGGGCAGCCTGGGGGCGTAGAGGTGGCGCTAGGTGAGGGGAAATGGCCGCGGTGCAGAGGGGGTCTTATAGCCAGAGCGGGGGCGAGGATCGCGCGCAGAATCAAGGGCAATTAAGCGAGGAATCAACGCGGCAGTGAAGGGCGGAGGAAACGGCCGGCGACGTGGTCGTGGCGCGATTTGGGGAAGAAGGGGTGAGCTGGCGAGGTCCACCGGTCAGCGAGTGAAACAGAGAGGGGGTGGGGTCCTGGCGTCAGTGACCCCTTGGGTTCGTTCGCGAGTGAGAGAGAGAGGGGAAACCCGGGTGGGCTAATTGGGTTGGATTCGCAGTTGGGCCAGATTGGCAGCGCTGGCCTTTTTCCATTTCTTTTCTCCTTTTCTTTTTCTGTTTTGATTTTCTGGAATGATTTTCAAATCCAAATCCAATGAGTTTGAAATCAAATCTTCTCTAGGTTTTTATACTGTAAACCTTGCACTCAAATGTGTGTTAAACACTTATGTTCAACAAAAACACTTTGACCAAATGAAAATAAAAATAAAACCAAGCCTTTATGTGATATATATAATAGGCATAGTATTGGTTTTATTTTACTTATTTTGTTTTGAAACTTTGTTCAAACTTTTGATGGTGTCTAAGTTTGAATTCAAACCTTACTGAACAAATCAAGCACTCTTCTTATTGAAAGGTAGCACTAAGGCTAGAGCAACTTACATGAAATGATAAGCATAAACGCTCCTGTTTTGAAATGATTTGTTTGAAATGAAATTCATATGATCATGGATGCATGGATGATATGCATGAGTTTGAAACATGATTTTAGGGATGTTACAGTTTCATGTGAGTCAGCTTAAGAAATGCCATCCAGAGATGGAAGAGACTTTCTTGAAGGATACTATACCATTGGAGGAGGTCCAATTGGAAAGTGATCTCACTTACGAGGAAAAACCTATCAAGATTCTTGAGACTGCAGAAAGAGTTACTCGGACTAAGACTATCAAATTCTGTAAAGTTCAATGGAACCATCATTCCGAAGAAAAAGCAACATGGGAAAGAAAAGATGATCTTCGGAAAGACCACCCTCACCTATTTGCTAGCCAATCCGAATCTCGAGGGCGAGATTCACCTTAAGGGGGTTAGATTTGTAACATCCCTAAAATCATGTTTTCAAAGATTGCATATCATTCATGCATGCATATCATTTTAGGAATTAATTTCAAACTCTTTTGGAAGAAACAGAAACTTGAGTGCTATTTTTTCATGTGAGCAAACCTTGATCTAATGCCACTCTCAAGAGAGAGAAGATTTGTTTTAAAAACCATTGTTTGAATTCATAGGATTGGTTGGATGAGTTCCAAGCTTGGACAAAAAATTTCAAGAACAAATATGGTTTTAAAACCATTTTTAAATCTTCATCAAACCATGTGCTAAGGCACTGTTATTTTAAAAATCTTCAAAGAACCAAGCAAGTCCAATGAGACAGCAAGGTTTTATGTCTAATTTTATGAAGTTTATACTTTACAAAATCTAGAAAATGTTTGGATTTCAAATGCTTTTGAATTGTTTGAAAATGAATCCTGAAATTCATTCTGGAAAAAGAAAAAGAATTGGAAAACCCAATTGGGCCTGGCGCCACCATCAGGGCCGGTCCTGAGTTTTCTAGGGCCCGGGGCGAAATTGGAATTCAGGGCCCCTAAAATAACCATGACAAAATTGTCAATATGTTCATATGTATAATGTTGTTATCAACAAGTACTTAAAGTGCATCCAAACTATCTGTTCACAGTTTAGAAATAATATCTCAATTTTTTCTTCTAACAGTTCTCGATGTAAAGTCACCGATGGTGGTATCAATGACAATCTCAACCAATATTTTTGTCTTTCTGATTCTATCACATCAACTTTTTTCCTCCTCTTTCTTGTCACGGTTTCCAAATCCCAATATTTTTTTTGTGTATATATATGTCATGTTTGTCCGTTATCAATTGCCCTATTACAGAAAGAAATACACACCTACTAATCATTATTTATAAATCATTACTCAAAAACAATCAATCAATCAACATAGCAATTAGGGCATACAGTGCTTATAGATAGAAAACTAGAAACATACCTGATACGGTGATACCTATTGCCCGTTCTTTGGAATAGCTCCATCTTTGTGTAAGTCTACTCTGGACAATGGGGGAACAGTGAAGGGCCTTCGCTTGAATGTAGAATTAGCAATTCTGCAACGGACGATGAGGCAGCTAATTGATTCT
Organism: Avena insularis; assembly: GCA_023614405.1. Lineage (NCBI taxonomy): Eukaryota > Viridiplantae > Streptophyta > Magnoliopsida > Poales > Poaceae > Avena > Avena insularis. The sequence goes on along the minus strand of CM042693.1, from coordinate 303,835,286 downwards.
CCTAAACAAACGATGTGGCAGCACAGGAAAACCAGGTAGAAAACAAAAGGGCCTCGTTGACCAGGCAACGCCCATCTCCTCTTAGTGAATGCGTCCGTGAAAAAAATGTCCGGGCATGCTTATCCTCTGTTTCCTGTGGGAACCGTGGTGAACTGGTCGTTTTTTTCCTGCATTGGAGAGCAGCGGAGCTGCATTACCTATGTTTCGGGCCAGTTATCAGTAAGGAAGACACATCTACGATGGGCCCCTAGTTTTCCAGGGGTCGGGGCAGCCGCCCCTCTGGTCCTGCCCCAGGGCCGGCCTGGCCACCATTCCAGCCCAGCAAACGAATCAGCCCACCTGGGTTCCCTCCTTCTCCTCTGTTTCTCACCGCGCTCGCGCACGCCCCCTCGCTGACAACCGGGTCCCACAGCCACGTCACCTCGTCGTCCCCAAATCTCGCCTGCGACCAGCGCCGCGGCCGTTTCCTCCCGAGCAAATGCTCTTCAATCCCATTGATGCCGCGCGTTAATCTCGCCCCTGCTCCGGCTATTTAACCTCCACCCCTCTGCAACCATTTCCCCTCACCTAGCGCCCCCACTCCGCCACCAGGCTGCCCACAATACCGCTTGCACCGCCGTAGTATCGAGCCGCTCCGACGTGCGATTCCGGTGAGCTCTTGTCGCCCCTTGCCTTCTAATCTTGCCAGCATGATCGCAGCAACCTTGTGTATCTTCTAACCCCACTGGTGCGTGCTAGGACTATCTGGAGCCTCGCCAACGACGACGACCGCAAGTGCCCGACGCAGCCGCAAACTCCGACGAGCTCCCCTGGTTTGTACTGACCGCGCCTTCCTTTCTCATTCATACTCACACGATCGTCTCGTCTTCACGCATCTAACGCCACCTCTCCCGTGCCTTAGGGTGAACCGTAGCGTCATCACCGTCTCCAGCAACACACACCCGATGACAGCAACGACTCCGGCGAGCAATACCTGTTGACCTCGAGTGCCCCTTCACCAACCAAGCCTACCTTGAGCATCAGCAGCGCACGGCGAACTCGGTAAGCCACCTCACCCTCTCCCGCGCGACCTATATCATCGACAACGTCTCTGACAGAGCCGCCACCGCCACTCGCCGCCGCCAGGCTTTGGTCGCTTGATCGCGAACCGTTGGATCTAGATCCAACGTGTTAGATAGATCACTTAAGCGAAGGGGTACGGAACAGATCTGGCCGTGCGATTTAAGTTAGATCTGACGGCCCACGTCAGTCGATCCACGCGAAACGGTATGGGCGAATAGAATCACGCCGCATGGCCAGTCCTTTGTTTTAAAAATAGAATTTAGATCTATTAGATGTTTAAACTTGAAAATTCATAACTTTTGATTCCCACGTCCAAATTTGACAAATTTTATATCATTAGAATTAGGAGAGAAAATCCTTTCTGTTTATGCAATGTGTTTAATGTTTTTCCTCTGAATAAATGGTTGTTTTTACAGAAACATTTGTAGGCATAATTTGAGTATAGTAATTGTATGAAAAATGGTATGTTGTTCAAATAAAGTTTATTTGGCATGTATTGGACTTGTTTAAGATTCAGTACTGTGTACTTGTCTTGTTTGGTGTAGAAAATCATCACATGGCATTTTGCATACATTCATGTATTTTTGCTTGTATATAATGTGTATGTGATTTTGTGCCATTATTTTATGTGTAGATTTTGGTGCAAATAGTGATTGTGATTGTGGAGATTGTTGCTACTCCCCAAACTACCAAGGCAAGTGGTGCTTCATGGTTTTATTCCTATGTTTTTCAACTATGCACTAGAAATATTTTGCTAGCCTTGCATGAATATTTTGATCTATATGATATGCTTGGGAAATCCTAGTAGTTGTAGAATTGCTAGAAATTTCTAAGTTAAGATGCTTATCAATGCCATGCTTATCCTAGCTAGTAGCAACCAAGGGTGGTTATATATTCATGCTATGAGAAAATATTTCTAAGTATTTGGACTTATGTTTTTGCTTAATAAAACAACTAAGTGAATGAAACACCTGGGTGGAATGGAAATAATGGTTTATGTTGAGTGGTTACACAAGGCCCATTTATATGGCTTACCTTGTGTATCTCACTTGTGGAAAGTCACCCAGGAACAAAGGGATTTGAGAGGCCAAATGTTAAGAAGCTTCTAGTGCAGCCACATGGCAATATGGGCTCTGCCTGGATCACATAGGTTGCAATAACTTAGCCATTTGGACAGTTGGTGGTAGTGGGATGATAGGTTGGAACGCGTCCATTTGGTCTAAGGGAAGGCTTCTGAAAGGTCCTGTCTTGGTGAAAATCAAGTCTTGTGGGGAAAGTGCACAACCTCTGCAGATGGAAGAATCTAAGTACTTAGCCATGTACCTGGTATTGGAAAACTTGAGCATCAAGACATGGAAGCTATCAAGAATCTCCTCATCCCAATTTCTAAGTTAAAACTTGTGGTTGAACAAGGGTGAAGGTTCACCAATTTCTATTGGTGGTTCCTTGGGAAAGTTTTGTCAAAGAAAAACTCAGTGTTTTCAACTGATAGGTAAAACCTATTTTGAGCAAAGCAAGCCTAAGCTACACTTAGCCAAAATGCATATAGTATCTAGACTACTAATATTCTACTAAGGTATCACTTGCCAATACTATTCCAAGGTATTGACCCACTATGGTTGTAACTTGTGATGTTGTAGGTTATTCTGATGATGATTGGGGTTATGAGTCTACACTCAACATGCTTGCCTGTGGCACATGAATATGAAGACTTATCTATCTTATTATATATTTGAACTCTTGTATTAGGCCTGTGGCCATGGAGTTCGTAAAATACTATGTTTGTCTCTGAAATGATATGTAATAATGACCTTTGTTTGTGTGTACTTCATCTTAAACTGTGGATGCTAGCATTGATCCAGGGACTAGCATTGCAATCACAGGGATCCTTACCTTTATAAAGGGAGGGATCTTACAGAGATATACAATTTTGCTTCTTGGAAGACCAACATACCAAGGACCTACCAAGGAATTGGCAAGCCCCGGATGTTGATTTTCTATCATCCTTGTCCCTCGCCCAATCCGAATCCGTGTATCCACAAAGAGCAAAAGTTGAGCCTCGAGGATACCAAAGACCATAAAATGGGGTATGAACTAAATATCGAAAGATTCTCTTGACCGCCATTAAATGGCTTTCCTTAGGAGCCGCTTGATATCTTGCACACACACCTACACTCAACACAATATCGGGTCTAGATGCACAAAGGTAAAGCAAAGAACCAATCATGGATCGGTATACCTTTTGATCCACATCTTTACCATTTGGATTTTGTTCTAGATGAGTCTTTGTGGCCATGGGAGTAGGAGCTCCATTTAAATCTTGCATTTTGAATCTCTTGAGCATATCTTGAGTATACTTGGCTTGATTGAAGAATGTCCCTCCTCTAACTTGCTTGATCTCAAAGCCAAGAAATACTCTCAACTCTCCCATCAAAGACATCCGGAACCTACTAGTCATAAGCTTTGATAATTCATCATTAAAAGCTTTGTTAGATGAGCCAAAGATAATATCATCAACATATATTTGGCATACAAAAAGCTCCCCATTGACCCTCTTAGTAAAAAGAGTGGGATAGATTTTCCCAACCTCAAATCCACGGTCAAACAATAATTATCTAAGGTGCTCATACCACGTGTGTAGGGCTTGCTTGAGCCCATAGAGCGCCTTATCACGTTTGTAGACATGGTTTGGGAGGTTGGGGTCCTCAAAACCCGAGGGTTGATTAACATATACTCATTCATTTAATGGGCCATAGAGAAATGCACTTTCTACATCCATTTGTTGTAACTTGAAGTTATGATGTGCCGCATAAGCAAGAAGGATACGGATGGACTCAAGGCGAGCCACGGGTGCATAAGTCTCTCCATAATCAATGCCTTCAATTTGAGAATACCCTTGTGCAACCAATCTAGCCTTGTTCCTTACTATAATTCCATGCTCATCTTGCTTGTTCTTGAATATCCACTTTGTTCCAATAACATTGCGGCAATCCTTTGGCTTCTCAACTAACTTCCATACTTTGTTTCTCTCAAAGTTGTTGAGTTCTTTGTGCATAGCTTCTAACCAATCCGAATCTTCAAGGGCTTCCCACACTTTCTTTGGTTCAATCATGGAGATGTGTGCTTGGTGTTCACTAAACCTCTTCAATTGTGCTCTTGTGGAAATAGCTTTCCTTAGATCACCCAACAACATTTTGTAGAGTGTGATCTCTTAATTCCAACATTCTTTCCTTTCTAGCTTTGCGACGAGCGTGGATCTCCATGTTGTTTCTTGGAGGACCCTCTTCATCATTTTGATCCTCGTCTTGACCATCATCTTGACCTTGATCATCATTGGAATCATTCTCTACATTAGGAGGCAAAGATTGACCTTGGTCTTGATCAAGTGCTCTTCTAGCGTCAATTTGAGCTTGTCTCAAAGCAATTTGTACGGATCTTCCTTGAGAAATTGACTTGGCACCACTTGACAATCCGTCGAATGGACCAAGCTCCCCTTGACTAGAGTTGTCACTTTGATCACCATGTTGAGGGTCCACATCTTGTCTTTGGCTTGAGTCAATGTCCTCTTCGGTGGATGGAGCATGTTGAGGTTGTGAAGATGAGGGCTTCACTTGAGTGGATCATAGTTCTTCTCGGTCCGCCATAAGGGGTTCCTCAACGGGGCGGATATATCCCACACCCATTCTTCCTATGGCATCCTGAGGCATTTCATCATCTGCATCACAAGCATCAACACGCCCCCCTTGGGGACCATCATATTCTTCGAAGGTCACACTACAAGATTCTATGACGGCTCCGGAGAGCTTATCATAGATTCTATAAGTGTGAGATTCGAGACCATATCCAACAAAAATACCCTCTAATGCTTTAGACTCGAATTTATACAAACGAACACCTTTTATGAGATAGAAACACTTACAACCGAACACCCGGAAGTAATATATGTTGGGCTTGTTACCGGTAAGAATTTCATATGGAGTCTTGTTGATTTCTTTGCGGAGGTAGAGCCGGTTTGAAGCATGGCAAGCAGTGGAAATGGCTTCGGCCCAAAAGTTGTATGGAGATTTAAACTCCGCCAACATGGTACTAGCCATCTCAATAAGAGTCCGGTTCTTCCTTTTGGCCACGCCATTTTGTTGAGGGGTGTATGCAGCAGAATATTGATGTTTAATCCCCTCATCACTAAGGAAATCATTCAAGGTGTAGTTCTTGAACTCGGTGCCGTTGTCACTTCTAATGATCAACACGGGAACATTGTATTGCCTTTGGACCAAATTGATGAAGTCGATGAAGGTCTTTTGAGTCTCACTCTTCAATTTGAAGAAATAAACCCAAGAGTATCTTGAAAATTCATCAACAATCACCAAGCAATATTTCTTCCCACCAAGACTTGCATGAGACAGAGGACCAAAGAGGTCCACGTGGAGGAGCTCCAAGATCTTGGTGGACTTGATGCAGTTCTTAGGCTTGTGAGGAGCATCATGCATCTTCCCTAGAACACATGCCCTGCAAACACGATCTTTGGCAAAGGAAACATTTTATTTTAGTCCAACAATATGGCCCTCCTTGTGGAGACTTTGCAAAGTTCTCATATTGACATGGGCCAGTCAGCGATGCCATAACCAACCCACATCGGCCTTTCCGAATAATCACATCGCACTTGTAGTGGCTTGCCCCAAAAAGTCCACCACATACAAGTCATGTTCGACATACCCAACAAAAGCGACCTTGAGAGACTTGCTCCACATGAGGACCACAAGATCATTATGTAAAAAGACAGAAAAGCCCATCTTTCCAAGAGCACAAACTGAAAGTAAATTGTACCCAAGGGTCTCAACAAGCATGATGTTCACGAGTGTAATGTCGTGAGTAACCACAACTTTGCCAAAACCCAATACCTTAGATTTTGACTTGTCGGCATAAGTCACGGTGATTTGATCATCATTTGGCTTTAAGTCCTTGACAATAGATGAGCTTCCGGTCATATGACTTGTGCAACCACTATCAAGCACCCACTTTGACCCTCCGGAAGCACAAGTCTACAAAAGATCAAGCTAATTTTTAGGTACCCATTTTTCAATGGGTCCTCTTTTGTTAGCAACAAGGGTCTTGGGAACCCAAATAGACCAAGCAATATAACCATCAAATGGGCCAACATATTGTGCATACACATCACCATAATAATCACACATTAGAACATAGTGAGGGTTAGCACTACCCGCAAAGTCATCATGAGACATAGTTTTACCACTTGTGGTCTTACTACCCACAATGGCCTTGTTAGTTTCTTGTGTGGGCTTGACCTTCTTCTTCTTGTTGTTCTTCTTCTTCTTAGAATTGGAGACAAATCCAATGCCCCCTTTATCACCACTAGGCCTTTGCTTACTCAAGAGATCATCAATGGACTTGTTGCCTTGTGGAAATGTGGCCTTAGCAAGCTCCCCCTTCAACCTAGAATTCTCTTCAAGAATAGTTGTACTACTAGATGGAATGAAGTTACTAGGTGAAGGAATATTGGCCAATTGAGTTTGAAGCGTTTCATGGGACTTTGTGAGTGACAAGAGTTCACTCTCCAAAGCCTTGTGGGCCTTGTTAAGCAACCTAAAGTCCTCGACAAGTTTTTCATGAACCACACCAAACTCAATCTTGTCCTTTTTAGCACTTTTGTATTTAGCAATAGCATGATCACGCTCTTTGATGAGTTTGTTAACAATAATGTCATTGGCCTCATCAAGCCCTTCAAGTTTTAATTCAAGTGACAACCTAGTTTCTTGTTCTTCTTCTAGAGCATTGTTTAAAGCCTCTAGCTCAATCATGTGTTCATGTCCAAGTTTACATCTTACATCTAGAAGCTCTTGAGTATGTGAAAGTTGATCTAGGATGTTTCCAAAATGTAACTTAGCATCTCCTTCTAGGTTAGTCATAAACTCATCAAAGGCAATTAATTCCTTTTTAACATTAAGAGACATCTCATCATCAATTTCATCATTATCTAAAGGAGTAGAGCGGGATGATGAGGATACCTCCGTTCCTCTTTCCATAAGGCAAGTGACGTTCTTGGTGGGAGAGTTCTCATTTGGAGAATAGAAGAGTGAGAATGTCGGATTAGAGATGGTGGCTAGAGCAGCCACACCATGAGAAGTTTCCTCTTCCTCATCTTCATCATCTTCATTGTCGGAGGAGTATTCTTCATGAGTTATCAAGACAATTTCTCCCAACTTCTTGTTGATGGGATTCTTCTTGATGAAAGGTTTCTTGTAAGGTGCCTTGAGAGTCTTCTTCAACACAAGCTTACCCCCATGATGTTCTCTCTTCTCATAGGGACAACTCGCTACAAAGTGATAGCGGTCACCACAATTGAAACAAGTTCTCAATCTCGTTGTATTTTCTCTTTTCCCATTTGGGTTGCTTTTTCTTTGCATTTCCATCTTGGCCTTGGCAGGGTTCTTCCAAAAGTTCTTAGCATAGAAGGCCATATATTGACTATGAGCAATCTTGACTTCATCGGGGTGGTCCATGGATAGCCCTTCATCACTATCATCTTCATCCCCATGATCCACAACTTTGGCCTTCAAAGCAACATTGACAACATTGCTCATACCAAGGGCACGAGCACGGTCATCTTTGGCATTCTTGGCGGCAACCTTGAAAGCGTCCATCTCTTGCATAACTTCATTTGAGGTCATGAGATGGTAGTTGTGTCTTCCTTGTAGGCTCTTCAAGTCGGTGGGCTCAAAAGGCATGAGTGCACTCACATATTTCCTTTTTATACATGCATCATCCACATGTGAGGCACCCACATTTCTAAAAGCGGTGGCGGTGGTCTTGAGCCTTCGGTACATGTCTTCGTGATCTTCACCTTATTTCATGTAGAAGCCTTCGGCTTCATTGCTTAGAGCATCATATCGGTTCCTCCTCATACTCTCATTTCCAACAAACAACATCGTGAGAGAATCCCAAGCTTCCTTGGCAATGCTGAAGTGCTCAATGTGTGGATAATCCTTTGTCCCCAATCCTTTTTGAATCATATGCAATGCAGTGGCATTGAGTTTACTATTGACAACCTCTCTTCTTGTCAAGTTGTTTGGATCCCCAATAAAGAGTCCATGCTCGATGATGTTCCATAGTTCAATGCAAGAGCTACGCACATGAGTTCTCATTAGTGATTGCCATTGAGCAAAAGTTGCAGACTCTTCAAGCTTAGGTGGGTCACCCCTATTGTACACATGAGGGTGAGGGATGGGAGGATCGGGAGAGTACCAAGAATCACGGTGCTCACCCTTCCCCCCATCAAGTTGTGTGGAGGAATTAGCGTTGTCTAGTTTACCCCCCACCACCATACCCTCGAGGGATACTGAAGTATTCCCTTTAGGTACAACGGATGGTAGATCCTCTTGAGGAGATGGGGGTGATGAGCCATCTTTGTCTTTAAGAAGTTGCTCAAGCATCTTCTTGACTTCATTGACCAAGGAAGAGCTCAATCTTGTTTCCAAGTTTCTGAGATCTTCCATGGTCACTGAGGTCGGCTCACTACCACCATCCCCTTCTTGGCTACCCATATTCTCTTAGGCGGTAAAGCCCAAATAAAGAGCTGAGGCTCTGATACCAATTGAAAGGATCGTATGGGCACCTAGAGGGGGGGGTGAATAGGTGCTACTTCAAATTTTCTTCTTTTTCAAATTAAGGTTTGACAATAAGGTAAATTCTCTAGATAATTCAACTATGGTGAATTTACCTATATGACAATTATGCAAGAACTACCACAACACAAAGTAGGAACAAGTAAGTAAAGTGCGGTAAAGGATAGAAGTAACCAAAATGGTGGACGCGAAGACACAAGGATTTGTTTCCCGTAGTTCCTTCCTTTTGAGGGGAAGTATGTCTACGTTTGGAGAGAGGGTGGTTTCAAACCACCAACGCCACGAAAGGCCTCCCTTGTTCTCCGGTGAATCTCACCCCAACAGGATCGATTCACCTTCCACTATATCGGCAACCTTCAAGGTGGAAGCCGGCACCTTTACAAGTTTGGGGCACACATCCACAACTTAATCGGAGGCTCCCAAATACAAGCAAGCTGTCAAAGCAATCAAAGACAAGCTTGTAAGAACCAAAACAAGAACTAGGGTTTCCAAGAAATACTAGAGCAAAGGGGCCCTCAATGAAATGAGCGGGAAATGAAGATCTCTTTTGGTGAAGTAGTAGATCGGGGCCTCCTCCTTCGATTCCCCAAAGATCAAAGACTTTGGGTGGTGAGGAGATCTTGAGATTTGGTGGCTCCAATGGTGGTCTTGACTTTAATGTGTATGAGCATCTTGTCCCAAGGTAGGTGGAGGGGTATTTATAACCCTCCAAGAAATCTGGCCGTTGGAGCCTTTAATGCAGCGGTAGTACCGGAAGTTCAAGCAGTACTACCGGAGAACTCCGGTACTACCGGACCTGGTACCGGACGACCATCTTTCAAACTTCATAAGCGCCCTGGCCACCGTGGTACTACCATTGATGCTACCGTAAAGCGGTAGTACCGCAGATGGCAACCGGTACTACCGGACGTGCAGTGGAATCAGCAGCTTAGTCGGAAAAACTCTCTGTCATGCCAGGTAGCAAAATGCGGTAGTACCGCATTTTACTACCTAGGCAGACAGAGGCTTTTTGCCGACATACAAAAAGTCTACTACCATGCCAGGTATACCGCATTTTAGTACCGGGGTGAGCAGTGGCCTTTTATAGGTTGGAAAAAGTCTCTGCTCCGCGCGCTAGGCAGTAGCTTTTGACAAGTGGTCAAAAAAAGCTACTGTCGTGCTAGGTACTAAAATGCGGTACTACCGCTTTTTAGTACCTAGCCCGGCAGAGGCTTTTTGACAGCTAGTCAAAACCTTCTGTCGCATCCGGTAGCAAAAAGAGGTACTGGTACCGCGCCAGGCAGACAGTTTTTTGAACATTGTAAAACATTTTCAATGCACCTGCGATACACTTGGCAAATAATTAGTCCGATATGTGTGTTGTTATAAAACACCAAAATCACTAGGGATAGGAAATGCTCTTTCAACAGGCCCGGGCAACGACGACTCCATGTCGTTCTCTTCCTCTGCTGTGTCTCCCGCTCCAAGAATAACAAAGACACACTGGATCTTTCAGTTGAGATTTGCTACAGCTCCTCCTGCTGCTGGACCGCGCACTCGCCTGCAGAAAGGTATTAAAAACCCGAAAATTCATACTGATGGTACTATTCGATGGGCTTTGTTAACATCTACAGGAGAACCAGAAAATTTACATGAGGCTCTCTCTGATGAAAATTGGAGACATGCTATGAAAGATGAGTATGATGCTCTTATGTCTAATAACACGTGGCATCTTGTTCCTCCAAGCTCTAAAAGAAATGCCATTGATTGCAAGTGGATTTACCGTATTAAGAAAAACGCTGATGGTACAATTAACAGGTATAAAGCTTGTCTTGTTGCAAAAGGATTCAAACAACAGTATGATATAGATTATGATGATACTTTCAGTCCATTTGTCAAAGTTGCCACTAATAGATTTGTTCTATCAATATCTGTCACACAAGGTTGGAGTCTAAGGTAGCTAGATGTCAAGAACGTGTTCTTACATGGTGTTCTAGAAGAGGAGGTTTACATGAAACAACCACCTGGTTTTGAGTCTTCCGCTACTCCAAATTATATTTGCAAACTTGTTAAAGCTCTTTATGGACTTAAACAGGCACCTCGAGCTTGGTATTCTTGGTTGAGTAATAAGCTTCATACACTTGGGTTCATACCGTCCAAGGCAGACACCTCTCTTTTTCTCTTTGATCGTGGAGGTATTCAGATATTTCTTCTTATATATGTTGATGATATTATTGTCACCAGTTCTTCTAATGATGCAATCACAACCCTTCTTAAGAACCTCAGTCATGAGTTTGCTCTCAAAGATCTTGGTGATCTTCATTATTTTCCGGGTCTTGAGGTTCACAAGCAGTCTAATGGTCTATTGTTGAATCAATAGAAATATGCTACAAATATTCTGAAACGTGTTGGTATGCAAGATTTTTCATCATCCCCTACACCCTTGTCTACCAATGACACATTATCATTGCATGATGGTACTTTACTTGGTTCTAAGGACAGTACTCGTTACAGGAGCATTGTAAGTGCTCTTCAGTACCTGACTTTGACACGACCAGACTATGTTTTTCTGTTAGCAAGGTACGTCAGTTTCTTCATGCACCTACAACAACTCATTGGACAGTAGTTAAACGAATATTGAGGTATATTCATGGCACACGTACAGTTGGACTAACCTTTAGTAAGTCCAATTCCAAACTCCTTATTGCCTTTTCAGATGTAGATTGGGCAGGTGATTTTGATGATAGGCGCTCTACAAGAGGTTTTGCCATTTTCTTTGGTCCTAATCTCATATTATGGGGTGCTAGAAAACAGTCATGCTCTAGCACCAAAGCTGAGTACAAAGAACTTGCTAATGCTACTGCTGAGTTGATTTGGCTTGAGGCTTTAATTCGAGAATTGGGTGTCTCTCTTCTCGAAAAACCTTGTCTATGATGTGATAATCTTGGTGCTACTTTCCTTTCTGCTAATCCCGTGTTTCATTCTCGTACCAAGCATATTGAGATTGACTTTCATTTTTTTCGGGAACGAGTTGCTAGTAAACAACTTGAGGTCAGATTTATCTCCAGCAAGGATCAGATTGCAGATGTTTTTACAAAGACATTGTGTTCTAAGAAGCTCGATGAATTCAAGCGTAATCTAAAGCTTTCTGAGCTTTAGATTAAGGGGTGTATTGGAGTTGTATTTTTCCTGTAGACAACCGGTATAGAGTAGTACTCCACCCGGACTCGTATACGCTTGTGTAAGCCACGTAGGGGACTTTTCCCTCCTCTTATTAACAAGTATCGATGCCCCCCACGGGGTCACGCATCGTTCTACCAAACAATCTCGACAACCAACAGTGATTACTGATCTGATTCCCTTCAATAGATGCGGTGACCCAGCATACAATTACATGTGTAGGACACTATAGTCGTTGACATGACACTCACAGAACACCGTTCGGTAAATATCACATCCCTCAGAGTGGTACAACAGAAACATTGCGGGTCCATATTACAAACATTCACATGTTATTATTATTACAGTACCAGAAGTTCAAGACTTCAAAAGATTTCAACTTACAAACCAAAATATAAAGTGTTTCAGCGGAATTTAAAAGTAGCAACTCCGACTAGGAGTTGAGCTCAGCAGCTTATTCTATAGAGTTCATGCTGCTCGGCTCTGTTGGTTCTAACTAGGGATACTTAGTTGGACTCGTTATCATCGACACCATAGAGGATTTTGTAATCCACTCCTTCAACACCTCCGGACAGGTCAGGCTCCTCGTAGAACACATCTTCTTCGCATTCATTTGCATACATTGGCACGTCTTCGGGATCCTCAGAGTCTAAGCAAGGGATCAAAGGAAAGGATGAGTAACAGCGTTACCCAACAAGTTCATTATATGCAAAGTGGGAAGTTTGATGCTCTAACTACCACCTCGAACTATAAGTCCTTGGCACTATGCAGTTTTTATAAATCTTTCTTCAAAGATTGATTTTATTATAAAAATCTATGATCATCAGCCTTCACAGGTTGACCAGAACGTTCATGGGGTTCCTTTCCTGCCGCGTTCGTGGCTCCTTCCTGGAACAGGGAGTAACAAGTTACAATTTTTACACTCTGTAGAGGTGCGTTACTTTACCCATGAGAGATCAACTGCTTGTTGCACAATCGGGCGTACTTTCTCGTCCACAATTCCATGATGTGGGGCCCAGTAGTTGGTCCAAGCCAATCACTGCCCCCTTCGCGACCTCGCATGCCTCCTTGGTGTACACCATGCCCACATAATGAATTACGGCAATGGTTTGGACAAACAGTTAGATGCTAGAACTATCGTGGGACGATGAGGGTTCCCACCCATATGCTGCATATCCTCTACGAATTACCAATTAATATGCATGTTACAAGGATAACAGCCACGACCTGTACATCTGGCTTCATGCGAGAGGAGGAAGATAAAGTTGACTTCTTTGTCCCATTCCAAATCTCATGGCTAACGCGTAATATACGGCGCTAGAATCACTAATGCTAGGGGTTATTAAGTCCCTAATTGTTGCAAATAGAACACTAGGTTCTATTGCTCCATTATATCATCACTTAGGATGATATCTACTTGTGAAAATAATATTTTCTTTCTTTAGAGTAGATATGATAACACACAATTTGCAAATACTTTGATAAAGACTCTTCAAAGGATATGAGCAAGTGATGAACTTGCCTTGTGATTGCAAGGTAGTGAAGTCTGATGCTTGCACTAGACCTTGAGCTTCTATGTCTACAAAAACATCATTATTGCCCGGTAAGGAAAATATTTAAAGAAGCAAAATGATTATGCAAAGTAATGTAATGCATCATTTAACTTGATATGCTTTCTCCCCATTATTAATAGAATTCTTTTTAATAATAAAGGATTTATAAATATTAATTTTTAATATTTATAATAGAATATTGTATTCTTTTATTTTAATTTCCTTTTATTTGACTTTAATTGATTTAATAATTCTTTTAAGAATTATCACTTAGATATCAAAAATTGTTATTAAAGATTTGTTTAGTATTTTTCTAAAATACTAAAATATTAATATATAATGAAAGTGATTTTTATTTATTTTTATCATCTTTCAATAATTTTGTAAAATTCCATAAGGAATATATAAATTACAAAATTCTTAATAAAATTTATATGTCTAAAATTTTATATCTTAATTTATTTGGATAGTTTGGATTATTGTGAATCCAAAAATATTTTATTTATAATTTTTGGACTTTTCTTTTATTTTCTAGAATTTATTAAAGTTCTAGGGCATTTTGGTCTTTTCCTATTTATTAAAAGTAGGCTCTAAATGGTTTGGGCTGTGTGTTTGGTTTTATGGGCCCTTGTGGCCCAGTAGGGTAAGGTAAAAATAACACCCCGAAGGGTTTTCATCCCACCCAGCCCAACTCACTCTCTGTCTCTCCCTCGATCTCACCTTTCTTCTTCTCTCCCGACCTCGTGGACAGCGATGATGTCACCGGTGATTCGCGCTGCTGTGGACCATCCTAGCCGCCATCGTGGTGCAGGGTGATGTTGTCGACCATGATCGTCCATCTGGTCTAGTTCGATTTGATCCTAGGGTCCTACCCTGGTCAGACTAGCCTCTTCCCGAACCCTAGGGTTTGGGGAAAGTGCTGTTGCCGCCACCGCGAACCCTCCCTTGGTGAGGTGTGGTGCCCGTGTACTGTTGTGGCTGCCGCCGTGGCTGGTGCAGGTTGCAGCGCCCTCTAGGGTGCTTCCGGTGCCGCCGCGGGCTCGTCGGCCATTCTGCTTCCTCTTCAATTCGTCAGCGAGGATCCTGGTGAGTTATGTCTTCGTGGATCCTAGTTCATCTTATCACCTTGGATTCCTTTGTGTGTATCTAGTGGCCAGTTATAGTTTGTGCTTGTATTGCTACTGGGATTCATCTCTAGTGCTTGTAAGATGCTCCTATGATCTGGTTATGTTGTTTAATGGGGATTTGGGTGCTCTTCACCTCAATGTTAATGTCCACCCCCATTTGATTGTGTGATGTTGTTGTTGATTTGTGACTAAGGTTGGATTAAATTCTAGGGTTGCATAGTATTGCCTCTGGTTGGTACTCTGGTGAATTGATGTGTTTATCTGTTGTCAGTATCTTGATACTGGCAATGATCTAGTCAGTGAGAATTTACTGACTTAGTTATTGTTGGCTTTCCAGATTATGCTTGGTCTGAATTTTATTCAATAGAATCTAATGATTCTTTGATCATGAATAAATAATTAGGATATGATATCTGTATCTAATTCCAGGGAGATGATTTGATAGATGATTTGTGTAGATTGGACTATTTGATTGTCTTTCTGATAAGTTCAGTGTTTATGAAACCTTCTTAAGAGGGTACATAAGTAGATCTTGTTACTAACTATACTTATAGTCATTTCTGGGACTTGATGGATGTTGATAGATAATTTGGGAAACTTATTGTTTGATCTAGCCAATGATGCTGGTCTGAGGCTCTAGGAACTAAGCTCCTATGTTGCTATTATTTTCCAAATTGGTTAAGACATCAACTGCTTACTAGATCTTAGATCCTAGTTGGTTAATATATATGGTTTTGTTTGTGGCTTATAAAATCTGAGGTGCTACTCCTTCTTGGATATGTGCCTAGATTTTGTAAGAACAAATGATAGAATATAGAGGTTGCCTTTGGTATCACCAATTCTGTGAGGCTGGTCTAAGAATTTGGTGTTTTGAAAAGAGTTTGATCTTGATATTTATGTTTAAAACCTATAGGATAGCTTCACCCCACTTGGGTGATTATTGAGAGGTTGTCTTATGCATCAGCATATATATTTTGCTTGGATAAGATAAACAGATCACATGGTTGTTTATGATACTCACCACAAAATCTATGCTGGTGATGGCTTGATGTGCTGGTGGTGTTGCTGGTCTGATCCAGTCCTTCTCCTCTTGATGTTGTTCTTGTGTTCCCTTGATGCTTGTGCTTGGCCTTGAGGAACTCTGATTCTCCTATCTCCTGTGAGCTTGGCCTTGCTATTCACCTGATCCTTCCCCTCCTTATGTCACCATCAGGTGCTATGTGACTTGATCTGGTGTGAGATGGTGTTGCTGGTTTATTTGGCTCTGGCTAAGCTAGTTATTCTTGTGTGTGTGAGCAGTGAAAAGATGCACTAGTGCTTCTCCACGGCTGTGCTGAGCAGTTTTGTGTTGTTGGGCTGTTGTTAAGGTGCTGACAGCACACACACGATGCAATTTGGTGTGTGTCCTGCATGTGTGCTTGTTGTGCAACTTGTGGATATGCTCTGAATTTGAGAGTTACTTTATCTGGTTACTTTTACCTGGCTGATGAAACTCGCCCCTCCTTGCCATTATTTGACTTATGGCTTACAATTATGAAAGATACATTCTTTCATATTGGTGAAACTTGCCCCTTTTTTATAAGATTACTCAATGATGAACCTTGATCAGTGCACTTCACTGACAAGTCTGAGAGTAATATAATTTTAACCTTAACTTTCTTTATTTTTTTTGTTTGTGTTTGTTTTGCAAGTACCAGACTTGGGAATTCAAGAATTCAGTTTAGGTTTATTTGTAGAATAGTCATATGTAATATTCTTTATTCTTTTGTAATTTTAGTTCTTCCCTTTTGTAATCTTTATTTAATTATTTTGTAATAAAGATTGTACTATTATCAATAAAGACATATTATTATTTATTTATTTATTATTGTAAGAATTGTGGATGATTTTCATAAGTTACAATTTTTTTGTAACTTATTTATTGAATGAAAATATAAAATGGAGATTCTTATTCTTAATTACTTTCTTTATATAAAGTTTGATTTATTATTGGTTAACTCTTAATTGAATCAAATATTCAAACATTATTCAAAATTGTTTTGAATTATAATTCAAACACTTAAGTTTTAAATTCAAATTTCATTTCTCAAAACACATAAATCCATAAAGATCATATCAAAGTCTATAACAATCATCCTTCAAGACTATATATATTCTCAAAGTATGAAAGAAACCTTGATCACTTTAGGTTTTTATTTGGCGACAATTTTACCCACATTTTCACAGATGAATGCATGCAACATTCTAAATTGTTAAATCTACCCTTCGTTAGTTCCTAAATGCTGGGATGTTACAATAGATTAGCTGGAACCGAAGAAATGGTAGCAGCTAAAATATTTTTAAGTCGATCCATTCGGGTATGTGCTTGATGCTGTTCCATACATTCGATCCGACTTTGTTCCATGATTTTCTTTCGATCTACTTTTCATGGACGTCTTCTTCCTTTTCTCAGGATGGTGGATGTGGTCGTCACAAAAGGTGGGGGAGAAGGACCAGAGGAGGCAGAGTCATTGAGGGTTTTTCTGTAATTTCATACCCGTTTCTATAATGTTCCAGGAGGTTCCTTGCATGTACAAGTTAAAAAGCCTAACATATGAAGACAGAATCAGAAGGACACAAAAGCCAACATAGAGAGACAGAAAAGCCCAGAAAAACGGAACAAAAAAGCCCGGAAGCTGAGTTCCCGTTCTGGGATCCGGTCTAAATTGACAATGACGTCAGCCCAAATTGACAACGACGTAGCGACTGAGAAATACCTAAGACGTAGACACTTCCTTTCTTTTACTATACTAGGAAACATGCTCGTGCGTTGCTACGGCTACGTATATAACTCATGAGAGTCGGTTTGTCGTGGTGGTGGCACGACAGATGCCATGGGTAGGCTAAAGTATGGGGCCAATGGTTGCTAGAGGGATCTGGGGAGGGAAGATGCAGTTGATTCTACACACAAAAGACTAAGGCAAAGATCTTTATTTCTCCTTCCTTGGGCTACAAGTGCTCCTTGAGCTGTATACAAGGAGAAAGGAAGAACTTTACCAGCCTAACCGTACTAAAATGAGCCGATGCCCTCCTCTGGGTCCAAGCCTCCCCTTATAAAGGAGAGCCTTGGGTTCCTTTAGGGCTGACGTGGCAAGCATATTCGAGGAATATGCTTGTCCCAATATAGTAGTTCGGCGGCCTCCTTTCCCTGTCGCCCCTCTAATGACGGCAAGGTTCCAGAGGGCCCCTCCTGCGTGCCTCGGGCTTCAGGACTGTCACCTCCGTGACCTCCTTCTGCCCCTCTGTCGCTCTGCGCCTTTGTCCCTTGTGCTTGGCTCCGCTCAGATTCTCCCTAGCCTGCGGCTAGAGTTTGACTTTAGGCTTCTCCTTCTCCTGCAAGCTTCGTATCATTCGGCCCTGCCTCGCGTAACTCGGCTCGTCCTTCACCTGCATTAAGATTACTCGGGCTAACCCGGCCGACTTACGCAGTATCTCGGCCGGGTAATGCCTTGCCATTATCATAAGGGTCCTGCCCTTTCCTATCTCGGCCGACCTCTACAGGATTCGGCCGACTCAGACTGTAACTCGGAAACTGGACGGGGAACATCCTTTCGTCTTTCCCCGTCTTTACCCTATCCGAGGTCACCTCCCCAACATTAGTCCCCGAAGCTGGTATGGCCCTGCCGACAACTTCGGCCGGGCTGTATCAGTTTCATGACACTCGTTCTGCATTGTTTCCGAGTTATCTTTTTCTCGTTCGAGGTATCATCATATCTTCTCGCGTACACCTTGTCCTACGTGTCATAATCATCATTGTTTCTCTAGTTTTTTGTTCCTCTCTGATTTCTTGACGGGCTACGATTATACTGCGCGCTGGCTTGCGTCAGCCTCTGACGCCTCGTGTGCCGTTTCCATCGGGGATCGTGACCTTCTTTTCCACCGTGTGGTCCTTGGTGCGGTTCCACTTAGCGACGTGCGGTCATGCGGCGCACACGATCTACACGGACAACCGCCACACCCACGATCCCACTACCTCGCAGGCGGCTCGGTTATAAAGAGGGGCGCGGGGCTAGGCGATTCACTTTCCCCCTCTGCTCACCTGTGCCCTTCTTCTTCCTCTCGCCTCTGCGCCCGTTCGCGACTCCACCGCCGTGCGTTCATCTGGGTCTCCGACGGCAGGGATCCCGCCGCCCTGCTCCGTCTGCCTCGCCCCTGTTTGCTTGCTCCGGCGTCGTCGCCGGTGAGTTCTTCCGGTCCCATCGCCTTGGCTGTCCTCTAGGCTCCTCTGTTTCCCCTTTCGTTTTCGCGTGGTAGTTCCTTCGCTGCTCCGCCGCCGTTTCCGTGTAGAATCACGACGGGGCCGTGCAGTTCTAAGTTTTCCTCCGCCGCTAGTTCTTCCTCCATAAATTTCTCCGGCGACCCCATGTCGAGCTCCGTCAGCGGTGCCCTTATTGAGGATGACGATGCTGCCTCTGGGCCTGAGCGGGGCTTGTGGCAGGGCTCTTCTGTCACCCGCCGAGAGGTTGAGTGGCTGATCCAAACTCGCCGGATTCCTGCCGAGGTAGCCTGTCGCTTACCCAGCAGCGAATCCTCTCCAGTTCTTAGGGAGGGCGAATATGTAGTCTTCATGTCACATTTCGCTCGCGGGTTTGGTCTCCCTCTCAGCGATTTCGCTAGGGAGTTCCTGGATTACTTCGGCCTTCAGCCGCATCATCTTCCTGCTAACGCCATCGCCTCTCTTTCTGCCTTCATCTCCGCCTCGGAGGGATACTTCAGCCTATGGCCATCTGTGCATGTTTGGTCAAAGTTTTTTCAGATTCGATCCAACGTCGTCCCAGACAAATCTCTGCAACCCTCCGAGAAGTTTCTCACCCAATGCGGTGCCGCGTCCATCACACCTCGGAGGAAATCCGTATTTCCTCGTGTTGCAGGTCTAGAATCATGCAAGAAGTGGCATAAGTCATTCTTTTATGTCAAGAACCCTGGGAGTGAAGATAAGATTCGGCTCCCTGCTTTTTCCATCGGCCCTCCTTCCAAGCAGAACTGGACCTATAATCCGAGGAATAGTCATGCTCTAGCCGAGTCTTTTGAGATTCGGCTGAAGGGACTAATCCGCTCCGGGCTACGCGGTAAGGATCTGATGACTACCTTCATCAGCAGCCGGATCTGCCCATTCCATAAACGCACACACAAGCTCTGCTATATGAGCGGTCCTCTCGATCCCAACCGAGTCTCGACGGTGGAGCTGTACAACTACCTCATCTTCAAGCGTGTCCGGGCTATCTTTAAGACGGAGATGCCGGAGGATTGGGCCTGGGGATTGAAGCCATTCACCCACGAGCATCCCCCTCCCGCAGTAAGTTTACGCATTAGTGTTTTGCTTCCTAATTGCGTTCGTAACTCTTTTTGCTAATTTTTCTCTTTCTTGTCCTGCAGAGGTTTGAGGAGCAGAAGACTGAGGATGCCGAGGTTTTGTCACTCCCGTGGCCTGTGGATCGGAATACTCCGGACAGCGGGGAGCCGGACTCAGAAGAGTTCGTTCCCAAGTCGGATCTCGCTCCGGCTCGCGCTCGCGGCAAGACCCTGGCCCACGAGGAGGAAGGTGATTCGGACGAGGTCCAAGTTCTAGAGGTAGTTGCCGCAATTCCAATTTCTTATGCATTTCCGGCTTCTACTTTCTCAGCTAATCCGACCGGTCAGGTTCACAACGCCGAGCCTCTCGCCTCCCGGCCTCCTGTTACCTCGAGGAAACGTAGCGCTCCAGCTGGTGCCTCAGAAGCGGCTCCCAGGAAACGAATAAAGAAGTCAGCCCAGCACCCTCCGAAGCGCAAAACTATGCCCGGGGTTACTGGGTGAGTTGCTTTGGTTTGTATTTCTTGTTTCTCTCTTTCTGCTTTTTGACCTGATCTTCTTGTCTTTGCAGGGCTCCTCTCTCTATTAAACCTAGTGGTCCTAGCATGACGAGTCGTACGACTCGGCCGCCTTCTCCTCCGCCTCCTGAGGATACCAGAGTTCCGAGTCCTGCTCGCGTTGCTTCTCCTCCTGCTCCGAATCAGACACCACCTCGCCATGATGCGCCTGAGATTTCTCCTACTGATGCCGATACACTTCGGCCAACAGATATTCCTACCGAACCTGCCGCCTCCTCCGTGAACCCTGATGTTTCTGTTGAGATTCCTTCGACCCCCGCGGTCTCTACTGCGACACCAACTCCAGCCGAGGATATCAATATCTCGGCACCCTCTGCAACCGTAATTCCTCCGGCTCCCAAGGACACTGCTCCAAGTGCCGAGGTATCGGCTCCTACTAACGCCTCTCTTAAGGCAAGAAAGGTCGTTGTTACCAAGCCTTCGTCCTCTCAGAAAGGACTTGCCAGATCATCTCAACCTACAATTGCTGATGCGTTGCGCAAGGGGATTTCCTCTGCCAAGAGCACTGTTACCCCGACTGCTGATAGACAGCTTGCTCTTCACAAGAGTCCGGCGGCGGCGGTTGTTACCCAACATGTCCGAGGTAAAGTTCTGACTCGCACGGAGAGTGGGAACAGTCTCGGCTCGTTGGTCGAGTATGCCAACAATTGGAACGCTGCCGATTAGTTCGAGGGTAATCCAAGCAGCCAGCCGTTTCAACTCTCCGATATCAGCAGCCGCCTACATCAGGCTGCCAAGATCGTTCTTGAAAGTGACAAGATGAATGAGGTAATTGTTTTTATGGAGTTTTGATTAGTTCTCCGGATGCTATTATATATACTCTAGTCCCCGAAGCTTGCAACCGAATACTTGTTATTCGTTTGGAAGTTTTATGATGCTTTACTTAGTTCAGTTTTATCTTAGAGTTCGAACCTCCATCCAACTAGATTTGCATTCTGTCTGATCCTTGAATATCCAGCCACCTAGGTCCGAGTTAAGTTTTGCTTGACTCGGATCTGTCTTAGCTTCGAATATCTAGCCACCTAGGTCCGGCTTAAGTTTTGCTTGACTCGGATCTGTCTTAGCTTTGAATATCCAGCCACCTAGATTCGGGTTAAGGTTTGCTTCACTCGGATCTGTTGTAGCTTCGAATATCCAGCCACCTAAATCCGGGTTAAGTTTTGCTTGACTCAGATCTGTCTTAGCTTCGAATATCCAGCCACCTAGATCCGGGTTAAGTTTTGCTTGACTCGGATCTGTCTTAGCTTTGAATATCCAGCCACCTAGATTCGGGTTAAGTTTTGCTTGACTCGGATCTGTCTTAGCTTTGAATATCCAGCCACCTAGATCCGGGTTAAGGTTTGCTTGACTCGGATCTGTCTTAGCTTCAAATACCTATTTACTATTTGCTTTATTGCTTAGGTTGCGCATGACCGGCGGACCGCCGAATTCCAAAGGCTGCTTTTTGAGCATAAAAAATTGCAAGAAAAGTACGAGAAGGTTATTACTATGGTGAAGAAAGCTGGTAAGTCGACAAACTCTTGCGTCATCTCCGAAGCTCTTATTGTTTTGTAGATGAGATGTTGGCTCACTTTGTTGGTAAACAGGGAACATCAATAATCTTAACATCCGTCTTGAGAAGAAGGTCAAGGCCCTGGAAGGTTTGTTACTCTTTTACTTTATATACTCCCCTTTGAAATGTGCACTAAGTTTCTTCTAACTCTTTTGGCTTTGGTAAAGCCGAGTTACAAACCTTTGCAGCATCTCACCAAGATTGCACGCCTATGCCTGATGTGATGCTGCATTTTTTAGAACAAAGCGCTACTCACTCGGCGCAGCTGAAGGATAAAGATGACGAGATAGCTAAACTTGCGTCTTGAGGTGGAGTCCCTTAAGCTCTCTCAGAAGTCTGAATTAGAAAAGGTCGACCAGGAGTTCTCCGAGGAGAAGAATCGGCTAGCTCTGCAATTGCAGAAAAATAAAGAGCTCCTCGAGGCTGCCAAACTGAAGACACGGGGGATGAGCGAGGAGATCACTCGCTTTGAGAAGAGCAAGACTGACTGGGCTAAAGATCTTCAGATAATGCTGAGCTATATTCATCGTAAGCTTCTGACCGTGGCCGAGTTATCTTTTTCCCTTTCTTACTGCTTACTGACGCACTTGTGTTTTGCGCAGACCATTTTCCAGAAGCTAAACCCGTGAGCTCTAAAGCGGTGATTAGTGCTCGTGTGCGCCGAGGTGTTCCTGCTGATGCGGACTCAGAGTACTCGATGGAAGATTTCTTGGTTGTTGTTGGCGCTGCAGTTGGTCCGATGAAGATTATGGGCAGGGATTTGGTGCAGGCAGCTATCCGAGCCTACCATGTTCTCTGGCTGAATACTTCTGGGACTCCTAATATTGATGAGGTCAAATTATTGGTGGAAAGATTAATGGCATCTGAGAGACAGCTAAGTCTTTGGAGGGAATCGGCCGGACGAGCTGGTGCTGATATGGCTCTCACTGTCATCATGTCATGGTATGAAGATATTTCTCTTGATACTTTGAGAAATTTGCGCACTGGTTCCCGTTGGGTTGAGGACCCAGACTTTGTCGCTCTCCGGCAAGCTCGTGCCTTCCATCTTGTTGAGTATGCCGACGTGCACAACTGGAATGAAGGTCCGAGTTTCCTTCCTAATCCAGAGGACGAGGTCGAAGTTGAGGATGCCTCGGATGATAACTCAGCTGAACAGGGCGAAGATGAGGGTGACTCGGCTGCTTCGGGTGATTCCAGTTCGAGCTCGGATGGCAACGGCGACGCGCGATCCTCCTCCAAAGGTACTGGGAATTCCACTGCGCAAGCTGACGCTCCTCATCAGCCTCGGGCTTCCTCTGAAGTCTCTCCTGGGTCTGTGGAGGGCGAGGCAACCTCGGCCGAAGTTCCACCTACCTCGGAGTGCCCAGCCCCTGACCAAGTCGCTGCCTCTCCAGCTAAAGAACTCTAAGTCATTTCTTACCCCTGGTATGCCGGGCGTATGATGTACGTCAAACATTTGTCCGTCTTTTGTGCGGTATGAATTTCTTTTGCCGCGTGCCGCTGAGACACATGTGGTTATAATCGTTATTACTTTGTTTAACTGGTCCTGTTTGTCCGAATCCTTGCTTTGGCGGCCTTTAATTTCTTGAGTTTGGAGTATATATTTGCCTTTGTTCTCCTGTAGTTCGGCGTCCACTATTGCCGGACTTTGATAATATTTGCCACTTGACTACTATGGTTTGGACTGTTAATCTGGGCGTAAACCTTGAAGACCGTATTTGGGGGGAGCGAAATAATATCACTCTGGGAGCCTAAGTTTGATACCTACTCTTGTAACAAAGGATAACCCATACTTAGAAATAATATAGGGTAGTCCCCGAGCCACTGCTCAAGGCAATGAGGTTTAATATATAAACCAAATTTAGAAATAATATAAGACAGTCCCCGAGTCACTGCTCAAGGTGTCGAGGTTTAATATATAACACAAAATCAAAAATAATATATGTCAGTCCCCGAGCCACTGCTTAAGCGCCGAGGTCCAATACATGAATCAAACTTAGAAACAATATGGGGCAGTCCTCGAGTCACTGCTCAAGGTGTCGGGGTTTAATACATAAACCAATCTTAAAAACAATATAGTGCAGTCCCCAAGCCACTGCTCAAGGTGCCGAGGTTTGATACATAACATGAAATTTAAAACAACATATGGCAGTCCCCGAGTCACTGCTCTGGACACCGAGGTTTAATACATAACATGAAATTTAAAACAACATATGGCAGTCCCCGAGTCACTGCTCTGGACGCCGAGGTTCAATACATAGTTGGTGCTCCATCCTGAGGCATCACTTTACAACGTGTGATAGATGACTCCTACGAGTAAAATGGACGAAGTAAAGCTACGTTCCATGGTCTTTTCGATTCTTCGCCGGCTTTGTCTGTCCTGTTCTTTCCTGGTGATTGAGCATCGATTAGGTAATACGCATCATTGTGCAATGCTTTGCTCACGATGAATGGTCCTTCCCATGGAGGCGACAGCTTGTCCATGCCGGACGTGCGTTGCACCAGCCGGAGAACCAAATCTCCTTCTTTAAACATTCTTGGATTCACCTTCTTGCTGTGATATCGTCGCAAGTCCTGCTGATAGATAGCTGATCTTGATAGCGCCAGCTCTCTGGCTTCTTCTAGCAGATCGACATCATCTTGCCGAGCTACCTCGTCTACTTCAGCGGTTGTATACTGGGTAACCCTTGGCGAGTCATGTATTATGTCGGCTGGAAGTACAGCTTCTACCCCATACACTAAAAAAATGGTGTATAACCTGTTGATCTGTTTGGGGTAGTCCTGAGGCTCCATAGTATTGCTGCTAGTTCCTCAATCCAACATCCTGCCGACCTTTGCAGCGGTTCGACGAGTCGTGGTTTTATTTCGGACAGTACTAGTCCATTAGACCTTTCCACTTGCCCATTGGATGCTGGGTGAGCCACAGAGGCGACATCTAATCTTATGTGCTTTTCTTGATAGAATCTAGCGAAAGCTCCTTCTGCAAAGTTTGTACCGTTGTTTGTAATAACACTGTGTGGGTACCCATATCTTAAGATAATATCCTTGAGGAATTTCACTGTTGTGGGCCCATCACATTTCTTTATTGGTTTCACTTCAATCTATTTTGTGAATTTGTCCACCATTACTAATATGTGGGTCATCCCGCCTCGGGCCGGCTTAAATGGTCCCACCATATCTAAGCACCATACAGAAAATGGCCAAGTAATTGGTATTGTCTTTAACTCGGACGAAGGCAGATGTATTTTGCTGGCATATCTTTGGCAACCATTACATTTTTCGACCAGTTCTTTGGCCTCTTTCAACGCTGTTGGCCAATAAAACCCATGCCTGAATGCTTTGGCCACTAAAGCTCGGGATGAGGCATGATGTCCACATTCTCCTTGATGTATATCTAGGAGGATCTCCTGGCCTTCCGCCGAGCTCACACATCCTTGCAACACACTTGTGACACTCCTTTTATACAGCTCATTGTTTATGATTGTATAAGCTTTAGCTCTTCTCACTGTCTCTCTTGCCAATATCTCGTTATTCGGCAAAATCGCATCTCTAAAGAAAGAGAATATGGGTTGCGCCCATATAGGTGTGATTTTCTCTGGTGTAGTCTCGCTATCTATTTCCATATTTTCTGCCGACATAACTACCTCGGATTTCTCCATACTCATCATTGCATCAGCTGGCTTTATTTTTGGAAATTCCGGGTTACATTGCTTGTCAATTTCCATCGGCACATTATCCTCTCTTGATTTTGCCGGAAAAAAGATGGATTCGGACTCTGGAGACGGTGTTATTGATGGCTTCCTCAGGTGCTCTAGGGCGATACCTGGGGGAATTGACTTTCTGGTTGATCCAAGTTTTGACAATGTGTCTGCGGCGTCGTTTTCTGCCCGAGATATATGATGAAATTCACATCCTTCAAAGTATCCACTGAGTTTTTGCACATGAAATCTATACAAAGCCATATTATCATCCAACGCATCCCAATTTCCTGAGACTTGTTATATTACTAGATCTGAATCTCCATAGCACAAGATTCGGCGTATGCCAATCTCTTTCGCCACCTTCAATCCATGGACTAGTGCTTCATATTCGGCTACATTGTTTGACGCGGCAAAATGTATCTGCAGCACATATCTCATCTGGTCTCTTTTTGGCGAGGTTAACACTATTCCTGCCCCCAAACCATTTCTTAGTTTAGAACCGTCAAAGTGCATCGTCCAATAATTCGGATCTGGTAATGGTGGCTCATATTGTACCTCAGCCCAATCTACGAAGAAGTCGGCCACAGCCTGAGATTTGATTGCATCTCTCCTATCGAATTGCGGAGCATAAGGTGACAATTCGATTGCCCATTTTGCTATTCGGCCACTTGCATCTTTGTTGCTCAATATGTCGGCTATGGGTGCTTCACAAATCACCTTGATGGGGTGCTCTTCGAAGTAATGTTTAAGTTTCTTTGCTGACATGTACACCCCATATGCCATCTTATGATAATGTGGGTAATTTTGTTTTGAGGCTGATAGTACCTCGCTTAGGTAATACACCGGCCTCTGTACTAATTTATCATCTTCAATTCGTTCCACCACGATCACAGCGCTCACTACTCTGTTGGTGGCTGCTATGTAAAGTAACATAGGCTCTTTCGATAATGGAGAAGGCAAGACCGGCGTTGTGACCAACATCCTTTTCAATTCATGAAATGTATTGTCTGCTTGTGGAGTCCAAATGAACTTATCCGATTTTTTCATCAGCTGATAAAGTGGTAGTGCTTTCTCTCCCAGCCGACATACAAATCGGCTGAGCGAGGCTAAACAACCTGTGAACATTTGTACGTCATTTAGACATTTTGGCAATTCCATCCTTTCCACTGCTTTTATCGTAGTTGGGTTGGCCTCTATACCTCGGCTAGATACGAGAAAACCGAGCAATTTTCCCGCTGGCACACCAAATGTGCATTTTTCTGGATTAAGTTTCATTCGAAACCTTCTCAGGTTCGCGAAAGTCTGCCGGATATCATCCAGTAGCGTTTTGGTTTCTTTGGTTTTGATAACCACATCATCTACATATACTTGTACATTTTTCCCTATCTGGTCATGTAGACATTTTTGCATCCATCTCTGATACGTTGCTCCTGTGTTGCGCAGGCCGAATGGCATGGTGCGATAGCAATAAGCCCCGTACGGGGTAATAAACGCAGTCTTTATTTGATCGGCCGGATTTAACGGTATCTGGTGAAAACCAGAATACGCGTCTACAAATGATAACAGTTCACAACCAGCGGTCGAATCAATGACTTGGTCTATTCTAGGTAAAGGAAAAGGATCTTTGGGACACGCCTTGTTCAGGTTCGTGTAATCGATACACATTCTCCATACAATGGCTACATTTGGATCATCCTTCTTCTTTTCTACTAGCACGGGGTTTGATAGCCAGTCCGGATATAGCATCTCCATGATGAACCCGGCCGCAAGGAGCCGAGCTATTTCATCCCCTATTATTTTTCTCCTGTCTTCGGCGAAGCGGCGGAGAGGTTGCTTCACCGGCCTTGCTCCTAGCCTTACATTCAGAGAGTGCTCAGCCAACTCCCTCGGCACACCTTGCAGATCCTGAGTTGACCATGCAAAGATATCCCGATTCTCACGGAGGAAGTTGGTGAGCTTGCTTTCCTATTTAGCATTTAGGCCGGCTCCAATGGTGACGGTGCGCTCTGGGAACTACTCATCTATCTGGAACCTTTTTGTTTCTTTAGTCGGCTGAAAAGAGACACTTCCATGTGGGTTGGCTAATGCCGGCATATTCAATTGCGCCCACTGAGCTAAGGCTGCTACCTCCTAAATCCTTCTTTTTTCTCTTGCTATTACCAATGACTCGGCCAGATTTGATCCGGATGAAGCACATTCCATTGACTTCCTGTAATCCCCTGCTACTGTTATCACCCCTTGTGGTCCGGGTAACTTCATTTTTAGATAACTTATATGGCAGTTGCCCATGAATTTGGCCAATGCGGTCCGTCCGAGTAGAGCATGATAACAACTCTCTAGATCCACCACTTAAAATTCTAAGTTTTCTGCTCTGCAGTTATCTCTTGTGCCGAATAACACATCCACTCGAACCATACCAATGGGTTCGCATGAAAGCCCTGGTACTATCCCATGGAAAGTGTTCCTCGTGGATTGCAGCATGTTCTGCGATATTCCGAGTTTATGCATTGTATCTTTGTACATGATATTGATACTGCTCCCATTGTCAATGAGTACCTTTGAAAATTTCACATTAATGCTTGGTCCGACAAATGTCGGATCTAACACGAGTGCATATGACCCCGGACTCGGCATTATCTTGGGGTGATCCTTTATGCTCCAAGTTACTTCTTGATCCGACCAAGGCACATATCTTGGTACTGCCGGCATAACTGCATTTACTTCCATATGCCAGCGCTGCACACTCTGTTTGTCTTGCTGTTCTGTTGTGAACACGCAATACGACTGATGATGTTCTCTGTAATCATTGCATCCATTATTTCCTGGATTTGTCCTTCCATCCGGACCTTGGTTTATCACTTGATGCACCGCATCTCTCCGGTCCGAGTTTTCATACCTCAGTGGAGGAGGTGGTAACATCAGTTTCTGTGCATTTGCTCCAGTCAACTGTGGATGCTGCTGCTGATGTGCCTGGAGAGGCGCTGCCTGTATGCCTGCAGGGTTACCCATTGCATTTTTCATCCATGCACATTGGCGGGTAGTATGGTTGGCTGGCCTGGCCGGGTTTGACGTGTGAAATTTACACGGCTGATCTAACATGGACTCAAACGTGTACTTCGGCCTCTCCTGCCATTGCTTCTTTTGCTCTGGTGTCAACTGTCTTTTTCCTTCATTCCTTGGTGTCCATTGCTGAGGACAATTCTTTTGCCGTTGAGTATTTCTGTGACTCGGCTGATCTTGCACTACTGCCGCCACCTGAGCTGAACCATATCTATAATCTGGTCTCTCTTCTCTTCTTCTTCCTCTGAAGTCATTGCGCCTGGATGACCCGGCCACTTCTCTTGCGTATTGATCTTAATGTTCTCGATGATCTGCCGACATTAATTCTGGTTGCGTCGGATCTCCCAATGCATAGGAATCCGCTATTCTGATGGTTTCTGCCACTGTGATTGGCATATCTCTTTGCAGTCGCTGCCATAATACACTGGCATAGCGGCATCCTTGGGCGAACCAAGCTATTGCCTGTGACTCTATAACTCCCTCGCACGAATTTCTCAGGTTACACCACCGAGTTAAGAATTCTCTGTCTGTTTCATTCGGCCTTTGCTTGCACATGGCTAGCTGTTGCGGCTTGTTCGGCCTCTTGTAAGTACTGGTAAAGTTGCTAACAAACATTTCTTCAAAATCCAACCAGCGATTGATCTTTGCTTTGGCAGGTTATTCAGCCATACTCTAGCTGGTCCTTCCAACATTTGCGGGACATATCGTACTGTCCATCGTAAGTTTCCACCAGCTATTTTTACAGCAGTAGCATAGTCAATCAACCAATCATGTGGTTTAGTCCTCCCATTGTATGTTTTTGTGCCTCTTGCCAGCTGAAAGTTCGGCACAGGCGGCTCGCCCATGATCCGAGGTCCAAAGCACGCCGGACCTGGTGGACCCTGTTCTTCTAGCAGTTCGGACCGGTATAGCCGGTCCAACTTCACTCTTGCGTCAGCTGACGGCAAATCTCTGTACATAACTCTCTCCTGCATTCCATAGTGGTTATTTCCAACATGAATCGCATATTCCATCTCGGAATATCCATCATTATACCTCTCATTCACCTGATTGTGGCGTACTGGTCTCACTTCTCTTTCCTGCCGAGGTTCATGTCTCGGCTGCGGGTTGGGTGGCGGTTTTCTCCTTCCTTCGACTGGGATGTTGTTCTCGTGATTCCCTCTTCCGAGATCTCCATTGCCTCGGCTTCCACTGCCCTTCTCGGCACGGTCGGGGTTTCTCTCGCCATTGTTACCTCGGCTTCCATTGCCTCTGTTCTCATTTGATTTTCCGGCTATCGCCGGATCATATGGAACAATTTGCTTATTTCTCTTTCCCGAAGTTACCGCTCTGTCCTTTCGTTCATTGTTTTCGGGTGAAGATGTTGCTGCCACTGATAAGGCAGGTGCTGCCCCAGCTGAGTGAACCATTCGCGAGGCCCCTGGCCTCGCTGGGTCTGCTCTGAGCATTTCTTCATTCTGCTGGTTCACAATGCGCACCAGATCATTCACTCTTTCTTGTTGTTTCTGCCAGGCTTCACTGGCCAATCCTTCTAACTCTAATGCCGCGGCATTTTCCGCTCTCAGGTTCTTTGTCGGGTTACTGTACCTCGGTAAGCCTAAATCAACTGATTCTGCCTTATGAGCATCATGCTCCTTGTTGATATCATCTATGAGGTTCTTTCCTCTTAATCTCAACTCGTCAACCCGCTCGGGGGCGACGTCAAGCTTCTTTGCCCTGGCATATTCTCGCAGGGTCCTGTTTAAGGACTCCCGCAAGGCCGACACCTTTTTTGCCTCTACCAGCACCTTTTGCCTGGTTTCTTCCAACTCTGCCTGAGCATTTGCGAGATCAAGTATCGGCCCTACAGGTGTAGTCAGATTATCTATGGTTGCCTGAAGAATGTTTTCTGGTCTTTCCAGAGGTGGCCCTCTTACCCTTGGTGCCTTTCGGGTTGTCTCCTGCGCCTCGGCCTGGTTGGCCACTAAAGGAATTACCTCGGTGGGTTGTGGAGCTGTCTGCCTGGGTGCGACCTGCATGCCCGCCGCAGGGTCTCTGCTTGATCCGGCGCCTGCTACTCCCGCCTGCACCCCGGCTGCGAGCATCACCTCGACGCTGGCGGCGGCGCTCTGCCAGCGGCTCATGACACTAAGGGGAGGTTCTCCTGCAACAACAACCTGGTGAGGATAAACGCCGGAGATGTCGACGCCGACGTAAATCTGGTGCATGCCCAAGTTGATGAAGACGCCATTGCGTGGAGGAGTTTTTCCCTTGAAGCTGTCTGCGTTGTCGCTGACGTAGTCACAGAGATCAAGTCTCCGGACCAAGCCAGAGACAATGCGCTCGCCAGTGTTGATGAAGTTTCCCGTCCGGATCATGACTCCAGCTAGCACCGCTGCTGGTCCCACGGTTGGCGCCAACTGTCGTGGTGGTGGCACGGCAGATGCCATGGGTAGGCTAAAGTATGGGGCCAATGGATGCTAGAGGGATCTGGGGAGGGAAGATGCAGTTGATTCTACACACAAAAGACTAAGGCAAAGATCTTTATTTCTCCTTCCTTGGGCTACAAGTGCTCCTTGAGCTGTATACAAGGAGAAAGGAAGAACTTTACCAGCCTAACCGTACTAAAATGAGCCGATGCCCTCCTCTGGGTCCAAGCCTCCCCTTATAAAGGAGAGCCTTGGGTTCCTTTAGTGCTGATGTGGCAAGCATATTCGAGGAATATGCTTGTCCCAATATAGTAGTTCGGCGGCCTCCTTTCCCTGTCGCCCCTCTAATGACGGCAAGGTCCCAGAGGGCCCCTCCTGCGTGCCTCGGGCTTCAGGACTGTCACCTCCGTGACCTCCTTCTGCCCCTCTGTCGCTCTGCGCCTTTGTCCCTTGTGCTTGGCTCCGCTCAGATTCTCCCTAGCCTGCGGCTAGAGTTTGACTTTAGGCTTCTCCTTCTCCTGCAAGCTTCGTATCATTCGGCCCTGCCTCGCGTAACTCGGCTCGTCCTTCACCTGCATTAAGATTACTCGGGCTAACCCGGCCGACTTACGCAGTATCTCGGCCGGGTAATGCCTTGCCATTATCATAAGGGTCCTGCCCTTTCCTATCTCGGCCGACCTCTACAGGATTCAGCCGACTCAGACTGTAACTCGGAAACTAGACGGGGAACATCCTTTCATCTTTACCCTATCCGAGGTCACCTCCCCAACACGGTTGATCATGCATCGGAAGGATTTCATGATGAGGTGTTGGATGTCCTCATGCCACTTGACCAAAATGATTCAACCTCTTTCATGCACGCACTGGAAATTTGTCCAAAATAATAT
This sequence comes from Avena insularis, assembly GCA_023614405.1. Lineage (NCBI taxonomy): Eukaryota > Viridiplantae > Streptophyta > Magnoliopsida > Poales > Poaceae > Avena > Avena insularis. Next base: position 303,803,228 of record CM042693.1, on the reverse strand, counting down.
GTTCTTTGCACATGCAAATTCTTATCTTTTGAGTCAAGATGACTATCCCGGTACTTCATTCTTATGTTTCTTGTTTTCATAGCTTCATTCTTAATTCGGTGATGGGCTAAATTGGATATCTAGATCATTTTCCTTTTTTAACATCGATGTATATGTTTTGAATGTTCATATTTTATGACCTGATATAGCTTGCCACCATCTGCCAGAGATGTCCTTTTCGAAACCATTGGAAAATCCTTGGGCAAATTTGATATAGTTCTCCATGAAATGAAATAGGTGTACCTTCAAAATTAACTAATAACACATATATACTTTTCCCTTCAAAAGTTCTGTTCCAAGCGTTAATTCAGATAACATTCAAGATTCTGACAACACTTGGTTATCCGTTGGCCATTTTTTTCTCTCCATAGAAACCTCTATGCTACACCACTCATACTTCCGAAATGCCACCCTAGCTGCTTTTTTTAAAAATCCATGCCATCCCAGCTTAGGTTGTCCATGCATAGTAGAAACCAATAGCCATGTTTCCCTTTGTGGGAGTCGGGCAAAGACTGATGAATCTAGGCTAACACAGCACAAATACCATTAGCAGCAAGGATTGTTGCAAAAGTTTCTACTCAAATTCAGAATTCACATCTAACGGAAGCCAGAACAAGCACCTTACTAAGTTGTTGCATAGTCACAGACTGACACTGCATAGTAGTAGTCTAAGTAGATACCCCTCTGTTCCAGGATATAAGCCTTTTTTAGCAACGGATGGAGTACTACTCTTAAGGCAAGACGATAAATAAAGCCACTAAAACGGAAGTTGATGTGATAACAGGAAGCCTCATCTTCCAACAAACATCATATTTGGTCGACTGGTCCACTTAGCTTTGGCAGGTCACTCGCATGCTTCAGCCATCCTCTCTTCTTTGGCTGCCAACAGCAAGCAGAGTAAAAGGTCAGAACTTAATGCACATGGAGATAATTTTTTTGGCTTAGCTAATACGTTTGAGGCTTTTCAGTAAAGTAGCAAAGAGGTCTGTGCCAGCTTTGTCCTCTTCGTGCAACTTCTTCTCTCTGTTGCAGATCGATATAGTTGATAATTCCTGATTGTTGCCAGTTTTTTTAAAAAAAATCACACTTCAATGCCGCACAAAGATTCAAAACGGTGATCACGGTGAAAATTCTATGAAGTATATGACAACCTAACGGTGTTCTTACATCACCTGCTAGTCTCGAGGATGTAACACAATTTGAAGAGTTTAATAACCATATGCGTCGATGATCATTGATATTATTGTAAAGCATCGATGTACCGGTCAGTATATTGCCACACAAGATTCTTTCATTATAGAAAAAAAAAGGGGAAAGGCAATGGGTACCTGACCAGGATGTCCCAAGATACCACTGTAGGACATATCAATTGATGATTATCTTGTTTACTGCATTTTTTTGCACACAACTGTTATATCTAGTGAAAATCATGACTCTAGTTTTGTATTAGATTAGTTTTGAATTACAGGAGAATGTTCTTGTAAATTATGCCCAATACCAGGTATATAAGCAGTGATTTCAAATCTAGAGATTAATCGTACTCTGACAACTTTACGTATCAACGTTTGGCAGAGTTGGGTTTTTACAATCTAAGGAATAATATTGGGACACTTCAACAACAAATGCACCAAAATCACCAGCTTAATAAAATCCGTAACTGTCAACTTTGAGTATTTAACAGCCCTTCAACAATGCCCCTTCAACAATGCCCCTAACGCCTGAGCATAACAAAAAAAACACTTGAAATTGAACAATTATATTAGGACACACAAATAATACTTTTGTTCTCAGAATTACCATCCTACAAAAAGCAGTTTCCATTCAGGCATTTGCACAAATAGTTGGACGCAAATGCAAAACATCTGCATAACCTGAGCTGAACCGGTCAAACTAAGCTCCAAAAACGGAGACCTAGAGGGCAAGCAGCTACTCATGCCATCAGGTTTGTGGCCTCCACCACAACCCTTGTCGTCGGGGCACCGGTGGACACTTGCCTAGCCGCTCAGGGTGCCGCTGCTCAGCTCCAACATAGATTTTCCAGTCGATCAGAAAACTAAGAATTAACAAAAAAAAATGACCCTAGTGCTTCCAATAATATTGCACACCTCATATGTATCCTTGTCCAGATGAACTACTAAAGCTGATTGATCAACACAAATATGTCATAATTTCAGGGTACCACAATAACATTGGCAGAATATAGAACATGATGGACAAAACACGACGAAGGGGGCGAGGTATCGGCAGAAAACGGAAGGCTCAAATTATTTTTAGATAGTATAGAAAACATGCCTGTGCATGCGTTTTGCAACGGGGATAAAAAATTTGCATCACGGAGATAACAACATATGTATAAACACACATCAAATATAACTTCATGAACATATATCGAGGGAGGGACCATCATTATGGTGTGTAAAGTGCGTTGAAACTCGAGTTGATTTTATAATCTTCATTTATCACGAGAGATGCATTAAATCCTATGATCCTATCAATCTAGCTTGAAACTCGAGTTGATTTTTGTAATGACAGAAATCACGTGCCACGGATAAACCAGATATCGATTGATTTGTGATGTTATAGCTAAAGTTAAACACTGAGGAGAAAGCAACAATTAACAGAGTCAATGCAGGAAAACATGAGTGATATTTGGCTTTAGATAGTTAGAATGTACAACATGAACACACCTTCTATGGATTATGCCGATCCCCAACGCAAGGGTGTGTTGTCAACCAGCCCATAACCCATGCGAGCATATCGAGGAAGCTTGCCTAATACATGCTTACATGATAAAGCCTTTGTCTCTCTAGCTTTTGTACAGTTAAACTCTGAAAATATAAAATCTTATTTGAACACAGTGGTTATAGCAAAGAAACTTGATACTATATCATGTTGTATTAACCAAGCAACACAATAAACCATACTTGTTATGCTCTTATAAAAAGAGTGTCCTAGAACCCATGCGAGCTAGCCGTAATCCATGCTTATAGACTGCAGTGCCGTATCCATGCTTGCGGCAGCTTCTGCCCCGCTAGCTTCTACACACTCTGAAAATATAAAATCTTGTTAGGGCAAAGAAACTTGGTAATATCTAAAAATGCCCTCTAGCAACCTAAAAAATTACATGCCAAGTTATTAATTTCATAAGTAAACGGGTTACCATAGCATCAAGTTATTAATTTCATAAGTAAACGGGTTGCCATTACATCACCTGCTAGTCTCGAGGATGTAACACAATTTGAAGAGTTTAATAACCATATGCGTCGATGATCATTGATATTAATGCAAAGCATCGATGTACCAGTCAATATATTGCCACACAAGACTCTTTCATTATAGCAAAAGAAAGGTGAGAGGCAATGGTACCTGACCAGGATGTCCCAAGATACCACCGTAGGACATATCAATTGATGATTATCTTGTTTACTGCATTTTTTTTGCACACAACTGTTATATATAGTGAAAATCATGACTCTAGTTTTGTATTAGATTAGTTTTAAATTACAGGCGAATGTTCTTGTAAATTATGCCCAATACCAGGTATATAAGCAGTGATTTCAAATCCAGAGGTTAATCGTATTCTGACACGTTTGGCAGAGTTGGGTTTTTCCAATCTAAGGAATAATATTGGGACACTTCAACAACAAATGCACCAAAATCACCAGCTTAATAAAATCCGTACATGACAACTTTGAGTATTTAACAGCCCTTCAACAATGCCCCTGACGCCTGAGCATAACAAAAAAAACACTTGAAATTGAACAATTATATTAGGACACACAAATAATACTTTTGTTCTCAGAATTACCATGCTAAAAAAAGCAGTTTCCATTCAGGCATTTGCACAAATAGTTGGACGCAAATGCAAAACATCTGCATAACCTGATCTGAACCGGTCAAACTAAGCTGCAAAAACGGAGACCTAGAGGGCAAGCAGCTACTCAAGCCATGAGGTTTGTGGCCTCCACCACAACCCTCGTCGTCGGGGCACCGGTGGACACTTGCCTAGCCGCTCAGGGTGCCGCTGCTCACCTCCAACATAGATTTTCCAGTCGATCAGAAAACTAAGAATTAACAAAAAAAAATGACCCTAGTGCTTCCAATAATATTGCACACCACATATGTATCCTTGTCCAGATGAACTACTAAAGCTGGTTGATCAACACAAATATGTCATAATTTCAGGGTACCACTGACATGGTTATACCCTACGGGTACGTGATCTCAGCATATCTAGTCCAGCCCAAGGAAGGCCCACGGCAGATGTACGCCGGCCCATGAAGATTTTCGGGTGGCCAAGACCCATGACGCCTTCGGATCCTTGGAGAGCAAGACTAGCGTAGATAGGAAATTCAAAGGGATAAAACCCTAGAACTTGTAACCGACTAGGTCTATGCCCGGAACCTGCCTGAGTCTATATAAAGGCTAGGAGGGCATGACCTAGAGATCTCTCTCATACTTTCGCATACACACCTCCACGCTAGATTGCATCTGCGCACCCCTGTAACCTTCGGTTCCGCCGTAATCAAGAGCAGACAAGCAGGAGTAGGGTTTTCCCTCCAGGGGCCTGAACCTGGGTAAACCTTGTGTCCCCGTGTTGCTTGTTTGCTAACCGTTCCACGATCTCCAGCATCCCCATCTTCTCCAAAACCCAAGTCCATAACAATGGGCATTGATGAGATCAAACCTCATCAATTGGCGCCGTCTGTGGGAACCGGGGACGCTGATTGTGCGATCGTGACGGTCCCAATCCGATCGATCTACAACTCTGCGGCGACGAAGAGTCATCTCCTCTTCGGCGCTTTCGACTTCACCGCCCACTCACCGGACACCATGAAGGACTTCGAGCCCGTAGGCAACGGACTCGAAATCCTGTTCGGGAGCTTCTGCTTCCAGGTGGGGAAAACTGGCACCCTCCGCCTTCCTGAGCGGGTGCCCCTACCATCAATCAGGCCCGCTTCATGGACCCCACACCCCGTGCTACGCACAACATCATCAACAGATGATTCCTACGACAGGAGCAGCTGCAACTCTGATCTGTGCGATCCGCCATCGGATGTAGGGACCTACGGTTCCGGATCTGAAAGCTGCGGCAGCAGCGGACCAATCTACGGACGCTACCAATGCGCCGTAGTCATCTACAGCGACATGGATCAGCAAACACCCAACCCGCCACCTAACCCGCCAGAACGAAACGGCGGGAATAGAAGAAGCCAGTCCCCCCCACCCGAAGGGGAAAACAACGGCCATGTCATCCGCCTTAGCAAAGAGGGATGGGCCCAGGCCCGCAACGCCGTGGCAGGCAACATAGTCCTGCCTGCAGACTCCTCCCGAGATCTGCTGATGGCCTACCACCTACTCCTGATCGAGGAGCACAAGAAGCAGGTCAAGATGCATGAGGTGCTCGACAAGCGCAAGTAAGCAGCCTCAGAGTCCAGCGCGCGACGAGCTGTGCTCTCCGCCATGGGCATCGGCTCTAGCTCGAACGCCAACCAAGGTAACAAGCACCGCTCTCGGGTGGAAAACATGGACCCCAAGGAGCGCCGGGAGGTGACCCGAACCCTCCACACATCCTTCATGGAGATGGACGCCGATGGCAACGTCATCCCGAAAACGCCGCACGCTGCGATCATGGCAGCCACTGCGTACTTCGCAGCTCACCCACCTCCAGAGGGAGACCCAAAGAGGGCCATGCACAAGTCCGCACTTACTCGGACTCGGACTCGTCGGAGCTGCGCTCCACCAGGAAGCTCCCACGGAGCCGAAGAAGAAAGCTCCGGTCAGGTTCGACCGCAGCCCCACCCCTTCATCCGAAGAAGAAGAACATGACCTTCCTCGAAGGAAGAAGAGTTCGCGCCACCGCAACCGCGACTATGACGCCAGAGACGTGCTCACGCAGCGCAAAATCGACAAAGCGCGAGCTAAGCGCGCATGCTCGTCTGAGTCCGAGATGGACGAAGACGAAGGAGAACTCTGCGGAGCCCGATGCTTCAGCAGATCTGTTCGGCGAACGAAGATGCAGCGCAATTTCAAGCTTCCTTCGGATACTCCAAAGTTCGACGCCACACAAGACCCAAAGGCGTGGCTCAGCGACCACCTATCGTCTGTCAAATTGCACGGCGGAAACAAGGAAACTGCCATGCAATGCCTTCAGCAGGCCTATCTTGAGGTCCATCCGAAGTTGGGATGATCTAGCTTACAGCTTCATCCGAAACTTCAAGGGCACCAGCAAGAGGCCCGCCTCAATCGAAGAGTTGCGAGCCTGCACTCAACGAACGGGCGAATCCATTCGCTCGTACATACTACGCTGGTCCAACACAAAGAACTCCGCAGCGCACATCTCCGAAGAGAGGGCCATCGACGCCTTCAGGGACAGCGTCAAGCGCCAAGACTTCAAGGAGGAACTTGGGCGCGTCAAGCCCAAAACACTCGACCACCTCATGGACATCGCCAACAGGTGGGCTGACGGCGAAGATTCCATTCACCGAGCACAATCGGACGAAGAAGACGACTACGGTCGACGGCGAGAGCACCGTAGCAAGAGAAGATCGCGCGTCTATGACGATCGTGACGGACCCGACATGGTCGCGGCTGGCTACGCCGATCGCCGCAACGACGCCAACCGCAACAGCGGAGGATACCACGGAGGAAACTTCCGCGACGGGGGACGCCCAGCGCAGTCGTGGCAACGTCGCGACCGCGATAACGGACCCTCAGCATACGAAAAGCTTTCGGGTCCATGCACCATCCACTTCTACATCGACAAGCAGGATGGCAAAAAGAAGGCGAGCCACATGCTCAAGGACTGCCGCGAGTTCCAGAAACTCAGCGAAAGCATGGTACAGATGAGGCAGCAATCCCCAATCCCTGCGTTCAGAAATGCACCCACGCCAGGTGAAATAGCGCATGGAGCTTCTCCACCGCCACCTGTAGGAGGCCCGAACCAACCAGTCGCACCAGCACAGAACAACGCTGGGAACGGGTATCCCCAGCCGAAAGGAGCACCGATGATCCAGAAGGGGCGCCCCACGAATAGGGTGCAGAAGAAAATCACCCGACAGATCAACCTGGCCGTGGCAACTCCACCCTCCATCCCTGAGTACCTCAGTGGATTGGAGTCCTGCATCACGTTCAGTCGTTCGGATCACCCTTGCCAGATCCCTCGCCCAGGTCATGCTGCCCTAGTGCTGGAGGCGCAGATCGGATGTTTCGAGATGAGTCACGTCTTCATGGACGGCGGCAGCGGCATCAACTTGATGTTCGCAAGCACTCTAGCAGCAATGCGGATCCCGCAGTGCAGCCTGGAACAATCAGACACAACGTTCCACGGTATCGTTCCACAGCATCGTTCCAGGGAAGGGCATATTCCCCCTGGGCAAAATATGGCTCGACGTCATCTTCAGCAAGCCAGACAACTTCCGACTGGAACGGCTCGAATTCGAAGTGGTGGACTGGCCATCATAGTACCACGCCATCCTCGGGCGTGTAGCATTCGCAAGGTTCTTGGCTGTCCCACACTATGCATACCTGCTACTCAAGATGCCAGGGCCGAAGGGCGTCATCACAATCCACAGGATCTTCACCCGATCGGACCAATGCGACAGGGATTTCAACAGAATCTCCCAATCATTCGGCATACAGGAGGAACTCGTAAGGCTCCGCGAGGTGACGGACAATGGGGCACCCCCAGTCGCACGGCAAAACGCACCTGACATGTCCTTTGACTCCACCGTCAACACGAAGAAGGTGCAAGTCCATCCGACGGATGCCTCCAAGACGGCGCTGATCGCCAACGACCTCAGCCCCGCATAGGAAGGCGCGCTCGTCGAATTCCTCCATGAGCGCTGGGAAATCTTTGCCTGGTGTCCTGCGGACATGCCAGGAGTTCCCAGGGAATTCGCCGAGCACGCACTCAACGTCTTTCCAGACACCAAGCCCGTCAATCAGTCCATCCGAAGACTGTCCGAGCCACGGGCCAAAGCTATCGGCAAAGAAATCAACAGACTACTCGCTGCAGACTTCATCAGGGAAATCAAAGAAAGCGAGTGGCTTGCAAATACAGTGATGGTCCCAAAGAAAGACACGGACATCCTGCGGATGTGTGTGGATTTCACGTCGCTAAACAAGCACTGCCCAAAGGACCACTTCCCTCTTCCTCGGATCGATCAGATCATCGATTCAACTGCAGGTTGCGAAAAACTCTCCTTCCTCGACGCCTACTTAGGCTACAACCAGATTCGACTCAAGGTCGAAGATCAGGAGAAAACGGCGTTTATCACACCATTCGGAGTGTTCTGCTACAACACAATGCCCTTCAGGCTAAAGAACGCAGGTGCCACGTACCAGCGATGCATGCAGGCATGCCTCAAGGACCAGATCGGTCACAACGTTCAAGTCTACGTCGACGACATAGTCATAAAAACCAGGGAGGCGAGGACACTTATCGACGATCTCCGCGAGACGTTCGACAACCTCGACCGCTACAGGATCAAACTCAACCCCGAAAAGTGCGCCTTTGGCGTCCCATCGGGTCAGCTACTTGGGTACTTCATCTCTCAGCGAGGGATCGAGGCGAACCCGAAGAAAATCAGGGCCATCATGGCGATAGAGAAGCCAAAAAACCTCAAGGGTGTCCAGCAGCTCGCAGGACGAATAGCTGCGTTGAGCAGATTCATCAGCCGCATGGGCGAGAAGGCCCTGCCATTCTACCAGCTGCTACGCAAGGCAGATAAATTCAAGTGGACGCCCGAAGCCGAAGATGCGTTCGAAAGCCTCAAACGGCTACTCTCCACCTCGCCCGTCCTGGTCACACCAAAGGAGCGCGAGCCTCTGCTGCTGTACATAGCAGCCACACATCAGGTGGTCAGCACCGTACTAGTGGTCGAACGACCCGAAGAGGGCAAGACCCACGGGGTCCAATGCCCAATCTACTACCTCAGCGAGGTACTGACGCCAACAAAGCAGAGGTACCCTCACTACCAGAAACTCGCATACGGCGTGTTCATGACGGCTCGACGGCTGAGCCATTACTTCCAGGAGCACCAGGTGATGGTCGTCAACGAGGCACCCCTGAACAGCATCCTGAATAACCCAGAGGCCACAGGACGCGTGGCCCTGTGGGGCATCGAGCTGTCACCCCTGGACATCGTCTACGAGAAGCGACTCGCAATCAAATCTCAAGTCCTCCCGGACTTCCTTGTACATTGGATGGAGTTGCAGCTGCCAGACACTCCAGACATGTCGCAGTCATGGACGATGCACTTTGACGGCTCCAAGCGTGAAGCTGGAGCGGGAGCCGGGGTCATACTGACCTTCCCGCAGGGCGACCAGATGAAGTACGTCCTCCGGATGAAATTCCGAGCTTCCAACAACGAGGCCGAATACGAAGCCCTCATCCATGGTATGAGGATGGCAAAAATCTGCGGTGCAACGCGCCTGGTCATCTACGGTGACTCCAACCTCGTCGTCCAGCAGACGATGAACGAGTGCGACGCACACGCCGAAAACATGATCACGTACCGCGCACTCTACAACGCACTCGAAGGATAATTCGACGGCTGCGAGCTTCGGCATGTTGGAAGAGAAAGCAACGAGGAGGCCAATAGACTCGCCAACATCGGCTCCACCTGCGCAAAGGTACCACCAAGTGTGTTCCTCGAACAGATCTGTGTGCCATCCATCAAGCAAAAATTCCCCAAGGGATCACCCGAAGAAGCAGAACACTCGGGGGCTACACTGCCCGAAGGTCAAGGACCCGAGAAACTGGACACAGAGGTCGCTATGGTCAACCTGATGCAGGGCATGGCAGTCGAAGAAATGTGGACGCGACCATACTTCCAGTTCTTCATAAACGGAGAACTGCCTGACAGCCCGACAGATGCCCGGGCATATCTCGTCGGTCAAAAGCCTTCACCATCATCAATGGCGAGCTGTACAAGCGCAGTATTACGGGTGTACTACAAAGGTGTGTCACCATCGGTGACGGTAAAGCCATCCTCCAAGACATCTATGAGGGCATCTGCGGCCATCATGCAGGCAGTCGCTCCCTTGTTGCCAAAGCTCTACGAGCTGGATTCTACTGGCCAACGGCCATGAGCGACGCAAAGGACATCGTCCGAAGATGCAACGGGTGCCAAAGGTTCGCCGACAAACCGCACGCACCCGGGTCAGAGCTCAGACCCATACCTATAGCCTGGCCCTTTGCCCAATGGGGCCTCAACATGATCGGCAAACTGCCAAAGTCCTCGAAAGGGGGGCACGTTTACCTCTTGGTCGCAGTCGATAAATTCACCAAGTGGGTCGAGGCCATACCGGTTACCAACCAAAAGGGCAAGACCGCCGTCAAATTCTTCGAGTCCATTGTCTATAGGTTCGGCGTACCGCACAGCATCATCACCGACAATGGATCAAACTTCATGTCCAAAGAATTCCAAGACTTCTGCGAAGGCCTCGGGATCAACATCACATACGCCTCAGTGGCTCACCCGCAAATGAACGGGCAGGTCGAAAAGGCCAACGGCCTAATCGGCGCTGGCATCAAGAAGCGCCTCATGAGCCCACTCGAACGAAAGGCCGGAGCCTGGACGAAAGAGTTGCCATCCGTCCTATGGAGTTTGCGTACTACGCCAAACAGCTCCACCGGCTACACACCGTTCTTCATGGTGCATGGAGCCGAAGTACGCCACCAGGCCCCCCGGGTCGTCGCTTATAGCGAAGCCGAATCCATGGCTGCACTTGAAGACGCCGTCGACACACTCAACGAAGCAAGAGACGTAGCAGCAGCTCGATCAGCGGTGTACCAAGGAGTCTCGCAACTACCACGGTAATTTCGGCGCCCAAGGTCCTTCATCGAAGGAGACCTCGTCTTGCGACTCAAACAAGAGCGACCGAAGAAATTCGAGTCACCATGGGAAGGACCCTACATCATCACCGAGGTCATCCCAGGTGGCGCCTATCGCCTCAAGCACGTGGAGTCTGGAGTCGCATACTCCAACCCATGGAACATCGCGCACTTGCGACGATTCTACCCCTAGCTACCTACCCTTTTACTTTCAATAAGGCTTTTCAGCCAAGGCTATTCAGCCGAACAATGTACTTCCTCCATTACGATATAAATAAAGCTAAGTGTCTCGCCCCAAAATTTCGTTTCGCTATTTGCAACTTTACTTTATGCTACAAACGCACTCGGGGGCTCCCCCCACCTCATGATTTCATCGACCGAGGATCACACGTGTACACCTGAGTAGCTGACAACGTCAGGCAAACGAAAAGGACACATACTCGAACAAAGCACTGCGTGCTCACAACAAACAAACCTTTATAACAAAGGGCACAACATGCCCAGTTGAAATATACAAAATTTACATCTATCTCTTTTACAGGTACTACCTATTCTGAAGAATAACTTGAGCACGCTGCTCAAACAAATCTACGACCTGTTCGGCATACTGCCTTACAGCCGCATAATGCGGACGCATATCCCACTCGCCACCATCCGGCCGAAGAGGTGGCCCAGCCGCTACAACAGACAGATCTACATCAGGACGATGCAGCCTAACAAGGGACAACGCAGCCTTCACCCCTGCGACGAGCTGCTGCCTCACCAATTCCTGGACACGGGTCACGCTCCGAAATCTAGACAGAAGGCCGGACAGGGTTGTTGGCACAACATCCAGGGGAAACATCACATGCAGAACCGATGAGAGCGAAGTCTGCACTTGACGAAGCACCCGCGACACTTGGTGAACGCGATCCTGCACCGTTGCCAGAGCCATGGCACGGTCACGATCCATCCAGAAGAAACCGCCAGCTTCCATGTCTTGTTGAGTCAAGCAATTGACCCGAACAGCGACACGCTCCTTCTCCTCCCTCGGAGCAAGGTTAGCACCTGCGACACTCGCACAAAATAAGACGCAAGGCCAGCAGGCGCATCCGAAAAACTGAGCTGCAGCTCGAAACAAAGAACAACTTACATTGAAGCTGCTCAGACAGCCGAAGCAGTTCCGCCATCAAGTACTCCTCTCTGGCTGCACCACGATCTGCCTTGGACTTCCAAACATCGGCGTGGCCACGCACCCCAAGCAACTCCTTCTCAAGACTACGAACACGGTCTCGAAGAAAAGCAAGTTGCGATGAATCATCCAAAGATGGCCGCTGCCGCGTTGCAGGCGAGGTGTCAATGGGATCAGCACCCGAAGGAACCTAGAGCAGCAGAAAAGAAAAGGACATAAACATTCAGACGGAGAAGAGCACAACTCAACAAAATTCATTAAGCATATAAAGGCCACTACGTGGCACAATGATTTTTGTTCCTCAACATAATTACAAGCAAAAGAAGATTACAAACTATCCTACAGCTGCAACGCCTAAGACGCGGCACCCTGAGTAGCCTCGGACCCGGACTGCCTCGCCTTGGCCTCCCCCTGTTGCTGCAGCGCATACTCGGACAACAGATCAATGAGCTTTGGCCCATATCGCTTGCAGCGAGCAGAATAGGTAGCAAAGGCTACCTCAGATCCATCTGTGGTCGTCGGCATCCGGGAGGTGATATGGGGAAGGTCCAGCTCCGCTCCAGCCGCCAAGGCCATCGCCAGCCCGACGGACGCGCCGATGCCCTTCTGCTTGCGCTTATGCAGCGCTTGCCGACTGACAAAGCCTCCGCCAGGGCGTCAACATCATCAAGGGCCGCGCCCTTGGGGACAAGCTCCTTGTAGAAGCGGCCAAGGACCTCCTTCGCCTTGGCAAGGGAGTTGACGAAGGTGCTGCAGCGATCTTCGACCGTTGTAGTAGCATCATCTAGAGCACTCCCATGCTCCAGAGCGCTGCGGTCAAACTCAATGCATGTGGCATCTGAGACAAAAAAGAGAAGGAATGAAGAAAGTAACACAGAAGAAAGACAAGAAAACAAAAAGAAAGGAGCAAAAATAAGGTACTCACCTGAAACAGCCTTGGCAGCAGCCATGAGCTTGCCCGCCACCTCTCTTTCACGCGCAGTCGCAGCCATGGCAAGCTGCTCCTCGCGGTCCATAGCCTCCTGCTGCAGACGCTCCTTAGCCTCGGCTGCCTTGGCCAGCTCCAGCTCAAGGCGCCCTTTCGCACCAGCGGCGTCCTCGGCCTTCTTCTCTGCTTGACCAAGGATCTTCTTGAGAGCATCAATCTCACGGAGGGAAGTGTTATGCTCCTCTGCATTCAAAACACACAAGCGTCAGAAAGCAAGACAATAATGCAAATAGAAAGAAGCACCAAAGCATACAGGTACCTTGAAGCTGTCGGAGGTTGACCTCCAGCACCAGGTTCTCCTGCACCAGTCGCTTGGCATCCTATACAAAAGGCTACAGGAAGAAGAACTACCAGTAAGGAAAAGGACTTGGAGGCTGCGCCCAACACGAAGGAACAAAAGCAAAATTCGCACACGAAAATTCTCGGGGGCTCCCCCCGAAGACTCGAAGAAAGAACAAGACAAGAAAAAATTTCAGACGCTCGGGGGCTCCCCCCGTGGCAGGAAACAGAAGTACTTACATGCTCCGATGGCGACTCCGAAGGCCCGCTCGCAGCCTTCTGAGGCGCAACCACCTGAGCTCCCTGTGGAGAAGGGACCGGCGCAGCACCCTTAGAGGTAGCCACCATCTGAGGAGGAGGAGACGCAACCTTCGACTCTCCCATCATCTCCCGAGCACCATCGCTGGAGGAGTTGTGGGAGGAATGCCTGCACACGAAATAATTAGCACAAGCACAAAATTCAACAGCAAAAAGACAACAGTATAAAAGAAAATTATGAGTCCAGCAAGCTGAGGTCGAAGACAGGAGGAGTCCTTCGGACTCTCTTCCCCCCTTCTTCTCTTCCTTCTTTTCTTCCTTCTTCCGCTTTGCTGGCGGGTGCGGCGCTACAGCCCGCACAGGAATGGAAGGAATAGGGGAGGAAGAGCCTCCATGCCCGTCACTGTGACGCTCAAGGCACAGAGGGTTTCTGGGAGTCGGAGGAGTCGATGCATCCGAAGACTCGCTGGAGCTCCGCGATCGTTTGCGCGTGTGGTCCTCGCTTGACTCGTTGGCATCTTCAGCCGGAGATCGCGCCGATGGCAGCTCGGACATGGAATCCACCAAATCATTGTCCGGAGCATCCGGATATACTTCGGGTAATGGAGGCGACATACCCGGCATTTTGAAGCTCTGCACAAGAGAAGAACAATTTGTCAGCAAACAAATACAAAACAATGGAGTCGAAAAATAGCTCTACGCGCATGGATCTACACCTGTGGAACAAGAAGCGAAGAAGAAAACGGAGGAGTCAGCGACTTCCCCGGGATTTTCTCTCCGGCCTTGAACTTCAGCAGCAAGCGAAGGGCCCTGTCAAGATCTCCCTCGGAGATTTTCTCAGCCGAAACCCTCGTCGGATCACGCCGGCCAGCATAAAGGAACATTGGGTGCACCCTAGCCTGGAGTGGCTGCACCCGACGCTCGAGGAAGATGCGGATGATATCCACACCATTCACTTCCTTCTCCGGAATCAACTGGAGATCCTCCACCCGACGATATAGTGCCTCTATCTCCGCCACCTCCCCATCCAAGATCTTGTTTTTCCAAGACCTTTTCGGCTCAATCTTCTGGGAGGGGTCGAAAGGAACAAGACCAAAATCTTGCCCAGGCACTACGGAGTCGCGGATATAAAACCATCGCCTCCGCCAGTACTGGACAGATTCGGACATGGAAAAGGAAAAGAAAAGCAGATTGGGCTTGAGGGAGATGATGCAACCCCCAATGGGATAAACACCATCCGAACCAGATTGCCTCTTCACGGAATAAAGTTTCCGGAAGAGGCCAAAGTGCGGCTCGATGCCGAGCCAACACTCGCAGAAGGTGATGAAACAAGCAATGTGAAGAAGAGAATTGGGCGAAAGATGATGCAGCTGGATGCCATAGAGAAAGAGCAGCCCACGAAGGAAGTCGTGGACTGGGAAGGAAAACCCACGAATAACGAAGGCAAGAAACATAACCCGATACCCAGCGGGGGGACGGGGGATTACCTCATTGTCGGGAAGTCTGACGGCCTCCCTATCCTGCGGGATCAAGCCTCGCTCGTGAAGCTTGCGGAGGTCACTCTCCCGCGTCTCTGATCGCCGCCAACCACCGTCGGTGACACGGGTAGTGGTGGCGCCTTTCTTCCCTCCGGCGGCGCTGGTACCAACCGCAGATGATGACTTCTTCGGTTTCCCCATCGCGCTACGGCGGCGCCGGCGGTGAGAGCGCAGAAGGGAAGAAGGAAATGTGGAAGGATATTCCAGCGCGCAGCAAGAACTCCTAGAGCACAAGGAGGCAGTGAAAACAAGAATTGATGCGGTGAAAACAAACTGCAGCTTTCTCCAATGATTATAACGGCGAAGACGACGCATGGCAACCGTCCATCAAGAAGACCTAACGCCAACGACAGATCTGGCCATACACGTGTCAGCATCACAGCGAACCGTCGTTACCACGCCGTCCACTACGCGTGGAAATCGAGGCGACGCCGTAATTATCTCCACGCCGCGCGTGACCGGTCAATTCAAGGTCAGCAAGTGGGACCCATGTTCGTCTAGTCAAGTCATCTCTGGCGCAGCAGACGCTTGAGGTCATTGATCGTCAGCACTGATGTCATCAAAAGCTATACTAGCAACAACTACAATTTCTTCGGCTTCAAAGCTAAGAGTACTCACTCGAATCTACGATTCGACTAAATACTCGGGGGCTACTCCTATTAGGAGCGCTGGCCGCGCACCTGAAAGATGAATAAAAATGAACTATTTCTTCGAGTCCTATGTCGAGTCTACGACTCCACTACGGACTCGGGGGCTACTCCCATAGGAAGGATGGATTTAAGCATCCGAAAATTTTTGTGTCCTACGGACTTAATAACTGAACAATGTTTGAACTAAAGTCTCCGCTCGAGTCCACGACTTGAACAGACACTCGGGGGCTACTCCCATAGGGAGCGCTGGTCGCGCACCCTATGAATTCTTCAACTGCGATCTTTCGGATCAGCATGCAAAAAACTTTTCGGCAACTCTGCCCAACAAAACGCTAAGTGAGCAACGTTATCCTTGGCCACCCGAAACACCTCCGCGGTGATAAACGTTCGGATGCTGTGTCTGCGACACAAAGATAAGACCTACAGATATCTTCTGATGGCCTGGCAACGCACACGACTGTGCTCTGCTAGTATAAACCCGTGCCAGCAGGCGCGATGAAAAATCCCGACGGACGCGTTGGGTACATCAGTTAAAATCACTGGAATTCCACTCCTGTAAGTCCTCCGCGGCCTGAGTCGAATTACGCCAGCATATGTTCCGGGTTCGAGTTAAGGGACTCGAAACTGAGGAAGATCGTGTTGTTTTGTCCTAAGACAGTTAACTGACTCCGCCGGGTGAGTCAGGCACACGCATCAACAATCCCTACACACATACTGTTAATACATAGTTGCACCCGAAGGATTGAAGAGTCCTCAGCCGAATCTACGATTCGACTGATCACTCGGGGGCTACTGACATGGTTATACCCTACGGGTACGTGATCTCAGCATACCTGGTCCAGCCCAAGGAAGGCCCACGGCAGATGTACGCCGGCCCATGAAGATTTTCGGGTGGCCAAGGCCCATGACGCCTTCGGATCCTTGGAGAGCAAGACTAGCGTAGATAGGAAATTCAAAGGGGTAAAACCCTAGAACTTGTAACCGACTAGGTCTATGCCCGGGACCTGCCTGAGTCTATATAAAGGCTAGGAGGACACGACCTAGAGATCTCTCTCATACTTTCGCATACACACCTCCACGCCAGATTGCATCTGCGCACCCCTGTAACCTTCGGTTCCGCCGTAATCAAGAGCAGACAAGCAGGAGTAGGGTTTTCCCTCCGGGGGCCTGAACCTGGGTAAACCTTGTGTCCCCGTGTTGCTTGTTTGCTAACCGTTCCACGATCTCCAGCATCCCCATCTTCTCCAAAACCCAAGTCCATAACAATGGGCATTGATGAGATCAAACCTCGTCAACCACAATAACATTGGCGGAATATAGAACATGATGGACAAAACACGACGAAGGGGGCGAGGTATCGGCAGAAAACGGAAGGCTCAAATTATTTTTAGATAGTATAGAAAACATGCTTGTGCATGCGTTTTGCAACGGGGATAAAAAAATTGCATCACGGAGATAACAACATATGTATTAAACACACATCAAATATAACTTCATGAACACATATCGAGGGAGGGACCATCATTATGGTGTGTAAACTGCGTTGAAACTCGAGTTGATTTTATAATCGTCATTTATCACGAGAGATGCATTAAATCCTATGATCCTATCAATCTAGCTTGAAACTCGAGTTGATTTTAGTAATGACAGAAATCACTTGCCACGGATAAACCAGATATCGATTGATTTGTGATGTTATAGCTAAAGTTAAACACTGAGGAGAAAGCAGCAATTAACAGAGTCAATGCAGGAAAACATGAGTGATATTTGGCTTTAAATAGTTAGAATGTACAACATGAACACACCTTCTACGGATTATGCCGATCCCGAGCGCAAGGGTGTGTTGTCGACCAGCCCATAACCCATGCGAGCATATCGAGAAATCTTGCCTAATCCATGCTTACATGATAAAGCCTGCCTCTCTAGCTTGTACAGTTAAACTCTGAAAATATAAAATCTTGTTTGAACACAGTGGTTATAGCAAAGAAACTTGGTACTATATCATGTTGTATTAACCAAGCAACACAATAAACCATACTTGATATGATCTTATAAAAAGAGTGTCCTAGAACCCATGCGAGCTCGCCGTAATCCATGCTTATAGACTGCAGTGCCGTATCCATGCTTGCGGCAGCTTCTGCCCGCTAGCTTCTACACACTCTGAAAATATAAAATCTTGTTAGGGCAAAGAAACTTGGTAATATCTAAAAATGCCCTCTAGCAACCTGAAAAATTACATGCCAAGTTATTAATTTCATAAGTAAACGGGTTGCCATAGCATCAATTAGAAGGCAGAGAAAATTTAGTAATGATACAACAACTTAATTTGCATATGCTCGGATAGATAGTGGTCAAAGATGTCAAGAATGTATCTTAGCATGTGATGTTTTGTTTGAAATTGACCATGCCACGGAAAAGCTAATATTTTTTAAGTAAAAGTAAAAGCTAGTCCTTGTTACATTGGAAAACCATATTTAGTCTATAATTCAGTTAACTTCCCGAGAATTATAAAAACCCATATATGCAGAGACATTGAGTAGGTTCATCTACAACCGCTGAAGATGGACCAAATGCAAATTTCAAACTGTAGTGTGTTAAGCAACATACCCTAGTACTGACTCGGGAGTAGCATTCCAACAAGTCTACTTATCCGTATAAAAACACACAAAATATCACAAAACAATGCTATCCCTACAACTGTTTCATAATCATATTTTTAACTGGTACATAGAGCTCTGCATTATCTACTATCCATATACACCAATGAAAGAAGCAAGCTGAACAAAATACTTAGTAATTTTCTAGACAGGCCTAGAACATGTGTATAGTTAGTAGTTACTCATGGTTTTCCTGCATATACCATTTACTGGCAAGCGGGAAAAAATTGTTTGACTGTGAACATAATAAATCGAGAATTTGTAAGATAGTACTACATGTCTATATGGGACATGGCGGAGAATCGTATCAGATAAACATACGTATTTGTGTCCTGCAGCAGAACATATGTCGCGCAGGTCATATCCTCCTTCTAGTAATCAGGAATCGTTGAAGTTCTAGTGGCTGGAGATTACATCTGATCAATCAGCATCTTTGCAAACTGTAGTGCATCATAGGCGCTTTCAAGCAGAAGCGCGTCAAAGAAGATCAATTCGAAATCAATGGCATGTAAAAGAAGATCAATTAACCAGCTAACACCACAGGCTATGAATCCCAGTATGGTGTTATTAATCTAAAAAAAATGCATGGTCGTCTCTATCTGCTTCTTGTCAGGGAAAAATCAGCAACACGCGAATCAACAATACTGCTAAATCCAAAACGATTCATCTAGCTAGTGCACGTGGGTACCTGAACGAGTACGGGAAGAAATTTTGCATGAATTCCCTCAATGAAGGAAGTCGCCGGATCGACGAAACAGAGGCCCTGCTCGTCACCTCATGCTCCAGCGCGGCGCGACGCAGCAACTCCCGCCTCTGCTCAGCCCTTCACAGGGAGATAAGGCTGCCACGACAATCGCTACGTCCTCCGCCTCCGATTCCCTACTCCAGTTCGCCTCCTCCATCTCTCCCCCACATAGCTCGCGTGACCCGTCGCCATCGCGTCGCGGATCTGTCACTCTAGGCACCCCCTATCCATAAGGCCTGCGAATAGTGCTTGTCGGGGCGTATTCTACGTTCTCGTCGAAAGAATATAGCCAAGGACAGGAGGGGACGCCCGATCCAGCGGGAAGTGAGGGTTGGGACGGATCTCTGGCTGCACGCAGGAGGAAAGGAGTCCGAGAGGTCGGAGCGGCAACCCTATCCTAAAACGACGGCGTTGGGTGACTGGGCGGCCAGAGTCGGCGTGCGTGAGGATGAGGAATAGGACAAGCGGAGTCATGGGAGAAAACGGTTGTTGTGTGCGAGTGGAGAGCATGCGTTGGGCTTGGCCCACGAAGGGCGTGTGGGAGAGAAGCGCGGCGAAGAAAACGATGTAGCACGGGTCGGCAGAATACGGAACCTCCATCTTCTTTTTAGATAGTAGAGATTCCCTCACTGAAGGAAGTCGCCGGATCGACGAAACAGAGGCCCTGCTCGTCACCTCATGCTCTAGCGCGGCGCGACGCAACAACTCCCGCCTCTGCACAGCCCTTCACAGGGAGATAAGGCTGCGACGACAATCGCTACGTCCTCCGCCTCCGATTCCCTACTCCAGTTCGCCTCCTCCATCTCTCCCCCACATAGCTCGCGTGACCCGTCGCCATCGCGTCGCGGATCTGTCACTCTGGCTACCCCCTATCCATAAGGCCTGCGAATAGTGCTTGTCGGGGCGTATTCTACGTCCTCGTCGAAAGAATATAGCCAAGGACAGGAGGGGACGCCCGATCCAGCGGGAAGTGAGGGTTGGGACGGATCTCTGGCTGCACGCAGGAGGAAAGGAGTCCGAGAGGTCGGAGCGGCAACCCTATCCAAAAACGACGGCGTTGGGTGACTAGGCGGCCAGAGTCGGCGTGCGTGAGGATGAGGAATAGGACAAGCGGAGCCATAGGAGAAAACAGTTGTTGTGTGCGAGTGGAGAGCATGCGTTGGGCTTGGCCCACGAAGGGCGTGCGGGAGAGAAACGCGACCAAGAATACGACGTAGCGCGGGTCGGCAGAATACGGAACCTCCATCTTCTTTTTAGATAGTAGAGATAGAGATAAGACCTCTAGAAACTCTCTTCTTATTAAATAAAAAGGGAAAATATTAAAAAATTAAAACGTACATCTACGATATGCAGATGTCTCGCAGGATTATAAGATTCCGATTATAGAAAAGAAGCATGCCAGAACGCAATTTCGTAGACAAAAGAAGAGTGTGAAAAAAGAATGAAAGCAAAAAAAAATACTCCATATGTCATATTTACTTTTGTCGCGCTTTCTACGGAAATGAAACAAATGATGTGATTACTGATCTGATTCCCTTCAATAGATTAGCCAGAACCGAAGAAATGGTAGCAGCTAAAATATTATTAATTGGATACCAAGAAACAATTGATGGCATTCCGTGTAAAGATGGTAGTAGTATATTTCGGTGACGATAGTGCAGACGGTATGATCTTTTGGTCCTTTCTGACAGTCTGACTCCCAGAAAAAGAAAGAGATCATATGATTTGTCCACCAAATTAATCCACTCAATTAATCGATAAATTGGAGCCCAAGTATATTTTGGTGTGACGATGATTTGTTCTCCAATTAAACCCACGATATTAATCAATAAATTGCGGCCCAAGGAACATTTATACGGAGTACCATTTTTATCATCTTGTCTGTATATAAACACCACCACGCCAGTACGCCACTAACACCCAAACCATCTTGCTCTGCCCTTTGTCGTTCTAACCACCATCGTTCATCCGCTCGTCTAGTTTGACCGACGGACGCCCGCCGTTGGCATTGGCCGGCTGTCGCGATCAGCCTCTCGCATCGTCGGCAAGGCGGCGAGCGGGTTCCACCTGCTCCGCGTCGACGCCTACTCGCACACCAAGACGGTCTCCGCCGGCAAGAACATCAACTCCAGCAACTTCTCCGTCGGCGGGCACTCGTGGCGCATCAAGTACTACCCCAACGGCTGCGACGTCAGCCAGGCCAACCCAGACTACATCTCCATGTACCTCCAGCTGTGCCTGTGCGGCTACAAGAAGGAAAACCTGCAGGCCCAGTACAAGTTCAGCATCCTCGACCAGGCCGACAACGTCGCGTACGGGCTCCCTGCCAAGACGGACGTATTCAAGAGCGGCGACGACGACGATGACAGCGAAGAGCAGATAAGCTGCGGATACGAGCGCTTCATCCGCAAGGAGGACCTGGAGAGGCGCGAGGACCTGATCAAGGACGACTGCCTGACTTTCCGGTGTGTGACGTCGGCGGCTTCACGGAGCTGAAGACCTTGCCTCTGGCTCGCGAGGATAGCAAGGCGGACGACGATGCTGCTGTGGACGACGACGAGTTCGGCTTGAAGCCAGAACACTATGGATATCCCGGCCGTCGTAGCCGTCGTCGCCCGGACGACATGGAGTTCGTCCAGTGGTGCTTGGCCCAGAAACGCCTGGGCTGACGATCGGCGGCCATGCACCACTCGAGTCGTATTCTCTATTATTTCTCTTTGATTCGACGGTCGTATCCAAATAATGGTTTGTTAGGACTAAAAGGAGTGGCACCAGTATGTCACTCATTTGATATTGTCCCTCATGAAAACATTTCAATAAGACGAATAAATCTAGGTTTGAGGTCTCTGCGCTATCATTTCTACTTCAATTATGTCACAATTTTTTACCTTAAAAAAAGATGTTACCCGCAAAAAAAGGAAGTTACCCGATTTTTTTTACAATTTCTTTACACAAAAGAAAAAGATAGGTTAGAAAGTACTGATTTAAATTTGCTAATCACTACCGGAAAAACAATTTTTTCTTAGTGAGGATTTATTTATGGAAACTTACCAAATAGAAATCTTTGCCGAGTGTCTTGAAAAAAACACACGGCAAACAGCTCCAACTTGAAAAAGAACCAAAAAAAATGCAATGGAAAATGGTGGGTGCGCCTTTTCACCTGAAAGAAGTTGTGAAAGTATATGCGCTTAGTTACAAATGCTTATGGAAATTTTCTCCACGGTCTTGAAATTAGGAAAAAATCTCATTAAAGAATTGTTATATGTTGGTGGAGACTTACATGGGCAAATGTAGTTATGACCGTCGTTTTAATTTAGAACAATGCTAGGCGTCCTCCGGGGGATCGGAAATCCCCCGCCTCGAGCGTGCAACATGTGTCCTTTTCCGTTAGGGAAAATACGGACGAGAACGTGATGTATGCCTGTGTCCCACACCGTTAATTCTTCTTCCTCTGGCCTCCATTCTTTTCCTTCCATGCACCAACTAAGGCCTCGATCTCTTCGCCTTGCAGCACCTCTACCGCTGGAGCATCTCCGGCAGGAACGCCGGCGCCATCCCCGTAATATCCTTGCAGCAATGACGGCTTCCGTCGGTAGCAACGCTGGGCGCTGAAGGGAGCATCGCCGGTTGCCGTCGTAGCAAACCTACCCGCCATTGGTAGCAACACCTGGCGCCTCCCGTAGCAATGACGAGAGCCGCGGGGAGCAACGACGGCCATTGTCGGGAGCAAAGCTAGGCACTATAGGGAGCAACGACGGCCGCCGTGGGTAGCAACTAGCAACGCCGGGCGCTGCAGGCGGAACATCGACCGTCGTCGGGAGCAACCTTGCCCGCCGTCGGTAGCAAAAACAGACGCCATCAGTAGCAACGCCGGCCGCCGGCGGGAGCAACTCTGCCCGCCGTTGGGAGCAACGTCGGGCACCTTCGGTAGCAACGGTGGCCACCACCTCCGTAGCAACCACGCGCACAGTCGGGAGCAAGTCCAGGCACCGCACGGAGCAACGCCGGACGGCTCAGGGAGCATCGCCGGCCGCTCGGGAGAACGGGGCGGCACTAGCTTTGCGGCTTCGCCGCGTCAGGTGAAGAGAGCAACTGGTGGTGGGCCCCAGTAGAGACCTGCTCCGTTGTGCGGGAGGCTCGGAAGACCGGCGAGGCAGCGGGGACGGCGTCCGTCAAGGAGTCGAAGACTGCCGAGCCTGGAGCGGGGCGATCCGAGAGGAACATGTGGTGGTCTGGTGGAGCGAACGAATAAGGCATGGATTTTTCTCGTTCGGGGCTGTGGGCTGGTAGGGCACGGTCCGCAGGATGGACTCGCATCCAACAACGATGCACCACGACGATGCGACGAGTGTTATCATCCGGGGGAGTGGAATCATTTTACTTTAATTTATCACATAAGTACTATGGTGTCGATTGGTTATAATTCTCTCTTTCAAATTAGACTTTCGTCCCGCTATATTAATATAGCAACCACACAGATACAACCGTTTAAACCAAATAAAATGCTAAGGCAGCATCACAAATATGTCCAAATGAAAAAAGAAATAAAAATAATGATAAATCGATGAAGCAATAATGACCAGCAACCGCTGGGCCCTCCAACTTTAACCCACCACGCTTCAAGCACCCCAAAACGCCCAGTGCAAGTAACACCTTCAAAAAGGAAAACACGGTCGACACAACACTCCGGACCAGACTGGTCCTAGGATCACCCCCCCCCCCCCGCGCGCTTAGAGTACAGTGGTTAGGGATTCCCATGACGCCCTCCAGGAAGGAAAGGTGCCATTCGAGGCGGCACCGCGTCAGGTCAGACTAGCCGACAAGGATTTCTCCTGACACCCGTCCAAAAAAACTCCGGCGCCACGAAGCACCACCACCCAGCTTTGTCACCTACCAGCATGCTCCACGACGATATTGTAATCACCATGACCCGATATTTAACTGTCTCTCCAACGCATAAATGGTTGTGAGTTTACGTTGAAATTCTATAAAAATGGAAACAACAACTTTAGTCACCATCTCCATATCTGGTTTACTTGTCGGTCCGAACCAAGGAATCCGTTAGAAATGTTTTGAGAATTTTTTGATAAAGGTGTCATTGATGGAATTACCAATGGGGTGGGTCTTGTTAGTTTTTGTATAGGAGAAGAAATTAAATATGTAGGAGGAGGACGAACAAAAAATTCTTGTCTTGCACGGTCTAAGTCTAAGGAAATACAGAATTCATTAAGGTGAAGCGGGTCAGAAACAACGAATCTCTTTATGATAAATAGATCCATTTTGCATATTCTCCATAGGTCCCAATTAGATCTTCTTTTTCCAATCTTGGATTAGGGAAGGAGGAGATATTCACGACTACTAGTGGTTTCATTATGGGGAAGCTCATGACAAAGATCCAAATCTAAAATGCAAAGGTCGTCTTATTCAAAACCTCAATCATCACATCCCCTCTCTCGTACTTCACACCTCGGAACACGCTAAGCAGGGTCGGTCAAATTGTCCGCGGGTACATAAACTGCTTGAATCGAAAGTTATAGATCCCTTTTTAGTAGAAGCAATTATTTCTTGCAAAGAACCCATTTCTGTACTAAGAGTAGGTTGATAACTCCGTACAAGAAATTTTACTAAATTTGAAAGAAATTGTATTGAGAAGTAATCTCCATCTTAACCTGATGATTGATCATCATGAAGTCTTTCTATTTCAATTTTCTATTAAATCGAACAAAACCCTAATTTGGGTCTGAAATAACTTTACAAGAAATCCGGACTACGGATGATCCTATTACACTCGTAGAAATCCGGACCACTATACATCGATAAACCTGATTTTTTTTGTCTTTCCCGAATGCAAAGGAGAAGAGGATTGAGTCAAAAGAAAAAAGCTATTTTGCAGTTTTATCAACAATTTGCTTGTGTTGGCCTTTCTATCCTTCTAATCGAATTTAAAATTTGATTCAACAGAAAGCAACTAGAATTTACTTCCTGCATGAAGGGTTCGCAGCATAGAAAATAAAAAATTTCCTACGATGGGATCAACTAAGTACCAAGATCTATCTACTAGATACAAGCAACGGGTGGATATACATTTATAGAATACATACCCTTGAAGAATGAATAGTGTTAATGAGGTTGTACTCGTGGATGATATAGTCGAACGCTTGCCGATCTCAAGATCGAGATGAAGTCCATCTAGTCCAGCCGGTCTAGCACCATCAAGTCCAGCACCGCAAAGCAGTGGTGCATCCATGATCGCACACACGTCCGGGTACCCCGACAACCTCCACGCCCTCGCTCCAGCGAAGCAATGGAAGCAACAAATCCTTCTAAAAAAGCCACCGAAAACATGTATCTCGCTGATCCGACACCATGAGGAAATTCTAAAATGGGGGAGAGAGATCCTTCACGAGGAGGTGTAAGATGAGAGGAGGGAGTGGGTGCCTTTTATAGGGAGAGGGGGGCAGCCCCCTCCCATGGCGTGGCAGCCATGGAGGTGCCCCCACCTCTTCCACATTCATGTGGGTGGAGCTCTCACTCACATAAATAGCCAACCACTCAAAATTCTACTCACCTCCATTAAATTTCCACCAAATTTAATGCAATCTCTCATTAAATAAAACTCTTTATTTATTTATTCAGATTTTTTTTAATTACTTGAATAACAAACATTCACATAAAACCCCTTACAACATTTCAATTCAACATGCAGAACCATTTTCAGCAATTTCAACCGAAACAGTTCCGGTGTCTAGTGAAATAAATTCCTGCGCTTTCTTTTTCTTTCTCTGGCATCTTATTTGCTCCAAATGGTGTCGGTATCCCTTAAGTGTGTCACCCTACGGTTCGCGAATAATGCAGACATAATCGAGACTCCTCTCCGATCAATAATCAGCAGCGGGACCTAGAGATCCGTACTGACTCCCACATATTCAATGATGACTTCTTTGATCGTGTTAACCTTATACGCATGTAACTCAATCCCTTTGTCTCGTGATATATTATATGTCCGAGATTCGATCATCGGCATCCCCATATCTAGTTTGATCTCGTTACCGACATGTACTCTTTTCTTGTTCCCGTGATATAACTTTCTAGTGATCAAATCACTTGCTTGCAAGCTAACTAATGTGATATCACCGAGAGGGCCTAGAGTATATTTATCCATCATCGGGATGGACAAATTCCACTCTTGATCCATGAGCCTCAACATAACACCTTCATAGCACTGAACCCATCTTTATAATCACCCTATTACGGTGTGACGTTTGATGTTATCAAGATACTCTTCTGGTGTTAGTGATTGACATGATCTCATGGTCTAAGTACTAAGATTACTTCGTATGATATTATAACAATATAAACACAATGACCTTGATCGTAATGCTATAGTTCGAATGAATGTTCATCACATCATTCCAATAATGTTGTGACCTTGTTATTAACAATATCCAATGTCTATGATCAGGAAACCTTTGAACATCTTGTTAATCAACGAGCTAGTTTATAAGAGAGGCATAACTAGGAACTTTCTATTTGTTTATTAAACACACATGTATTAATGTTTCCGTATTAATACAATTATAGCATGTAAAATAACCATTTATCATAAATAAGGAATACGATAATAACCACTTTTATTATTGCCTCTCGGGCATATTCCCTTCAGTCTTCCACTTGCACTAGAGACAATAATCTAGTTTGAAAACTTTGCATATTGAACACATATGGCTTTCTGGTATTCCATATACGCGATTGCAAGTGGTCAATATAATCTACGGATCTGACGCTTTCAGGTCCGTGTGTATTTGCATGTCTTTGCGTCTTCGCGAATCACTCATTCTCCAATGAGATGTCATTGTATAAATTTGGTCTTTTGATGAGACCTTTATTTCCATGGGGTTAAATCATGTCGATACTATTGTCGTACAATATATCTTTAGTGTTAGCCCTTTGAGAACCACACCTTAGTTTGATAACAAACTACTTGACACAAATGCCCTCCTTTGCTGCTACTATAGCAGTCATATACTTAGCCTTTTGTTGTAGTATCCGTCACAATATCTTAACTTTGGAATTCATCCAAATCCATCATTGAAACTTCCTTTCCATTTCATTGTGTCACCCATAGTTTCAATTGAGATAAACTTAATTTGTATCTTGTGACAAAACTATTATCATTTTTCAATGAACTGTTTGTCTCTTATACAAATGGAATACATTTTTAATTCTTCCAAAAGATTATAAGAATATCCTTACTATCGTCCAATGATCATTTTATGATTCATTCTGGTATATGCTCGTAAAACTTAGAGCATAGGACATATCTGGATGTGTACATATCATGGTATCATTGATTAAAATATTCTTGTGATTTCACTCATCAAGTGTCAAAGCACTTGAATCTTGTTTCACTTATCAAGTGTCGATACACTTGAATCTTGATTCAATTCTTTCCATGCGACAAGATCCTTTTCTCGTCGTTTCTATATCGAGCCCCTTCAATATCTCATATATGTACATTTGGCACGAAAATATTAGCGTCATTGTCTATCCATGTAGACATTTATGCTAAATATTCGGGTTTTTCCTAAGTCTTTCATCAAAATAAAATTCTTAACCTTTGTCAATAAAAGATACATCATTTCCAATCAACAAGATGTCCTCCACATATTGTATTAGAAATATGTCTCAGCACTCTCACTTAATTTCTTACAAATACAAGCATCTTCATCGTCTCCTGATGAAAACTTCTTTAACAGTTTCATCACGGTGAAGATTCCAACTCCGCGGTGCTTACTTCAACCATTGAAGTTTGTATGTCCTTTTTAGCATCCTTTGAATTAACAAACCCTTTCGATCGTGTCATGCACACGTCCTAGGTAACCATTCTATTAGAAGAACTTTGTTTTGTTTATTCATCTACCATATACCAAATTATATGTAGTGGTTGGTACATTAATCCGTCCAGACTAAATATCGCTATGAAAAATCAAATCTTGTCATAGTCAACTCCTTGAACATTGTCGTAAAATACTTTACAACATGTTGACTATTTCATAGATGTGAAACATCCATGTCTATTTATTTATAGATCCAAATACGACCGATAGGTTTTTACACCTTTCCGGAGGGTCTTCCAAGTTCAAAAAACTTGATTTCTCGTGTATGGAACTATCACGGATTTTATGGCTTCAAGCCATTTGACGGAGTCAGGGCCCATCGTCGCTTCTTTGCATGTAGTCGGTTCATCATTGTCAAACAACAATGATTTATTCTCAAATCTTAGCATTTGATTGTTTATCCGACCTACTTGGTTTAATAGGAACATAGACCTCCGTGACCACAACCTTTGAGGCACGTGAGCCATGAGAATTGTGGCTGCCTCCGGAACGTTTTTCGGTGCTGCGCAACTCAGCACATATAGCTAACGTTCATTAACCTTATCAAAGTTCTAATGTTCTTCCATTTAACTTTTGCGAAAAAATCTTTTTCAAGAAACTTCACGTTTCAAGCGACAAAACCTTTTGTCCTCGGTGTTATGGAGGAATACCCGATGGTTATTCAAAATAACCTACAAAGACATGCTCATCCGACTTTGGTTGTAAACATCTTACTTATGCATAGTATACCAAAATTTAAGAAAAGACAACTTGGGTTTTACTCCAAACCATTACTTACATGGTGTCATTTCAACAGATCAATATGGATCTCTTTTCAGTGTAAAAGCGGTAGTCTCGAAAGCTTTAATCTTTTAAAACATAATGGTAGTTTTATAAATAACACCTTTGATCCAACCATGTCAAACAAGGTTTCATTAAAAATCTCAAACACTCCATATTCCTATGGTGTTTCGGGAGATGCAAATCTAGGTGTTTTTCTTAACTTGTAACTCAAATAAATCCCTTTATGATAAAATCATAAATTATTTATTTTCTTGTTACTATGATTTTCCACTTCATCTTGAAAGTCTTTGAATGTTTTCAAATATTTTATACTTCTTTCTCATTAAGTGAATATTCACTTAAATTTCCGGAGAAAGCATATGAAGTTGAAATCCATCGCTTACGACTACACATAATGGACTACATACATCGATATGTATAAATTCCAATATTTTAGTCGTTCGTTCTTCTTTGGCCTTTGAACGAAGTTTTAATTATCCCGAGGAAAGTCTCACAAGCGTCATTTGATCAAATAAAAGACTCCAAAAATCCATGAAAATGGAGTTTCTTTATGTTTTATTTCCAATATAATTTAAACGGCGATGCCACTTTGTAAATGATCTTCTAATCATTTGTCTTGCGATATTTTAGCATTAGTTTTATGGATGTGATTTCTCCAACTAGATTTGTAAATCATCCATCTTATATGGAATACAGTAATTATTTGAACAATTTTTGTTCTCATAATACCTGATTTAAATAACAATCATTAAAACAAATATTGAAGGCAAGCTTTGATGTCAACGAGAAATACAAACAACCGTTTTGTTTGTTTTTTGATGAACATAATCACATATTCTCTTGCTAGTTACTTAGGACATTGTAGTTCATGAATTGTGTTGTTCTGTATGATATTTCATACCAACCAATTTGGTATCCAATACCCAAGAACTACATTGTTTAACAAGCAAATAATACAACCATAACATGTATATCATCTATATACCTAAACTGGATATTTCCAGTCTTTTCTTTTCTACCAAATATATTTTATAGATTCTCTTTCAGCATTTCCTTTTTTCCTTCTAAAAGAATCTATCAACATCAAAAGTGGATCCATATACATGACACATAGTCCAAAGCGTGTATATTCAAATACTAATACCTTTGGACTTGCACTTTGAAGTAGATCACAATCATCAAATGAATGGCGTTCTTTCAAAATCCATTCTTTAGTAATATTTTAGTGTAGTAAACACTTTACATACATCTTCTATTCATCCTTATCATGACGACTTTCATGATCAAGCTAATGTAGCTTATAAAGGCGAATCGTGAGTATAATATTACTTTCCAAAACCCTTTTGGATGATTAGGATATCTAGCATTTCCAACCTTCGCAAAATTCTCATCCAATATGAGAACATATATTATACTCTATCAGATTGCAACCAAAACATTGTTTTCAGATATCGTTATATCTGCCACACATTATGGTTTCTGAAACAATTCTTCCAGCTCCTAGATAATATCGATATTTAAATCAAGAATCATGGAGGTAAACATGATACTTAAGATACTAACACTGAAATTGTTACTCTTGATTTAATACTGATTATCAATTTCACGGAGTAAATAGAGTTTGCTAAAAGTTTGCAATAGTACTTTAAACTTTAGATTGACACTCAACACAATACGATACCAGTTCGTAAAGTAAATATCCAGAATTGTATAGTTCTATTATCTCAATTACAACTAATCATAAGGTGGTGAACGAATGCCAATGACTACAACAAGTTATGCAAATTCACTTTGATTTAATTTATGATAAATTGATTTCTACTAATCCAAATTAGAAATGAACTCCCACTCAAAAATGACATCCCTTGTGTCTTTTTGGTGATTACATGAACCAAATCCACTACACCAAGTCCGATCATCACGTGAGTCGGTGTAGCTTCAAAGGCGAGCATCCATATGGTCATCATATCAAAACATATGACTCATGCTTAACCTTTCGGTCCGTGTTCCGAGGCCATGTCTGCACATGCTAGGTTCGTCAAGAAAGAACATTAGTATTCGCGTGTGTAAAACTGTCTTACACCCAAGATATGCTCGTGGATTTAAGTACACCCGCTCATCACGTGATGTCTTGAAGTGGCAAAACATTGTCGATGCATACTTAAGGAAGAACACATTTTTATATTGATGTCTAAATGAGGGATCATCTTATTATGCTAAAATGACAAACTAGCAATATAAGATGCAACAAACATCACATGTGAAAAAGTGAAATGATATGGTTCTTGCACTTGATCTCCATCATGTGCATCGTGGTATGATCTTCATTATTCCTTTGTGTAAGGCAAAGGTCTATGGAACTTACACGTTATGTGTGTTGTAAGAGTATCGACTTATACTTTTACTTACAACATCACCATATCATGACACAAGCCCAACAATAATCTAAAATAGACGCTTCTAATTTATCCATTGCAAGTTTTATGTGGCTGAGGTCTTTCCAAGATAGAACCGTTCTTACCTACGAACATGGAACCACAACGAGGATAACCAAATTATCAACAACTTGTTGTAAATTAGATATTGACTATAGTAGGAGAGACAGACACCCGCTAGCCACTTATGCAAAACTAGTTGCATGTCAAGCGTGGAACAGGTCTCATGTGCGAGGACATGTAAAGTTTGTCCGGGCCGCTTCATCCCACTATGCCACCAATATCCAAAGTACAAGGAAGAAGTAATAACATGACCATCAGCGCCCACATATACATATGTGTACTACACGTGCAAAGCATGTACGCATAGATCCGGCTCTGATACCACTGAAAGGTTCGCAACATAGAAAACAAAAAATTTCCTATGATGGGAACAACTAAGTACCAAGATCTATCTACTAGATACAAGCAACGGGTGGATATACATCCATATAATACATACCCTTTAAGACCTAATAGCGTTAACAAGGTTGTACTCATATATGATGTAGTCGAACGCTTGCCGATCTCAAGATCATGATGAAGTCCAGCCGGTCTAGCACCATCAAGTCTAGCACCGCAAAGAAGTGGTGCATCCGTGATCGCACAAAGGTTCGGGTACCATGACAACATCCGCCCCCTTGCACCAGCGAAGCAGCGGAAGCAAAAAATCCTTCCAGAAAAAGCCACCGGGAACATGTATCTCGCTGATCCGAGATCATGGGGAAATTCTAAAGGGGGGAAAGAGATCCTTCACGAGGAGGTGTAAGATGAGAGGATGGAGTGGGGTGCCTTTTATAGGGAGAGGGGGGCAGCCCCCTCCCATGGCGTGGCAGCAAGGAGGTTCCCCCACCTCTTCCATATTCATGTGGGTGGAGCTCCCACTCACATAAATATCCACCCACTCAAAATTCCACTCACCTCCATTAAATTTACACCAAATTTAATGCAATCTATCATTAAATAAAACTCTTTATTTATTTATTCATATTTTGTTAATTACTTGAATTAACAAACATTCACATAAACCCCCTACAACATTTCAAGTTCACATGCAGGACCAGTTTCAGCAATTTCAACCGAAACAGTTCCGGTGTGTAGTGAAATAAATTCATGCGCTTTTTTTTCTTTCTCTGTCATCTTATTTGCTCCAAATGGTGTCGGTATCCCTTAAGTGTGTCACCCTACGGTTCACGAATAATGCACACATGATCGATACCCCTCTTCGATCAATAATCAGCAGCGGGACCTGGAGATCCGTACTGACTCCCACATATTCAACGATGACTTATGTAATCGTGTGAACCTTATACGCATGTAACTCAATCCCTTTGTCTCGCGATATATTACATGTCCGAGATTCGATCATCGGTATCCCCATACCTAATTTGATCTTGTTACCGACATGTACTCTTTTCTCGTTCCCGTGATATAACATTCTAGTGATCAAATCACTTGCTTGCAAGCTAACAAATGTTATATCACCAAGAGGACCCAGAGTATATCTATCCGTCATCAGGATGGACAAATTCCACTCTTGATCCATGAGACTCAACATAACACCTTCGTAGCACTGAACCCATCTGTATAATCACCCGGTTATGGTGTGACGTTTGATGTTATCAAGATACTCTTCTGATTTTAGTGATTGACATGATCTCATGGTCTAAGGACTAAGATTACTTCGTAAGTTGTTATAGCAATATAAACTCAATGACTTTGATCGTAATGCTATACTTCGGATGAATGTTCATCACATCATTCCAATAATGTTGTGACCTCGTTATTAACAACATCCAATGTCTATGATCAGGAAACCTTTGATCATCTTGTTAATCAACGAGCTAGTTTATAAGAGAGGCATAACTAGGAACTTTCTATTTATTTATTAAACACACAAGTATTAATGTTTCCGTATTAATACAAGTATAGCATGCAAAATAAATATTTATCATAAAAAGGAATACGATAATAACCACTTTTATTATTGCCTCTCGGGCATATTCCCTTCACTTCATACATACTCCTCTAGAAGAGCCCCGCTGATACGTCCAAAATGTATCAACTTTCCCGAACACTTTTGCTATTGTTTCTCCTCTAAACTTGTGTGATTTGGATACAACTAACACGGACTGACGCTGTTTTTAGCAGAATTACCTTGGTGTCTAGTTTTTGTGCAGAAAATCAACTATCAGGAAAAATCCCGGAAAATATGCCAAAAATCCTATTTCACCAGAAGATCCACGGAGCTAGAAGATGAAACGGAGTGGAGGCCTGGGGGGCCCACACCCCTACCAGGCGCGGGTGGGCCCAGCCCGCGCCTAGGGGGCGTGCGGCCACCCCAAGCACCCCCTCGGGCTCCCTCTTCACCTATAAGTTACCCCTTGACCTAAAAACCGAGGGGGTTTCGATGTTTTTCTAGAAAGAGTTCCACTGCGCCGCCACCACCAAAAGCCACGAGTCGGATACAGAAACTCCATTCTGGCACCCTGCCGGGACGGGGAATTTGGGAAGGATCATCGCTATCATCATCACCAACGCCTCTCCATCAACCATCAATGTTTCCCTCATCCATGAGTGAGTAATCCCCCGTTGTAGGCTATGGGGATGGTAGGGATTGGATGAGTTCTATCATGTAATCGAATAATATTGTTAGGGCATAGTGCCTAGTATCTCCATTAGTGTTATTTGACTTGGTTGCAACTTTTTGTGCTTAATTCTTATCACTAGGGCCCGAGTGCCATGATCTCAGATCTGAACTTATTATTGAATCATTATGATAGTATTGTTTGTCACTAGGGCCCGAAGTGACAG
This sequence comes from Avena insularis, assembly GCA_023614405.1. Classification (NCBI taxonomy): domain Eukaryota; kingdom Viridiplantae; phylum Streptophyta; class Magnoliopsida; order Poales; family Poaceae; genus Avena; species Avena insularis. The sequence goes on along the minus strand of CM042693.1, from coordinate 303,769,095 downwards.
AAATTGGGACAAACCGGAAGGGATGACTGTGGTGTGAGGATCACATATGTTCACAGAGTGTTAATGCTTTGGTCCGGTGCTCTATTAAAAGGAGCACCTTAATTGCTAGTAGTTCCCTAGAGGCCCCGATGCCACGGGCTGACAGGACAAAAGATGTTGCGCAAGTTCTCATTGCGAGCACGCATGACTATATATGGAGCACATGACTAGGATTGTTTAGTACTTGGATGCTTGTTCTTATTTATCTGCAATGCCCTAGATCTTGAATATACATGTTTAGACTCGTCCATGCAACGCCCGTCCATCCATCCCTATGCCTACCGCGCTCATATCCTACTATTTGCTGCTACTGTTAATATTGCTCATGTTTCACTGCTGTTGTTGCTTTGCTGTTGCTACTACAATCTGTTGCTACTGATAAACTTCTGTGAGCAAGAACTATTTCCAGGTGCAGTTGAATTGAAAACTCAGTTGTTAAGGCTTGCAAGTATTCTTTGTCTCCCCTTGTGTCGAATAAATAAATTGGGTAATACTACCCGCGAAGACTGTTGCGATCCCCTATACTTGTGGGTCATCAAGACTATTTTCTGGCGCTGTTGCCGGAGAGCATAGCTTTATTTGTAAGTTCACTTGCTACTATTGTTCACTGCTACTACTTTCATCATGGGGAAGTCTTGTGATGGAAAGTTTCCTATTTTACCATCCACTATAAGAAGAGGTACAGTCCTGAACACCTTTGTTGCTCTTGATTCAGCGTCTGTTATAAGTAAGCTTGTTACACCACCACCACATACTCATGCTAAACACACTTCTACTACTGTTGAGTCTGAAACTGCTTTTGATACTCATGATGTTACTTCTACTGTGCCTGATGCGAGTGGTTCATTAGGTCCTTTCCTAGATGCTACTATGGCTGGTCTAGGAAATACTGCAACTCCTAGTGAAGACACTGTTACACCTATTAGCTCACCTGAGTATAGAGAGAGTTATGATATTAATGATGGTTACATTGATTTCACTTATGAATTTTTTGAAGAGTGCCGAAACACACATGGTGCTAGTGCTATTAAGAGTCTCCTTGCTAGACGTACCATTATTCCTAAACTGTCCTCTGATCCTAAGTTTGCCACCTCTCCCATAGATATTAAAGATAAAGATTATGATTTCTCTCTTGATTTATCCTATTTAGACATTGTTGAGAAAGAACCTTTTTGTGGGACTGAAAATGAGAGTGATGTGGCTCATATGAAAGAGCTCTATACTATGAGTGCTTTATTCTCTGATGATTTTAAGATGTGCAAGTACTTTGTTACTAAGATCTTCCCTTTTTCACTAAAAGGAGAAGCTAGGGCTTGGTTTAACAGATTGCCTCCTGGTTCCATTGATAGCCCTGATTGCTTGATTGCTTCTTTCTTCCAGAAATATTTTCCTCCTAGTGCTAGACATGCTGCTTTGCAGAGACTTTTTGATTTTAAATAGGGAGAAGAAGAGAAATTGTCTGAGTCATGGACAAGGTTCTGTGCCTTGATTCATGCACATCTTGGATTTCCATTACCTAAAAATGAGCTTCTTGATATTTATTATAATGGACCAACTCATGATTCTAGGACATACCTAGATAGCTTTGCTGATTGTGTTTTCAGGAAAAGAACTCCTACATATGCTAAAGAATTAATGGCTAAAATAATCAAGAATTATGATGATTGTGAAGGGAATATGCCCGAGAGGCAATAATAAAGTGGTTATTATCGTATTCCTTATTTATGATAAATGTTTATTTTACATGCTATAATTGTATTAATACGGAAAGATTAATACATGTGTGTTTAATAAACAAAAAGGAAGTTCCTAGTTATGCCTCTCTTATAAACTAGCTCGTTGATTAACAAGATGATCAAAGGTTCCTGATCGTGGACATTGGATGTTGTTAATAACGAGTTCACAACATTAGTGTAATGGTGTGATGAACATTCATCCGAAGTATAGCATTACGATCAAAGTCATTGAGTTTATATTGCTATAACAACTTACGAAGTGATCCTAATCCTTAAACCATGAGATCATGTCAATCACTAACACCGGAAGAGTTTCTTGATAACATCAAACGCCACACCATAACAGGGTGATTATAAAGATGGGTTCATAACTAATAAAGTGTTATGTTGAGGCCCATGGATTGACAGTGGAATTTGTTCATCCCGATGACGAACTCTCGGTGATATCACATTTATTAGCTTGCAAGCAAGTGATTTGATCACTAGAATGTTATATCACGGGAACAATAAAAGAGTGTATGTTAGTAACGAGATCGAACTAGGTATGGAGATACCGATGATCGAATCTCGGACATGTAATATATCGCGAAACAAAGGTATTAACATACTAGCATAAAAGGTTCTGACGATCATAAGAAAGTCATCGTTGAATGTGTGGGAGTCAGTACGGGTCTCCAGGTCCCGCTTCTGATTATTGATCGGAGAAAGGTCTCGATCATGTCTGCATTATTCGTGAACTGTAGGGTGACACACTTAAAAGACACCGACATCCATTTGGAGCAAAAGTTTCATGCCGGAAAGAATAACAAGCACAAAAATTTATTTCACTAGATATCGACACGGGTTTTCGGGTGAAATCATAGAAAGTATTTTTGCATGTGAAATGAAATACTATCAAGGGGTTATATGTGAATGTTTGTCATTAAAGTAATTGACAAAATTCTGAATAAATAAAAGGAGTTTTATTTAATGAGAGTTTGCATTAAATTTGGTGGAAATTTAATGGGAATTTGAGTGGGTTTTTGGGTGGAGGGAATTGAAAGGCATTTGAGTGAGTGGAGTGTCCACCCACATGAATGTGGAAGAGGTGGGGGCAGCCCCCGTGGCTGGGTGCCATGCCCCTTGGGTGCCCCCATCTCCCCTATAAAAGGCCCCTCTCTCATCCTCTCAAAGCACACCTCCTCATGAAGGATCTCTCTCCCCCTCTAGTATTTATCCCCCATGGTATCGGACTAGCGAGATACATGTTCCCGGTGGCTTTTAGGCAAGAAATAGTTGTGCTTCTGCTGCATCGCTGGAGCGAGGAGGCGGAGGTTGCTCGGTGCCTCGAACGTGTGTGCGAGCACGGATGCGCTGCTGTTTTGCGACGCTAGGACTTCCTCTCGATCTTGAGATCGGCAAGAGATCATCGACATCAACCATGAGTTTGGACTCGGTAAGCTTTGTCCGTGTTCGAGGGTATGTTCTCTACGGATGTATATCCGCCCGTTGCTTGTATCTAGTAGATAGATCTTGGTACATAGTTTTTTCCATCGTAGGAATTTTTTGTTTTCTATGCTGTGAATCCTACCGTGGTATCAGAGCCAGATCTCTGCGTAGATGCTTTGCACGGGTAGTACACATATGAGTATGTGGGCGATGATGATCATTTTATTACTTCTTAGTTGTACTTTGGATATTGGTGGCATAGTGGGATGAAGTGGCCCGGACAAACTTTACATGTCCTCGCACATGAGACATGTTCCACGCTTGACAAGCAACTAGTTTTGCATAAGTGGCTAGCAGGTGTCTGTCTCTCCTACTATAGTCAATATCTAATTTGCAACGATTTGTCAAAAAAATTATTATTCTCATTGTGGTTTATGTTCGTAGATAAGAACGGTTCTATCTTCGAAAGCCCTAAGCCACGTAAAACATGCAATGGATAAATTAGAGGCGTTTAGTTTAGATTGTTGCTGGGCTAGTGTCATGATATGGTGATGTTGTAAGTAGAAGTATAAGTTGATACTCTTACAACACACATAGCGTGTAAGTTCCATAGACCTTGGCCTTACACATAGAGGTATGATGGTGATCATACCACGATTCACATGATAGAGATCAAGTGCAAGAACCATATCATTTCACTTATTAACATGTGATGTTTGTTGCATCTTATATTGCTAGTTTGGCGTTTTATTAGCATAATAAGATGATCCCTCATTTATATATCAAGATAAAAATGTGTTCTCCCTTAAGTATGCACCTATTAAGTTTCATCGCTCCAAGACATCACGTGATGATCGTGTGTTCTTGGATCCACGATCATATTTCGGGTGTAAGACAGTTACACACGCGAATACTAAGGTTCTTACTTGGCGAGCCTAGCATGTACAGACATGGCCTTGGAACACGGACCGAAAGGTTAAGCATGAGTCATATGGAAGATACAATGCCCATTTGATGCTCGCTTTTGAAGCTACACCGACTCACGTGATGATCAGACTTGGTGTAGTGGATTTGGTTCATGTAATCACCAAAAAGGCACGAGGGATGTCATTTTTGAGTGGGAGTTCATTTATAATTTGGATTAGTAGAACTCAATTTATCATAAATTAAATCAAAGTGAATTTTCATAATTTGTTGTAGTCACTAGCATTCGTTCACCACCTTATGTTTAGTTGTAATTGAGATAATAGAACTATAGAATTCTGGATATTTACTTTACGAACTGATATCGTATTGTGTTGAATGTCAATATAAAGTTTAAAGTCCTATTGCAAACTTTCAGCAAACTATGTTTACTCCATGAAATTTGATAATTAGTATTAAATCGAGAGTAACAATTCCAGTGTTAGTATATTAAGTATCATGTTTGCCTCCATGATTCTTGATTTAAATATCAAGATTATCTAGGAGCTGAAAGAATTGTTTCAGAAACCATCATATGTGGCAGATATAACGATATCTAAAACAATGTTTTGGTTGCAATATGATAGAGTATAATATATGTTCTCATATTGGATGAGAATTTGCAAAAGTTGGAGATGCTAGACATCCTAATCATCCAAAAGGGTTTTGGAAAGTAATGTTATACTCACAATTCGCCTTTATAAGCTACAGTAGCTTGATCATGAAAGTCGTCATGATAAGGATGAATAGAAGATGTATGTAAAGTGTTTACTACACTAAAAGATTACTAAAGAATGGATTTTGAAAGAATACCGATCATTTGATGATGGTGATCTACTTCAAAGTGCAAGTCCAAATGTATTATTATTTGAATACACATGCTTTGGACTATGTGTCATGTATATGGCGCCACTATTGATGTTGATAGATTCTTTTAAAAAGAAAAAAGGAAATGCTGAAAGAGAATCTATAAAATATATTTGGTAGAAAAGAAAAGATTGGAAATATCCAATTTAGGTATATGGATGATATACATGTTATGGTTGTATTCTTTGCTTGTTAAAAAATGAGGTTCTTGGGTATTAGATACCGAATTGGTTGGTATGAAATTTCATACAGAACGATGCAATTTATGAACCACAATGGCCTATGTACCTAGCAAGAGAATATGTGATGATGTTCATCGAAAACAAACAAACCGTTGTTTGTATTTCTCGTTGACATCAAAGCTTGCCTTCAAGAATTTTTTAAATAAAAGTTATTTAAATCAGGTTTATGAGAACAAAGATTGTTCAAATAATTACCGTATTCCATATAAGATGGATGATTTATAAATCTAGTTGGAGAAATCACATCCATAAAAACTAATGCTAAAATGTCGCAAGACAAATGATTGGAAGATCACTTACAAAGTGACATCACCGTTTAAATTATATTGGAAATAAAACATGAAGAATCCCCATATTCATGGATTTTTGGAGTCTTTGATTTGATCAAGTGACGCTTGTGAGACTTTCTTTGGGATAATTAAAACTTCGTTCAAAGGCCAAAGAAGAATGAACGACTAAAATATTGTAATTTATACATATCGATGTATGTAGTCCATTATGTGTAGTCATAAGCGATGGATTTCAACTTCATATGCTTTCTCCGGAAATTTGAGTGAATGTTCACTTAATGGGAAAGAAGTATGAAATATTTGAAAATGTTCAAAGACTTTCAAAGATGAAGTGGAAAATCATTGTAACAAGAAAATAAACAATTTATGATTTTATCATAAGGGATTTATTTGAGTTGCAAGTGTAAGGAGAAAATAAATAATTTATGATTTTATCAGAAAGGGATTTATTTGAGTTAGGTGTTTAGCAAAAACACCTAGATTTGCATCTCCCGAAACTCCATTGTAATATGTAGTATTTGAGATTTGTAATGAAACCTTGTGTCACATGGTTGGATCAAAAGGTGTTATTTATAAAACTGCCATTATGTTTTACAAGATTAAAGCTTTAGAGATTACCGCTTTTACACTGAAAAGAGCTCCATCTTGATTTGTTGAAATGACACCTAGTTTGGGGTAAAACCCAAATTGTCCTTTCTTAAATTTTGGTACGCTAAGCATAAGTAAGATGTTTACAACCAAAGTCGGATGAGCATGTATTTGTAGGTTATTTCGAATAACAATTGGTTATTCCTCCATAACACCGAGGACAAAAGGGTTTGTCGCTTGAAACGTCAAGTTTCTTGAAAAAAGAATTTTTCGTAAAAGTTAAGTGGGAGGATAATAGAACTTTGGTAAGGTTAACGAACCTTAGCTAAATGTGCTAAGTTGCGCAGCGCCGGAAATTGTTCCGGAGGCAGCCATAATGCTCATAGATTATGTGCCTCAAAGGTTGTGGTCACGGAGATCTAAGTTCCTATTGAACCAAGTAGGTCGGATAAACAATCAAATGTTGTGATCGAGAATAAATTATTATTGTTTGACAATGATGAACCGACTACGTGCAAAGATGCGATGATGGGCCCTGACTCCGTCAAATGGCTTGAAGCCATAGAATCCGTGATAGTTCCATACACGAGAAATCAAGTTTTTTGAACTTGGAAGACCCTCCGGAAAGGTGTAAAAACCTATCAGTCGTATTTGGATCTATAAAGAAACAGACATGGATGTTTCACATCTATGAAATAGTCGACATGTTGGTAAAGTTTTTACGATAATGTTCAAGGAGTTGACTATGACAATATTTGATCTTTTATAGCGATATTTAGTCTGGATGGATTAAAGTAGCAACCACTACATATAATTTGGTATATGACAGATGAATAAACAAAAAAATTCTTCTAATAGAATGGTTACCTAGGACGTGTACAAGACACGGTCCAAAGGGTTTTGTTAAATTCAAAGGATGATAAAAGGGCATGCAAACTTCAATGGTTGAAGTAAGCATCGCGGAGTTGGAATTTTCATCGTGATGAAAACGGAGTTTTCATGAGGAGACGATGAAGATGCTTGCATTTGTAAGAAATTAAGTGGGAGCACTGAGACATATTTCTAATACATTATGTGAAGGACATCTTGTTAATTGGAAATTATGTATCTTTTATTGACAAAGGTTAAGGATTTCATTTCGATGAAAGACTTAGGCAAAACCTGAATATTTAGCATGAATGTATACATGGATAGACTGTGACGCTAATATGGTTATGCCAAACATACATATATGAGATATTGAAGGATTTCAGTATAGAAGCGACAAGAAAAGGTTCTTGTCGCATGGAAAAGAATTGAATCAAGATTCAAGTGTTTCGACACTTGATAAGTGAAACAAGATTCAAGTGCTTTGACACTTGATGAGTGAAATCACAAGAATATTTTGATCAATCATACCATGATATGTACACATCCAGATATGTCCTATGCTCGAAGTGTTATGATCATATACCAAAATGAATCATAAAATGATCATTGGACGATAGTAAGGATATTCTTATGAAGAAATTTTGGAAGAACTAAGAATATATTTGTGTAGAGGTGACAAACAATTACAAATACTTCATTGTAAAGCGTTACATTGATACTAGTTTTGTCAGAAGATACAAATGAAGTTTATCTCAATTTAAAATATGGGTGGCACAATGAAATGGGAAGAAAGTTTCCATGATGGATTTGGATAAATTTCAAAGTTAAGACATTGTGATAGATACTACAACAAAAGGCTAAGTATATGACTGCTATAGTATCAGCAAAGGAGGGCATTTGTGTCAAGTAGTTTGTTATCAAACTAAGGTGTGGTTCGCAACGTGATAACACTAAAGATATATTGTACGATAATAGTATCGACATGATTTAACCCCAAGGAACTAAAGGTCTCACCAAAATACCAAATTTATACAATGCCATCTCATTAGAGAATGAGTGATGCGTGGAGACGCAAAGACATGCAAATACACACGGAACTGAAAGCGTCAGATCCGAAGATTATGTTAACCACTTGAAATTGCATATATGGAACACCTGAAAACAATAGGTGTTCAATATGCAAAGTTCAAACTAGATTATTGTCTCTAGTGCAAGTGGGAGACTGAAGGGAATATGCCCGAGAGGCAATAATAAAGTGGTTATTATCGTATTCCTTATTTATGATAAATGTTTATTTTACATGCTATAATTGTATTAATATGGAAACACTAATACTATGTGTTTGATAAACAAAAAGGAAGTTCCTAGTTATGCCTCTCTTATAAACTAACTCGTCGATTAACAAGATGATCAAAGGTTTCCTGATTATGGACATTGGATGTTGTTAATAACGAGGTCACAACATTAGTGTAATGGTGTTATGAACATTCATCCGAAGTATAGCATTACGATCAAAGTCATTGAGTTTATATTGCTATAACAACTTACGAAGTGATCCTAATCCTTAGACCATGAGATCATGTCAATCACTAACACCGGAAGAGTTTCTTGATAACATCAAACGTCACACCGTAACAGGGTGATTATAAAGATGGGTTCAGAACTACTAAAGTGTTATGTTGAGGCCCATGGATCGAGAGTGGAATTTGTTCATCCTGATGACAGATAGATATGTTCTGGGCCCTCTCGGTGATATCACATTGATTAGCTTGCAAGCAAGTGATAGAATGTTATATCACGCGAACAAGAAAAGAGTGCATGTTAGTAACGAGATAAAACTAGGTATGGAGATACCGATGATCGAATCTCGGACATGTAATATATCGCAAAACAAAGGGATTAAGATACTAGCGTAAAAGGTTCTGACGATCACAAGAAAGTCATCATTGAATGTGTGGGAGTTAGTACGGATCTCCAGGTCCCGCTTCTGATTATTGATCGGAGAGGGGTCTCGATCATGTCCGCATTATTCGCGAACCTTAGGGTGACACACTTAGGAGACACCGACATCCATTTGGAGCAAAAGTTTCATGCCGGAAAGAATAACAAGCGCAGAAATTTATTTCACTAGATACCAAAACGGGTTTTCGGGTGAAATTGCAGAAAGTATTTTTGCATGTGAAATGAAATACTATCAAGGGGTTATATGTGAATGTTTGTCATTAAAGTAATTGACAAAATTCTGAATAAATAAAAGGAGTTTTATTTAATGAGAGTTTGCATTAAATTTGGTGGAAATTTAATGGGAATTTGAGTGGGTTTTTGAGTGGAGGGAATTGAAAGGCATTTGAGTGAGTGGAGTGTCCACCCACATGAATGTGGAAGAGGTGGGGGCAGCCCCCGTGGCTGGGCGCCATGCCCCTTGGGTGCCCCCATCTCCCCTATAAAAGGCCCCTCTCTCATCCTCTCAAAGCACACCTCCTCGTGAAGGATCTCTCTCCCCCTCTAGTATTTATCCCCCATGGTATTGGACTAGCGAGATACATGTTCCCGGTGGCTTTTAGGCAAGAAAGAGTTGTGCTTCTGCTGCATCGCTGGAGCGAGGAGGCGGAGGTTGCTCGGTGCCTCGAACGTGTGTGCGAGCACGGATGCGCTGCTGTTTTGCGGCGCTAGGACTTCCTCTCGATCTTGAGATCGGCAAGAGATCATCGACATCAACCACGAGTTTGGACTTGGTAAGCTTTGTCCGTGTTCAAGGGTATGTTCTCTACGGATGTATATCCGCCTGTTGCTTGTATCTAGTAGATAGATCTTGGTACATAGTTGTTCCCATCATAGGAATTTTTTTGTTTTCTATGCTGCGAACCCTACAGATTGGACTTCAACTGAGCTAAATACACCTGAGCCTATTACTCTTGAACCAATTGTGCCTGAACCAGATCCAATACCAACACCAACGAAGAGGGGAGTAATTGCATTAAATGATGAAGTTATGAAGTAAGCTAAGAAGTGTCTAAAGGAGAAAGTTATTAGAGCTGAAGATGTGAAGAATCTAACTCCTATAGAATAATTATGTAAGCCAATTCCCCACTCATCTACTATTGAGCTACACTCTCTCCAACACTTTGATGAAGGTGATATTCCTTATGGTAAGCCTCCTTATCAATATTTAAAGGAACTTGAAATTTTTATTGTTAAGCAAGGTAATTTTAATAAACAAGTTCAGAATCATTTATTGGAAAACTCTAGAGCTATTAATGAGTTGAAAGATATTGTGGAAAGAACTTCTAATGATATTAAGATCCTTTGTAAACACTTTCAAATGGTTCAAACCCAACTTGATCAACTTGCTAAGGTAAAAAAGGATATGCTAGTTAATTCCTCAGGAGATAAACATGCTTATGGAATTAGAACTATGAGTGGTATAGCTACTCAAGATCCTTTATACCCTGAAGGACACCCTAAAAGAATTGAGCAGGATTCCCAACAAGGTGAAAGTAGTGGTAGTCCTCGTAAGAGAAAGAAAAAGAAACACAAAATAGTTGAGGAACCACTTGAACCTGCCATAGATCCTAATAGTATATATGTCTCTAATGCTGAAACTGAGAGTGGTAATGATAAAAATGATGCTCCTGATAAGGAGGAAGGTGAGGAAGAACCTGAGAAGCACACTAAGAACAGTAGGTACACTAAGGAAGACTTTATTGCTAAGAAACATGGTAGTGAGAGAGAACCTTGGGTGCAGAAACCTATGCCTTTTCCAGGTAAGAAACACAAGTCAAAGGAGGAAGAACACTACAACAAGTTCTGTGAGTGGATGAAACCTTTAATTTTGCAAATTCCTTTGACTGATGCTATTAAGTTGCCTCCTTATTCAAAGTATATGAAGGATATTGTCTCTAATAAAAGGAAGATTCCTAATGAGGAGATTTCTACTCTGCTTGCTAATTATTCCTTTAATGGTAAGGTTCCAAAGAAACTTGGTGATCCAGGTATACCAACTATTCCTGGCTCTATTAAGAATAATTATATTAGAACTGCTTTATGTGATCTGGGAGCTGGAGTTAGTGTTATGCTTTTTCTCTGTACAAGAGACTCCAGCTAGAAAAGTTGATACCAACTGATATATCTTTGCAAATGTCTAATAAGTCAACTACTATTCCTATTGGTATATGTGAGGATGTTCCTATTCAAGTGGCTCATAATTGCTTGGTTTTAACTGATTTTGTTGTGCTTGAGATGCCTGAAGATGATAATATGTCTATTATTCTTGGAAGACCTTTTCGTAATACTGCGGGTGCTATCATCAATTGTAATCAAGGAAAAGTAACATTCAATATTAATGACAAAGAGCATACTTTTTATTTCTCCAAGAAGGTTGCTAAGAGCTATTGCCTGAATTCCATTGAAAATATTGAGAGCATCAAAGTTGGAGAAATATATTGTCCCATTCCACAGGAAAATTTTGGAACTATTATGATTGGGACCATTGATATCAAGTATGAGGTAACATAATCACCTTGTGGAATGGAAAATTTTGTTTCATATAAGATTGTTTTGGTAATAAGACTTGATCAACCTTGTTAACAAAAGGATTTTAATGAACAAAATAATGTTCTCACTTTGGTTATACTTGCTTTCTTTTACATTTTTCCTTCCTAGTCTTTGCCTTTTCTTTTGCTAGCTTTGGTTTTGTTAGTTGTTTGCTTGTTAGAGTGTCTTAGAGCTTCTGTAGTTTGTCTTTTGATTTTTTTTTCTTCTTCTAAAAAACTGTTTCTGCGAGAAAATCAATTTTCATACCCTAAAAATTGGCCAAAAATAAAGTATTCCGAAAAAGCCCAGAAATTCAAAATAAATTTTTCCTCAAAAAAGGGGCAGAGGGACACCCGGAGTGACCCAGGGGGCCACCCCAGGCACCCACACCCCTGGTAGGAGCGGCCTCCCTACAGGTGGCGCCTGGGTGGGGTGTGGCCCACCTAGGCCCCTCCAAAGTGTCTCCTCCTAGCCATCTTCTTTCTCTCTCCTGAAAAACACCGGAAAACTTGCTCAAGCTCGAGTTCATGTTGTTCTTGCTCACAATTTTTGATCTCCTTGCTCAGCCCATCTTTGCCGTTGATTTTTTGAGGGATTGCTCCTTGGTATGTGCCTCCTCCACTTGTCCAAATAGATTTGTGATTGATAGATTGTATCTTGAGTATTTTGCTGCTATAGGTGACAGGTTGTACGAGCTTGCATGCTTGTTCTATGCTTATAGATTTTATTTTGATGCATGTGTAGCCCTCTAGCAAGTTCCTATAGTAGTTTCTCATCATTTATCAACTTGGAAATCACTTGGTTTGATGTTTTTCTAAAAATTTCAGAAAAGAGTGGTCATGGACAACCACACATTTGGAGAAATATTTGAGGGTGATGCACCTAGGAGGGCAAGGCCTTCAAGATCATCCTCCCGAGCTAGGCCCTCATACAATGAGGATATCATTACTCCGTGATTCAGCGACGAGGGAGATGAGGGGGATGCTCACCCTTCAACCTTTCCTTGCCAGACCTTTTTGCGGGCTGCTGGGATTCTTGATGATTTTATGACCTTGGTTCGGAGGGCTGGACTAACAAGCTTTATGCAGGATGAGAGCGTGCAATATGCAACGCTTACTAAAACATTTGTGGAGAGCTTGTCTTTTACTAATAGCATGTTCAAACCAGATGTGTCCTTCAAAATTTATGGAAGGACTTACAATATGACATTGAAGAAATTTTGTGAGGCTCTAGGACTTGGTATAGCTGGGTCGACGAAGAAGATTCTAGCTCAACCCACTGATTTTTTGGAGCTCTACCGTGGGATAACCAACAATGATGACCGTAGAGCCCAATGAGGAAAGATAAGAAATATTCAACTCCCAGCCATCAGGTACTTTACTTACTATCTTGCCATTGGTGTTCTTGGTAGGGAGAACACTAGTAATATTTCCAACTATCATTTGGCCTTCATAGCTGCTACGCTCAACAATGAAACTAAGTACAATCTTGGTTCTATCATTGCTCGTCACTTAGCTGCTAAGGGACCCATTTATGGGTGAATTATTGCTGCACATGTTGTTGCTACCTTGGACCTTGTTGTTGATCCAAATAATACAGTTTTGGCTCCTCAGAGGCTTGATCTTGCTGCCATGAAGGCGCACCACTTTGTCACTACTGGCTCTACCCTTGAGAATTTGGTTTATAGAACGTTGTTTATTGACGGGGAAGAGAGAGATATCCCTCCCCCCAAACCACTTTGTTCAGTATTTCTTAGGGACCTTTGTCGCGCTCCAAGGAGGAGATGGATGAAAAGTTGCGTGTTCTTGGCTTCCATGGACACTATCAAGGGGACGCGCCCTCATACGACACCTCTGTATACTACACAGGGGAGTCCTCGAGCTTGTACCAGGACGAGGGAGCCTCCTCGTCGTACTACGAAGGTGCACCTACTTGGTCACCATGGATTTGAGCCCCACTTAGGCCAAAAGCCTAAGCTTGGGGGGAGGTATACCGACATCACACTCATCTATATATCATGTTCGGTCGGTTCTTTGTATATCCATTGTTCGCTTTCTTTTTGTTTTTGTTTCTGCTTTCTCAAAACACAAAAATACCAAAAATATTTTCCTTTTTTCTCTTGGTTTGTTTCTTTGCTTTTTAGCTTTGGTTTGCCTTAAAGAAAAATCCAAAAAGATTTTTCTTTGTTTGGTTTGTTTTTGCTTTGTGTGCTTTCTTTAAAAAATCGAAAACACCAAAAATATTTGTTGTTCTTCTTTGGGTTTGTGAGTTCTTTGCAGGGTTCAGCCGTCCTCAGTGAAATTTGGTTTCATGTTATTATTCAAGTCACACAAGTGAAGAAAAATAATGAATATTAAGACAACTTGAGGTGTGGTAAGAGGATGGTAACAAACTCTATTTGTTTTCATTTTTGTACATATACTCATCATTGTGAGCATGCTTAGTATGTATATTGTAAGGAGTATGTTACTGATGGATGCTTAGTAGTTCTTGCTTGTCTGTGATTAGCTCCAGCTTGCTAATAGTTTGTAGCATGTCATATGAATGTTTGTTTGCATTGTTTTATTCATATTTTGGCATGATATTGTGGTATCCTCCTCTGAATGTTTTATGTGAATCGACTTGGCACATGCTCACGCATGCATATGACTAAAAAATAGTCAGTAAGCCTCGATGATTTATTTTGCCTCAGAGTTCTTGTATCACTTTCATGCCATAATTAGTCCTATTTTGTTGCAAGCATGATTATGACAATTATTTCTCTCTCGTTTGTCGCTCCCTCTCTATTCCTAGCATTCACTTGCACTGAGTATGAGCTCTACTTGTGCTTCCAACTCTCCAAACCCATTATTGCCAACTGTGTCCACCATACCTACCTATTAGCATCATTTGCTATTTCAGTGCATATTTTATATGCCTTGTTTTCTTCCAAATAAAATGTTTGACTGTTTTGAGAAATTTAGTTAGTAAAGCTCTCACGAACTTGATGGCAGACTTTATTTCTTGCACTTAATAATCCTGAACCATTGTGACATGTTCATGAAAGTTATATGCTTGCAAATTATATGCTGGGAGTCAGCAGAACCATGCTGTCACGGGAAACGCTTTCAACACTTATGGGTACCTATCCAGTTGATACCTTGCTCTTTTGTTTGGATGTCGTCGGTGTGAAATAAAAGGGGAGCTTGTGAGTTCATGAAGTATATATATATATATATGTTAGAGAAATGCCTAGGCTGCTAGCCTAAGCCATGCCTAATCATGGTGGAAATTTGCAGCATCACCATAATGAGTATCTATGAAGCATACTCAATAAAATCTATGCACATAGTAAATAAAAATATTGCTGAGATGCTCATTGTCTGCTTGCTTTGTCATTTTGATCACGGGATAACACCTGTATCATGTGCAAGGGGTACCCCATTGGCGGTTCTCTATGATATGCATGTATATACAATGACAAGAACTTGAAGGTGACCAAAGTTGAGTAGCATGCAGAGCGGCCCTCGTACTCAAGGGACTTGGGATTTCCAGTTTATGGTCTGTCAAGCATATAACTCAGATTAGACCTCACTTTCACCTTAACCATATAGCTAGTGAGTACCTTACTTTCAGCATTTGGAAGCCCTTCAAACTTTTCAAAACCTTTTCACTTCCTTGTTGAGTCACCACTTATTCTATGAGCACCTTCTTGAGAGCATAGTTGTCATTCTTGTGTTTGTCTCAAAACTTGGTTAATTATGTCATGACTTTGATGCTTGTATCTCTGATATCTTTACTTCTAGTCTTCATGTGAACTTCAGAGGTGCCTTGGCATTTATATTGTGCTCTACAAACAAAGGCAAGCGAGCTACCACTCTATCATACCTTGCTATGAGCATTGCAATGTTGCTTATGTTTATGTTCCATGCTACTTATTATTATTGAGTTGGTTTCTATTTATAGCTTTCAATGACTATTGAGTAGACTTGGTTGCTTACTTCTTATTATGAATGGTTTAAGTATCTACTCCTGTGCTAAGAATTTATACATCATATGAAGCAAATGTGTTCGTGAAAGTTCTTTTATCGCACTCAGTTTTCAATTCAACTGCTTGAGGACAAGCAATAAGGTAAGCTTGGGAGGAGTTGATACGTCCAAAACGTATCTACTTTCCCGAACACTTTTGCTATTGTTTCTCCTGTAAACTTGTGTGATTTGGATACAACTAACACGGACTCACGCTGTTTTCAGCAAAATTACCTTGGTGTCTAGTTTTTATGCAGAAAATCAACTATCGGGAAAAATTCCGGAAAATATGCCAAAAATTCTATTTCGCCAGAAGATCCACGGAGCCAAAAGACGAAACAGAGTGGAGGCCTGGAGGGCCCACACGCCTGCCAGGCGCGGGTGGGCCTAGCCCGCGCCTAGGATGGTGCGTCCACCCCAGGTACCCCCTCGGGATACCTCTTCGCCTATAAGTTACCCCTTGACCTAAAAACCGAGGGGGTTTCGACATTTTTCCAGAAAGAGCTCCACTGCGCCGCCACCACCAGAAGTCGCGATTCGGATCCAAAAACTTCGTTCTGACACCCTGCCGGGACGGAGAATTTGGGAAGGATCATCGCCATCATCATCACCAACGCCTCTCCATCAACATTAATGTTTCCCTCATCCATGAGTGAGTAATCCCCCGCTGTAGGCTATGGGGATGGTAGGGATTGGATGAGTTCTATCATGTAATCGAATAAGATTATTAGGGTATAGTGCCTAGTATCTCTATTAGTGCTATTTGACTTTGTTGCAACTTGTTGTGCTTAATGCTAGTCACTAGGGCCTGAGTGCCATGATCTTAGATCTAAACTTATTATTGAATCATTATGATAGTATTGTTTGTGATCTTATCTGCAAGTTGTGTACACATATCATTATCCGGATCCAAAGGCCCTGAAGTGACAGAAATTGGGACAGCCGGAGGGGATGGTTGTGGTGTGAGGATTGCATGTGGTCACGGAGTGTTAATGCTTTGCTCCGGTTCTCTGTTAAAAGGAGCACCTTAATTTCCAGTAGTTCCCTAGAGGCCCCGCTGCCACGGGCTTGCAGGACAAAAAATGTTGTGCAAGTTCTCATTGCGAGCACGAATGACTATATATGGAGCACATGCCTAGGATTGTTTAGTAACTGAATGCTTGTTCTTATTTATTTGCAATGCCCTCGATCATGAAGTTACATATTTAGACTCGTCCATGCAATGCCCGTCCATCCATCCCTATGCCTACCACGCTCATATCCTATTGTTTGCTGCTACTGTTACTATTGCTCCTGTTTCACTGCTGCTGTTGCTACTACAAACTGTTGCTACCGATAAAATTCTATGAGCAAGAACTATTTCCAGATGCAGCTGAATTGATAACTTAGTTATTAAGGCTTGCAAGTATTCTTTGACTCCCCTTGTGTCGAATCAATAAATTGGGTAATACTACCCACGAAGACTGTTGCGATCCCCTATACTTGTGAGTCATCATCCGTCTGTCCCGAACTAGGGTTTAATGAAATGAATGGATAAATTCATATTTCCCTTTTCCATGAAAAAAAGGGAGGCAATTCAACATTTTTTTCATTCGGGTTTGATTGTGTCATAGTTATATAGTTGGAATTTGGTTTATCTTTGGATGAACCTATAGGAATTCCACTATAGGAATTCTATAAGACTTGAGTTGTTGTTATTGTAAGTTAACTAGCATGGGCTCGTGAACGTACAAGTTTAGCTAATTTAATTCGCTGGAGAGATAAGCCCGTGGCTCTTTCCATTGTGCAAGCAATATTGGAAAATAGAAATAAAGAAACAACTTTGATCACCATGATAGATTTTTATCTAGGAAGAAGTCTTAATATTTATCTAGTCATCCCTTATCGGTTGCCTACGGGACCCACTATCAAGAAGTGAATCCACTGCTTCTTGTACCAATTTTTCGTGGCACATTACTAAATCTGCAGGCGCTCCTTTTGCTCCTCGGCCTACGGAGTATTGGCAACCGTTTCCAGTTGTTATTCACCTCCCAAGGGCAGGTTTTTACGCTTTACTCACCCGTTCGCCATTTCAATAAAAGGAAAAATTTATAGAATCAAACTTTATTTTTCTATTAATATTAATAGGATTTACTTTACTAACATTACCAAACTTCTCTACTCCGCTCTAGAGAACCAAAAACTGTTTGACTACTCTGGTAACTTTACGTAAGGCAGAATTGGGTTTTTTGGGGTTGATAGTGGAAAAGTCGACAGATAAGTCATCCTTACTGTCCCTTTATAGAACTGTACATGGACTAAGAACAACTGCCTCGTAGCCAGACGGACCCACCTCCACCATCGAGAGGCGGTAATCAACCGGACGATGCAGTACAAGCACACCAGGTCAAAGAAGACACGACCGGGCCCTGACAGGCCCGTAAAGACCTACCACCCTACTGTGATAGGCAGGTCACAACGTCGTTGTTCCTGTACACGAACTAGTCGCCACCACCACCTCTAGGAAGGCCCGCAACCATTATGCCCGGTCCACCCGAGCACATCTGAGGCCCGCCCGAACCCATCTAGGATCGGGAACCCACACCATGGTCGCGGACGGAGCTGGTGAGCACCGCCGCGCCAAGAGGCCCATCCCAGCCATGAGACGCCGATGCCAGCACCCTCTCCTCCCCCGCGGCCGCGCCGGACCAGGGGTGTTCTGAGGAGCACCGCAGCCATAGGGGGAGAGGCCCCGGCCCGTCCTAAGTAATAATTCGATACGACCTGCCATCGGTTATAATTCAGAATAGTTTAATATGACCAATACATCACGTTAAGGAATGGAAGTTCTCTCGATCTGATCGGGAAGTGAGGAAGGAAGAAGAGAGTAGTTGGGAAATAAGGATAACATCAACTAACACAACACGAATACACGAATACCTCTATCTGATAACTCCAACGACCATATAACAGTAGTGGCCTCCGTGGTTCATGGAAGTCGTGAGTGCGCTTGTATTTTCGTGGACTGGCGAGCTAGCGGCCCAAAGATCTCGTGTCATGCCACTCGTCTTTTGCCCCGCTTCGCCTTTATAGTCCTTCTTCTCTAGTCATTGTTCTTCCACTACAGGAACACGTCACTACGCCGATGGCTAGAAGCCGTTGGAATAGGCCAAATTGCCTTCGACGTAGGTTTATGCCGATGGTGGCAGTCGGCGTAATACATCGTCGGCCTAGACTAATATGTCGTCGGTGTAGATGGCTACACCGACGGCTTAGCTATCGGCATAGTTCAGATGGATCCCACCTAGACGGCTAGCGTTAGGAGGGTGGGTGCTTCACAAAACGCCATGTTTTGGCACTCGGAAAATAAAAAATGTGTTATACAAAAGTATATGTAATTTTTTTATATTTTTTTCAATACAAATATGTAATATTTGAGTTTAGTTAGATAGATCTTATTTTTACTGCAAATTTTGATATATTATATGTATTTTTTCTGAATTAGAATGATTTAGTTATGATTTTTCTAGTATTAACATGACAAAAAGAGAAAATAGCTATGCCGACGGCTTTGTCGTCGGTGTAGGTGTGAAAACTAGGCCGAGGGCTTTACCGTTGGTGTAGCTTTGACGCCATCGCATCACCGTGATGGCCTATCTACTATGCCGATGGCCGTCTACGCCGATAGCTACTCTTTGCCTACGCCGACGGCTATTTTGAGCCAACAGCCTGTTCGCTGGCCCTCCCGACTCCCGGCGCTACACCGACAACCTTGATAAAAGGTCGTCGGTGTAGCATATGGCCGCTAGCGCCTTAGGCGTTTCTTGTAGTGTTCTTTCTTCATGAAGGTCATGACAATGTCCTTCCTAAAGACACATCATGCCCCCATGTTGCTGCCTTAGGATACATGTGATAGAGAGAGTAAAGCTCTTCCCATGTAGTGAAGTTTGCTGGTAGGATATCCTAGGTGACTTGTACTTGTGAGACCAGTTTCTTTCAGCGATGCACCACACCAGATGTTCCTTCGAAATTTTTTCTCGATCTGTTGTAGCGATTTCATCATTTGACATAAATGGTAGTTCAGGGCTTACCGCTTCCTTAGTACCAAGTGATTTCTTCAGCTAGGACACATGAAACACACGATAAACTTGACTGACTTGTTATAATGATTGTGATTTCGTGCTTTGAATAAGAAAATCGAAGTTCTTAATCTTTGTTTAATGGTGAAGTAAACTTAAACCTAAATCATATCCTTAATAAATCACCAACCCAACACTAAGATAAATCCATAAACAAAATTAACGGGGATTTTATATCAAGGGATTAGAACGCTTGCGTATCATATATTATGCATCCCAGCATATTAACATCTTTAAATATTAGTCCTTTTGGGACCAATGATGCTACTCTTCCATTTGGATCTTATGACAACCAGAATATGCTGATTGCATAACCTGTAATCAGAAGCCAAGTTCACTCTTGCATGTATCTTATGAGACCAGACTTGCATACCCTTTATGAGTTCAATCTTGTGTCTCCTTTATTTTACAAAAAACCTTTTCGAAAACTTTGTCATCTACATTAAAAGCAAAGGACCGTTTTATGAATGAAATGAAATGAGTATTGGTGAACAATCAAATCATGGTTAAGATACATGGTTGGGAAGCCGTGTGATGAAGATTTCATTGTACCAGTAAAGTTAGGACTTAACAATAAATATGGTTAGTGATTCAAAGCGTCGTATAAACCGTGCTAACCAAAGATGCCGGAATGAGACGGTCAAGTCGGCTAGATCTTCTTACTTTCGTTGTCCTCATATCCTAAGTTGGACTGTGATCCAAAGTGGTGATCAGCGGATTTGAGTCTGTAACGTCCCTATCCTGTGTTGCAGGATAAAGACTTGACATATTTGAAGGGATGGTAATTGAGCATAGGTCTCTGGACCGAAACTCATTACAAAGGGTAGGCAAGGGGTAGTATAAAAGGATAGTGTTGGCTAATATTTAGATGGGCCTCAGACCAAGAATGTCCGAACGACTATATGCATACATGCATCCCTGGTTGTGTAACAAGGCTAAAAAATGTTTGTGGGTAAAATAGCACACCTTTCGAGAGTGTATGAAACGTGACATGTTACTCCTTGTTCTAGGAAACACTGCGAACACATCGTGGAAAGGGCCTCCATGAAGTCATGTACAACGCGTGAAGGCTGGCATACATAGAATTTTTAAACTAAAACTTACCTTTTCTAAAACCTTGTTTTCGAAAACTGCACATTCTCTAATGGTATGGTTCCTACCTTGGGGAATTGATTTCCGTCTATGTTTAACTTGATATCTACCATCTCTGCTTGAACTATCTAACACCGTTGACTACTTTGCTCCTTGGTTTCCCGTAGTGGTCCTCCTTTATCGTCTTCTTGATTTTAGATGTCGTTAACTACTTACCGTAATCTAGCAATGGATAAGAAGATAGATTAAATATATCGTACTCATCAAGTTATAAATATATAGGTGTTTGATGAATAGCCGAGGATCAGACATCAATTTCCCAAGGTAGGAATGTCAGAGAATATGGCTAGCCTTTAGTTATCAAGATAGGCATAGAGGTAGATCGAGTACTACACCAGTCTATATAAGCTTCTTCTTATGGATGTTGGCTTGAACAGGAACTTACCTGAGGAGCACACTATGTCATGGAGGTTCAGGGGATCTTCTATGATCTGTGAAATGAATGATAGTCATGGTTAATTGTGCGCGGTCTGACGGGTTTAGAGGGATGGCCAGCCGGCCAGCCAAGACCTCGTTGGAGACGGGTTTAGAGGGATGGCCAATCAAGTCAGGGTTAGGGGTGAAGCTTCTTATCGGGAACAAGAGGACCCATTGGTGGGTTGTGGCCCATGATGCTGAGCATGCGTGCGACACGTCCATTGTGTCGCTGAAAGCGGTGTACATCACCGAGAATGAGGCTTCATCTTATCGGCATGTACTTCCATAACGACAGCGGCGAAAGTGCTCATCGGCGGCAGTAGGGACTGGCCTCCGCGAACAGGTGGACGACGGCGTAGAGTGTGCTGCTGCAGCTGCGCGCGTTGCTGTTCCTAGAGCTTGCTATGGAAGGTGGATTACACTAGCAGACTATTACCACCAAAAAACTCAACATCGAGATGGACTTGCGAGAGGCTGGCATCAGAGCAGGCCGTGGACGCAGCAGCTACAGGGCTCAGGTTCATACACCAACCACAGAAGACACACGGAATTAACCTTATTTAAAAGGTATTACCACTGGGGTACATATAGTTGCACAAAAAGAGCAAACATATATAACTAGTTGCAAAATGGGGCTAGAGGGTACACAAAGTATGCCAATCTTGCTACTTTAGTACAAATAGTCCGAATTAGCCACGTGTCAGCCACGTAGGATGTGCCATTTTGCAAAAAGAACCCTCCAGCATCATATTTGGACCTGAACGAGCATTTAATGATTTGAACCCCATGTCTTGACCAATTAAATAGGAAGGACATAGTCTGCAGCTGGGACCCACCACCACCACCTGGTCTGTGTGATCTTATTTTGTCCTGCCTCCAGCGCTTTCTTCTCTCTCTCTCACTCGTACTAGTACACGGAGCTCGTACACGGCGCCACCACCACCCGCCGCCACCCTCTCACGATCACCGGGACGGCGTGGCTCGACGGCTGCCATGGCCGGTGATCCTGTGTACCGTCACTGGGGTATGGAGGCTCCAGACTACCGTACGAATCAGCCTTCTTTGCTTGCTTTTGCCTGCTTTTTCTTGCTGCTCTGTTTGTGCGCCGCCGCCGCTGATTAGGGTCCGTCACAGAAAAGTTCAGGCCAAGATCTGGTGTAGATTAGCGAGCTTTGACGAAGTTTTAGAAGCCCTTCCATGATTTCTGTGTGCAATCATGAACTCGTTTTGACGAAGAGTGTTAGAAACCCTCGGGTACTAATTTTTCCATGGATTTCCCTGTGATTTTCGGTGATGTAGGACAATGTAATCAGATATTTTTGATGCCTAGCATGTTTAGGATGTCACTGATGTAGTTAGAAGCATAATTGAGAGTGCCCTGTTTCAACTCTGTTTTGGCAAAGTCAGTAAAAGGTGTTCTTTTTTGCTGAATTTTAGAAGTGCCCAAATGTTACATCTATATTGGACATGGTTCTCTGTATTTGTAGTACAAGCATAGTGGATGTATCACGCAGTATTACTAAAATTTAGCTACTTGCAAGTGGTGTTTACTGAATTTTGGCAAAGTGCAAATGCTATACAACACTGTGTTTTCTATAAATGCAGATGTTGTTTACTGAATTTTGGCTCAATGCAATGCAGGTGATGACCCTGACAAGTTCACTTTGGCTATAGAGCATGGTGGAATATTTACTGGATTGCATAAAGGTGGTGAAATTGATTACTATGGGGGATCACTTGATTTCTCTGATCACTGCAACTATGACACATGGTCACTTCTTTGGATACATGATTTCCTAATTGAACTAGGGTGTGAAATAACAGAGGCTTTGAATGTGTACTGGTGTTTACCTGGGAAAGAACTGAAAGAGGGTTGCCTTGTATGCATTGAGCAAGATTCTGATATTGTGTCCATGATTGTAGCTGCCAAGAAGCACAAGGTTCTGAATGTTCTAGTTGACCATGGCAACTACCTCAAGGGTCTAAGGCCTGATGTGATTCTCAATTTCAGGCCAGTGCATCCTCCAGTTGGTAATGTCAACAGTGGTAGTGGTGGTGGATTGGAGCAGCTAACAGATGCTAATTTTCAGAGTGGCAGTGGGAGTTTGGAGGAGCCAACAAATGGTAATGTGAACAATGGCAATGGGAGTGGTTTGGAGCAGGCAGCAAATGGTAATGTGAACAGTGGCAGTGGGAGTGGTTTGGAGCAGACAGCAACTGAGATTGCACTTGATGACATGTGTGAAAGTGAAGAACCAGAAGGAGAA
The DNA here is from genome assembly GCA_023614405.1 of Avena insularis. Classification (NCBI taxonomy): domain Eukaryota; kingdom Viridiplantae; phylum Streptophyta; class Magnoliopsida; order Poales; family Poaceae; genus Avena; species Avena insularis. The sequence goes on along the minus strand of CM042693.1, from coordinate 303,745,577 downwards.
GAGACAGATTCAGATTTCTATGATAGTGACTATGATGCTGAAGATGATGATGATGACATTTGGGAAGCAACAATAGATAAGGATGTAGATGACAATAATGAAGATGTGGAAATGGTGGAGGAAGAGGATGATGCAGGGTATGATTATGAAGAGCTGAATCTGAGTAAAGAGCAAGAGCAGGAGTTGAAGTACAAGTTCAAAATGTTCAATGCAGAGGCTGACATGGAGGTGCCACAATTCAAGGTTGGCATGGTCTTCTCTTGCGTGCCAGAGATAAGAAAAGCAATCAAAGCATATAGCATAAATGAAAGAGTTAGGATCCAAAAAATTAGAAATGAGCAAAACAGAATTCATGTTGTGTGCAAAGGAAAGTGTGCAAAAGGTGAGTGCACCTGGTTCATAAAGGCATCAAAGGATACTAGGACAGAAGCTGTGACAGTGAGAAAATACTGTGGTGCACACAGATGTGAAAAAGTGTGGGAGCTTAAGGCACTGACATCCTCATTTCTAGCAGAATACTTCATAGAGGAATTCAGAGATAATCAAAAGATGAATCTACAAACATTTTCAAATAAAATCCAGAAAAAATTCAACCTGACTCCCAATAGATGGAAGTTAAGAAGAGCTAGGAGGAAGGCTCTGATCCAAATACATGGTGATGAGGCAGAAAAGTTCAGTTTGCTTTGTGACTATGGCCAGGAATTGAGGACAAAAAACCCTGGTTCAAAGTTTTTCCTTACCACAAATCAGTCCACTAAAGATGGTGAGGTCAAGGAACATTTGGCTACACTATATTGGTCCTATGCTCCATGCAAAAGGGGTTTTCTTGAAGGGTGCAGGCCTTTCATTTGCATAGATGGTTGTCACATAAAAACAAGGTACAAGGGGATTCTTCTAACAGCTGTGGGCATTGATCCCAATGATTGCATATACCCTCTAGCTTTTGGAGTTGTTGAAGTGGAATGTACAAGTTCTTGGGAGTGGTTCTTAACCACATTGAGAGATGACTTGGGCATCACCAACACATCCACATTCACAATAATGAGTGACAAGCAAAAATGCCTAATTAAGGAAGTGAAGAAAGTGTTCCCAGATTCTGAACATAGATTTTGTGTTAGGCATTTGTACCAAAACTTCCACAAGAAGCATAAGGGGGAGACACTAAAAAATGATCTATGGAGCATAGCAAGGGCAACAAACATACCTCAATGGAAACTAAGGATGGAAAAATTGCAGGCTGACAGCCAAGAGGCATGGGCTTGGGTTGAGTAATTGCAACCAAATACATGGATAAAAGCTTTCTTTAGTGATTTCCCAAAATGTGAGATGCTTTTGAACAATCATTCTGAGGTGTTCAATAGCTACATTTTAGAGCCAAGGGAAATGCCTATGCTTTCCATGTTGGAGAATGTGTTCCATAAGATGATGCATAGGATTTTTGTCAAGAACAAGGAATCTAAAGATTGGCCTGGAACAATTTGTCCAAAAATCAAAAAGAAATTGGACAAGTACACTGATTGGAGCAGGAACTGTCCAGTGTCCAGTGCGGGTGGAGGGATATTCAAAGTGTATTCATCAGAAGTTGTAGGAGGATATATTGTTGATCTTCAGGCAAGGACTTGTGACTGCAAAAAATGGCAGCTAAGTGGTATACCCTGTCATCATGCAATTGCTTGTTGCAGAGAGGACAAAATTGATCCTGAAACACTTGTTTTTCACAGTTGTTATTCCATTGAGTCACACAAAAGGGCATATGCACACTATTTGTATCCACTAAGAGCTAGATGCCATTGGGAGAAAATGAATGCAGTGGTATTCCATCCACCACTGTTTACCAAAGTTATGGGTAGGCCTAAAAAGAACAGAAAGAAAACACCAGAGGAGAAGGAAAAAGATGGTGGCAAGGTACTCACCAGGGCTGGCCTAACAATGCATTGCTCTATATGTGGAAATGCAGACCACAATAAGAAAGGGCATGCCAAATACATGGAAAAGATAGCCAATGCATTGTTAGGTGAGGAAGATCAAGAGCAAGGAGATGCATTTGACAGTGATAATGGGGATGGACCTGACTAGCCACACATTCTCTAGGTTTGTTCAATGAATTGTCAATGCAGTTTTCTATGAGTTGTCTTTGTTAGTACAATTCTCACCTGAAATTCTTGTTGCACAGCACATTATCCCTCAAAATCCAAATCCTCAAAATGATCCAAGCAATCAAGTCCACATGATAGTATATAGGATGGGCCAAGAGGTTGTCTTCTTGCACTCTTTAAATTTTCACACTGAATTTTAGCAGTTCAGCATAATTACTTAGTTGTTTGTTAGTGCAGGAAGCTTCATTTGTACCACTACAAAGGGAAACTGGCCCATTACCAGAGGAGAGTTTATTTGTTGCTGCTACAAGAGATGCTATGCCAGCTGGGAGAGGAAGAGTAACTACTGCTCAGACAAGAGGGAGTTTGATAGGAAGAGGAAGAGTGACTGGAGCAGAAAGAGATAGCTCACCTTCTGAAAGAGTGGGTGCAACAGCTCAAAGAGGGAGAGGGAGTGCAACAGCTCAAAGAGGGAGAGGGAGTGCATCAAGATCCAGAGGAAAAAGAGCAGCAAAAGGGAAAGGCAAGGCCTCCAGGAAGTCAGATGCTAGTGAAGGTGGCACTTCAGCACCAAAAAGAAGGAAAAAAGGATACAAAACAGGACCTGGATCAGTTCATTACATGCTATTTGGTGATGACATAAAGGAAGGTTTGCTGTCCCAGACCTGAATGCGACAGTGCCTGAAGAAACCCAAGAAGAACTGGTGCTTACCCAAAATGCACCAATCTGAGAAGAAACCCAAGAAGTGGTGTTTTCTACATTTTTTTTGGCTTAGTTCAGATATGAACTTGTGTAATGGAAACCATAGTTCATGATTGAACTTGCTTATATATTCTACAACATTCTCTGCAAACCATAGTTCATGACTGAACTTGATTACATATTCTCCAACATTGTCTCCACTAACTGATTGAACTTAGATGCTTACATCTTTACCAAAATATTGTCTGCACTAACTGAAACATGCACTACTCCTGCACTAACTGAAACCTGCACTGCTCCTGCACTACTGATGCACTAACTGAAACCATCCCAAAAGGTTGCACTACTCCTGCACTAACTGAAACCATCCCAAAAGGCTGCACTAACCTGAATATAAGCAACTAACTACAGTACTTCTTCTCCTCTGAATATAAGCATTGCTGCCAGATACTTCTTCTTGCAGGAGTACCCAGGGATGTGTAGCCCTGGAACTCCAGGAACCCATGAAGGTGGCACTGTCAGTTCAGGACTTGGGAACTGACGACATTGCTCGAGCAAAACCTCAAATTCTTGCTTAGAAACAAACTGAAACAAAGGTTGTTCCTGCCCTACGAGCTTCGTGATCTTAATCACCTCAGAGAGCTGCTCGGTGGATGAGCTGGACGCTTTTGCTTGGGCTCTGATGAACGACATTGTACAGGAATGTACCTCAAGCATCATCCTCCTCTTGAGGTCTGATGATAGCCTGATGACGAGTTCGCTGCCCCTGCGCCTCAGCTCTGGCCCCAGGAGTACGAGCTCGAGCATGGACCGCGGCGGCTTCAGCTCTTCCTTCGCCACCCGAGCCAAATCAAGCAACGCCGCCGCTGCTTCCTCATTCCGCTGCACTTCCAATGGCGCTGTGCAGTACCAGACCCCCTCCTCCTTCTGCTGCACTTCCATCGTCGGTGGCGTAGAGAACAGAAGAGGAAAACAGGGGAGGGAGAACAGAGGAGACGAAAACAGGGGAGGGGAAACCAGGGTTTCAACACCACTTCTGCCCTCTTAGTGCATATTGAATGCATATTATAATATTCTGATGTTACAACACAGTGGCAGATTTCAACATCAAAATGATGGCAATGCACTGTTCATCTAAAACATCATCTGCAACATTTCATATAAAACAAATACTAATGGAAGCTGAGACAATGCACTTCTTTTATGGATGGCAATGCACTATTCATACTAAACAAATACACTAATGGCAGCTGAGACAATGCATTTTCTCTGAATCACAGCTCAAGTATATTGCATTTTCTCTGAATCACAGCATTACCATAAATAGGCCTCTACCATAAATATTCCAACAGAATCACAACATTACATAAATATCTCAGCAACTACTACTACAACAATACTTGGTCATATTACAACTGATTGTCCAGCATTACTAGATAATAAAACATTGCTTTAGGCATATAAATGCCATCACTTTTCAACTATGGCCTTGATCCTTTTCACCTTCTCCTTGTTGTCATCACCAGCTTTGAGCAGACCATACAACATGTATTCCAGTTTTTTTCTTTTCAGCCTTTGAGAGCATCCCTTTCTTCCTCCCATTTCTTCTCCTTTGTCTTCATCACATCTGCCTGTGTTTTCTGCACATGGTTCAGCATATCCACTGTAGTTTTCAGAGCATCCCTCTTGTAGCACCCCGGGTAAAACTTCTAGTAGGAAATCGATGTTGTTTATATTCTGTGCATCATCATGACGTCATCGTGCATACTTGCCTCGAAACTATCTTATAAAACCCTATATTGTTTTCTACATTACATCTCCTCTTCTATTCAGATTATATTTCTTTGCAATTTCAGTCATGTAAAAACTAGTTACAAAATTCTTTAAACAAAACAAAAATAATAAAACAAGATTGTTTAAATAAATAATAATAATAATAATAAACCTAGACCTAAAACCGGCCAGGACCAAAAGGTCCAGCCGGCAGAACCAACCCTACTGCGCACCCAAACCCTATTCCCATCCTAGCCTAACCACCCGCCGCCGCACCACCCTGGTCAACCCACGCACGCGACCCACGCCCTCACCTGGCCCCACCACGACCACCCCGACGCGTTCGACCCTCGCCTCTCTTGCTCTCTCGCCTCGCTCCCTGCCCATGCTCGCTAGCGACAAACGTCGCTCGACCCCACTCTATCTCTCTTCCCCCGCGACCCATCTTCCTCCCTCCACGCACCAGGGAGCCGCCGACGGCAAGCCTTCCTGCTGCGTCTTCCCCGACGCCCTCAACCGCCTCCGCTCAATCCTCCTGGCCCCCTTTCGGCCTCCTAGCCTAGAGCCGCTGCCTCCACCCCGTTCTCCGGCCGCCGCCACCTCGGGCTCCTTGAGCACTGCCACAAGCGCCAAGAGGCCCGTCCCAGCCATGAGACGCCGATGCCAGCACCCCCTCCTCCCCCGCGGCCGCGCCGGACCAGGGGTGTTCCGAGGAGCACCGCAGCCATAGGGGGAGAGGCCCCGGCCCGTCCTAAGGAATAATTCGATATGACTTGTCATCGGTTATAATTCAGAATAGTTTAATATGACCAATACATCACGTTAAGGAATGGAAGTTCTCTCGTTCTGATCGGGAAGTGAGGAAGGAAGAAGAGAGTAGTTGGGAAATAAGGATAACATCAACTACCACAACACGAATACACGAATACCTCTATCTGATAACTCTAACGACCATATAACAGTAGTGGCCTCTGTGGTTCATGGATGTCGTGAGTGCGCTTGTATTTTCGTGGACTGGCGAGCTAGCGGCCCAAAGATCTCGTGTCATGCCACTCGTCTTTTGCCCCGCTTCGCCTTTATAGTCCTTCTTCTCTAGTCATTGTTCTTCCACTACAGGAACACGTCACTACGCCGATGGCTAGAAGCCGTTGGAATAGGCCAAATTGCCTTCGACGTAGGTCTATGCCGATGGTGGCAGTCGGCGTAATACATCGTCGGCCTAGACTAATATGTCGTCGGCGTAGATGGCTACACCGACGGCTTAGCTATCGGCATAGTTCAGATGGACCCCACCTAGACGGCTAGCGTTAGGAGGGTGGGTGCTTCACAAAACGCCATGTTTTGGCACTCGGAAAATAAAAAATGTGTTATACAAAAGTATATGTAATTTTTTTATATTTTTTTCAATACAAATATGTAATATTTGAGTTTAGTTAGATAGATCTTATTTTTACTGCAAATTTTGATATATTATATGTATTTTTTCTGAATTAGAATGATTTAGTTATGATTTTTCTAGTATTAACATGACAAAAAGAGAAAATAGCTATGCCGACGGCTTTGTCGTCGGTGTAGGTGTGAAAACTGGGCCGAGGGCTTTACCGTTGGTGTAGCTTTGACGCCATCGCATCACCGTGATGGCCTATCTACTATGACGATGGCCGTCTACGCCGATAGCTATTCTTTGCCTACGCCGATAGCTATTTTGAGCCAACAGCCTGTTCACTGGCCCTCCCGATTCCCGGTGCTACACCGACAACCTTGATAAAAGGCCGTCGGCGTAGCATATGGCCGCTAGCGCCTTAGGCGTTTCCTGTAGTGTTCTTTCTTCATGAAGGTCATGACAATGCCCTCCCTAAAGACACATCATGCCCCCATGCTGCTGCCTTAGGATACATGCGATAGAGAGAGTTTAGCTCTTCCCATGTAGTGAAGTTTGCTGGTAGGATATCCTAGGTGACTTGTACTTGTGAGACCAGTTTCTTTCAGCGATGCACCACACCAGATGTTCCTTCGAAATTTTTCCTCGATCTGTTGTAGCGATTTCATCATTTGACATAAATGGTAGTTCAGGGCTTACCGCTTCATTAGTACCAAGTGATTTCTTCAGCTAGGACACATGGAACACACGATAAACTTGATTGACTTGTTATAATGATTGTGATTTCGTGCTTTGAATAAGAATATCGAAGTTCTTAATCTTTGTTTAATGGTGAAGTAAACTTAAACCTAAATCATATCCTTAATAAATCACCAACCCAACACTAAGATAAATCCATAAACAAAATTAACGGGGATTTTATATCAAGGGATTAGAACGCTTGCATCTCATATATTATGCATCCCAGCATATTAACATCTTTAAATATTAGTCCTTCTGGGACCAATGATGCTACTCTTCCATTTGGATCTTATGACAACCAGAATATGCTGATTGCATAACCTGTAATCAGAAGCCAAGTTCACTCTTGCATGTATCTTATGAGACCAGACTTGCATACCCTTTATGAGTTCAATCTTGTGTCTCCTTTATTTTACAAAAAAACCTTTTCGAAAACTTTTTCATCTACATTAAAAGCAAAGTACCGTTTTATGAATGAAATGAGTATTGGTGAACAATGAAATCATGGTTAAGATACATGGTTGGGAAGCCGTGTGATGAAGATTTCATTGTACCAGGAAAGTTAGGACTTAACAATAAATATGGTCAGTGATTCAAAGCGTCGTATAAACCGTGCTAACCAAAGATCCCAGAATGAGACGGTCAAGTCGGCTAGATCTTCTTACTTTCGTTGTCCTCATATCCTAAGTTGGACTGTGATCCAAAGTGGTGATCAGCGGATTTGAGTCTGTAACGTCCATATCCTATGTTGCAGGATAAAGACTTGACATATTTGAAGGGATGGTAATTGAGCATAGGTCTCTGGACCGAAACTCGTTACAAAGGGTAGGCAAGGGGTAGTATAAAAGGATAGTGTTGGCTAATATTTAGATGGGCCTCAAACCAAGACTGTCCGAACGACTATATGCATACATGCATCCCCGGTTGTGTAACAAGGCTAAAAAATGTTTGTGGGTAAAATAGCACACCTTTCGAGAGTGTATAAAACATGACATGTTACTCCTTGTTCTAGGAAACACTGCGAACACATCGTGGAAAGGGACTCCATGAAGTCATGTACAACGCGTGAAGGCTGTCATACATAGAATTTTTAAACTAAAACTTACCTTTTCTAAAACCTTGTTTTCGAAAACTGCACATTCTCTAATGGTATGGTTCCTACCTTGGGGAATTGATTTCCGTCTATGTTTAACTTGATATCTACCATCTCTGCTTGAACTATCTAACACCGTTGACTACTTTGCTCCTTGGTTTCCCGTAGTGGTCCTCCTTTATCGGCTTCTTGATTTTAGATGTCGTTAACTACTTACCGTAATCTAGCAATGGATAAGAAGATAGATTGAATATATCGTACTCATCAAGTTATAAATATATAGGTGTTTGATGAATAGCCGAGGATCAGACATCAATTTCCCAAGGTAGGAATGTCAGAGCATATGGCTAGCCTTTAGTTATCAAGATAGGCATAGAGGTAGATCGAGTACTACACCAGTCTATATAAGCTTCTTCTTATGGATGTTGGCTTGAACAGGAACTTACCTGAGGAGCACACTATGTCATGGAGGTACAGGGGATCTTCTATGATCTGTGAAATGAATGATAGTCATGGTTAATTGTGCGCGGTCTGACAGGTTTAGAGGGATGGCCAGCCGGCCAGCCAAGACCTCGTTGGAGACGGGTTTAGAGGGATGGCCAATCAAGTCAGGGTTAGGGGTGAAGCTTCTTATCCGGAACAAGAGGACCCATTGGTGGGTTGTGGCCCATGATGTTGAGCATGCGTGCGGCACGTCCATTGTGTCGCTGAAAGCGGTGTACATCACCGAGAATGAGGCTTCATCTTATCGGCATGTACTTCCATAACGACAGCGGCGAAAGTGCTCATCGGCGTAGAGGACCGCCTCCATGAATGTGGACGACGGCGTAGAGTGTCTTGCTCCTAGATCTTGCTATGGAAGGTGAATTACACTAGCAGACTATTACCACCAAAAAACTCAACATCGGGATGGACTTGCGAGAGGCTGGCATCAGAGCAGGCCATGGACGCAGCAGCTACAGGGCTCAGGTTCATACACCAACCACAGAAGACACACGGAATTAACCTCATTTAAGAGGTATTAGCACTGGGGTACATATAGTTGCACAAAAAGAGCAAACATATATAACTAGTTTCAAAATGGGGCTAGAGGGTACAAAAAGTATACCAATCTTGCTACTTTAGTACAAATAGTCCGAATTAGCCACGTGTCAGCCACGTAGGATGTGCCATTTTGCAAAAAGAACCCTCCAGCATCATATTTGGACCTGAACGAGCATTTAATGATTTGAACCCCATGTCTTGACCAATTAACTAGGAAGGACATAGTTTGCAGCTGGGACCCACCACCACCACCTGGTCTGTGTGATCTTATTTTGTCCTGCCTCCAGCGCTTTCTTCTCTCTCTCACTCGTACTAGTACACGGCGCCACCACCACCCGCCGCCACCCTCTCACGATCACCGGGACGGCGTGGCTCGACGGCTGCCATGGCCGGTGATCCTGTGTACCGTCACTGGGGTATGGAGGCTCCAGACTACCGTACGAATCAGCCTTCTTTGCTTGCTTTTGCCTGCTTTTTCTTGCTGCTCTGTTCGTGCGCCACCGCCGCTGGTTAGGGTCCATCGCAGAAAAGTTCAGGCCAAGATCTGGTGTAGATTAGCGAGCTTTGACGAAGTTTTAAAAGCCCTTCCATGATTTCTGTGTGCAATCATGAACTCGTTTTGACGAAGAGTGTTAGAAACCCTCGGGTACTAATTTTTCCATGGATTTCCGTGTGATTTTCGGTGATGTAGGACAATGTAATCAGATATTTTTGATGCCTAGCATGTTTAGGATGTCACTGATGTAGTTAGAAGCTTAACTGAGAGTGCCCTGTTTCAATTCTGTTTTGGCAAAGTCAGTAAAAGGTGTTCTTTTTGCTGAATTTTAGCAGTGCCCAAATGTTACATCTATATTGGACATGGTTCTCTGTATTTGTAGTACAAGCATAGTGGATGTATCATGCAGTATTACTGAAATTTGGCTACTTGCAAGTGGTGTTTACTGAATTTTGGCAAAGTGCAAATGCTATACAACACTGTGTTTTCTGTAAATGCAGATGTTGTTTACTGAATTTTGGCTCAATGCGATGCAGGTGATGACCCTGACAAGTTCACTTTGGCTATAGAGCATGGTGGAATATTTACTGGATTGCATAAAGGTGGTGAAATTGATTACTATGGGGGATCACTTGATTTCTTTGATCACTGCAACTGTGACACATGGTCACTTCTTTGGATACATGATTTCCTAATTGAACTAGGGTGTGAAATAACAGAGGCTTTGAATGTGTACTGGTGTTTACCTGGGAAAGAACTGAAAGAGGGTTGCCTTGTATGCATTGAGCAAGATTCTGATATTGTGTCCATGATTGTAGCTGCCAAGAAGCACAAGGTTCTGAATGTTCTAGTTGACCATGGCAACTACCTCAAGGGTCTAAGGCCTGATGTGATTCTCAATTTCAGGCCAGTGCATCCTCCAGTTGGTAATGTCAACAGTGGGAGTGGTGGTGGATTGGAGCAGCTAACAGATGCTAATTTTCAGAGTGGCAATGGGAGTTTGGAGGAGCCAACAAATGGTAATGTGAACAATGGCAATGGGAGTGGTTTGGAGCAGGCAGCAAATGGTAATGTGAACAGTGGCAGTGGGAGTGGTTTGGAGCAGGCAGCAACTGAGATTGCACTTGATGACATGTGTGAAAGTGAAGAACCAGAAGGAGAAGAGACAGATTCAGATTTCTATGATAGTGACGATGATGCTGAAGATGATGATGATGACATTTGGGAAGCAACAATAGATAAGGATGTAGATGACAATAATGAAGATGTGGAAATGGTGGAGGAAGAGGATGATGCAGGGTATGATTATGAAGAGCTGAATCTGAGTAAAGAGCAAGAGCAGGAGTTGAAGTACAAGTTCAAAATGTTCAATGCAGAGGCTGACATGGAGGTGCCACAATTCAAGGTTGGCATGGTCTTCTCTTGCATGCCAGAGATAAGAAAAGCAATCAAAGCATATAGCATAAATGAAAGAGTTAGGCTCCAAAAAATTAGAAATGAGCAAAACAGAATTCATGCTGTGTGCAAAGGAAAGTGTGCAAAAGGTGAGTGCACCTGGTTCATAAAGGCATCAAAGGATACTAGGACAGAAGCTGTGATAGTGAGAAAATACTGTGGTGCACATAGATGTGAAAAAGTGTGGGAGCTTAAGGCACTGACATCCTCATTTCTAGCAGAATACTTCATAGAGGAATTCAGAGATAATCAAAAGATGAATCTACAAACATTTTAAAATAAAATCCAGAAAAAATTCAACCTGACTCCCAATAGATGGAAGTTAAGAAGATCTAGGAGGAAGGCTCTGATCCAAATACATGGTGATGAGGCAGAAAAGTTCAGTTTGCTTTGTGACTATGGCCAGGAATTGAGGACAAAAAACCCTGGTTCAAAGTTTTTCCTTACCACAAATCAGTCCACTAAAGATGGTGAGGTCAAGGAACATTTGGCTACACTATATTGGTCCTATGCTCCATGCAAAAGGGGTTTTCTTGAAGGGTGCAGGCCTTTCATTTGCATAGATGGTTGTCACATAAAAACAAGGTACAAGGGGATTCTTCTAACAGCAGTGGGCATTGATCCCAATGATTGCATATACCCTCTAGCTTTTGGAGTTGTTGAAGTGGAATGTACAAGTTCTTGGGAGTGGTTCTTAACCACATTGAGAGATGACTTGGGCATCACCAACACATCCACATTCACAATAATGAGTGATAAGGAAAAATGCCTAATTAAGGCAGTGAAGAAAGTGTTCCCAGATTCTGAACACAGATTTTGTGTTAGGCATTTGTACCAAAACTTCCACAAGAAGCATAAGGGGGAGACACTAAAAAATGATCTATGGATCATAGCAAGGGCAACAAACATACCTCAATGGAAACTAAGGATGGAAAAATTGCAGGCTGACAGCCAAGAGGCATGGGCTTGGGTTGAGTAATTGCAACCAAATACATGGATAAAAGCTTTCTTTAGTGATTTCCCAAAATGTGAGATGCTTTTGAACAATCACTCTGAGGTGTTCAATAGCTACATTTTAGAGCCAAGGGAAATGCCTATGCTTTCCATGTTGGAGAATGTGTTCCATAAGATGATGCATAGGATTGTTGTCAAGAACAAGGAATCTAAAGATTGGCCTGGAACAATTTGTCCAAAAATGAAAAAGAAATTGGACAAGTACACTGATTGGAGCAGGAACTGTCCAGTGTCTAGTGCAGGTGGAGGGATATTCAAAGTGTCTTCATCAGAAGTTGTAGGAGGATATATTTTTGATCTTCAGGCAAGGACTTGTGACTGCAAAAAATGGCAGCTAAGTGGTATACCCTGTCATCATGCAATTGCTTGTTGTAGAGAGGACAAAATTGAGCCTGAAACACTTGTTTTTCACAGTTGTTATTCCATTGAGTCACACAAAAGGGCATATGCACACTATTTGTATCCACTAAGAGCTAGATGCCATTGGGAGAAAATGAATGCAGTGGTATTCCATCCACCACTGTTTACCAAAGTTATGGGTAGGCCTAAAAAGAACAGAAAGAAAACACCAGAGGAGAAGGAAAAAGATGGTGGCAAGGTACTCACTAGGGCTGGCCTAACAATGCATTGCTCTATATGTGGAAATGCAGACCACAATAAGAAAGGTCATGCCAAATACATGGAAAAGATAGCCAATGCATTGTTAGGTGAGGAAGATCAAGAGCAAGGAGATGCATTTGACAGTGATAATGGGGATGGACCTGACCAGCCACACATTCTCTAGGTTTGTTCAATGAATTGTCAATGCAGTTTTCTATGAGTTGTCTTTGTTCGTACAATTCTCACCTGAAATTCTTGTTGCACAGCACATTATCCCTCAAAATCCAAATCCTCAAAATGATCCAAGCAATTAAGTCCACATGATAGTATATAGGATGGGCCAAGAGGTTGTCTTCTTGCACTCTTTAAATTTTCACACTGAATTTTAGCAGTTCAGCATAATTACTTAGTTGTTTGTTAGTGCAGGAAGCTTCATTTGTACCACTACAAAGGGAAACTGGCCCATTACCAGAGGAGAGTTTATTTGTTGCTACTACAAGAGATGCTATGCCAGCTGGGAGAGGAAGAGTAACTACTGCTCAGACAAGAGGGAGTTTGATAGGAAGAGGAAGAGTGACTGGAGCAGAAAGAGATAGCTCACCTTCTGAAAGAGTGAGTGCAACAGCTCAAAGAGGGAGAGGGAGTGCATCAAGATCCAGAGGAAAAAGAGCAGCAAAAGGGAAAGGCAAGGCCTCCAGGAAGTCAGATGCTAGTGAAGCTGGCACTTCAGCACCAAAAAGAAGGAAAAGAGGATACAAAACAGGACATGGATCAGTTCATTACATGCTATTTGGTGATGACACTGAAGGAAGGTTTGCTGTCCCAGACCTGAATGCGACAGTGCCTGAAGAAACCCAAGAAGAACTGGTGCTTACCCAAAATGCACCAATCTGAGAAGAAACCCAAGAAGTGGTGTTTTCTACATTTTTTTGGCTTAGTTCAGATATGAACTTGTGTAATGGAAACCATAGTTCATGATTGAACTTGCTTATATATTCTACAACATTGTCTACAAACCATAGTTCATGACTGAACTTGATTACATATTCTCCAACATTGTCTGCACTAACTGATTGAACTTAGATGCTTACATCTTTACAAAATTATTGTCTGCACTAACTGAAACATGCACTACTCCTGCACTAACTGAAACCTGCACTGCTCCTGCACTACTGCTGCACTAACTGAAACCGTCCCAAAAGGTTGCACTACTCCTGCACTAACTGAAACCATCCCAAAAGGCTGCACTAACCTGAATATAAGCAACTAACTACAGTACTTCTTCTCCTCTGAATATAAGCATTGCTGCCAGTTACTTCTTCTTGTAGGAGCACCCAGGGATGTGCACAGAACTCAGAACCCATGAAGGTGGCAATCGCTCGGTTGGAGTTGGGAACTGACGACATTGCTCGAGCAAAACCTCAAATTCTTGCTTAGAAACAAACTGAAACAAAGGTTGCTCCTGCCCTACGAGCTTCGTGATCTTAATCACCTCAGAGAGCTGCTCGGTGGATGAGCTGGACGCTTTTGCTTGGGCTCTGATGAACGACATTGTACAGGAATGTACCTCAAGCATCATCCTCCTCTTGAGGTCTGATGATAGCCTGATGACGAGTTCGCTGCCCCTGCGCCTCAGCTCTGGCCCCAGGAGTACGAGCTCGAGCATGGACCGCGGCGGCTTCAGCTCTTCCTTCGCCACCCGAGCCAAATCAAGCAACGCCGCCGCTGCTTCCTCATTCCGCTGCACTTCCAATGGCGCTGTGTGCAAGTACCAGACCCCCTCCTCCTTCTGCTGCACTTCCATCGTCGGCGGCATAGAGAACATAAGAGGAAAACAGGGGAGGGGAGAACAGAGGAGACGAAAACAGGGGAGGGGAAACCAGGGTTTCAACACCACTTCTGCCCTCTTAGTGCATATTGAATGCATATTATAATATTCTGATGTTACAACACAGTGGCAGATTTCAACATCAAAATGATGGCAATGCACTGTTCATCTAAAACATCATCTGCAACATTTCATATAAAACAAATACTAATGGAAGCTGAGACAATGCACTTCTTTTATGGATGGCAATGCACTATTCATACTAAACAAATACACTAATGGCAGCTGAGACAATGCATTTTCTCTGAATCACAGCTCAAGTATATTGCATTTTCTCTGAATCACAGCATTACCATAAAGAGGCCTCTACCATAAATATTCCAACAGAATCACAACATTACATAAATATCTCAGCAACTACTACTACAACAATACTTGGTCATATTACAACTGATTGTCCAGCATTACTAGATAATAAAACATTGCTTTAGGCATATAAATGCCATCACTTTTCAACTATGGCCTTGATCCTTTTCACCTTCTCCTTGTTGTCATCACCAGCTTTGAGCAGACCATACAACATGTATTCCAGTTTTTTTCTTTTCAGCCTTTGAGAGCATCCCTTTCTTCCTCCCATTTCTTCTCCTTTGTCTTCATCACATCTGCATGTGTTTTCTGCACATGCTTCAGCATATCCACTGTAGTTTTCAGAGCATCCCTCTTGTAGCACCCCGGGTAAAACTTCTAGTAGGAAATCGATGTTGTTTATATTCTGTGCATCATCATGACGTCATCGTGCATACTTGCCTCGAAACTATTTTATAAAACCCTATATTGTTTTCTACATTACATCTCCTCTTCTATTCAGATTATATTTCTTTGCAATTTCAGTCATGTAAAAACTAGTTACAAAATGCTTTAAACAAAACAAAAATAATAAAACAAGATTGTTTAAATAAATAATAATAATAATAAAACTAGACCTAAAACCGGCCAGGCCCAAAAGTCCCAGCCGGCAGAACCAATCCTACCGCACACCCAAACCCTAATCCCATCCTAGCCTAACCACCCGCCGCCGCACCACCCTGGTCAACCCACGCACGCGACCCACGCCCTCTCCTGGCCCCACCACGACCACCCCGACGCGTTCGACCCTCGCCTCTCTTGCTCTCTCGCATTGCTCCCTGCCCACGCTCGCTAGCAACAACCGTCGCTCGACCCCACTCTATCTCTCTTCCCCCGCGACCCATCTTCCTCCCTCCACGCACCAGGGAGCCGCCGCCGGCAAGCCTTCCTGCTGCGTCTGCCCCGACGCCCTCAACCGCCTCCGCTCAGTCCTCCTGGCCCCCTTTCGGCCTCCTAGCCTGGAGCCGCCGCCTCCACCCCGTTCTCCGGCCGCCGCCACCTCGGGCTCCCGCCGACCCTGCAAGCCGCTGCCCGGCAGACTGCACCGCTACCGGCGTTCCCCTCTCCGGCCGTCCCTCTCAGACACCGCTTCACCGGCCCGTTCTCTCCCTTCCCGCGACAGGCGCCACCTCCCCGTGCTCGCCCCCGCGCAGTCCCTCGCCGGAGCCGGCCTCCCCGTGCGTCCTCGCTCTCTCCCCGCCTCGCGCTGGCCTCTCTCTGTAGCGCCACGGCCAAGCCCTCGTCGCCGAGCGTCTCCTGCTTGTCCTGCGCCCCGTGTCTCCGTCTCCCGCCGCTGGTCGTCGGCGCCCCACCTTCCTCTCTGGCCACCTGCCGCCTGGACCATCCTCGGTAGCTCCTGCCTGCACCGCGGAAGCCCGATGTCCCCTTCAGCGTCGATCCCATCTCGGACTCCTTGCGTGTGTGTTCTCCTGTGTTTGTGTTTGGAGATGTTAGGGACAAACCAAGTACAAGTTGATCCGAGGCTGAAATGAAGACACTGATTCCAACTGTGTGAATCTAGTGTGGAAATGTTGATGCTATGTGAAAAACCGCAACCTCGACGAACAAGATCCACATGCACCCAGACAAACCCCAGGAACCACCGGCGCTTGAACCCGAGAGAACCACGCCGAGGACCTATGGTACCCGAATATCAACGTCAGGCCGGTACATCAAGACCTCCTTCATGGAACATCAAGGCCCCACTCCCGGAGTTCGAAGACCGATTCCGTCGAACCCCTCCGAGCCCCCATGATCGACGAACCCCATGTGTGACCCCTTTCCTCGAAGCCCTATTTTATAATAATATATATACTTGTTGCATATTAAATTGTTCATATTTGCATACATTGTGTGGGTTTGGGGGCTTATGCCGATTCACCTAAATTAAATATGAAGACATATGCGGGCGAATCTAGCCTAATATTGGTCTCATTTAAATTTGTGCATCGAACCGGTGATATAATTTTGCCTTGTTAAGACAACATTTAAATTGCGGGGTATCCAAACAATATGAACCATCAAATTAATTGTCGGGACCCAGGTTCCGCTTAATATTGTCTAATTGCCGTGCATCATTGCCATTTCATACGTCATACATGCATCATGCCCGATCTTCCGTCATAGTATTAAATATTGCATCCGGTGTTTCTGCTAGTGCTTTGCTTCTTCACGGATTAGGCCGATGAGTTGATGCGAGAGTCAATCTGATCTTCGGATCAACCTTCGGCAATGTTTTCAGGCGAGCATTCTTCCCCTTTCTACCTATTTTACTTTTATAGTCTTTATTTCCTCCTGTTGATCTATTGCTATCTGTGATGCGATGCTCTAGTTTTCGTACCCGGGATATCTCTTGCAGCCTTATATTGCCTTGAACACATCCTATTACCTGTTATTTGGTAGATAGTTGGACTTGCTTGTCGTAGTCGCTTTCTCAAGTGATGTCGCGTTGTCACATCCCAAGATTTTCCAAATCTTGTAATGTGAAAAATAAATGAATAAAATAAAACTTTGTTGATTTTCAGGATGAGAAGAAAGTTTTTGAATTCAATTGGGAACCTTCAAACCTATTTTGAACAAATAAATCCTAAAGGGATTCAAAAGAGATAAACAATTGATAAAGAAAAATTTAAATATTTGGAAATACTATTTTGAATCTTTTAATAAAAAGATTTGGTTTTCAAATGAAAAGGAAGGAATTTAAATAAGGATTATTTTATAAGCCAAATTAAAACTTGGCCAAGTCTTTGAAATAAAATATTTCTATTTGATAAAAATAGTAAGGGTTTATGTAAATAAAATAATAAGGATTTAATATCCAAGTTTATTAAAAATAAAGGTTACTATTTTTTATTAAACATCAAAACTTATTTATTTTAAACAAGTTTTCCAAGTGTTCTTTATTACCAAATAAAACCTACTGAAGTGGTTTTGAAAATATTTAAATTTCAAATGGAATTTTAAATAAATCAAATCCTATTTTGATTTAATAAACAAGGTCTATTTATTTAATTAATAATGGACCCTAAAATAAAATTATTAATTGATTTGGTTTTGGACTTTGGTTTATGTTAAATAGAACCAAAACTCAACACAAGTGTGGTGAATGTTTGAATTGATTTGAATGCTTGATTTGTTGTTTGAAATTTAAAACAGAAAATAGAAATAGAAAAAGGAAAAGATTACTGAACAAAAAAAAGGGATCAGACAGCAGCCCAACTCACCTGGCCCAGAAAGCCCAAACCCCAGCCCAGCTTCTTCCCACACGCAAAACATTTTTCACCTGAACCCGCACCCTCAAAGCGACTGACTGGTGGACCCCTCTCCCTGTCTCTCCTTCGCTAACGAAGCGGACCCACGCAGCCAGCTCACCCCCTTCTTCCTCAGGCGGGATCATTCCTGCCCAGAACGCCGGCGATCAGTTCGCGTTAACCACGGCTTTAACTCCCCCTATGACGACGCCTACTAAAGCTCTAGCACCTCCTCTCTCATTCCCCTCACGCGCCTCCCTCTCTCTGGCCCTAGGCTGCCTCAATTCGAGCTCGCACCGCCACTGCTCCGACAAGCATCCCCAGTAAATTCCGGCCGAACCTCGCCACCCCTTGCCTCCCTGAGCACACGACCGTGATCCCCACTCCCAGGCGCACCTGTCTGTGCCCTCCGTTCAACCGCGGGCACCCCTGAGCGTCGACTTCGACAACCTCTGACCACGCCGCCGCGTCTGCTACTTCTCCGACGACCCCCCTGGTAAGACAGACCGCCCAACGCCCTCTCGTTCATGCGCCTGCACTCGCCACACTCGGCTGCATCTAACCGTGTCCTCGTTTTGCTTCGGAGTGAACCACAGCGTCGCCCCCGACCACGACCAGAGCCGCCCGACGCTGTTCCCCACTCCGGCGAGCAATCCCGCTAGAACCAGAGCGCCCCTCGACGAGCTGGCCGTACCTTGAGCATCCCCACGTCACTGCGATCACGGTGAGCATCCCCACTTCGTTCCTTGCTTCCTGTAGCTGCCGTAGCGCCACCGCCTGACCGTGCGCTGCCGTCTGCCGCCGCGCAGCGCCGCCCGTTGTTGACCAAGCAGTAGCGTCCGTAGGATCTAGATCGGACGAACACGATAGAAGCTAGACGAAGGGGTAAGTAACATCTCAGCGCCGTGCGATCTGTTTAGATCCAACGGCTGTAGTTGCGGGATCCGTGCGAACCGGTATCGACCAGTAGTATTGCGCCGCGTGGCACCAGTTTGTTTAAAACAGAAATTTGAAATCAGATTTAGATGCAGATTTGAAACCCTTGTAACTTTTGATCCACACATCCAAAATTTGCAAACTTTATATCAATGGAATCAGTGGAACAAGACCTAGCCAACCATGCAATTTGTTTAGTAAAAATCCTCTGGTAAAATGTTTGTTTTTGCAGAAACATTTGTATACTTGTTTAGGTTATAAAAATTATTCAAAAATGTTTTTGAGGTTGAAATCTTTGCAAATTGGTTTGTGGTGAACCTACTGACCTTAGGAACCAACTTGTGGCTTTAAAAATGGATTTGGTGAAGATTAGGATTGAAAAATTGAATTAGCCTATTTCTAGCCAAATAAAAATATTGCTTTTGTTATGAAAATGATTTTGGAATAAAAACTTTGGGAAAATGATTTGAATCAAACCTACTGACCCTAAACACGAAGTTTTGAGAATTAACAACTTATTTGGTGAACAACATAAAGTTTTTGATTTGATAAAAACATTTTGCACCACATGAAATAATGAATGGATTTAAAAATGGTTTATAGATAAAACCCTTTTGCAAATGACTTTGCCACTTTAGAAAATGACCACTTTGTCCCTTACAAAGTTTAGAGCCTAGTAGAAACCACCTTTGCAAATAAAACTATCTTTTGCATGCTTGCATGCATGACTTAGTTTCTATGAATTTATGTGTGATGTTTTGTTTGATTGACATTGGTTGGAATGCTAGTTGATATTGTGTTTGCTTGATTGATTTGTAGTGAAGTTAGAAAAGTGTGAAACTAGCAAGATCAAGAAGTGAACCATCATTCCTTACCAAAAATGCAAGTGACACTATCATCTAAAGTCCTAATATTTTCATTATACTTAGTGGATTTTGAAAACATGCATGAAAAGAATTTCTATACTTATGCTATGCTAAATCCTAATAGGATACCTTATATATTCCTTAGTGAAAACAATGTAGTTGTAAAATGCTTAGCCATGCTAAATATTTTGAGAAGAGATACATGTTGAGATTTTATGAAGTTGAGAAAAGACTTGTGTTTTATATAATAAAACAAGGACTCAATGAACCACCTGGGTGGACAAGGATACTTTGAGTTTTGGACAAGGTGGCAACAAAAGGAACCATGTCTATGGAAATCTCTTTGTGTTGTGCACCAAAATAAAACCACCCAGGAACTTAGAGATTGAACATGTTTCTCCAATTGTGGCTTTCGTGTACAACCACATGCTACATATGGCTCTGGCTTGGTCAACTACATTAGGAAGACCCATGCATTGTCTTCAGGTCACTGAAAATGAGGGAACTCGAAACCCTACATGGGTGTCTGAAGACAAGCTAGCAATGGTGTATGGGAGGACCCTCTGGAAAGACTTCGTCACATTCTCAATCTGCCAGTACTCCATCTTGGTGAGTACCTATCCAGCGGCCACTGGTGGCAACAAGATGAGGGTGTGTCATGTGGGTCAAGTGTACAACTTCTGCAGAAGATGAAAATTCTAAGTACTTAGCCGTGTCCCCGGTTATGGACAATACTGAGCAACTAAAGCTTGAAGCTATGGGAAATCTCGACATTCCAATTTCTAAAAGAAAAACTTTAAAGTAACAACAAAAGACTTGAAGCACTTGGGGGTACCAAGGAGCTCAAGAGATTTGGATAAAAACTTGAAGCACTTGGGGATTTACCAAGGAGCTCAAGAGATTTTGATAAAAAACTTGAAGTACTTGGGGTGTACCAAGGAGCTCAAGAGATTTTTACAAAGACACTTGGTGGATTCCAAGGAGTTCAGAAAGAGGTGACAAAAGATCAAAACCATTTTGAAAAGATAGGATAAATTATTGCTTTCTGCAAATGAGCCTAAAACCCTACTTAGCCAAATATGCATGTAATGATAGGATCCACTTATATTTTACATAGTAGTGAAACTTGGCAATACAATTCAAATGTATTGACCCTTGTGGCTGTAACTTGTTATGTTGCAGGTTTTGTTTGATATTAGTGAAGTTGAATGATTAGGATTACAAAGTCTACAACCAACATGTTTGCCTGTGGCACTTTGAAGATGAAGGACCCCATGCTTATAGATTTTCTGCTGCAATGTAATGTAATAGCCAATGAGCTATGTAAGATGTAATAAAATTATGTTATTCCTGGTTATAAAGTTATATTATGACCTTTGTTTCTTGATATTACATCTTAACTGTGGATTCTAGCTATTGATCCAGGGACTAGCATTGTAAACACAGGGATCTCTACCTTATGAAAAGGTTGGGACCCTTACACGCGTGTTGTCAAGTACCACAGTTGTTGGAGAAATGCCTTATGCTTTATGTTGGAGATGCTCATGGCTTTAATTATCGTTTAATAACTAAAATTGAAGTAGCTAAATAATGCAGAGGCAAGGTGGGCAATAGATGTTATTTGGTTTTTAACCGTCCACTTTTGTCCCGTAGGACCCCGAGTTCTTGACACCTGTTCCGAGATCGAGCGCGCTAACCACAGGTGGGGTGTGTGGGCACCCTATCGATTAGTACCTGGTTTGAAAGTACTGTACCGGGGGCCACAAAGTAGTTTGGGGCTTTATTACTATCTTGTACTTATGCCATGATTTACTGCTTTATTTACTATTGCGCGTGGAGCGCTTGTACTGTTTTGGAACCCCGTGCCATGTTTTCGCGGTATCGACAAGCCCAGTCACACTTTCGGGTTCCCAGTCGTTTACAGTCGTCGTCACAAACCCTGGGTCCGTCTCGGAGACCGGCCGACTTCGTTACGGGTAGCTTAGTGGGGTGGCCCCCATGTGCTTGCTTTGGGTCTAGGAAACATCGTGTCCGAAACCCCGTCGACATACCGTTGGGTGTATGTTTTGTGATCTTGTGCCTACCTGATCTGACAACAAGGGTGTAGGTGCGTGTGAAAACTTTGGTGCACCCCTGCAGGGTTAAATCTTTTCGAGAAGCCATGTCCGCGGTTATGGACGACTTGGAGCACAGTTCTCGATCATAGACAACTATAAATAAAGTTTACTATTATAATTCGACTTGTATCTGATATGACTAGTAATCAGCTTCACTACAACGGAATGGATAAATAAAAGTACCAACAACTGCTGGGTTTGGGATATCTCATGATAATTGTATCTGACTAGTAAGTGTCGCAACTAAAACGGAATGGTTAACTAAAAGTGCCCACTGCTTATTATATCAGGATGACTATCTATACCTGACTAGTAATTGCTGCAACGATAACTGAATAAATAAAACTGCCAACTGTGTGAGCTCCTCGGTGGACTTCCTCGTTTGGTCTCGAGGGGGAAATACCAGGATGTGTATGCTTGGTGATAGTTTCAGCTTGGATCCGAATAGGTCTTTCTTATCCCTATCTGATAGCCGCCAGTTGTATTGAGTCTCTATAGGTTGTTTAGTGCATGCTGCGCTGCCGCTTCAGTCCACCATACCTATGTAGGCGAGGACCGCCGAATTCTAGTCTCGCCGTGTACTGGCCTCAGTACTGACCGCTCTCTTTTTCCTTTGCCCTTTGTCGGCACCCCTTTTGTTAAGCAGGTTTTGAGATCGACGTCGTTAGCAGGGTTTCCCTTCCGGCTTGGCCTGGGCAGGGTTATGGACGCCATTGGTTATTCTCCAGGGCTCTTAGCTCAATTTGCATCTTGTCCGTACTCGGACGCTGTATCGTTTTCAAGGTGATTTGGATCTTTGTATTGTAAATCTGTATTCTTGACTCTTTGAGTCGTTGTAGTATATATCCGTTATGTGGGTTCCATCGAGGACTATTGTGTAATGATATTACTTCGTTTTGCACCCGCACGCAAGTGCCTGGTGGGCACCTTTGAATCGTTTCTATGCGGGTTTGGCGGGAATCGTTGAAACTTGCATAGGGCCGATTCTGAGGGTGTTACACCTCTCCTTCTCCATCTCCACAACTTCATGTTCAGTCTTACCATTCAGCAGTGCCAAGTTTTGCTCCATCACCTTCTTCTAAGAATCATCCACAAACCTACCCACATCAGCCATCAGGCTTGCATATTTCTTTTCAGCCTTTGTCTTCTCCTCAGCTAGTTGAGATAGCAGCTTGCCATTCTCCACCCTCTCTTCAATTCTGCAAGTGTTGGCATCATCATACATGGACCAGAGCTTTGCCAAAGCATTCTGCAAGGCATCTGGCCAATCTTGGTCATCTACCCAAGATATAAAACCACAGTTCAAGGCATCCTACAAATAAAAATGCACATAAATTCAGTGCATACAATTCAAAGCTTTTTTCAAAACACAAATCAAATCACATGAAATTGGCAGACAATATGAGCATATGGAGCCAATGTATGCATATGAAATGCATATGACAATATAAGCATATGGAGCCAATGTATGCATATGAAATGCATATGACAATATAAGCATATGAAATGCATATGACCATATGGAGCCAATGTACATCTTATTGGCACACAATATAAGCATATGCACATTGTTGATCATATTAGAATATGAGAAATTACAAGCAGGAGCTACACATTGTGAATCATATTAGTATATGAGAAATTACAAGCAGTGCATGAACATCTTATTGGCACACAATATAAGCATATGCACAATAAAAGCATTGGTAGGCAGAAAACTCACATTCTCAATAGGGCACATGTAAAATCTTTGACCTGTGTTTGTGCCTTCAAATGCAACACATCTCTTTGGCTCCAGATTATGCCCAGAACACCTTTCTGAGCACCCCCTGGCAATCCCATTGAAATTAGGATCATCGCATTGATCTGGAGCATAATCTATCGCCATGAACTCCTAATCAAACATACACACTGAATCATGAGCGTAGTCTATCGTCAATCGAACAAATTCGAGCAAAAATCATGGCTTCCCCAAATTGCTATGAACCCTAACCCTAGAGAGAGAGAGAGGAACTTACCCCGAGCGCCGACTGACTGGAACTTTCCCCGTCGTTCCAGCTAGGCATCGCGGCGAGGAGGCGGCGGAGCTGAGGCAGAAGAAGCGGCGCTGGACGACGGCGGAGGCGAGGCAGAAGGTGGCAGAAGAGGCATGCGACGTGGGAAGACAGGGCACCGCGTGGTGCGGTCGAGTGTATGTGTCTTAACTGCCCTACACCACAACTACGTGCCAAAATACAGGAATTCGTAGGAGGTTTTCTGCAAATGGACGCGCCAGGTTGAAGAGATGACATGGCACCACCGTGGCATACACGTGTTAGCTGCACGGCGTTTTGTACCCATTCCAATCCGCATGTATACTTTTTATACCCTCTGGCCCATTTTGCAACTAGTTGTATGCGTTTGCTCTTTGTGTGCAACTATTTGTACCCCAGTGCTAATACCTCCTCATTTACAACTATTCATCCCAGAACCTTTCTACATGCACAGCACAGAAGCTCATTGATAGCAGATGTACTACTACGCTTTTGTTCCTCGTCATTCTAGCAAAGAAGAGAGAGATCAAAGATACTGGCTCTGTTACACTGAACCGAGATGACGACACAATGCTTTTACAGCGACCGCTACCAATACGCAACAAACAAGATACAGCATATACGACTGCTCCAGTGATCGGTGATCCAGGACCTGTGCCTGCTGCTGCTGCTTCTTCTTCTTCTTCTTCCTGTTCCTGTTTTTGTTCCTGTTCTTCTTCTTTTGAGCCTCCACGGAGTTACTGCTCCCATCTGTATCAAAAACATAGTTATGACTCAATTCTTTGGGGGATATAGCCTTGGTTGCCCTTTTCTTACGAATTACATCAGTGTACCATAAGCCAAAAGCACAGTTGCCAAAGGTCCTGGTAAAATGGTGTCCCAGGATAAACACAGGTTGGACACGAGTCATGGCAAAAAAGGACCAGCAATGTGCAGGCCCGGTCATAAATTTTTTAGGGCCCGGGGCAAAACTTGAAAATGGGCCTCTCCGCAGAATACAATAATAACATTTAATATCATATATATAAATATAATATGTAAAGCCATTCAAAGTGCATCCAAAACACATAATTGATACAATATATAGCAATCCATTCATATTGTGTTATTTTTCTTCACATAGTTAGATGCAAACTCACTAGCAATTGTATAATATTTTTTTGGTTCAGATGGGTGGAAACTCTGAATGCATGGAACCCAAGCTTCACGGTCTAAAAAATCATCACCTTTTTTATTCTAAATTTCTAGAGGAATATAGAAGTACATATAGATGTCTAGTATATAAGTATATATTATATTGAATATGTTTTTATCTCCCCGCAGAAACAAATTAAATATTTTTTTTCGTGACCTACATAAAAAAGACAATGTGCAGATCAAAATAAAAAATTAATGCCTATTTAAAGTCATAATTTTTTATTTTTGTGTAGCTCAAATACTATGTATTTTCACGCTTAGATATTTATATATATCTTATCTTCATGCATGTATCTATGTAAAGACATCCATACTTATAACATACAAGTTTTCATTTTTCTAAACACCTTGGCGTGACTTGCCGCATGCCTGTCACCTTCTAATGGGCACGCAAAGGGACCTGGCCCTATCAGATCCGATGTGCTGTGCCTAGCTATGTTTATATGGTAGCGTGTCATTGGGAAAACGAGACAGGAAAATGTGTTGATCCTCTGCTGCTATATATGCTGGATCGATCTGGCCATGATCTAACCCACTGGCACTTTTTTTTTGAGGATAACCGACCGTCACTTTGTAGCAAAACAACCAAGAAAAGCCTTTCTAAGGGAACGAAGAAAAGTCCCAACCTAATAGAAGAGAAAAGGGTCCAACTCTTAGCCCACACAGGGAGGGGGGATCCTACTTAGTCAACCGCACGATAGAGAAACATAATACCTCACTTTCTCTAATGGCGGCGCCAATGCTGCTCCCCTCGCCACAGATCTAGCCGGGCCCTCTGGCATCTGGGGCCCGGGGCAGCCGCCCCTCTTGGCCAATGTGATGCTCAAAGGACATGTTGGCTCTAGCTCCGTAGTGGATTTCATGATAGTTTTGGTATTTCATGCTGCATAAGTCACTTGAGGTTGTCTAGTTGTTGATAGTTTGATACTTTAATTTGGTTCATGGAACAGATTCAAAAAAAAATCGCTGTTTTTTCCTGTTTGGTTAAAGGAATGGGTAAGTCAGATCATAAAATGATTGTTGAATATAAATACACCGCCTAGCCTTTTCCATCAGATCGGTCTTTTGGGATAATTGGCTAGTGCATAAATCCTTTATGGTATCAGAGCCAAGAGGTCTTGAGTTCAAGACCCTGCTCAGGCAGAATTTTAAAAAGAAAAAGAAAAAAAAGATTCTATGGCCTACTCCTATCCCACGCTAAGGACTAAAATAGCCTAGACGCGAGGGGAGTGTTGAATATAAATACACCGCCTAGCATTTTCCATCAGATCGGTCTTTCGGGATAATTGGCTAGTGCATAAATTTTTTAATGATCACATGATTCACCTTGACTATCCTTGAAAGATATTAACAGCTATTTCACCTTGTATACTTGCATCTGACCAGACCATGAAACATAAACACAATTGAGTTACAAGATATGTGCTGCGTGTGTTCATGAACCCCGAGCTGCCTACATGCGTGACAGACAGGGTCCATGCTGGTGGCACATTTTTTAGTATGGGCTTCGGTCTCCTGTGTGTTGCTAATGCATCAGCATGTATGAACCAATGCATGGAAAGACCTGGTTGTGTTTTAAGATTAATGAACAATAGCTAAGGTTAAGGTTAATGAACACGAACAGTCCAATGTCAATACTGAAACCATGAAACGTTTTCCTTTTTCACATCTAACCAACAGACAACCAATAATTCAAAACCTAGCAGCATTGTTGGTTAAAATACAGCATGGGGATAATGAAGGAATTAGAATCACCTGCTGGGGACATGTTGAGATATTTGGGGAAGACACATGGACGGTATATTGTAATATCGTACACTCCAGTAGAAAAAGGGGCCATTGCTTCCACAGCCTCACGTTCCATGTCAATTGCGATGACCCAGGCAGTGTCTTCTTTATCATCCACCTTGGCCATCATGTAAACAATATCGTCATCGTCTACGCTCGGGACCAGGGTATGGAGATCCAGTCTCCTCAATTCCAATCGCTGGATCTCGTCATCCCGTCGTAGCTCAGGCAATAGAGCAGAATAACTTTGGTCAACCGAGATATTATCAACATCGACTGTGGAGCGCCGGCACCAGTGATTGTTGTTGTCAGAGATGTTCCTATTCCACATGGTGGCTCTCCAACCTTGACCGCTGGTCATCCTAGCAGGGTCATCGAAATCTATCTCGACGAATTTCAGGAGATCATCGCAGCAGGCGAAATTGCAATAATATTCATCGGGTAGGTAAGGGATACCATCCTCGTCCATGAAGCGAACCCTGTCAGGGAAAGGGATAAATCTCATGATAGGGTGTCCGTGGAAGAGGTTCTGAAGAAGGAGAATACCACTCTCGAGATCAGCCCAGCCCATCGAGTCTCCTCCGATAGCGATCTGCATTAACAAGCCATGATGGCCGCACAATGACTTCTCAGACTCGGATAGGTGCTGCAACGACACCATGTTCCTCCTCCAAGCCCGCGTTTCAGATGAGAAGATGGAGGCATGGAACTGCCAACCGACATCTTCGGACATCCACTGGCGCTCCAGGAAGGCCACGGCGTAGTGCTCGCCACCACGGGGCAAGAGGGCGTATGGGTTCTGTTGGAAGGGTCCGGTGATTGGGTACGGGAGCAGCTGCAGCGATTGCTTCCCTGCAGGGCCGGCCGTGTAGACGAAGTGGCCGGTGTTGCGCAGGACAGTGACGGTAAACAGGACGAAGGAGGCCTCGGTGCAGATGAGCATGGGCGGGTCCATGTCGTCGTCGAAGTGGGAGGCGTCGAGGCCGGGGCAGTTGACGGAGAAATAGGAGACGCCCGGCGGGTCGACGAGCCAGAAGGATACCTCGACGAGGTGGCCCTCCCTCGTCTCGCACTCGGCTGTGGTCGCGTTCCGGAGCCTTGAGATGCGCGGCATCTTGCAGAGTATGACCCGGTCGGGAAATCCGGCGCGCGGGGAGGTGGATCCGGCGGACATCAGGGTGGAAGGGTCGAAGGAGAAGGTGGAGGGTGCCATGCAATCTAGATTACCGAGATCGACGCAGCAAAGCTAGGGCAAAATCTGGGGGACGGATTGCCCTTTGGAAGACCGAATTGGTCAGGTTGATGGTTGCGCGACTTCTGAGTAGCGACTCGGCGGGCGATGCACTGCAGGGTAGGGTTCCAACGGCAACCCGTATAAGCCCACGAAAATATTAGACCGGGCCTGGTTTTTGGATCACATTGTCCGCGGACACTGATTCAAACGTACAGTTCATATACGGTCCTTTTTTTTCGTTTTTTCCTCTCATCTTCGAGAGATAGAGTTCTCCCGGCGACTCCTTGTCGACGGTGAGATTTTTCCCTTCTCCTGCCTATAGAGAGACGCGGCGGTGGACTACTAGGGCAGGTTTGGGGGATCCCTAAGCCTGTGTTAGTCTGCGTATTGCCTGTCTTCCATAGGGTTCGGGAGTACACCATATTCTGAAGGTTTTTTTAGGGTTTGGGCGATGGGGGCAGATCTGATGGCAGATCTGGGGATTGGAGAAGAAGAGCTAGATGATGTTATCTACGAGGATGAGGGGCTTTCACCCAGGGGGTGGGCCCATGTAGAGCCGAGTGGGGGCAGTGGCCCTCACTCAATTTTTTGAATTCTAGTGTAATTCATTTATATTTGGAAGGAAATGCTTCTAAAAAGGTTAAAATTATACTAGGAATGCCCCCACTCATCTAAACTGCCCCACTGAATTTTTTGGCTGGGTCCGCCCACCCGATGATCTGCCCAAGTGGCTAGTTGTGGCGAAGGTGTGTATGAAGACGGAGTATAGTCAAAGCTAGTTCTTTGGGAATATGAGATCGTCTTGGAGTTTGGCTCAAGATGTCAAGTTCAAAGAAATTGAGAAGAATTCTATATTCTACAATTTTTCTGCTTGGGTGATTGGGAGAGAGTAATGGATGGGGGCCCTTGGAACTTTAGAAACTTTCGTGTGTGCATAGAGCCCTATGATAGGCTCACAAAACCTAGTCTGATTGAACTCAATTCAATAGTTGTCTGGGCTTAGATACATAATCTTTCAGTATCCTATAGACCTCTAGCAAATAATCTGGCAAGCATAATTTGAGAGTTTAAAGATGTAGAACCGGAGTCAATGGATTTCTTTAGAAATTACTGCAGGATGCATGTGAAGATTGATGTCCGAAAGCCTCTACAGAGAATTGTTTCAATGTCGAGGAGAGGGAAGAGAGATTTATTTAAGGTGAGGTATGAGATAATTCCTAACTGGTGTGAGGTGTGTGGCCTTCTAGACCACGTCTATAAGGAACATGGCAATGGAATACATGGTGAACAAGATCGAAAATATCCACCATGGTTACTTGTTGAACCTGTTGGCCGTGGGAGGGGCCGCGGCCATGGTAGTTTTGGTGGGAGAGCTGGTCGTTCTGGCCTGATATGTCGTAAACATATCTATATTTTTTTATGTTTCATGTTTGTTTAGTATCCATTTTGCTTTGCTTTGTCTATAATTTGAGGTATTTTTATACATTTTTTAGGACTAACCTATTAACAAGATGCCGCAGTGCCAGTTGCTTGTTTTCGGTTTCAGAAAAGCTAGTAAGCAATTATTCTCGGAATTGGACGGGACAAAAGTCAAAGTCAATATTTTACCGAGGAGAACACAGAGAAGAAGTAGGGAGTCATAGGGTGGCACCCACCACCCAGCGTGGGCCAAGCGTGGTCGCGCTGGTCGGGTGGGCCTGGCCGCCTCCCTGCCTCACCTCTTTGCCTATATAAACCCCCCGATGCCAAAACCTTAAGCACCCGATCAGATCTCTACGAAACAGTCTGTAGCCGCTGCCACGATCGTCCCTAGATCGGGGGGATCTGAAGCTCTTCCCGGCATCCTGCCGGAGGGGAGAGATCATCCCGGAGGCCTTCTTCATCACCATGTCAGCCTCCGGTATGATGCGTGAGTAGTTCACCCTTGGACTATGGGTCCATACAGTAGCTAGATGGTTGTTTCTCCTCCTTTGTGCTATCATGTTTAGATCTTGTGAGCTCCGTTCATGATCAAGATCATCTAGTTGTAATCATGCATGTTACGTTTGTGGGGATTCGATGGATATTGAGATACTATGTCAGATTGATTATTGATTCTATCATGTCTTATGATTATTGATTCTATCATGTTTGTGTTGTTTGAGATCTTTCATGCTCTCCGTTTCTAGTAGCTATCTTGGCCAAGTATATGCTAGTTACTCCAAGAGGGAGTATTTATGCTCGATAGTGGGTTCATGCCTCTATTGAATCTGGAAAAGTGACAGAAATCTCTAAGCTTGTAGATGTGTTGTTGCCACTAGGGAGAAAACAACAATCTCTTGTTCATGGAACAATTGTATTGTTTATTTACACACATTGCTTAATGCAGTTATCCGTTGCTTGCAACTTAATATTGGAGGGGGTTCGGATGATAACCTGAAGGTGGATTATTATTCATAGATGTAGTTGGATGGCGGTCTATGTATATTGTTGTAATGCCCAATCAAATATCATAGGATCATGAATGTCTAGTATTTTCATTGTTATTCCTTGCTCAGTTCCTGTTAATTGCCCCGCTGTAATTTGTTTACCCAGCATATTATGTTATTTATCTTAAGGAGGACACCTCTAGTGAACTGTGGACCCCGGTCCAACCTTTACCATTGTTACATCATCCACTGTTACTATTTACTTTCTACGAGCAACCATTACCTTCCACACCATACGTTTAATCTTTTGTTTTTAGCAAACCAGTGAGATTGACAACCTAACTGTAAGTTGGGGCAAAGTCTTGAGTTTGTGTTGTGCAGGATTCCAAGTTGTTAGCAAGACCTTGGAGTTGTTTCCTTGCTCCTACTGGTTCGATAACCTTGGTTTCATAACTGAGGGAAAACTTACTGCCGTGCTCATCATACCTCCTCTTGGGGTCTCCCAACGAATCTCTACTATTGAGCCACGCCAAGGATTTTTCTGGCGCTATTGCCGGAGAGTTAAGGACAGCTTCACAAGGGGAGTCCTTCACAACCATTCTCTTTACTTTGTTTTTGTTTTGCTTTGTTTTGCTTGATTGTTTTTATCAAAAATTCCAAAAAAATTAGTTTCGTTTGGTTTTCCTTCTCTTTTCAAAAACACAAAAATTTAGTTCCTACTCTAGTTGCTGCTTCTGCTGTTGGTTTGCTCCACCCTTGCAAAAATGAATTATGTTGAGAACACCAAGTTGTGTGACTTCACTAGCACAAACAACAATGATTTACTAAGTACACCTATTTCTCCACATGCTCCTAATGCTACCTTTTATGAAATTAAGACTTCTTTGTTGAATCTTGTTACGAAAGAGCAATTTTCTAGAGCTAGTTCTGATGATGATGCTACCCACCTTAATAACTTTGTTGAACTTTGTGAGATGGAAAAATATAAGGTTGTATATGGAGATATTATTAAGGTCAAATTGTTTCCTTTCTCCTTGATAGGAAAAGCTAAAGAATGGTTGCTATCCTTTCCTAGAAATAGTATTGATTCTTCGATTAAATGCAAATATGATTTTATTAGAAAAGACTATCCTCCTGCTAAGATTATATTTATGAGAAGTGAAATAATGAAATTTAAAAAACTTGATAATGAACATGTTGCTCAAGCTTGGGAAAGAATGAAATATTTGGTAAAGAATTGTCCCACTCATGGACTGACTGCTTGGATGATTATCCAAAAAAATTATGCAGGGTTAAACTTCTCTTCAAGAAATCTATTGGATTCTATTGCTGGAGGTACCTTTATGACCATTGCTTTGGGTGCTGCAACAAAGATCCTTAATAATATGATGGTCAACTATTTTGAATGACACACTGAGAGAGCTCCACATGGTAAGAAGGTAAATTTTGTTGAAGGAACCTCCTCCTTGTGTGATAAAATTGATGTTATCATGGCTATGCTTGTTAATGGAAAAGCTCATATTGATCCAAATAATGTTCCTTTAGCCTCTTTTGTTGCTCAAGAAGAGCAAGTTGATGTGAAATTCATAAGAAATGACAATTTCAACAACAGTGCCTATAGGAATAATTTTGGTAATAATAATTATAGGCCATATCCTCCCAATAATGGTAATACTTATGGAAATTCCTACAACAACAATAGAAGTGCTCCCTCTGAACTTGAAGTTATTCTTAAATACTTTATTAGTAAACAAAATACTTTCAATAATACTGTGGAGGAAAAGCTTTTGAATGTTGAGAAAAATATTTCATCTTTGTCTAAAGCACAATCCTCTTTGATTAATAAAATGGTTGCTAAACCTGAAACTTTGGAAAGTACCTTTGCTGCTACTCATTCCATACAAGTTACTATTGATGAAAATGTTAGACTGTTAGCTAGATTACATGGTAAGTGGGAAACAGAAGCTGAAATTGCTAGAAACAATAGTATTTGTACTATTACCACCACCAATATTGATGCTAGCAAACCACAAGAAATCCCCATTTCTCCTACAACAATGCCTAAACCCAATAAGTCTACTACCTGTGATGCTAAGTTTGATTTTGATCTTGATGGTTGCAATATTTTTGAAGTGATTATGTTCCTACAAAAGCTTTCTAGAAGTCCTAATGCTAGTGTTATGAATATGAATTTCACCAAACACATTACAGATGCTCTCATTAAAATTAAGGAAGAGAAATTGAAACACAAAGCTTCTATTCCTAGGAAAGTAGAAGATATTTGGAAACCCATCACTAATATGCAAGTGAATGACTTTGATCTCAAAGCTTCATGTGACCTTGGTTCTAGTGTCTCTATTATGCCTAGAAAGATTTATGAAATACTTAATTTGCCACCTTTGGAAGATTGCTATTTAGATGTCCCACTTGATGATAATGCTAAGAAGAAACTCATGGGGAGTGTTAATGATGTTCTTATTATGGTTAACAATGCCTATGTCCCTATTGATTTCTATGTTTTGGATGTTGAATGCAATGCTTCTTGTCCTATTACTTTGGGAAGACCTTTTCTTAGAACTGTTGGTGCCATCATTGATATTAAAGAAGGCACCATTAAATATAAATTTCCACTCAATAAAGTTATTGAACACTTCCCTATGAGGAGATAGAAGTTACCTTTTCCTCCTCCTTTGAAAGCAAAATTTGATGTTAATGCTTCTTCATTTGAAAATACTTGATTCTTCCTTCTTGTGCCTAACATAAAGGCGTTAAAGAAAAGTACTTCTTGGGAGATAACCCAATAGTTTTCTTGAGTATTAGAAGTTATTACTTCTGTAATAAACTCTCCTTATCCTTTTTATTTGATTTTTGTGCCAAGAATAACCTCTAATGAGAGGGAAGTAAGATTTGGGGAAGTTGCTGTCCCGAAACAGATTTTTATGCTTCACCGTAAAAATTCGTCAAAAATCTCTGTATGTCGGATTCAGCTGTAATTTTCTTAATAAATCCCCCAGGTTGTTAGAGAACTTTTGTTATCTTAACACGTTTTGATTTGAGCAACATAAGGTCTTCGAAAAAATCAGTTTTTACATGCTGGTCTGTTTTGACAGATTTCTGTCATTATTTGCATTTGTCTCCTATCGATTTCTTTTTGAGTTATCTTTGGTAAATTGAGATTTTTAAAGGAAATTCCTATAGTAGCTTGTGTTTTTAATGAAAGTTTTTATTTTTTGAAAAAAAACCCAAAGGTTAATTACTTTTGAATGCACTAATGTTTCTAATGAAGATTGTGTGAAGTTTTGTATGAAGGAAATTTTCAGGTGTAGGGGAAGAATGATATAATGAGATGAAGAATGGACAAAATCTCAAGCTTGGGGATGCCATCCCATGTCACCCCAAGAAATATTCAATAGGTACAAGCTTCAAAGCTTGGGGATGCCCAAGGAATCCCCTTCTTCATCAATAAAAATCTCAGGTCTCTTTCTAGACACTTCATTTTTATTGTTTCATGCACTTTTGTGTTATTCTTGGAGCGTCTTAGTTTTTTTTTTGGTTTTTGTTTTCTTAGTTTGCTTGAATAAAGTATTTGTACCCCTGCTCTCGCTGTGTTGTTTCAAAAAAGTTGATTGGTGTTGGAAAATAGTAGAAAGTTTCATGCTTATAGTGATACAAAAGGGAGCATGTTTTGACTGTGGCTTAGACTTTATCATGTCATGCTAGATGTTGTTTTGACTTTATGCTTAGTGATTATTGCTGTAGCATGACTTGTTCCAAACAATTGAGATTTCTTAATGTGCCTTGAAAGAATCATGCGTTGTTTTAGCATACAAAAGCATAGTATTGTGGTATTCTTCTTTGATGCTTTGTTTGGGTTGACTTGGCACATGCTCACACCATGTGTCCTTAAGGAATGGAGTTAACACTACTCGAATCCACGGAGACATCTTTCAACAGTAGCACATGAACCAGAGAAGGTTACTTCTAGCATTCAGAACTCATACTTCGAAATGACACGAAGATGATTCTCAAAAGTTTCCAACATTAAGGTTAGTTGTTCCATATGGATATTGTCTAGCATGGAGGATATAAGAATGTCATTGATGGGCTCAACAACAAACTTATCAGGACACTCCAAGAAGATGGACTCATATGTTGCGTGAACAAGGCAAAAATACTGGTCAGATCAAAGGACACGAAGATGTACTCAAGTGAAACATCACAAGTAGAACACCATCAAGATAGTCCTTGGAACTGAGTTTGATTTGACAATAACCCAAATCAAATCAAAGGTGGGAAAGATAACATATCCACAAAGGAAATACTATCTTTCTTCAACACAAACAAAACTAGACATCCCTTTACGAAGGAACTGAGTCGATTAGAAATTTTGTCTTACAACTCTCCAAATTGTTGTTTAAGCTCAACCAACTAGTTCAGGGGTATCCAGTACTGATCCTTGGAGAAAGGAGTAGTTCAGAGAACTTTCTTGCTCAAGAACTTGACAACACGGTCATGTGGCAACATGGCAACACTTCTAGTAGACAACTAGAATATCACGAACCACCGATATGTAACTTAGTTCGGGAGAAAACTTGCTTAGTAAGGCAAGAAGACACAGTCTTAGATCTTCGGCACAAGCCTAACTCTTTTACTGAAGAAAGTGCACAAGAATAGCGAACTTGGTAGCACAGTCAAAGTTCGCTTAGTGATAGGATTAACCAATCACGCTAAGAATGACACAAATGTCCTTAGAGTTCAAAACAATAATAATTGCTAAGTATATCAGATGGCCACATTATTACGCACACGCATCATTCACGAGCGAGGAAAGAGTGTGATACTTTAAGGTAGCTAAATATGTGTGGGAGTATCACTTTGTTAAGAGGGTCATGAAACTTAGCACAAGCTCTTAGTATGAAAGAGTGTGATACTTTAAGGTAGAACAGACAGAAGACAAGCATTGCCTCTAGATCTACGGATTACAACACTTTCACCTGGTCCAATATATGACGAGGTACTGGAGTTTTTTTCTCCTAGACATTCCGAAATGGTTTGTCATGACGGACCACAAGAGTATCTTGCATCAGAAGATACCAATGCATATTTACTACTTGGCTACCAACTGGTAAGCAAAGGTTGGAAAAACAACAAGGGAGAAAGAACATGCTCAGGATGGAATCTCGAGATGTGGATGCATAAGTCAACAATCTTCCAAAAACCAATGCAGAGAAAGAGTAAGGTGTGGCAGAGTCACGAGTATAGATGCGAGACTCTCTAGGAGTACTATTGTCATGATCTATTTGGTTCCATTAAAGAACATCTGCCATAGAATGTGGTAGGGAAGTCCTTAGCTGTCACAACTCAATAACGACAATAACCACAAGCTTGAAGGCTACAATTGTAATACCAGTGATACGTCCAATTTGTATCACCATTCTATATCATAATTTGCCTCTATTCATTGATATATTTCATATTAAGAGGTGTTACTTATGTCTTTTCATCTGATTTTTCATGTTGGATGATTCTTGGAGGATGAACTACCGGAGTCAGGATTCTAATGGAAAAAGAGGTGTTTCGAGGCAATTTCGTGAAGCTCATAAGAATACTAGAAAAGTTACAGAAAATAATATTTCCCAGAAGACGAAGGAAGCTAGAAGGGGAGGCGGAGATGGGCCACAGGGGGCCCACACCCCCCAGGCGCGAGCCACCCTTACCCCGCGCCTACAGGGGGTGTGTCCCACCTGGCCGGCCTTCAGCTCTTCCCTCTCGCCTATATCTTCTCCTCGAAACCCTAAGATATGGGGAGGGACCACAGAAAGATTCCGCCGCCTCTTCGGGGCGGAAAACACCGAGAGAGAAAGAGCTCTCCGGCAGACAGATTTCTACCGAGGAAATTCCTTCCCGGAGAGGGGAGATCATCGCCATCAACACCATCATCAAGATAGACTTCATCGGGATCATCATCATCATCCACACCATCATCTCCACCAGCACCATCATCACCACTCCATCCCGCTGTAAAATTGTGTTATACTTGCATAGTTCTTAGGGGAAAGTTTCCCGATGTTGATTACTATTGTAGTTGATGCTTGTGAGTGGAACCATTGGATTATTGTTTATGTTCAGATTCTTATCCATCACCATATCATCTTTGATCTTGATCTGTATGATGTCATGTGAGTAGTTCGTTTAGTTCTTGAGGACATGGCAGAAGTCATGTTGTTAGTAGTGGACTTGTGTTGAGATATTATTCAATGGTTTAGTATTTAAGTTATGGTGTTATTCTTCTAGTGGTGTCATGTGAACGTCGACTACATGATACTTCACCATTTATGGGCCTAGGGGAATGCATTGTGTATTTGGCTACTAATTTTGGGGTTGCCAGAGTGACAGAAACCGGAACCCCCGTTCGGACACCATTGCACAAGGGAGCATAGGATCTCAGAGTTTAAGGCTGTGGTTAGGTTTTTACCTTAATTTCTTTGTTGTAGTTGCGGATGCTTGCAGGGGGTTCAATCACAAGTATGTATTTGTCCAAGTAAGGTCGGTACATTAGCACGGGTTCACCCACACAACACTTGCAATACCAAATAAGGGTACTTAGCTATATGAAGCGAAAGCACTTGACAGAATTCCCATGTGTCCTCGAGAACGTTTGGTCCTTATAAGTATCTCCACCGGCTTGTACTTTCCTAAGAAAGGATTGGGCCACTTGCTGCAATTTTTCATTGTCTTTATTACTTGCACTTTGTTTCTTTGCTTTATCAGAAAACCCCTAAAAATCTGTTTGCTAAGTATTTACAGAGATTTCCTGCTCCATACCACCAGTCAACACCTTCTGCTCCTCGTTGGGACCAACACTCCTATTTATCAAAAGTACTACGATACACCCCCTATACTTGTGGGTCATTAAGACTATTTTCTGATGTCGTTGTGGGGGAGTGAAGCGCTATTGAAGAGTGGAACTGGTAAATGAAACTTCTACTGTGAGTATTGTTTTTTATTTCTGTTTGTTACTTTGTTTCCAATATGGATAACCCATTTGGTTTTCTTTTTGGGAAAACTACTACCACTGTTAGGGTAGTAGATGAACCACCACCTGTTGAGATAGATCCTTTTAAGATACCTACAAGTATTGTTGATCGTGTTATGGATAATTATTATTTAGGGGATGGAACTGTCCATCCTGGTGATCATTTGCTTTTTATCCATGAATTATGCGGGTTGTTTAAGTGTGCAGGTATTACAACTGAACAGGTGAAGAAGAAGTTACTCTCGATATCATTGAAAGGAAGAGATGAAGAATGGTATAAGCTGCCGAAGAATGGGCAATCCATGGAATGGGAGGAAATAGTACCTCTCTTTTATTCTAAATTTTATCCTCCCATTGAGATTCATAAGGATAGAAATCTGATATATAACTTTTGGCCTCGTGATGCAGAGAGTATAGCTCAAGCTTGGGGGATATTGAAGCTACTAATTATTAAATGTCCTATTCATGAACTCCCTAACAATATTATTATCAATAACTTTTATGCTAGGCTTACTCTTCATGATAAAGATTTACTAGATGCTTCTTGTGCTGGATCATTCACACGTATGAAGGAAGAAGCTAAATGGGATCTCCTAGACCGTATTCAAGAGAACACTGAAGCTTGGGAGAATGATAAAGGAAGAAAGTCAGGTATAAACTATGATTATGAATGCATAAAATCTTTTATGGGAACTTATGACTTTCGTGGTATTAGTAATGAGTATGGTCTTGATTCTCAAGTTCTTGCAAAGTGTTTTAAGGCCTTTGCCTCTTATATTGAAATTCCCAAAAAAGAGTGGGACAACTACCATGCTCCTTATAAAGACATTGTTACCCATGTTCCTGCTAGCATAGAAGTTTGTACTATTGATCCTATTTTTCCTAAACCTTATGTTGAGAAAATCCCTTTTCTTGCTAAGGTAAAGGAACATTCTATCATAGCTAATGTGGTTAGAAAAATATTGAGCCTATGGAAGCTATTGTGAAAGATCTTGTCACTAATAATATAGAGGATGAGCACATTTTCTTCTGTGAAGACGCTTCTAATATTATTTCTCATCCTAGGAAAGCTAGAAAAGCTAGTGTCCTTGTGCTTTTTGTTAGAATTGGTGATCATTTCTATTATGGTTTATGTGATATAGGTGCTAGTTCTAGTGCTATACCTTATGAGATTTACAGGGAAATTATGCATGAAATTGGTCCTTGTGAGCTTGAGGACATTGATGTGGTTATTCACCTTGCTAATAGAGAGAAATTCTATCCCATTGGCATTGTAAGAAATGTGGAGGTTCTTTGTGGTAAGATTAAATATCCTGCTGACTTTCTAGTACTTGGTTATGAAGCTAGTAAAACCTATCATATTATCTTTGGTAGACCCTTCTTGAATACTTGTGGGGCTATCATAGACTGTAGGAAGGAAAAAGTTTTGACTAAGTTTGATGGAGAGTCTTATGAGTTTAACTTTTCCAAATTAGCTAAAACTCCTTATGAAAATGAAATGCTTAATGAGGATTTCAGGGTTGAACAACTTTATGCTATTTCTCTTGCTCCTAACAATGCCTTGCAGCAGTTTATGGAAGATCATGAAAGCGATGTCTTCATGAAGGAAAGAAATGAGATTGGCGAGGTTTTCCTTTGTCAGCCTGAGTTACTTAAGCATAATCTACCTGTGGAAGATTTGGGTACCACACTACCACCTAAAGGGGACCCTGTTTTCGAATTGAAACCTTTACCTGATGATCTTAAATATGCTTATCTTGATGATAAGAAAGTATATCCTATTATTATTAGTTCTAAAATTTTAGGAAAGGAAGAAGAGAGGTTATTGGAAATACTGAAGAAACACCGAGGAGCTATGGGCTATACTCTTGATGATTTAAAAGGGATTTATCCTACTATATGTTAGCACACTATTAATATAGAACCTGATGCAAAACCAGTTGTTGAGCACCAACGCCGTCTAAATCCTAATATGTAGGATGTGGTAAGAAATGAGGTATTAAAACTCCTTGATGCTGGTATTATATACCCTATTGCTGATAGTCAATGGGTTAGCCCTGTTCATTGTGTCCCGAAGAAAGGGGAATCACTGTTGTGCCTAATAAAAATAATGAGCTTATACCCAAAGAGTAGTGGTTGGGTATAGGATGTGCATTGAGTTTAGAAAGGTTAATAAAGTTACTAAGAAAGATCATTATCCTTTGTCCTTTATTGATCAAATGCTTGAGAGGTTGTCTAAAATACCCACTTTTGTTTTGTTGATGGTTATTCTGGGTTCTCTCAAATTGCTGTGAAAGCACAAGACCAAGAGAAAACAACTTTCACTTGTCCTTATGGCACTTATGCTTATAGGCTTATGCCTTTTGGTTTATGTAATGCTCCTGCCACCTTTTAGAGATCTATGTCTGCTATCTTTCATGGTTTTTGTGAAGAAATTGTGGAGGTTTTCATGGACGATTTCTCTATCTATGGAACTTCTTTTGATAACTGTTTGCACAACCTTGATAAAGTTTTGCAGAGATGTGAAGAAACCAACCTTATTCTTAATTAGGAGAAATTCCATTTCATGGTTAATGAAGGGATTGTTCTTGGACACAAAATTTCTGAAAGAGGCATTGAAGTTGACAGAGCCAAAATTGAAGCAATTGATAAGATGCCTTGCCCTAGGGATATAAAAGGTATTCGTAGTATCCTAGGTCATGCTAGTTTCTATAGGAGGTTTATTAAATATTTCTCCAAAATTTCAAATCCCCTTACCAATCTTCTTCAAAAAGATGTACCTTTTAGTTTTGATGATGATTGTAAGGAAGCTTTTGAAACTTTGAAGAAAGCTTTGACTACTTCTCCTATTGTTCAACCGCCTAATTGGAGTTTACCTTTTGAAATTATGTGTGATGCTAGTGATTTTGCTGTGGGTGCTATTCTTGGGCAACATGTTGATAAGAAGTTGAATGTTATTCATTATGCTAGCAAGACTCTAGATGCTGCTCAAAAGAATTATGCTACTACTGAAAAGGAGTTCGTAGCCGTAACCTTTGCCTGTGATAAGTTTAGACCTTATATTTTTGATTCAGAGGTTACTATTCATACGGATCATGCTGCTATTAAGTACCTTATGACAAGGAAAGACGCTAAGCCTAGGCTTATTATATGGGTGTTGCTTTTACAAGAGTTTGATCTGCATATTGTAGATAGGAAAGGTGTTTAAAACTCTTTTGCTGACAATTTATCTCATTTGGAAAACATTTCTTTTGACCCTTTGCCTGTTAATGATAGTTTTCCAAATGAACAGTTGGCTAC
Organism: Avena insularis; assembly: GCA_023614405.1. Lineage (NCBI taxonomy): Eukaryota > Viridiplantae > Streptophyta > Magnoliopsida > Poales > Poaceae > Avena > Avena insularis. Next base: position 303,704,782 of record CM042693.1, on the reverse strand, counting down.
AATAAGGGTAAGCCCGCATGAGAGTCCTTGGTATGCTGATTACGCTAACTTTATTGTTTCCAAGTATTTTCCTCCAACTTTTACAGCTCAGCAAAGAAGAAAATTCTTTTATGATTTGAGGCATTACTTTTGGGATGACCCACATTTATATAAAGAAGGATTTTATGGTATTATGCGTAGATGTGTACCGGAATTTGAACAACAGGAGATATTGAGAAAATGTCATGGAAGTGCTTATGGAGGACATCATGCTGGTGATAGGACTGCACAAAAGGTTTTACAATCTGGCTTTTATTGGCCTACCCTTTTCAAGGATGCAAGGAAGTTTGTCTTATCATGTGATGAATGTCAAAGAGTTGGTAACATTTCTAGACGCAATGAAATGCCTATGAATTATTCTATTGTTATTGAACCTTTTGATTGTTGGGGATTTGACTGTATGGGTCCTTTTCCTCCTTCAGAAGGCTATACTCATATTCTTGTTGTTGTTGACTATGTTACAAAATGGGTAGAGGCTATACCTACAAACAGCGCTGATGGTAAGACTTCTTTGAAAATGCTTAAGGATGTTATTTTTCTTAGGTTTGGTGTGCCTAGATATCTCATGACTGATGGAGGCTCTCATTTTATTCATGGTGGTTTTAGGAAAACGCTCGCTAATTATGATGTTAACCATAGAATTGCTTCAGCTTATCACCCCCAAACTAGTGGGCAAGTAGAACTTTCCAATAGGGAAATTAAATCTATCTTGCAAAAGACTGTTAATAGATCTAGGACAAATTGGGCTAAAAAGTTGAATGACACTCTTTGGGCTTATAGAACTGCTTATAAAAATCCTATGGGGATGTATCCTTACAAAATGGTCTATGGGAAAGCTTGTCACTTGCCTTTACAATTAGAACACAAAGCTTATTGGGCAGTGAAAGAATTGAATAGAGATTTTAAACTTGCTGGTGAGAAAAGATTGCTTGACTTGAGTACCTTAGATGAGTAGAGAAGTGAAGCTTATGAAAATGCTAGATTCTTTAAGGAAAAAGTAAAAAGATGGCATGATAGGAGAATTCTCAAAAGGGAGTTCCATGTTGGCGAGAAACTTCTTTTGTATAGGTCTCGTTTCAGATTTTTTGCACGGAAACTACTCTCAAAATGGGAAGGACCTTTTTTTATTGAGGAAGTATATCGTTCAGGTGCTATCAAAATATCTTCTTTAAAGGACGACACCACACAGGTTGTGAATGGTCAAAGACTAAAACATTATATTTCTGGAGATTCTTATAATGAAGATGTTGACATTATTCAAGTGGTGACTCTGGAAGAATTTATTAGAAACCAAACACTAGATTCTGCAGAGTTCGTCTTTGAATAGGTAAAAGTGGTGAAAACTGAAGATTCGTGAAAGCCTAATTTTTTATATTTTTGATGTTTTTATTACATACGGAAGGTTACGAAACCAAATAGAGGAGGAAACGGAGGCCAGGGTGGCCACACCCACCCCAGGCACGGGCCCCAGCAGGCCGCTCCTAGAGGGGTGTGAGCCCCTTAAGCTTCGTCTCCGCCTCGTTTTCGCACCAGTACCTTCCTTATGCATTGAAACTTCATAATATATAACCCCCCGGGTCCCTCGAGGTTCGTGTATCGAGTTATCGTCTTGTTTCTGTTTCGATCTGTTTCTATCAGGAAGATTCTCAGTTTTGGAGTCACAATGTCTTCCTCTGGATCACCCATGGAGGATTCCTCCGCGGATGTCATCAACCCGTACATGTATAAGTTAAGGATTCATCCCAAGGAGTTGATTCTCAAGGATGGGAAGGTGCAGCTGAAAGAAGTTCAAGGCCCTAAAGAAGAAGGCAGTCTGGAAGACAGGATGGAAGCATTGGAGCTGGAAATTTTTAGGTACAAGAAGATGGCAGAACGTGAAGTGGATTTCATCCATAAGTTCAGAACTCATCGCCAAGCACGAGAAGGAGGTTTCTGAATTCCGAGATGAAATCTTTTTTCTCCGTCAGACCACCAACCAATTATAAGCACAGCTCTACGACATACAAAATCAAAATTGTGAGTATGAGGCTATATTTAATCACATAAGCACTATTGCTAGTTTCAGGATTGTGGAAACCAGGACGTCCTTTTTGGATGGGGAACCTTTGCCTTGGAAGTTTGATGATGACAAGAGAACACCACCACCACCAAAGGAGTAATTCATCATCAGGTTTGGCATCCCCTTGGCTTGTTCTAAGGTTGGGGGAGTGCCACGGTATCACATCATCATCTTTTATCTTTTACCTTTTTAGTAGATTCATATCTTTGATAGAGAAGTTATCTTATAGGTTGGTTTGCATGTGGAAGTATCTCTCCTTTAGTTTCTATGTATCCCTTGGTGTGAGTGCCTTTATGGAATATTAATGAGAAGTTTCATCTTTTACTTTTTGCACTTCTTATTTTAGTTTGCAATCTCTATTTTATGATTGACCTTGTTGATCAGTATTTGTATCACTTTGGGAGCATCAAGTAGATCTAAATTGGTTTTGGCCAACCGAGCTCTGGTAAGTAGCAACACTTTTTGAGGTTTGAAAGGAAAAGAGAAAAAGCTTACAGGTATTTTGTATCATTTATTTTCTTTCTTGATTGGCTCATAAGCTTAGTATCCTTTATTTAAGATCTTTTTGTGTCTTCAAGGAAGATTGCATATTTGGCTTTATCACTTGTAGGTTTGTTTGTTTCCTTCAACTCTTTTGCTTGCTACCCAGCCTTGCTAGCCAAAAACCTGTTTTGAGAAGGCATACTTCTCATGCTTCCAATCCCTTTGAACCAAAACCGTGCCATTTGTGTCCACCATATCTACCTATTAGCATTATTTCTATTCCAAGCAAATTCTCAAGCTTCATCTACCTTTCGAATTAAAAATTAATTTTTATGTGAAAACTAGTTAGTAAAGCTCTCACGAACTTGATGGAACACCTTATTTGCTTGTCCCTAATAAACTTGAACCATTGTGTCATCGAAGTTGTATATGCTTGCATCTATACATTGGGATTAGCAGAACCGTGTTGTCACGGTTAACGCTTTCAACACTTATGGATACATATCCAATTGATATCATGCTATTTTGTTTGCGGATGTCGTCGTGTGAAATAAAAGGGGAGATTGTAATTCCATGGAGTTATGTATGTGTGTTAGAGAAACTCCTGGGCCGCTAGCCTAAGCCATGCTTAATCATGGTGGAAACTTGCAGCATAACCATAGTGAGCAATATGTGAAGCATCCTCAATAAAAACCTATGCAAATAGCAAATAAAAAGATCGCTGAGATGCTCACTGTCTGCTTGCCTTCTCATTTTGATTATGGGACAGCTCTTGTATCATATGCAAGGGGTACCCCGTTGGCAGTTCTCTATGATACACATGTACTTACAATGACAAGAACTTACCGGTAACTAAAGTTGAGTAGCATGAGGAGCGGACCTAGTTTCAAGGGACATGAGATTGTCAACTTATATTTCGTCAAGCATATACTCCATCTTTGTTCACTTTAACCTTAATCACCTCAAGATGCTTATTATAGGGGCAATGAGGGCTCAAAGCTAGTAAGTACCATAATCTTTTGAAAGCTCTTTATGAACTTGAAATCCCTGCTTCCCTCTATGAAGGACCTTTCTCCTATTTCTAAGTTGAGTCGGTAAAACCTATTTCCTCTCTATCTCCAGCTATCATTTGAGTTGTTGTGTTTCAAGCATTCATATGATGATTTATTCAATCATGTTCTTTATCTTCCTTGTTTGCACAAGACTCTTATCTATTGAGTATTACTTTGAAAGCTATCATTTTGAAAAATCTTTTATGTTTGAGCAAAGAGTACTCTTATAGTGAAGACTTCTTCAAAAGTTTCTTGTGAAACTGTTTGCCAGCTGTTCTCTGACCACGAACAAAAGTTTTCCAATTGCAATTAAGATTTATCTTTATGCATCTCTATTGTGACTCCTGTACTTGTTGCAAGCTAAGTTATATAATGGTGAGTTTCTTTCTTCTATGAGTTGTGTAATGGTAAGTGTGATGCTTCTTGTCCGTATTCTTTTATCAACACTTCACTCCATAAACCTTTGGACATGTTTATTGAGCTCAGTTTTCGCTTGGGGACAAGCGAAGGTCTAAGCTTGGGGGAGTTGATACGTCCAATTTGCATCACCATTCTATATCATAATTTGCCTCTATTCATTGATATATTTCATATTAAGAGGTGTTACTTATGGCTTTTCATCTGTTTTTGAATGATGGATGATTCTTGGAGGATGAACTGTCGGAGTCAGGATTCTGATGGAAAAAGAGGTGTTTCGATGCAATTTCGCGAAGATCAGAAAAATACCAGAAAATTTACGGAAAATAATATTTTCCTAGAAGACGAAGGAAGCCATAAGGAGAGGCGAAGATGGGCCACAGGGGGCCCACACCCCCTGGCGCGGGCCACCCTTACCCCGCGCCTACAGGGGGTGTGGCCCACCTGGCCGGCCTCAAGCTCCGCCCTCTCGCCTATATCTTCTCCTCGAAACCCTAAGACACGGGGAGGGACCACAGAAAGTTTCTGGCACCTCTGCGGGGCGGAAGACACCGAGAGAGAAAGAGCTCTCTGGCAAACAGATTTCTGCCGGGGAAATTCCTTCCCGGAGAGGGGAGATCGTTGCCATCAACACCATCATCAAGTTAGACTTCATCAGGATCATCATCATCATCCACACCATCATCTCTACCAGCACCATCATCACCACTCCATCCCGATGTAACAATTGTGTTGAATACTTGCATAGTTCTTAGGGGATACTTTCTCGGTGTTGATTACTATTGTAGTTGATGCTTGTGAGTGGAACCATTGGATTATTGTTTATGTTCAGATTGTTATCCATCGCCATATCATCTTTGATCTTGATCTATATGATGTCTTGTGAGTAGTTTGTTTAGTTCTTGAGGACATGGGAGAAGTCATGTTGTTAGTAGTGGATTTGTGTTGAGATATTATTCAATGGTTTAGTATTTAAGTTGTGGTGCTATTCTTCTAGTGGTGTCATGTGAACGTCGACTACATGATACTTCACCATTTATGGGCCTAGGGGAATGCATTGTGTATTTGGCTACTAATTATGGGGTTGCCGGAGTGACAGAAACATGAACCCCCGTTAGGACACCTTTGCACAAGGGAGCGTAGGATCTCAGAGTTTAATACTGTGGTTAGATTTATATCTTAATTACTTTCCTGTAGTTACGCATGTTTGCAGGGGGTTTAACCACAAGTATGTATTAGTCCAAGTAAGGTCGGTACATTAGCATAGGTTCACCCACACAACACTTACAACACCAAAGAAGAGTACTCGGCTATATGAAGCGAAAGCACTTGACAGAATTCACATGTGTCCTCAAGAACGTTTGGTCCTTATAAGTATTTCCACCGGCTTGTCCTTTGCTAAGAAAGGATTGGGCCACTTGCTGCAATTGTTCGTTGTCTTTATTACTTGCACTTTATTTCTTTGCTTTATCAGAAAACCCCTAAAAATCCATTTGTTAAGTATTTACAGAGATTTCCTGCTCCATACCACTAGTCAACACCTTCTGCTCCTCGTTGGGATTGACACTCCTATTTATCGAAAGTACTACGATACCCCCCCTATACTTGTGGGTCATCAACCAGCCATCCTGAGGTAATGTATGAACATTTACAACAGGGGTCAAAGAAATGGATCTTGGTTTAAAGGTCAGCTTCATGTACAAGATTTAGAACACTAGAATCTAGCACAATCAGGGATCCTAGGTTCAAGTCCAAGGGTTAAAACCCGAGAAAGAAGTAACCACTACTTGAGTGACATAGTGTACACTACAAGGTAATAATCACGAGGTAGCTTCCATGAGAAGAAACGACATCTGAAGTACCCAAACAAGTAAAAAGGAGGCATGCGAGGTGAAAGGAAACCTGGAAGCCTAGAATAGAACATTGCAGATCATTATATTGTAGGATCCATAAAACAAAGAGATCATGATGGAAAGGAATCTCTCATGTGAACAAGAGTAAGGGGAACAAGGAATTCACAACACACACAACTCTAGAGAACTAAACACTAGGTAAACTAGTTGAGAAACAACATGCCAAGAAGGCACCTAAGTTTTGAAAGACTAGAAGAGATATCAAACTTTTTGCAAAATCAACACCAGATAAGATAACCTAGAGTTAGAGAGAAACTGGATAAGAAGAAAAAGAAGCATACAAGAGTTTTCGCAAATACGTTTTAGCTTTTAAAATAGTTTTCACAAGTACTAGCTCAACATCGACGAATAGCAAGGTTTTCCTACGGTCGGTACTGCTCTGATACCAAAATCTATGACACCCCCGGGATCAGGGCTAAACAAATTCCAGAGCTCTGTCTGACATAAGCTTAACCTTGAACTAGAGGATATCCAGTGAAGAATCGATAACACAGCAGTGACCCTACGACACAAATATTATTACAGCAAGCTCATAGCTGAGCAAAGAACCAAATTATTACAAGCAGAGGTCACTGACCACAAACATGAAACAACGGAAGGCAATTATGCTATTAAGTATAGCAAACTTAACAAATGGCCTAAGAGGCATGAAGCATAACGATGAAGTCCCAGCCCATACATTCCAGGCTGCCGGCCGGGAACCCCAAGCTACTCGTCGGTGTCGATGTCGTACGGAACTCATCTTCAAGGGAACACTTACTCTGCCAAAATTATCAACAAATTAAGGGTGAGTATAGGGTGTTCTCCTCAAGATTTATGGCTGGTGGAGTTGTTTTGCATAAAGCCACTTTTGTTTATAAAACAAGAGGGAGAAGAAGCTCGTCTAGTCTGAGTATTTTAAAAGGGGATAAGAGAGCGACGTCTCCGAAATATTGATCATTATCTTTTGATATCCACCAAGTCATCATCATCTGAACCCTAATTAGGATTACCCCCTCGTACCCATGAGGAAGCATCCTTAAGCACACGTTGGTCTGCCAAGTTTTACGATTAGGTTCGTGTTCTCTATGATCTTAGAATTCGGTCACCAAGCGTTCATAACCATGAACACGGCTTTTTGAAAATATTTAACCCTGCAGGGGTGTACAACTTTAACCACACGTACCAACCGACTCTTAATGCCAAGCTATTAGCCATGTTCCTTGGAAGGATGGCAAAGGGTGGTTGGCCACGACCTTTACCTTGATTTCGCCGAGATCATGAGTCATGCAATAAGGATGGTTCTGCCGTAATGGGTCAAATCCCGAAGCTGGTCCTTAAAGATGTGAGGCGAGGTTGGTTTACCAGGGGTGCCATCTACCCCAAGCAACACGGGCCATGCTTACCTACATGTTATGAATGCACCTCCTTCACCGCCTTCGAGAAGATCCAGAATGCATGTCAAATGGAACGCCCAAACTATGTGACTCATGGAATCAACTAGGAAAGTTAGTCAATCGAGGGGTCCCCATAAACCTCGTGTAGTTGTACGCTCGTCTTGGTCCAAAGGCAAGAACTCGGGTGCTAGTGGTGGCGAGCATGGGACTAGAAAAATCACATCCCACTGGGGCCTTCCATACAAGCCTTAGCATGTTTAATCTCATATCACCTCTGATCTTATCTCATCACGATCTCCTGTAATACTAGATTCTCTGCATCTTATACATCATCTGGATGAACCAGCACCGACAACTATGCATGGCTAAGCAAGACACGGATATAAGCTATAGTAGTGCACACAAGCCAAGCCTAGTTATGCTAGGAGCAGTGGATCAGGTAATATAAGCTCAAAGGGAGTAATGCAACATATATGATACTCTATCTATCAATTAAAGACCACAGTAGAATCGTATGCATCATGGCAAGAATTGAAATGCTTTCGAAATCATAGGATTATATCATGGTGGGGCTATGCTTGTCTTTGCCTATTGATAACCAATAGGAAGATCCTCGGACATCTGGCACTTGACTTGGTTACAGTTGGTCAAGTATTGATCTTCGAGCATCGACGGTCTTGATCTCGGTCTTTGATCTCGATCTCGATATCGTATTCTATTGGGAAGAACCAAACATCGGAAAGAAAGGGAAACAATCAACACATGGCATCGATGCAATTCTCGAGCAAGGATGATGATATGACAAGTTAAATTGTATCAAAATGTAACCCTAAGGTTTGCTCGACAATTTAATCAGGGTTCCGAGCGGTACAAACCCTAACTCGGGGAAACTCCGGAATCACCTATGAGGGGTTACTATGTTATTCTAAATAAACTTGTCATGTAAGTTGCTTAACAATGCATGATGATAGCTTAAATAGATAGAGATCATTTTTCTAAACATTTTGATATATTATTCATATTTTTCTGACTTATAAATCATTAGTTATTGAATTTACAAGATTTAAATCATTTTTTGAAACTATTTGTAACATCCCTAAAATCATGATTTCAAAGATTGCATATCATTCATGCATGCATGTAGAATTGAGATCAATTTCAAAACTCATTTCAGAAAAACAGAAGCACATAGTGCTATCATTTTATGTGAGCAAACTTAAATCAAATGGTCATCCCCATTTGAGAGTTTGAATGTTTTAAACCTAGATTGTTTGACTTCCTTGTTGAATGAATTGAGTGTGGAATTTGAACCAAGCTTTACAAAATGGAAATGGTTTCAAAAACCATTTTTCAAACATTTGCAAATCAAGTGCAAAGTCCCTGTTATTTTGTTTCTCCAAAAATGACCAAACCTTTACAAAGTAACCACTTGGTTTTATGCCTAGATTTGAGACTGTTGCACACTGCAAAAACCCCAGAAAGATTTGAATTCAAAAAGAGTTCGAATTCATTTGAAAACCATTCCTGAAAATCAAAACAGAAAAAGAAAAGGAATAAAGAAAGGAAAAGGGCCAGGCGCTCCTATTCTAGCCCAGCAAGAATGAGCCCATTAGCCCATCCGCCTCTCTCTCGCTTTCCTTCATGCCTTGTGACCTTACTGTGATCGCTGACACCCAGACCCCACCTGTAACATCCCTAAAATCATAATTTCAAAGTTTGCATATCATTCATGCATGCATATAGATTTGAGGTAAAAATTCAAACTCATTTCAGAAAAACAGAAGCACATGGTGCTATGATTTTATGTGAGCAGAATTAAATCAAAGGGCTATCCCCATTTGAAATTTTGATTGTTTATGAACCAAGTTGGTTGCCTTCTATGAGCATAGGGTTTAAGTGTAGATTTTAAACCAAGTTTTTCAAATGGGAAATGGTTTCCAAAAACCATTTTTCAAATTTACAAACCAAGTGCCTAGCCTCTGATATTGTTGATCTCCAAGCTTGACCAAGTTGTTGCAAAGCAACCACATGATCTTATGCCTATATTGGAGACTACTGCTCCTTTGCAAAAATCCCAGAAATTTGAATTCAAATTGAACTTGATTTCATTTGAAAATCTATTCAGAAAATCGAATCAGAAAAGAAAACAAGCAAACAAATGAAAAGGCCAGGCGCCACCAATCTAGCCCGAGGCGGAACAGGCCCAACTAGCCCACCCGGGCATTTCTTTTCCTTCCAGCGCGAGCACACCCACCCAGCCCGGCGACAGGACCCCACCTCCACTTTCGCGCCCGACAAGCGGGCCTCCTCCACGTCAACCGTCTTCCCCGATTCCGCCACGACCTTCGCGCTGCCGTTCTTTGCACTGATTTCGCGAGCTTAATTGGCATTGATGCAGCGAGCGTTTCTTGTCGAGCCTCGGGCTATAAGATCCCCCCATCCTCGCGACCATTTCCCCCCAAACAATTTCGCATCCACGCCACCAGGCTGCCCACAACTCGCACGATGCCGCTGCTGTTCCGACGACTACGCCGGCGAATTCCGGTGAGTTCCGTGCTCCCCTCTGTCTCTCATTCATGCTAACAGGATCAGCGAGTCCTTGTGCACCCACTGACACTTTCCTTTTGACCTCGCATGACCCGTAGCTCCAGCAACGTCGACGACGGCCGCCACCGTTCTCTGCACGAACTCCGGCGACTTCCCTCCGTAAGTAGCCATCGCCCCTTGCCCTCTGACTTGTGCACCTAGAATCTACGTCGATGTGCGCATCTAACGGTACCCTTATCTTGGCTTAGTGTGACGAGGAACCTCGCCAACGTCGACGACTGACCGTGCCGACGTCTGTCTCTACTCCGACGAGAAATCCTCGCCGTATCAGCGCACCCCTTCACAAACCAACGCCACCTTGAGCATCAGCAGCCTCCTGCGGTTCGGGTATGACCCTTCTCCCTCTCGCGCACGACCTGAAACGCTAGCGCCGCCATAGACAGAGCGCTCCGCCGCTCGCTGACGCCGCGCGCCGCCAGGACATGGTCGCGTGTTTGAGCGCCGTTAGATCTAGATCCAAGCGACGGGATAGAATCACTTATCAGCGAAGAGGTACGTGTTTAGGACCGTGCGATTTATTTAGATCCTGCGGCACGGAAGGGTGATCCGGTCTTGAACGATGCAGCGCCAGTAATATCGTGACGCGTGGCTAGGGCTGATTCAAAAATAGAAATTCAAATCAGATTTAGATCAAATTTTCAAAGGGCAATAACTTGAGTTTCCCACGTTAGAATTTTGCAAACTTTATACCGTTGGAATCAGTGAATCAAGGCCTTTCTGAATCTGCAATGTGTTTAACAAATAGTATCTGTTAAAATGACTTTGTATGCAGAAACATGTTTAGGTCCATTTTGAGTATAGTTTTTGTTTAGCAATTTGTTTTAGGGCTAAATAAGTTTAGTTAGCAAACTTTGGGACTTGTTATGTTTCTGTATCATGCACTTGCTTGGTAGAGTTTTCAAAATCATCACTTGGTAATTTCTTGCATGCATGCATTCATATTTTTGATTGTATATAAATTGTGTGTAATTGTATGCTACAAATTTTTGTGTAGATTTTGCTAGTGACTGTGATTGTGAAGAGTGCTACTCTCCCCATTACCAAGGCAAGTGATACTTCATGATATTTCCACCCTTTATTTTGAATAAGCATTAGAATTATTTTTGCTAAGTCTTGCATGCTACTTTTGCCAAATGCTATGTTGGGAAATCCTATGTAGTGTAGAATTGTAGAATTGCTAGGGAATTTTTCTAAGTTAAGTTACTATACCATGCTTAGCCTAGCTAGTAGAAAACAAGGGTTGGTAAAGAATGTACATGCTATGGTGAAATAATTCTAAGTCCTTTGGGACTCATGCTTTTCTTAATAAAACAACTAAGTCAATGAACTTCCTGGGTGGAATGGGACTTGAATGGTGGTTTTTGGTTGAGTGGTTACACAAGGCCATGGATTTGGCTTGTGTATCTCACTTGTGGTATGCCACCTAGGCACAAAGGGATTTGGAGGCCAAGTGTTGAGAAAGCTTACAGTGCAACCACTTGGCAATATGGGCTCTGCCATGATCATATAGGTTGCTAGAACTTAGTCACTTGGACAGTTGGTGGTAGTGGGAATGATAGGTTGGAACGCGTCCATTTGACTTAGGAAAGGCTTCTGAAAGGTCCTGTCTTGGAAAACCAAGTCTGGTGGGGAAAGTGCACAACCTCTGCAGATGGAAAATATAAGTACTTAGCCAAGTCCATGGCAATGGACATATTGAGCATCAAGACATGGAAGCTACAAGAATCTCATCACTCCAACTTCTAAGTTAAAACTTGTGGGTGAACAAGGGTGAAGGACCCCAATGTCTATTGGTGGTTTCTTGGGAAATTTTTGACAAAGAAAAACTTAGTGATTTCAACTAATAGGAAAAACCTATTTTGAGCAAAGCAAGCCAAGCTACACTTAGCCAAAATGCATATAGTATTATAGTCCACTTAAAATTTACTAAGGTATCACTTGCCAATACTATTCCAAAGTATTGAACCACTGTGGCTGTAACTTGTGATGTTGCAGGATACTCCGATGATGAGTAGGAGTCATGAGTCTACACTCAACATGCTTGCCTGTGGCACATGAAGATGAGGACTTATGTTTATTTACTTATTCCATAAACTCTTGTATTAGGCCTTTGGCCCTGAGTTGTAAAAGACTATGTTTTATCTCTTGAATGAATGTAATACACGACCTTTGTATCTGTGTACTTCATCTTAAACTGTGGATGCTAGCATTGATCCAGGGACTAGCATTGCAATCACAGGGATCCTTTCCTTTACAAAGGAGGTATCTTACAGATGGTATCAGAGCACTGTGTTGCCTGTAGGATTATGACCCTAGGATTGGAAACCACTAAGGAAAAATTTTCAACTACTTCTACACTTGTCTATTCTTCTCGTAAACTTTTCTAATCTTCTCATTCTCCTCTTTACTTGTAGATGAACTCCATCAACGAAGCCGTGAAGAAAGGACCACTCATGACCATGACCTTGGAGTGTGAAACTGAGTTTCCCAAAATTCTCAAGGACCTCATGGTGGCAATGGAAGCACATGGTGCAGCTGTGTACAAAGGCTTTCCAGTGGTGGATGAAGGAGTGGAGTATTGGTGGGTGCAACTTCACTTGTACAAAAACAAGGAAGATAACCACAAAGAAAGAGGCTTCTGCATGTACACCAACACTGTGATGCACACCACATTCTTTGAGTCAGCCAGAGAAGCAGCTTGGAGGACTATCAAAGAACTTAGTGCTAGAGTCAAGTGCAGAATGCTCAACCTCCAAAAAGACTTAGAGAAAGAGAAGGAACTTACCCAAGAGTTGGAATCCACCAACCAAACCTTAAGGGGAGATATTATAGACTTAGTGATGGAATCATGTGAACAAGATAGGTGGATTGCCTCTAGGAACATTGTGTTAGCCAACAGATCCAGTGAGATAGGATTGTGAACGCACTTCGTTAGTTGGACCACCACCTATCACCTTATTTTCCAAAATGATACCTTAAATAAGTTTGGACCTTGATTGGTGTAATGGAATTATGTATGCATGACTTGTGTGATTTTGTGTTCCATGGATATGTATGAAATGTTTGTCTTGTTTTATCTTAAATTGTGTTGTCCTAACTTTCTATCTTATAAATAGATGCCTATTACCATCAGCACTGTTGAGGAGTTCCAGGGTACCCGTTTTGGTCCTCGTATCGTTGAGCTTACCACTTTGCTCAATCTCCCTCTTCCCACCATTATGGTGCACCCACTCACCAAGTTCGAGAGGAAGGACCTCTGGGGCTTCAAGGTGAACCCGCCCGGACGCTAGACGGAGCCTACTACGGAGGCCATCGTCTTCAAGCTTATGCACGATGACAGGGAGAGAGGCATGGAGGTTGTCATGCAGGACCTGATAGGACGTCTGTTAGGCCGTCACTCCCGACAGGTTAGGGGCACCCACTTCCACGTCTTCAGAAGACGTGATGATGATGGAGAGTCCATCGACTTTGAGGACGACTCGAGGGGCCTTGCGAGCCGATACATCTCTATCTCCAGGACTTAGAGTCTCTTATTAGGCACGTGGACACAGACAGGACCAATGTCATGCTCAGCAATGACGAGCTCCAGGTGCAGCTTCACGAGAAGGACAAGCTTTTCGCCTGACAGGGCCGAGATAGTCAAGGAAATGGGCGAAGTTCGAGACCGGGACCGCAAGTTCAAGAGTCGGGAGAAAGCAGCGTCGAGGATAGGAACAAGAAGATCCGGGACATGACTGAAGAACTGAAGTCCAAGGATTTCGAGCTAGAGCAGCAGCAGATGGTGATTGAGAGGCTTCGCTCCCAGAAGAGGGCTCTCAAGACCAAGATCAAGTCCTTGACCACTACTATTGAGGAGAACAAGACCGCGATGGAGAACGCAGGTCTTACTTTTGTCGAGGAGGAGATTGATGTTGATGAGTAGACTTGACTACTCGGTTATCTTTTATTATCGTACTTGTTAATTATGAACTTGTTATTGGACCATCCGACATGTGGATGGCTTGCCACTTGTGTGTTTTTACTTGAGACTTCGTTATCTTGTTGTTGAGCTTTATCCTTTGTTGCATGCTATGTGTTTGCTTATGTGATGTATTGTGCATGAATCATGTATGGGTATCTCATTCTTATCTCTATTTGAACAAACCACAGATGCCTCCCCGTTGCGCAAACCCCAACCCCAACAACATCACCCTGGAAATGCAACAAATGATGAATGCGCAAACACAGCTTATGCAGATGATGACAACGTTCATCCAAAACCAGAATAACAACAACAACAACAACCCCAATAACAACAACAACAACAACCCTCCAGGCTTTGATATGCTCACCAGATTTCTGCGTTTGAGGCCAGCAAAGTTTTCGGGGACGACTGATCCCATGGTGGCCAATGATTGGCTACGTTCTGTGAACAAGGACTTAGTGACCGTGGGCTGCACGGATGCTGAAAAGGTCAGGTTCGCAGCGCATCTGTTGGAAGGGCCAGCCGCCACATGGTGGGACAACTTCCAAATCACCACTCCTATCGATGAGGTGACTTGGGCTATCTTTGAAGATGGCTTTCGCACTGCTCATATCTCATCAGGAATGATGAGCCTGAAAAAGAAGGAGTTTCACAACCTGAAGCAGCGCCACCGCAGCGTGGCTGAATATATAGAAGAGTTCAACAATCTGGCGCGCTATGCACCGGATGAGGTTGACACAGATGCAAAAAGAAAGGAAAAGTTTCTGGAAGGCTTGAATGATGAGCTAAACTTGCAGTTGTCTGTGGCATATGTTCCAACATATCAGTCTACGTGACAAGGCTGCTATATTGGAGAATAAAATGAAGCAAGTCGAGAGTAGGAAGAGGAAACACTCCGACAAGCACAGCTCGGGATCGTCTCACAAGCGATCTCACTATGATGACAGTGGCAGCTCGGGATCCCATAAGCATGGGAAATTCAACAAGCACCACAACCACAACCGTCATGACAACAAGCATCACCGCAGTCATGACAATGACAAGTATAAGAACCACAAGAGTGGACATAAGAGCCACCATAGTGGAAATGGTAGTGGAAGTGGAAGTCGACTGCAAAAGGGACATCAGTCAGGTTGAGTGCTACAAATGCAAGAAGCTGGGGCATTATGCTAATGAATGCCCTGAGAAGAAAGTTGAAGGACCTAACAAGCCCAATCCTTTTCAGAAAGGACAGGTTAACCACATCAATGTGGAGGAGGTCTATGAGGAGCCTGATGCTGTAGCTGGTAAGTTGAGACTTAATTCCATTCCAGCATTTGTACTCTTTGATACTGGTGCATCTCATTCATTCATATCAAGAGCATTTGTTGAAAGAAATGAACTACCCGTAGAAACTATTGGGTGTCCTATAAAAGTAAGCTCTCCTGGTGGAGAAATGATTGTGAATTCAGGATGCCATGACCTAGTCATAGAATTCGGGAAGTATAAGTTTCCCGTTAACTTGATAATATTAAACTCCCAAGGTTTGGATGTTATCCTGGGGATGGATTGGATGGCTAAATATGAAGGAGTGCTAGATTGTGCTAATCATACTGTTACACTCACGACCCCAGAAGGAAAAAGAATAAAATTCAGGTCAAACTTTGAATCCAAAGGAAGTAAGATTAATTCTCTTAAGGGGGTTAGCATGGACGATTATTGCCAATTGTGTGTGAGTATCCGGATGTATTCTCGGAAGAATTGCCAGGAATGCCACCAGATAGAGATGTGGAATTTCTGATAGATTTGGTACCAGGTTCTGGACCAATAGCAAAGATACCATACAAAATGCCAGTTGATGAACTGAAAGAGCTCAAGAAGCAACTAGGAGAACAGTTGCAGAAAGGATTTATCCAACCAAGTTCTTCATCTTGGGGAGCCCCAGTTTTGTTCGTGGAGAAGAAAGATAGAAGCCAAAGGTTATGCATAGATTACCGCTCACTCAATGAGGTGACTATCAAGAACAAATATCCTTTGCCAAGAATCAACGACTTATTTGATCAGCTTGAAGGAGCATGTGTGTTCTCGAAGATTGATCTCCGGTCAGGCTATTTTCAACTCAAGATAAGAGAGCAAGACATACCTAAAACAGCATTCACCACAAGGTATGGATTGTATGAGTATACCGTAATGCCTTTCGGCTTAACCAATGCTCCAGCATACTTCATGAATATGATGAACAAGGTGTTCATGGAATTTCTTGACAAGTTCGTTGTCGTTTTCATCGATGACATCTTAGTTTACTCTAAGAGCAAGGAAGAACATGAGGGACACTTGCGTTTGATACTTGAGAAGTTGAGAGAACATAAACTTTATGCCAAATTCAGCAAGTGTGAGTTCTGGTTAGAGGAAGTTGGTTTTCTTGGTCATGTTATGACAAAAGATGGTGTAGCAGTTGATCCTGCTAAGGTTTCAGCGTGTGAATGGGAATCTCCCAAGAATGTGAAAGAGGTTCGCGATTTCCTTGGCTTAGAAGGTTACTACTGAAGATTCATTGAGATTTTCTCGAAGGTTGCTAAGCCCATGACAAATTGTTAAAGAAAGACAAAAGTTTGCTTGATCGAAGGTTGTGAAGTCACTTTCAAGAATTGAAGAAGAGACTTGTGACACCGGTTACGTATGCGCGATTTGGAAAAAGGATTTCCAAGTATCTTGTGATCGTCTCATCAAGGTTTGGGTGCGTACTTATGCAAGACGGTAAAGGTGTGGCCTATGCCTCGAGACAACTCAAAACTCATGAAGTAAACTATCCTACTCATGATTTGGAGTTAGCCTCTGTCGTCCATGCACTCAAAACATGGAGACATTACCTTTTGGGAAAGCGTTGTGAAGTGTTCACCGATCACAAGAGTTTGAAGTATATCTTCACCCAGAAGGAAATCAATATGAGACAAAGAAGATGGTTAGAACTTATCAAAGATTACGACTTAAGTTTGCAATATCACCCCGGTAAAGCAAACGTTGTAGCGGATGCTCTAAGTCGTAAGGTATTTGTGAATGGCCTTACCAAAGGCGAATTGCCAGATGATTTGTGTAAGCAATTCAAAGAACTCAGATTGGAGATTGTACCTGAAGGACATCTTATGTCTTTGGATGTTCAACCCACTTTGTTGGACAAGATCCGAGAAGCTCAAAAGACTGATAAGGAAATTGAAGAGATTAAGAAAAATATTGACCAAGGGAAAGCTAAAAGTTTCCATGTAGACGAACAAGGTACTTTATGGCATGGGAAACGTATTTGTGTTCCACAAGATCCGAAATCGGAAACTGATTCTGCAAGAAGCCCACAACTCTCCGTACTCTATTCATCCGGGTAACACCAAAATGTACATGGACATGAAGGAAAGATTTTGGTGGAACAATCTCAAGAGAGACATCGCCGAACATATTCCTTTGTGTGATGTGTGTAGTAGAGTAAAAGCGGAGCATCAGAAACCAGCAGGTTTGCTTCAACCACTACCTATTCCTGATTGGAAATGGGACAAGATTGGTATGGATTTCATTACCGGATTACCAAGGACCAGATCAGGATATGATTCCATATGGGTAGTAGTGGATCGCTTAACTAAAGTGGCACATTTCATACCCGTGAAGACAACTTATACCTGTGCCAAGTTAGCCAAAATCTACATGAGTAGAATTGTATGCCTTCACGGTGTGCCTAAGAGTATTGTGTCCGATAGGGGAACCCAATTCACTTCCCATTTTTGGAGCGACTACGAGTCATTGGGAACGAGGTTGGAATTCAGTACTGCTTTTCATCCTCAAACCGATGGACAAACGGAAAGGACAAACCAAATCCTTGAAGATATGTTGAGGGCATGCTAGATTATGGAGCAAGTTGGGACGAAAGTCTGCCTTACGCAGAATTTTCTTATAACAACAGCTATCAAGCCAGCATTGAGATGGCACCGTTTGAGTTTCTCTACGGAAGAAAATGTACCACCCCATTGTTATGGAATGGTGTGGGAGAAAGAAGTTTATTTGGGCCAGATCTTATCAAAGAAGCCGAAGAAGGTAAAATTGGTTAAGGACAGGTTGTAAATAGCACAGTCCCGACAGAAAAGCTACGCAGATCCTAAGCGTAGAGAAGTCACCTACGAAGTTGGTGATAGAGCCTATCTTAGAGTATCACCACTCCGTGGAGTGAAAAGATTCGGAGTCAAAGGAAAGTTGGCACCAAGATATGTTGGGCCATTCAAGATTCTGAGTCGCAAAGGAGAAGTGGCTTATGAAATTGAACTGCCAGCATCTCTATCAGTAGTCCATAATGTATTTCATGTGAGTCATCTTAAGAAATGTCACCCAGAAATGGAAGAATCTTCTTTGAAGGATACCATACCTTTGGAAGAAGTTCAACTAGAAAGTGATCTCACTTATGAAGAAAAGCCTATCAAGATTCTTGAGACTGCAGAAAGAGTCACGAGAACAAAGACTATCAAGTTTTGCAAAGTGCAATGGAACCATCATACCGAAGAGGAAGCAACATGGGAAAGAGAAGATGATCTTCGGAAAGACCACCCTCACCTATTTGCTAGCCAATCCGAATCTCGAGGGCGAGATTCACCTTAAGGGGGTTACATTTGTAACATCCCTAAAATCATAATTTCAAAGTTTGCATATCATTCATGCATGCATATAGATTTGAGGTAAAAATTCAAACTCATTTCAGAAAAACTGAAGCACATGGTGCTATGATTTTATGTGAGCAGAATTAAATCAAAGGGCTATCCCCATTTGAAAGTTTGATTGTTTATGAACCAAGTTGGTTGCCTTCTATGAGCATAGGGTTTAAGTGTAGATTTTAAACCAAGTTTTTCAAATGGGAAATGGTTTCCAAAAACCATTTTTCAAATTTACAAACCAAGTGCCTAGCCTCTGATATTGTTGATCTCCAAGCTTGACCAAGTTGTTGCAAAGCAACCACATGATCTTATGCCTATATTGGAGACTACTGCTCACTGCAAAAATCCCAGGAAAATTTGAATTCAAATTGAACTTGATTTCATTTGAAAATCTATTCAGAAAATCGAATCAGAAAAAGAAAACAAGCAAACAAATGAAAAAGGCCAGGCGCCACCAATCTAGCCCAGGAACGGAACAGGCCCAACTAGCCCACCCGGGGCATTTCTTTTCCTTCCGCACGCACGAGCACACCCACCCAGCCGCTGACGACAGGACCCCACCTCCACTTCGCGCACTTCGCTGACAAGCGGGCCTCCTCCACGTCGCCCGTCTTCCCCGATTCCGCCACGACCTTCGCCCGTTGCTGCACTGATTTCGCGAGCTTAATTGGCATTGATGCAGCGAGCGTTTCTTGTCGAGCCTCGGGCTATAAGATCCCCCCATCCTCGCGACCATTTCCCCCCAAACAATTTCGCATCCACGCCACCAGGCTGCCCACAACTCGCACGATGCCGCTGTTGTTCCGACGACTACGCCGGCGAATTCCGGTGAGTTCCGTGCTCCCCTCTGTCTCTCGTTCATGCTAACAGGATCAGCGAGTCCTTGTGCACCCACTGACACTTTCCTTTTGACCTCGCATGACCCGTAGCTCCAGCAACGTCGACGACGGCCGCCACCGTTCTCTGCACGAACTCCGGCGACTTCCCTCCGTAAGTAGCCATCGCCCCTTGCCCTCTGACTTGTGCACCTAGAATCTACGTCGATGTGCGCATCTAACGGTACCCTTATCTTGGCTTAGTGTGACGAGGAACCTCGCCAACGTCGACGACTGACCGTGCCGACGTCTGTCTCTACTCCGACGAGAAATCCTCGCCGTATCAGCGCACCCCTTCACAAACCAACGCCACCTTGAGCATCAGCAGCCTCCTGCGGTTCGGGTATGACCCTTCTTCCTCTCGCGCACGACCTGAAACGCTAGCGCCGCCGTAGACAGAGCGCTCCGCCGCTCGCTGACGCCGCACGCCGCCAGGACATGGTCGCGTGTTCGAGCGCCGTTAGATCTAGATCCAAGCGACGGGATAGAATCACTTATCAGCGAAGAGGTACATGTTCAGGACCGTGCGATTTATTTAGATCCTGCGGCGCGGAAGGGTGATCCGGTGCGAACCGATGCCTTAATATCGTGGACGTGGCTAGGGCTGATTCAAAAATAGAAATTCAAATCAGATTTAGATCAAATTTTCAAAGGGCAATAACTTGAGTTTCCCACGTTAGAATTTTGCAAACTTTATACCGTTGGAATCAGTGAATCAAGACCTTTCTGAATCTGCAATGTGTTTAACAAATAGTATCTGTTAAAGTGACTTTGTATGCAGAAACATGTTTAGGTCCATTTTGAGTATAGTTTTTGTTTAGCAATTTGTTTTAGGGCTAAATAAGTTTAGTTAGCAAACTTTGGGACTTGTTATGTTTCTGTATCATGCACTTGCTTGGTAGAGTTTTCAAAATCATCACTTGGTAATTTCTTGCATGCATGCATTCATATTTTTGATTGTATAAAATTGTGTGTAATTGTATGCTACAAATTTTTGTGTAGATTTTGCTAGTGACTGTGATTGTGAAGAGTGCTACTCTCCCCATTACCAAGGCAAGTGATACTTCATGATATTTCCACCCTTTATTTTGAATAAGCATTAGAATTATTTTTGCTAAGTCTTGCATGCTACTTTTGCCAAATGCTATGTTGGGAAATCCTATGTAGTGTAGAATTGTAGAATTGCTAGGGAATTTTTCTAAGTTAAGTTACTATACCATGCTTAGCCTAGCTAGTAGAAAACAAGGGTTGGTAAAGAATGTACATTCTATGGTGAAATAATTCTAAGTTCTTTGGGACTCATGCTTTTCTTAATAAAACAACTAAGTCAATGAACTTCCTAGGTGGAATGGGACTTGAATGGTGGTTTTTGGTTGAGTGGTTACACAAGGCCATGGATTTGGCTTGTGTATCTCACTTGTGGTATGCCACCCAGACACAAAGGGATTTGGAGGCCAAGGTTGAGAAAGCTTACAGTGCAACCACTTGGCAATATGGGCTCTGCCATGATCATATAGGTTGCTAGAACTTAGTCACTTGGACAGTTGGTGGTAGTAGGAATGATAGGTTGGAACGCGTCCATTTGACTAAGGAAAGACTTCTGAAAGGTCCTGTCTTGGGAAACCAAGTCTGGTGGGGAAAGTGCACAACCTCTGCAGATGGAAAATCTAAGTACTTAGCCAAGTCCATGGCAATGGACATATTGAGCATCAAGACATGGAAGCTACAAGAATCTCATCACTCCAACTTCTAAGTTAAAACTTGTGGGTGAACAAGGGTGAAGGACCCCAATGTCTATTGGTGGTTTCTTGGGAAATTTTTGACAAAGAAAAACTTAGTGATTTCAACTAATAGGAAAAACCTATTTTGAGCAAAGCAAGCCAAGCTACACTTAGCCAAAATGCATATAGTATTATAGTCCACTTAAAATTTACTAAGGTATCACTTGCCAATACTATTCCAAAGTATTGACCCACTGTGGCTGTAACTTGTGATGTTGCAGGATACTCCGATGATGAGTAGGAGTCATGAGTCTACACTCAACATGCTTGCCTGTGGCACATGAAGATGAGGACTTATGTTTATTTACTTATTCCATAAACTCTTGTATTAGGCCTTTGGCCCTGAGTTGTAAAAGACTATGTTTTATCTCTGGAATGAATGTAATAAACGACCTTTGTATCTGTGTACTTCATCTTAAACTGTGGATGCTAGCATTGATCCAGGGACTAGCATTGCAATCACGGGGATCCTTTCCTTTACAAAGGAGGGATCTTACACCACCCCCTCTCCGTCTCACTCGCTGACTGGTGGACCTCGACAGCTCACCCTCGTCTTCCCCAAATCGCGCCCGACCACGTCGTCGGCCGTTTCCTCCGTCCATCACTGCCGCGTTGATTCCTTGCTTAATTGCCCTTGATTCCGCGCTTAATCGCTGCTCCCCTCTCGCCTACATAACCCCCTCTGCACCGCGGTCATTTCCCCTCAGTCAACGCCTCCACATCGCCACCAGGCTGCCCACAATCGCACTTGCGCCGCCGCAGACAGACGCGCTCCAGCGACGAATCACGGTAAGCTCAGACCGCCCCATTGCCTCTCGTTCAAACCACTGCAACCAGCATGATCTTGTGCATCTGCTAACGCCTCTGGTTTGGTTGCTCGTGACCCAGGTCATCGTTTCCGTTCACGCCCGCAACCACCAGCGCCGCCGCTCGACTCTGGCGAGCAATAGCGGTAAGAACTGAGCGCCCCTTGCCTTCCCTTTGTTACCAACTTGTTCGCTAGTCACTTGAGCATCTTCTAAACCCTCTTCCCTGCGCTAGGACGACATGGATCCTTGACAGCGACCTCGACAGCAAGCGACAGACGCCGCCCGCAACTCCGACGAGCCCCAGCGACCGTGCCCGTGCGCCCCTCGTCAAGCCGCTGCTAAGTTGAGCTTCTCCTCGACGCTACGAACCTGGTGAGCATCCTCCTGCCTCTCTGGATGACCTGTAGCGCCGCGCCGCCGCAGACAGAGCTCGCTGCCGCCAGTCGCCGCCGCTAGCGCAGCTCGGCTTTGGTCGTTTGATCCAGAACCGTCAGATCTGGATCCAGCGTATAGGATTAGATCACTTAACGAATCGTTATGGGTAGATCTGAGCCATGTGATTTAAGTAGATCCGACGGCGCGGGAGGGTGATCCTGAGCGAAACGGTGTCAACCAATAGAATTAAGACGCGTGGCTAGGGTTTGTGTTTAAAACAGAATTTAAAACAGATTTAGATTCAAATTTGAATAGGCTATAACTTTTGATTCCCACGTTGGATTTTTGCAAATTTTATATCGTTGGAATCAGGGAGACAAGCCCTTTCTGTTTATGCAATGTGTTTAGTGAAAAGTTTATGTTAAAATGGATTTATTTGCAGTAACTTGTTTAAGGCTATTTTGAGTATAGGATTTGTTTAGGAATTTGTTTTAGTGCTAAATAAGTTTGGTTTAGCAAGTTTTTGACTTGGTTATGATTCAGTACTATGCACTTGCTTGGTTGGGTTTTAAAAATCATCACTTAGCATTTTTTTGCATGCATGCATATATTTATGTTTGTATATGAATTGTGTGTAAATTTGTGCTACCATTTTCTTTTGTGTAGACTTTGGTGCTAGTGACTGTGATTGTGAAGAGTGCTACTCTCCCCACTACCAAGGCAAGTGGTACTTCATGAATATTTCCATCCCTATATTTTGTACAAGCATTAGAAATATTTTGCTAACTCTTGCATGTAACTATTTTGCCAAATGCTATGTTGGGAAATCCTAAGTAGTTGTAGAATTGCTAGGAAATTTCCTAAGTTAAGTTACTATGCCATGCTTAGCCTAGCTAGTAGCAAACAAGGGTTGGTAAAGTATATACATGCTATGATGAAAATATTTCTAAGTCTTTGGACTTATGTTTTTCTTAATAAAACAACTAAGTCAATGAATCTCCTGGGTGGAATGGGACTTGAATGGTGGTTTTTGGTTGAGTGGTTACACAAGGCCCATGGACATGGTTTAACTTGTGTATCTCACTTGTGGTATGCCACCCAGGCACAAAGGGATTTTAGAGGCCAAGTGTTGAGAAGCTTATAGTGCAGCCACTTGGCAATATGGGCTCTGCCTGGATCACATAAGTTGCTAGAACTTAGCCATTTGGACAGTTGGTGGTAGTGGGAATGATAGGTTGGAGCGCGTCCATTTGGTCTAAGGAAAGGCTTCTGAAAGGTCCTGTCTTGGGAAAACAAGTCTGGTGGGGAAAGTGCACAACCTCTGCAGATGGAAAAATCTAAGTACTTAGCCAAGTCCATGGCAATGGACAACTTGAGCATCAAGACATGGAAGCTATCAAGAATCTCATCACTCCAACTTCTAAGTAAAACTTGTGGGTGAACAAGGGTGAAGGACCTCAATGTCTATTGATGGTTTCTTGGGAAATGTTTTAACAAAGAAAAACTTAGTGATTTCAACTAATAGGAAAAACCTATTTTGAGCAAAGCAAGCCAAACTGCACTTAGCCAAAATGCATATAGTAATATAGTCCACTTAAAATTTACTAAGGTATCACTTGCCAATACTATTCCAAAGTATTGACCCACTGTGGCTGTAACTTGTGATGTTGCAGGTTACTCCGATGATGATTAGGTGTCATGAGTCTACACTCAACATGCTTGCCTGTGGCACATGAAAATGAAGACTTATGTTTATTTACTTATTCCAAACTCTTGTATTAGGCCTATGGCCTTGAGTTGTAAAAGACTATGTTTTATCTCTGGAATGGATGTAATAAATGACCTTTGTATCTGTATACTTCATCTTAAACTGTAGATGCTAGCATTGATCCAGGAACTAGCATTGCAATTACAGGGATCCTTTTCCTTTACAAAGGAGGGATCTTACACTATTAAACCATTTTAAATGATTTATTGCGCAAGGCTGACATTAGCACATGCACCATATACTTTTTACACCACAGCGGAGCCTACCCACCGAGGCTGACTGATGGCCCCTTGGCCACATCAGCTGCCACACGAGGAAGGTGGGGTCGGGGCTGGTTTGACTAGTCCGACCCGCGCGCGGCTAACGCACGGGTGATGTCAGCACGACATCACGCCGGCGGTGAGATCCCAGGCAGAGGTTGGGATGGCGATAGCGGGCGCGCTGGGCTACGAAAACTAGCGCATTTGAATGAGGGCATCGCGGGATACCTAATAGGGGCAGAGCCGCCCTGTTTTGGCAACCAGAGCTTCGGTAACGACGACATCTAACGGCGAGCGGTAGCGATGTTCGGCGGTAGGGAAATCCAGAGAGGGAGAAGGGGCTAGGCGAGGTTTTGAAGAACCGTGATCTCACCCTGATGCTTGAGGTAGGGTCGGAGAGGCATGGTGAGTCCGGATTCCATGGAAAGTACGGCTGCCGGCGTCTGGGACGGAGGTAACAATTCCGTCGATTGGGGGCGCTTCGGCTTGCTCCGCTTGGCAGGAAGAACGATCATGCCGGGGTGGTTCCTACGGTGGCCTAGGTTGGTCCTGGGGCGGTCGGAGACGACGGAGCGCCGGCGAGGTCGGAAGCTAGGGTTTCGGCTCGAATGGGGAATGAGAGTGACATGGATATGCCCTACGGGTACCCGATGTTAGCCTACCTGGTCCAGCCCGACAGAAGGCCCACTCGACGATCTGCCAGGGTCCATGGCGCCTATGACTTTTCGGCTGCTATGAAGCCCATATGGACACGGACTGCCAAGCGCACAAGACAAGGAAAGCTCAAGACTAGAGTTTGAATACAACTTGTAACCTACTCGTATCGGTACCTGAGACCTAGCCTCCCCATATATAAAGGCTAGGAGGGTCCAACGAGGAGGGCACATACACAATAGATAGATCTCCAGATCTAGACGATACAATAGACGCCACAATAGATCTACATATCCAACCAATCCTATCTCACCTTTCATACCACCGCATACACACCTCCACGCCAGATTGCATCTGCGCACCCCTGTAACCTTCAGTTCCGCCGTAATCAAGAACAGACAAGCAGGAGTAGGGTTTTCCCTCCGGGGCCTGAACCTGGGTAAATCTCGTGTCCCCTGGTTGCTTGTCTGTTAACCGTTCCGCGATCTCTAGCATCCCCATCTTCTCCAAAACCCAAGCTTATAGCAATGGGCATTGACGAGAATAAACATCGTCAATTGGCGCCGTCTGTGGAAACTGGGGGCGCTGATCGTGCGGTCGCGATAGTTTCATCATAAAAAATCTACGACTTGCCGGTCTCAAGGAAACAGATCTACATCGGCGCGCTCAAATTTGCGGCATCAACAATTCTACCGTGGCTAATTTCTGATTTCCTCGCGATCAGAGTCTACTGATGAACTCGGCAACCACGCACTCAGAAACTAGATCAGATCAGGTACATCTTCATGCATGCCAGCAGATCGAATTTTATAATTTGGCCCGCTGCCTGGTGTGGCTGGATGGAGGCGTGAAGGAATCCTAAAGAGATCTAAGCTCCCTAGATTTGGAGCTCCGTCCTTGCTTTGACCTCTTTGCGCGATGTGGGGCCATGATTTGTGAGTCGTGGCTGTGTGTCTGTTTTTATACTTGAGGCGTGCACCGTCGTTTCTCTTGGCTGTGTGTATCGAACTTAGCTGTGGGTGTGTTCATGTTGAGCATCGTGTTGTGCCTGTCACTGGGGTGAGACGTCAGGGTAAAGTCAGCAATTTGTTGTACTCCTTTCATTCAGAAATAAATGATTTAGACTTATCTAGATTCGTATGTATCTAGACTCGTTTTTAGTGTAGATACATGCGAATCTTAGATAAATAAAAGTCACTTATTTGCGGACTAAAGGAGTACTATTTTGCCACACAGCAGTAGTGTACTAGGAAGTGTATGTTGTGTTTTCGTGTATCACATCTCGTGTTGATGCAGTGTACATATCATGTAAACTAGACCGTAGATCCGAAAAGAACATGTACCATCAAACAGTCATATACCCAATGTGTCAGCAAAATGAATCAACCTGCATGATCTATAGAGTAACAGAACTTGAAAAAAAAACAGCTACTCTAAGCATACCTACTATCTACTACATGTCGAAGCTGTTCATTGGACAGTCGATAGACATTCCAGCTCGGATACTTCCCTTTTAACATGCTATTAAAAATACAAAATCCACTAATAATTTCAATAGTACCCTTACTACACAGCATATCATTATCATGATCACGTTAGTTAGAACAGCTAACTCTTTTCTTCTCAAGATAGTTAGAATAATTAACTCATTGCAATGAACTGATCAGAAAAATACGAACGCAATACTTACTCATTAATAAAAAAATAAAAACAACTCCTACTACATAACAATCGACTGCTTAAAAAAACATAAGCAGGTTGTTTCTCCAAGGCCAACACGACCCACGAACGTGTGACCAAGCGCCGTCCACTATATTATTACAAGGCACAAACCAGCTAGAACAAAAATGACAACGATCAAGAAAATAAAAATAACCAGGAGTTCTCCCGAAAACAACTTCGTCCCTGCATCCCCCGCCCTGCGGACTAGGAGACTTCAACACGCCGCACCCTTCTCCACCCACACTCCGTCGGCGCGTGCCACCAAGAGTTGCCAGTGCGGTGTCGGCGACGGCGTACGGACATCCTCATTCGCGTGGAAGCAAAGGAGAGGCTAACAACAGCTCGCGGCGGCGCATTTCGGACTAACAGCGGTCTGACTTAGTGGCATCAGATCCAACGTCCGGACAATTGACGAAGCAGCGACATGGTCGTCCGCTGCTAGGAGTTGTCGTAGCATCGCCTGAGTGCAGCCGGTGGCGCCTTACCCACCCATATCTGAGCCCACGAGGACCCCGCCTCTCATGGACTGGGCGAGACATCTCTGGCGCAATACCGCCTCCACCACTGGACGAGAAATAGGGAAAACCACTTTGGTTGGTGTAGATGGCAATGCCCTGATGCAGTACGGCGGAGAGACTTCACGGGCCCACTCGGGATCGGCCGAGTCAGTGAAGGACTGGTTTGTCCTGCTACAACATCCGATCGGCAATTCCCATCCAAGTATCGTTGTATCGCTGACCCTCACCGTCGTTTTCGCTTCTCAGTATTACCAGCCTCCTCATCGTAAGCCATGGTGAGATAACGGTGGTAATTGCAAGACCGTGATGGTGGGCGTTCTAGGTGGCAAACCTAGTGAAGCTATCCCGAGTAGCAGGAGGCTTTCTTTGGAGGTCGAGAAACATCTCTACCATCTCAGCACTGGCGCAATGATAGCTATGGGTGTCACCTTCCTTCCATACGGGTGTCGAGTGTACCTCTTCCCCACTCCCTACAGTGAACCGAACAAAACACCTAAGATGCGTACTGGAGGTAACCCTAAGAACAGTCCAGGCAACATCGTCATCACCATAACTTCCCTTCCTGGAGGTGTTGCTTGGTTCACGAGGCTTCAAAGAACAAGGACAGTCGAAATTCATCACCGCTTTTATCGAACTGCCGATGTGTGATTGTTCTCTTCTTTTTTCTTTTGTTCTTGATTTGTGCTATTTCTCTAAGAAATGCTACCCCAGTTGCACCGATTGTTTCCTATATTAATATAAAGGGGTGAATACCTCTTTAAAGACAGAATGGAAAAAAAAACTACTATCACCGACATAAAAACTAAACACAAATTTCGGAAGACGGCGCGCACATGGCCCATCTAGTCCCATTCCAGTTATGAAAGGATCCTGCGAAATTGCAAGTCTGCAAATTGGAAATCAAATTCCATAGCATATCGATGTGACCCGTAATGATAGGGGCACTACGCGAGTGATTTTGCTACCTCATATCCATGACCCAAGTTCCAAGGACAAGAGCAAATTAATACTAGTGAATAAGAAATCCATGGATGATCGTGAAGGCTATTCAGCGATGAAAAGAAGAAGGATCAATCAAAATACTAGCCCATGGTTTATTCGTACATGCATACTGTTTCGTCGGAATCAATTCTGGACGAGTTCTGCGTTCACCGGAGAGCACCATCTGGCCCGACTCGTGCTTCACCGAAGAGCACCATCTGCGTTAACCTACTCGCCGCAACGATCTTCGACCGGATGCGGTCTTCGACTGATGTGGCCCGTATAGTCTCCGGATGCAGCAACTCTTCATCAACACGCGACTCCGGTCCACCGCGTCGACTACGCCCGCTGCCTGACCCGTTGCCACATCAACTACATGTTCACTGCACAACTTTCGACCGCCACGTTGACTACTCGTCTGGCATCGATCTCGCGACCTGCTGTAGTTTTTGACTCCGGCGATCCTCTACGATCTTCGGCTCCAACGACTTGGGGACTCGGGGGCTCCCTCCGCTTCAATGACCAGGCGTGGCCTTCGGCTCTAGCAACCCGCTGCATCTTTCGGATGCGGCGACCCGATGCGATCTTCGATTGCTGCAACTGGCCGCATCGGCTTTAGCGTCCACGACTCGGAGGCTCCCTCGACATCGGCGACCCAATGCGACTTTTGGCTGCGATGACCCGGATGTGGCGACCCGGTGCGGTCTTCGACCGCGACAATCTTCGGATGCGGAGCTCGCTACCACCATCAACTTCGGAAACCCATCGCCGCTATGATTGTGGTTCGCCGCGTCGACCACGTCCGCGTGCAACCCACTACCGCGTCGACTCCATCCACGACAACTACCAACAAAGCTAAGTTTTCCCTCTACTTAGATCTGATTTCCTTTTTTAACTCGCACTCGAAACACTCGGGGGATGCGCCCTCTTCGAGTAACCTAATGTGCCATCGGCTCCACGCACTCGAGCACCTCGAATGCGACAGCCCGAGTAGCTGATTCTGCCTGACCGTCGAATCCTTAAACTCCGAGTACCTTGGCAAGATACTGAGACTAAGGATAATCAGGCTAACGAAAAGGCCTAGCATACAGTACAAAAATGTCGACTTGATCGGCACCAGACTCTTACTATACAAGCCGAAAGGCAAATATTCTTTACAAGATACAAGTACTTCACAATTCTTTATTTTTTTGCAGCTTACAAGGACGTCGACTGTGTCAATCTATTCAATCGGGTCCTCCAACAGGAGTTGACAAAACAATTGGCTACGCCATAAGCTCAAGACCCGAGTCGAGTCCCTCCTCGGATGGTTGCATCGCTTGATGCTACAAAGACGCGACGCTGGCCACACACCCGACAGAAGCAACATCGTCGACTTCATCCGAAACATCGAGTCCTTCCAGCTAAACGTCCCGCGACTCCACTACGTCGACTCTTGGCTCCTTATGCGTGAGACGCTGACTCGATGCATTTCTGGGTCAGTGGTTTCTCCTCGCATAAGTATCCACTCGAGTCTGCGACTCGACTAGACACTCGGGGGATACTCCTATCAGGAGCGCTGGTCGCGCACCCGATGTACTTCTGGGTCAGCGGTACACCCACGAGATTGTCGACTACAACTTCACAAAACTCGAGTCTCTGCCCGAGTCTACGACTCTGCCAGACACTCGGGGACTACTCCTATCAGGAGCGCTGGTCGCGCACCCGATGTACTTCCGGGTCAGCGGTACGCCCACGAGATTGTCGACTACAAATGCACGATACAAGACTGGTCACGCACATAGAGGATCTTCGAGTCAGTATGCTTTGATTCCTCACTCGAATCAACGATTCAACTGAGGACTCGAGGGCTACTCCCATAGGGAGGGCTGGTCGCGCATTCAAAAAAAATGAAGACATTCAAGGCATCTGCAAGGTCATCCGAAGAACTTCCGGATCACCGTATTACGCAACCGACAACTATAAGTCTTTGCTCAAGTCTACGACTCGAACAGACACTCGGGGGCTACTCCCATAGGGAGCGCTGGTCGCGCACCCTATAGTCCATTGTGTTGACTACATCCATAATGTCGACTCCTTTACAACAACCGAACAAATTTGGCTGACCCGATGAACTTTTGGGTGAAGTGTTTCACACTCGACACAACTTTCGACTCCGACATCCAAATGCAAGGTTCAAGACAACTAAGTCTCCACCCGAATCTATGTTTCGGATGGACACTCGAGGGCTACTGAAATAGATATGCCTAACGGGTACCCGACGTTATCCTACCTGGTCCAGCCCGACGGAAGGCCCACTCGACGATCTGCCAGGGTCCATGACGCCTATGACTTTTCGGCTACTATGACGCCCATATGGACACGGACTCCCAAGCGCACAAGACAAGGAAAGCTCAAGACTAAAGTTTGAATACAACTTGTAACCTACTCGTATCGGTACCTGAGACCTAGCCTCCCCATATATAAAGAGTAGGAGGGTCCAACGAGGAGGGCACGTACACAATAGATAGATCTCCAGATCTAGACGATACAATAGACGCCACAATAGATCTATAGATCTAACCAATCCTATCTCACCTTTCATACCACCGCATACACACCTCCACGCCAGATTGCATCTGCTCACCCTTATAACCTTCAGTTCCGCCGTAATCAAGAGCAGACAAGCAAGACTAGGGTTTTGCCTCCGGGGGCCTGAACCTGGGTAAATATCGTGTCCCCTGGTTGCTTGTTTATTAACCGTTCCGCGATCTCCAGCATCCCCATCTTCTCCAAAACCCAAGCTCATAACAATGGACATTGACAAGAATAAACCTCGTTAGAGAGAGAGAAAGCTCTAGAGGGGAAGGGAGAAGATAAGGGAGAGGCAGGGCATCGTAGCGGTCTTATCCCATGTTCTAGGTCGGCGGACGGCGGAGATCGAGCGGTGCTGATCGACGGAGGCGGCAGCGACACCTAGTAGTGTGCTAGGCAGGAGGAAGACGACGGGAAGAGGGGCGAATGGGTACGGGCCATGCTTGGGCCGAGTTTGGGCTGCAGCAAAGCAAGGGAAAGAAGGCTGTTGCGGCTACACTGGTAGGCAGATAGGCGCGGGAGAGAGTGGGTTGCGGCCTGCTTTGCTCTCTGAATCTGTTTTTTTATAGAAACCTTTTCTTTTTCTAAAATTTGTTTTCTCTTTTCCAATTGTATTTCAATTTCTTTTCTGTTTTGTATAATTTCCAAAATACAATACTATGTAAAAGTATTGAAATATTGTAGAGTCCCTATTAGTCCTTTTGGGCCCCAAACATTTTGTCATTTCAAAATTCAAAACTATTTTGAATTTATTTCAAAGAGAGAGAGGGAAAGCTAGGGTTTAGGGTTTGTCTTTCTATTTTATTCAATGCATTTTTAAAAGACGATGCTCATGAATGCACAAACAAAACTCTAATTAGTATTAGCTAAAACTAGGGTGTTCCATTCTATATGTGAAATAAACAAACGTTTTTCAATGCATTGTTATTCATGATCTTTGTTTGTATCCTTTCATGTTGCAACATAGTTGCTTTGTCTTATTATTAGAACTTCATATTTCATGCTCATGTTTAGAGTACTTTGATGCCAGCTTTCAATGCTTGCAAATCGTTTGATCATGATTGTGATGGTGTGTAGGGGTTCGTAGCATGGAAAACAAAAAAATTCTACCGCATGAACACACAATCAAGATCTAATCTATGATCAAGCCAAGATCTATATACTAGATAGGTGCATAAAGTTGATAGAGTAATAACCCTCTAAGTTCCAAAGTGGTTCACTTGCCGATCTCAAGATCGCGTAGACGATCCTTCTGGCGTGTTAGGCGCTCCCTTGATCGGTCACGTCACGGATTACTGATGAAGACCTTCCTCTCCCTTGTTCCAGCAGGCGGAGGTTGTAGTTCTCTCCTCGTGATTACAGTAGCAGACGCTGGTGTCAAGTAGAGGGAGATCCAGACCGCAGGCTTCAAGCCGGAGTATGGTGGAGTAGAGAGAGGGCTTCGGCGATCTAAGGTTTAGAGGGCCAAAGGGCTTAGAGGTAACTGGCGGCTAGGGTCTAGCTAGACGGCGTTTTAGAGGAAATCTAGGGTATCCGCATTTGGAAGGGGGGAGGCGGCTAGCCTAGGGTTTAGAGGGGGCGCCAGCTAAGGGGGCAAGGTGTAGGGAGAGGGGGCGCCCCTTCCCTTTCTTTTATAGGTGGGAGGGGCGGCTAGGGCTAGCCGTGTCCTCCCCCAACTCCCTTGCTGGCCGGCGGATTGGAGGAGGGAAGCGAAACCTTCTCTCCCCAGGTTTCCTTCTCTTCCTCCACTTGGAAATTATTGTCCCAGTTTGACTTTTTCAAACTGGCCTTTTTACTTTCAAACTAGAGTTTGATTTCTCTCTTCCAAGTGTTCCGCCAAGTTATCTAGGACATGATGCAACCATTCCACTTTGTCATGACACATCCATGTACCCTTCCCCTTTCGGATCGGTGAACCTTCTAGACCCTTCTAGAACATTCCGATGAAAACACCGCAACCATTCCCGAACTCTGGAATTGGACTTTCCTTATATGAATATTATTCTCTGGACCATTCCGGGTCTCCTCGTGATATCCCAGATACCATCCGAGACTCCGAACAACATTCCGTCTCTTTACTCACATTCCATATCTACTAAACAACATCAAATCCTTAAGTGTGTCTCCCTATGGTTTGTGAATTATGCAGACATGATCGAGAATCTTCTTCGATCAATAACCAATACAGGAATCTAGAAATTCATATGGCTCCCACATATTTCTACAATTACTTCATGATCGAATGAACTATTTACATACGATACCAATTTCCCTTTGTCTCATGATACTTTACTTATTCGATGTTTGATTGTTGGTATCTCTGCATACCTAGTTCAACCTCGTTACTGATAAGTACTCTTTTCTCGTTCCCGTGATATGTGATCCTTTGTGAACTAGTCACATGCTTGCAAGCTAATTGGATGACATTCCACCGAGAGGGCCCAGAGTATATCTATCTGTCATATGGATGGACAAATCCCACTCTTGATCCATGTGCCTCAACACATACTTTACGAACACTCAATGCCACCTTTATAGCCACCCAGTTACGGTGTGGTGTTTGATGTCATCAAAGCATCGATCCGGTGATGGTGATTAGCATGATCTCATGGTCGAAGGAATTAGGTTACTATGTATCAGAAAGCTTATAGCAAACGAACTATTGAAATGACTTGATCTTTATGCTACGCTTATCTATAGGAGTATGTCCATCACACCATTCTCCTAATGATATGATCTTGTTGTTAATAACATCTCAATATTCTTGATTAGGAAACCATGATCATATATTAACCAACAAGCTAGTTTAACAAGAGCCTTTACTAGGGACTCTTTTATATTTACAAATCACACAAGTATTAATGTTTTCGATTAATACAATTATAGCGTGGTATGTAATCATTTATCATAAGCATGAAGATATGATAATAACCTCTTTATTATTGCCTCTTGGGCATATCTCCAACAGTCTCCCACTTGCACTAGAGACAATAATCTAGTTTCAAATCTTTATGTATTTAACACCTATGGCTTTCCGGTCTCTACGCATCACTCATTCTATAATGAGATGGATTTGTATAAATTTGGTCCTTTGGTGAGACCTTTCGTTCCAAGGGGTTAAAACATGCTGACAATATTGTCGTACAATATATCTTCATAGTATTATCCCATTGTGAACTACACTTAGTTTGATAACAAACTACTTGACACAAATGCCCTCTTTTGCTGCTATAATAGCAGCCATATACTTAGCCTTTTGTTGTAATATCTGTCACAATGTCTTAACTTTGGAACTCATCCAAATCCATTATGGAACTTAGTTTCCAGAATATTGTGCCACCCTTAGTTTATTGAGATAAACTTAATTTGTACTTTGTGACAAAACTAGTATCAATATAGTACCTTTTACAATGAACTAACCATCTATTTGTCACTTCTACAAAATAATATATTCTAAGTTCTTCCAAAAGATCATAAGAATATCCTTACTATCGTCCAATGATCATCTTATAAATCATTCTGGTATATGCTCATAACATTTAGAGCATAGGACATATCTGGATTTGTACATATCACAATATGACTGAAAAATACCTTTTTGTGATTTTATTCATCAAGTATCAATCAATACTTGAATCTTTGTTTTACTTACCAAGTGTCGATACACTTGAATTTCGATTTAATACTTTCTATGTGGCAAGAACCTTTCTTGTCATTTTCATATTGAACTCATTCAATATCTAATCTATGCACATTTGGCACAACGATATTAGCGTCTCAATCTATCTATATAGATATTGATGCCAAATATTCGGGTTTTGCCTAAGTCTTTCATCCAGATGAAATACTTAACATGTGTTAATAAAAGATACATCATTTCCAATAAAAATATGTCTTCCACATAATATATTAGAAATATGTCTTAGCGCTCCCACTTAATTTCTTGGAAATGCAAGCATCTTCATTGTCTCTGATGAATTTAAACTCTTTTAACAGTTTCATCATGGTGAAGATTCCAACTCTGCGACGCTCACTTCAACCATTGAAGTTTGCATACACTTTTAGCATCCTTTGAATTAACAAAACCCTTTGGACCATGTTATGCACACATCCTAGGAAACATTTCTATTAGAAGAACTTGTTTTGTTTATTCAACTATCACATAACAAAATTATATGTAGTGGTTGCTACATTAATCTGTCTTGACTAAATATCACTATGAAAGATCAAATCTTGTCATAGTCAACCTTTGAACATTGTTGTGAACTCTTTCCCAACATGTCGACTATTTCATAGATGTGAAATATCCATGTCTATTTCTTTACAGATCCAAACACGACTGTAAGGTCTTACACCTCTCCAGAGGGTCTTTCAAGTTCAAAGCTTGATTTCTCGTGTATGGAACTATCACAGATTTTATGGCTTCAAGACATTTGACGCAGTCAGGGCCCATCATCGCTTCTTTGCATGTAGTCCGTTCATTTTTGTCAAATAATGATTCAACCCTCAAATCTTGGTATTTGATTGTTTACCCGAACTACTTGGTTCAATAGGAACTTTGACCTTCGTAACCACAACCTTTGAGGCACGTGAGCCACGAGCATTGTTGCTGCCTCTGGAACAATTTTCGGTGTTGTGCAACTTTGCACATATAGCTAAGGTTCTTTTAACATTATCAAAGTTCTATTGTCCTCCCACTTAACTTTTCACGGAAAATTTCTTCACAAAGAAACTTGACGTTCCAAGAGACAAACATTTTTGTCTTCGATGTTATGGAGGAATACTCAACGGTCATTCAAAATAACATACAAATACATGTTCATCCAACTTTGGTTGTAAACATCTCTCTTATGCATAGCACACCAATGTTTAATAAAGTACAACTTGGGTTTTATCCCAAACCATAACTTTATATGGTGTCATTTCAATGGATCATGATGCAGCTCTTTTTAGTGGAAAAGTGGTAGTCTCTAAAGCTTTTAATCTTTAAAATATAATGGCAGTTTTATGAATTACACCTTTGATCTTACCATTTCAAACAAGGTTTCATTTCATATCTCGATTATTCCATACTCATATGGTGTTTCGAGAAACGCAAATCCACAAAACGATTCCTCAAATCTTAGGTGTTATGCTAAACTTTGTAACTCAAATATCTTCCTTTATGATCCTATCATAAATTCTTTATTTTCTTGTTACATTGATTTTGCACTTCATCTTGAAAGTATTTGAACTTCTCAAATGTTTCACACTTCATCTTGAAAGTCTTTGAACTTTTCAAATGTTTCACACTTCATCCTTATTAAGTAAATATTCATATATTCACTCAAATTTTCGAAGAAAGCATATGAAGTTGAAACCTATCGCTCTTGACTACACATAATAGACTTGATACAACAATATGTACAAGTTCCAATAAGCTAGTCATCCATTCCCTTTGGCCTATGAACGGAGTTTTAATTATCTCTAGGAAAATTTCACAAGCGTCATTTGATCAAAAATCAAAAGACTCCAAAATTCCATCCACATGGAGTTTCTTCATGTTTTATTTCCAATATAATTTAAACGGCGATGTAACTTCCTAAGTGATCTTTCTTATCAATTGTCTTTCGACACTTTTAGCAATATTTTTATGGATGTGATTTATCCAACGAGATTTGTATATCATCCATATTTTATGGATTACGGAAATTATTTGAATAACCCTTTTGTTCTCATAATACCTGATAAAACAAATCTTGAAGGCAAGCTTTGATGTTAACGAGCAACACAACAACCCTTTATTTGTTCTCGATGAACATCATCACATATTCTTTTGCTAGTTAGTTAGGCCATTGTACTTCATGAATTGTGTTGTTTCGTATGACGATTCACACCAACAAATTCAGTATCCAATACTTAAGAACCACATTGTTCAATAAGCAAAGAATATTGCCATAACATGTATGTCCTCTATATACCTAAGCTGAACAATTCTAGTCTTTTCTTTTCTGCCATATATTTCTGAGATTCTCTTTCAGTATTTCCTTTTCTGTTCGAAAGAATCTATCAACATCAATAGTGGAGCCATACACATGACACATAGTCCAAAGCATGTATAGTTAAATACCAATATCTTTGGACTTGAACTTTGAAGTAGATCATCGTCATCAAATGTTTGGTGTTCTTTCAAATTCCATTATTTAGTAATCTTTTAGTGTAGTAAACACTTTACCTACATAAAATATTCATCCTTATCATGGAACTATTCATGATCAATCTACTTTAGCTTCTAACGGTGAATTGCAAGTATAATGTTGCTCTCCAAAACCTTTTGGAGGATTAGGACGACTAGCGTCTCCAACCTTTTGAAAAATCCCATCAAATATGAGAACATAAACTTTTCTATATTATACTCTATCATGTTGTAATCAAAATATCATTTCAGATATCACAATATCTTCCACATATGATGTTCCTAGATAACCTTGATATTAAAACAATCTTTTGAATATCAAGAATAATGGAGATAAACATGATACTTATATACTAACACTGGAATTATTACTCTTGATTTAATACCTATTATTAAACTTCACGGGGTAACCGGAACTTACTGAAAGTTTGCAATAGGACTTTTAAACTTTAGACTAACACTTCAAAACAATATGATACCAGTTCGTAAAGTAACTAACCAGAATTCTATAGTTCTATTATCTCAATTATAACTAAGCGCAAGGTGGTAAACGTATGCCAATGACTACAACAACTATGAAAATTCACTTTGATTTAATTTATGTTAAATAGTGTTCAAATTTTAATCATATTACTGTTGAACACCCCACTCAAAACAATATTCCTCACATTGTTTTAGTGATTACATGAACTAAATCCACTACACCAAGTCCGATCATCACGTGACATGACGTAGTTTCAAAGGCGAACAATCATCATGTTCATCATATCATATATATGACTCATGCTTTACCTTTCGGTATTCTGTGTTCCGAGACCATGTATGTACATGCTAGGCTCGTCAAGATCAAACCTTAGCTTCTGCATGAGAAAATATGGCTTGCTCCCGTTATATACACTCGCAGAATCTAACACACCCGATCATCACGTGGTGCTTCGAAACAACGAGTCTTGGCAACGGTGCTTACTAAGGATGAACAATTTTTAACTTGATATTTTGTGAGAGGGATCATCTTATAATGCTACCGTCACGATCTAAGCAATACAATATGCACAAAAGGATTAACATCACATGCAATTCATAATCTGTGATATGATATGGCCTTTTTTCTTGTGCTTCCGATCTCCATCTTCAAGCACGAACATGATCTCCATCATCACCGGCGTGGCGTCAAGGTCAATGGCACCGCTCCATGGTTGTCGTCCACCAGCATCAACTATTACAACTACTTTGAATAATAGACACGAAGGTCTTAACGAAATGAAAAGACAACCATAAGGCTCCTGCCGTTTGCCGACTTACAATAAGGATCATTGCATACATTATATATAATCACAATCATGGCCATATCACATCACAGCACACCCCTGCAAAACAAAGTTAGACGCCTCTAATTTTCTTTGCATATTTTACGTGGGTTGGGGCTTTCAATAAGTGTCGTTCTAACTTACGAACAAGAACCACAACGTTGATGCTTGAACTATCAAGTGTCTGTTGTAAATTGAATCTATACTATGATGGGAGTGACAGACACCTGTAAAGCCACTTATGCAATACAAGTTGCATGTTAAGCGTGGAGCAAGTCTCATGAACGATGTCATGTAAGGTTAGCCCGGGCCGCTTCATCCCATCATACCGCAAGATGCAAAGTACACAAAAAGCAATTCATAATAAAAGCACCACCTCCCATAATAACCATTGTGTTCTACTCGTGCAACAGATCTACATATAGACACGGCTCTGATACCACTGTAGGCATTCGTAGCATGGAAAACAAAAAAATTCTACCGCATGAACACACAGTCAAGATCTAATCTATGATCAATCCAAGATCTATCTACTAGATCGGTGCAAAAAGTTGATAGAGTACTAACCCTCTAAGATCCAAAGCGGTTAACGAGATCAGATTCTCGTGGGTGATGTAGTCGTTCACTTGCCGATCTCAAGATTGCATAGTCGATACTTCCGGCGTCGTGTTCCGGCAGCGCTCCCGCAGTCGGTCACACGTACGGTACTCGATGAAGACATTCCTCTCCCTTCTTCCAGCAGGCAGCGGAGGTTTTATTTCTCTCCTCGCGATTCTGGCAGCACGACGGCGTGGTGTCGGAAGTAGAGGGGAGATCCCGCAGGGCTTCGCCTAAGCCGGAGCGGGTATGGTGGAGTAGAGAGAGGGCTTCGGCGATCTAAGGTTTAGAGGGCCGAAGGTCTTAGATGTAACTGGCGGCTAGGGGTTAGCTTGACGGCGTTTTAGAGGAGATCTAGGGTAGCCGCATCTGAAGGGGTGAGGCGGCTGGCCTAGGGTTTAGAGGGGGGCGCCAACTAAGGGGGCAAGGTGTAGGGAGAGGGGGCGCCCCCTCCGTTTCTTTT
This sequence comes from Avena insularis, assembly GCA_023614405.1. Lineage (NCBI taxonomy): Eukaryota > Viridiplantae > Streptophyta > Magnoliopsida > Poales > Poaceae > Avena > Avena insularis. The sequence continues at coordinate 303,665,349 of CM042693.1, read as the reverse complement.
ATAGGTGGTAGGGGCGGCTAGGGCTATTTGTGTCCTCCCCCAACTCCCTTGCTGGCCGGCGGATTGGAGGAGGGAAGGGAAACCTTCTCTCCCCAGGTTTCCTTCTCTTCCTCCACTTGGAAATTATTGTCCCAGTTTGACTTTTTCAAACTAGCCTTTTTTACTTTCAAACTAGAGTTTGATTTCTCTCTTCCAACTGTCTAGCCAAGTGACCTAGGACATGATGCAACCAATCCACTTTGTCATGACACATCCATGTACCCTTCCCCTTCCGGATCTGTGAACCTTCTAGACCCTTCTAGAACATTCCGATGAAAACACCGGAACCATTCCTGAACTCCGGAATTGGACTTTCCTTATATGAATATTATTCTCCGGACCATTCCGGATATCCTCGTGATATCCCGGATACCATCCGAGAATCCGAACAACATTCGGTCTCTTTACTCACATTCCATATCTACTAAACAACATCAAATCCTTAAATTTGTCTCCCTATGGTTCGTGAATTATGCAGAAATGATCGAGAATCTTCTCCGATCAATAACCAATAGAGGAATCTGGAAATTCATATGGCTCCCACATATTTCTACGATTACTTCATGATCGAATGAACCATTTACATACGATACCAATTTCCCTTTGTCTCGTGATACTTTACTTATCCGAGGTTTGATCGTCGGTATCTCTGCATACCTAGTTCAACCTCGTTACCGATAAGTACTCTTTTCTCGTTACCGTGATATGTGATCCTTTGTGAGCCAGTCACATGCTTGCAAGCTAATTGGATGACATTCCACCGAGAGGGCCCAGAGTATATCTATCCGTCATATGGATGGACAAATCCCACTCTTGAGCCATGTGCCTCAACACATACTTTCCGAACACTCAATGCCACCTTTATAGCCACAAAGTTACGGTGTCGTGTTTGATGTCATCAAAGCATACATCCGGTGATGGTGATTAGCATGATCTCATGGTCAAAGGAATTAGGTTACTATGTATCAGAAAGCTTATAGCAAACAAACTATTGAAATGACTTGATCTTTATGCTACGCTTATCTATAGGAGTATGTCCATCACACCATTATCCTAATGATATGATCTTGTTGTTAATAACATCTCAATGTTCATGATTAGGAACCCATGATCATATATTAACCAACAAGATAGTTTAACAAGAGGCTTTACTAGGGACTCTTTTATGTTTACAAATCACAAAAGTATTAATGTTTCTGGTTAATACAATTATAGCATGGTATGTAAACATTTCTCATAAGAATGAAGATATGATAATAACCTCTTTATTAGTGCCTCTTGGGCATATGTCCAACAGTCTCCCACTTGCACTAGAGACAATAATCTAGTTTCAAATCTTTGTGTATTCAACACATATGGCTTTCCGGTGTTGTATGTACACGATTGCTAGTGATCAACCGATCTTCAGATACGACACTTTCGGTTCCGTGTGTAATTGCATGTCTTTGCGTCTCTACGCATCACTCATTCTCTAATGAGATGGCTTTGTATAAATTTGGTACTTTGGTGAGACCTTTAGTTCCTAGGGGTTAAAACATGTTGACAATATTGTCATACAATATATCTTCATAGTATTATCCCGCTGTGAACTACACCTAGTTTGGTAACAAACTATTTGACACAAATGCCCTCTTTTGCTGCTATAATAGCAGTCATATACTTAGCCTTTTGTTGTACTATCTGTCACAATGTCTTAACTTTGGAACTCATCCAAATCCATTATGGAACTTACTTTCCAACATATTGTGCCACCCTTAATTTAGATTGAGATAAACTTAATTTGTACTTTGTGACAAAACTAGTATCAATATAGTACCTTTTACAATGAACTAACCATCTATTTCTCACTTCTACAAAATAATATATTCTTAGTTTTTCCAAAAGATCATAAGAATATCCTTAATATCTTCCAATGATCATCTTATGAATCATTTTGGTATATGCTCATAACATTTAGAGCATAGGACATATCTGAATTTTTCTATATCACAATAGGTTTGAAAAATACCTTTTGTGATTTTACTCATCAAGTATCAATCAATACTTGAATATTTGTTTTACTTACCAAGTGTCGATACACTTGAATTTCGATTTAATCCTTTCTGTGTGGAAAGAACCTTTCTTGTCATTTCCATATTGAACTCATTCAATATCTCATCTATGTACATTTGGTACAACCATATTAGCGTCTCAATCTATCTATATAGATATTGATGCCAAATATTCGGGTTTTGCCTAAGTCTTTCATCCAGATGAAATTCTTAACATGTGTTAAAAAAAGATACATCATTTCCAATCAACAATATGTCTTCCACATAATGTATTCGAAATATGTCTTTGCGCTCCCACTTAATTTCTTGTAAATGCAAGCATCTTCATCGTCTCTGATGAATTTAAACTCTTTTAACAGTTTCATCATGGTGAAGATTCCAACTCTGCGACGCTCACTTCAACCATTGAAGTTTACATACGCTTTTAGCATCCTTTGAATTAAAAAAAACCCTTTGGACCATGTTATGCACACATCCTAGGTAACAATTCTATTACAAGAACTTGTTTTGTTTATTCAACTACCACATAACAAAATTATATGTAGTGGTTTCTACATTAATTCGTCTAGACTAAATATCACTATGAAATATCAAATCTTGTCATAGTCAACCTTTGAACATTGTTGTGAACTCTTTCCCAACATGTCGACTATTTCATAGATGTGAAATATCCATGTCTATTTCTTTATAGATCCAAACACGACTGTAAGGTCTTACACCTTTCCAGAGGGTCTTTCAAGTTCAAAGCTTGATTTGTCATGTATGGAACTATCACAGATCTTATGGCTGCAAGCCATTTGACAGAGTCAGGGCCCATCATCGCTTCTTTGCATGTAGTCCGTTCATTATTGTCAAATAATGATTCAAACCTCAAATCTTGGTATTTGATTGTTTACCCGAACTACTTGGTTCAATAGGAACTTTGACCTTCCTAACCACAACCTTTGAGGCACGTGAGCCACGAGCATTGTTGCTGCCACCGGAACACTTTTCGGCGCTGCGCAACTTTGCACATATAGCTAAGGTTCTTTTAACCTTATCAAAGTTCTATTGTCCTCCCACTTAACTTTTCATAGAAAATTTCTTCAAAAGAAACTTGACGTTCCAAGCGACAAACATTTTTGTCTTTGGTGTTATGGAGGAATACTCAACGGTCATTCAAAATAACATACAAAGACATGTTCATCTGACTTTGGTTGTAAACATTTCTCTTATGCATATCACACCAATGTTTAAGAAATGACAACTTGGGTATTATCCCAAACCATAACTTTATATGGTGTCATTTCAATGGATCATGATGGAGCTCTTTTTAGTGGAAAAGTGGTAGTCTCTAAAGCTTTTAATCTTTAAAATATAATGGCAGTTTTATGAATTACACATTTGATCTTACGATGTCAATCAAGGTTTCATTTCATATATCGATTATTCCATACTCATATGGTGTTTTGGGAAACATAAATCCACGGAACGATTTCCCAAATCTTAGGTGTTATGCTAAAATTTGTAACTCAAATATCTTCCTTTATGATCCTATCATAAATTCTTTATTTTCTTGTTACATTGATTTTGCACTTCATCTTGAAAGTCTTTGAACTTTTCAAATGTTTCACACTTCATCCTTATTAAGTAAATATTCATATATTCACTCAAATTTTCGAAGAAAGCATATGAAGTTGAAATCTATCACTCTTGACTACACATAATGGACTTCATACAACAATATGTACAAGTTCCAATAAGCTAGTCATCCGTTCCCTTTGGCCTATGAAAGGAGTTTTAATTATATCTAGGAAAATTTCACAAGCATCATTTGATCAAAAATCAAAGAATCCAAAATTCCAGCCACATGGAGTTTCTTCATGTTTTCTTTCCAATATAATTTAAACAGCAATGTCACTTCCTAAGTGATCTTTCTTATCAATTGTCTTTCGACATTTTTAGCAATATTTTTATGGATGTGATTTATCCAACGAGATTTGTATATCATCCATTTATGGATTACGGAAATTATTTGAACAACCCTTTTGTTATCATAATACCTGATAAAACAAATCTTGAACGCAAGCTTTGATGTTAACGAGCAACACAATAACCCTTTATTTGTTCTCGATGAACATCATCACATATTCTTTTGCTAGTTACTTAGGCCATTGTACTTCATGAATTGTGTTGTTTCGTATGACGATTCACACCAACAAATTCAGTATCCAATACTTAAGAACCACATTGTTTAATAAGCAAAGAATATTGCCATAACATGCATGTCCTCTATATACCTAAGTTGAACAATTCTATTCTTTTCTTCTCTGCCATGTATTTCTAAGATTCTCTTTCAGTATTTCCTTTTCTGTTCGAAAGAATCTATCAACATCAATAGTGGAGCCATACACATGACACATAGTCCAAAGCATGTATAGTTAAATACCAATGTCTTTTGACTTGCACTTTGAAGTAGATCATCATCATCAAATGTTTGGTGTTCTTTCAAATTCCATTCTTTAGTAATCTTTTAGTGTAGTAAAATTTTTACCTATATAAAATATTCATCCTTATCATGGAACTATTCATGATCAAGCTAGTTTAGCTTATAACGGTGAATTGCGAGTATAATGTTGCTCTCCAAAACCTTTTGGAGGTTTAGGACGACTAGCGTCTCCAACCTTTTGAAAAATCCCATCAAATATGAGAAGATAAACTTTGCTATATTATACTCTATCATGTTGTAATCAAAACATCATTTCAGATATCACAATATCTTCCACATATGATGTTCCTAGATAACCTTGATATTAAAACAATCTTTTGAATATCAAGAATAATGGAGATAAACATGATACTTATATACTAACACTAGAATTATTACTCTTTATTTAATACCTATTATTAAACTTCACTGAGTAACCGGAACTTACTGAAAGTTTGAAATAGGACTTTTAAACTTTAGATTAACACTTCAAAACAATACGATACCAGTTCATAAAGTAACTAACCAGAATTGTGTAGTTCTATTATTTCAATTATAACTAAGCGCAAGGTGGTAAACGGATGCCAATGACTATAACAACTGTGCAAATTCATTTTGATTTAATTTATGATAAATAGTGTTCAACTTTTAACCATATTACTGTAGAACTCCCACTCAAAACAATATCCCTCACATTGTTTTAGTGATTACATGAACCAAATCCACTACACCAAGTCCGATCATCACGTGACATGATGTAGTTTCAAAGGCGAACAATCATCATGTTCATCATATCATCTATATGACTCATGCTTTACCTTTTGGTATTCCGTGTTCCGAGACCATGTATGTACATGGTAGGCTCATCAAGATCAAACCTTAGATTCCGCATGAGAAAATCTGGCTTGCTCCCGTTGTATACACTCGCAGAATCTAACACACCCGATCATCACGTGGTGCTTCGAAACAACGAGTCTTGGCAACGGTGCTTACTAAGGATGAACACTTTATAACTTGATATTTTGTGAGAGGGGTCATCTTATAATGCTACCGTCGCAATCCAAGCAATACAAGATGCATAAAAGGATTACCATCACATGCAATTCATAATATGTGATATGATATGGCCTTTATTCTTATGCTTCCGATCTCCATCTTCAAGCACGGACATGATCTCCATCATCACCGGCGTGGCGTCAAGGTCAATGGCACCGCTCCATGGTTGTTGTCCACCAGCATCAACTATTACAACTATTTTAAATAATAGAAACGAAGGTCTTAACAAAATTAAAAGACAACCATAAGGCTCCTGCCGGTTGCCGACTTACAATAAGGATCATTGAATACATCATATATAATCACAATCATGGCCATATCACATCACAGCACACCCCTGCAAAACAAAGTTAGACGCCTCTAATTTTCTTTGCATATTTTACGTGGTTTGGGGCTTTCAATTAGTGTCATTCTAACTTATGAACAAGAACCACAACGTTGATGCTTGAACTATCAAGTGCCCGTTGTAAATTGAATCTATACTATGATGGAAGATACATACACCCGCAAAGCCACTTATGCAATACAATTTGCATGTTAAGCGTGGAGCAAGTCTTCTGAATGATGTCATGTAAGGTTAGCCCGGGCCACTTCATCCCATCATACCGCAAGATGCAAAGTACACAAAAAGCAATTGATAATAAAAGCACCACCACCCATAATAACCATTGTGTTCTACTCGTGCAATAGATCTACATATAGACATGGCTCTAATACCACTGTAGGGGTTCGTAGCATGGAAAACAAAAAATTCTACCGCATGAACACACAATCAAGATATAATCTATGATCAAGCCAAGATCTATCTACTAGATCGGTGCAACAAGTTGATAGAGTACTAACCCTCTAAGATCCAAAGCGGTTAACGAGAGCAGATTCTCGTGGGTGATGTAGTCGTTCACTTGCCGATCTCAAGATCGCGTAGACGATCCTTCCGGCACCGTGTTCCGGTAGCGCTCCCGCAGTCGGTCACACATATGGTACTCGATAAAGACCTTCCTCTCTCTTGTTCCAGCAGGCAACGGAGGTTGTAGTTCTCTCCTCGCGATTCCGGCAGCACGACGACATGGTGTCGGAAGTAGAGGGGAGATCCCGCAGGGCTTCGCTTAAGCCGGAGAGAGTATGGTGGAGTAGAGAGAGGGATTCGGCGATCTAAGGTTTAGAGGGCCGAAGGGCTTAGAGGTAACCGGCAGCTGGGGTTTAGCTACACAGCGGTTTAGAGGAGATCTAGGGTAGCCGCATCTCGAAGGGGGCGGCGCCTGGCCTAGGGTTTAGAGGGGGCGCCAGCTAAGGGGGCAAGGTGTAGGGAGAGGGGATGCCCCCTCCCTTTATTTTATAGGTGGGAGGGGCGGCTAGGGATAGCTGTGTCCTCCCCCAACTCCCTTGCTGGCCGGCGGATTGGAGGAGGGAAGGTGATACGTCGGAAACGTATCTATAATTTTTGATGCTCCATGCTTGTTTTGTATCTACTTTGCTTTGCTTGTCTACACTTTGAGGTGCTTTTTACATGTTTTCTGGTACTAACCTATTAACAAGTTGCAACAGTGCCAGATGCCTGTTTTCTGCTGTTTTTGGTTTCAGAAAAGTTAGTAAAGAAATATTCTCAGAATTGCACGGGAAAACGTCAAAGTCACGGGTGGGGAACAAGAAGTCTAGAGGGGGCCGGAGAGGCCGGCAAGGGCGGCCAGACCCACCCTAGGCACGGGTGGGCCCTGCCCCGCGCCTGGGAGGGGTGTGGGGCCCCAGGCCGCCGCCTCGTCCTCCCCCTTTGCCTATAAGAAGCCCCCGATGCAGAAACCCTAAGCACCCGATCAAATCTCCACGAAACCGTATGTAGCCGCTGCCACCATCGTCCCTATACCGGGTGGATCTGAAGTTCTTCCCGGCACCCTGCCAGAGGGGAGATCATCCGGGAGGCCTTCTTCTCCGGTATGATGCGTGAGTAGTTCCACCTTGGACTATGGGTCCATGTAGTAGCTAGATGGTTGTATCTCCTCCTTTGTGCTTTCATGTATAGATCTTGTGAGCTCCGTTCATGATGAAGATCTAGTCTATTTGTAATCATGCATGTTATGTTTGCGGGGATCCGATGGATATTGAGATTATTGTGTTGGTTTGATTAATGGTTTTGTCTTTATGATTCTATCATGTTTGTGTTGTTTGTGATCTTGCATGCTCTCCGTTGTTAGTAGCTATCTTGGCCAAGTAGTTGCTAGTGACTCCAAGAGGGGGTATTTATGCTCGATAGTGGGTTCATGCCTCTAGTTTCCAAGGGAAGGAAAATAATCTCTTAGGTTGTAGATGTACTGTTGATACTAGGGAGAAAACAACAGTCTCTTGTTCATGGAACATGTGGACTGTTTACCTTACACACTTTGCTTAAAGCAGTTGTCTGTTGCTTGCAACTTAATACTGGAGGGGGTTCGGATGATAACATGAAGGTGGACTTCTAGTCATAGATGTAGTTGGATGGTGGTATATGTATCTTGTTGTATTGCCCAAACGAATCTCATAGGATCTTTCTAATCAGTAATTGCATTGTTATGCCTTGTTCAGTTCCTGTCAATTGCCCTTCATGCCATGTTGTTTATCTTAGGATATCACCTCTAGTGAACTATGGACCCCGGTCCAATCTTTACCATTGATACATCTTCCACTGTTACATGTTTACTTGCTGCAAACCATTACTTTCCACACCATACGTTTAATCCTTTCTTACAGCAAACCGGTGAGCTTGACAACCTCACTGATTCGTTGGGACAAAGTCTTGAGTTTGTGTTGTGCAGGTCTCCGTGTTGCTTGCAACACCTGTGTGACATTTCCTTCCTCCTTCTGGTTCGATAACCTCGGTCTCAACTGAGGGAAAACTTGATGATTTCTCCTCACACCCTACGCTTGGGGTTACCAACGAAGTGTTGCGTCGAGCATCATCAGAAGGGAAACCTTCTCTCCCCAGGTTTCCTTCTCTTCCTCCACTTGGAAATTATTGTCCTAGTTTGACTTTTTCAAACTGGCCTTTTTTACTTTCAAACTAGAGTTTGATTTCTCTCTTCCAAGTGTCCAGCCAAGTGACCTAGGACATGATGCAACCATTCCACTCTGTCATGACACATCCATGTACCCTTCCCCTTCCAGATCTGTGAACCTTCTAGACCCTTCTAGAACATTTCGATGAAAACACCAGAACCATTCCCGAACTCTGTAATTGGACTTTCCTTATATGAATCTTATTCTCCGGACCATTCCGGGTCTCCTCGTGATATCCCAGATACCATCCGAGACTCCGAACAACATTTCGTCTCTTTACTCACATTCCATATCTACTAAACAACATCAAATCCTTAAGTGTGTCTCCCTATGGTTTGTGAATTATGCAGAAATGATCGAGAATCTTCTTCGATCAATAACCAATACGGGAATCTGGAAATTCATATGGCTCCCACATATGTCTACAATTACTTCATGATCGAATGAACTATTTACATACGATACCAATTTCCCTTTGTCTCATGATACTTTACTTATCCGAGGTTTGATCGTTGGTATCTCTGCATACCTAGTTCAACCTCGTTACCGATAAGTACTTTTTTCTCGTTCCCGTGATATGTGATCCTTTGTGAACTAGTCACATGCTTGCAAGATAATTGGATGACATTCCACCGAGAGGGCCTAGAGTATATCTATCCGTCATATGGATGGACAAATCCCACTCTTGATCCATGTGCCTCAACACATACTTTCCGAACACTCAATGCCACCTTTATAGCCACCCAGTTATGGTGTGGTGTTAGATGTCATCAAAGCATCCATCCGGTGATGGTGATTAGCATGATCTCATGGTCGAAGGAATTATGTTACTATGTATTAGAAAGCTTATAGCAAACAAACTATTAAAATGACTTGATCTTTGTGCTACGCTTATATATAGGAGTATGTCCATCACACCATTATCCTAATGATATGATCTTTTTGTTAATAACATCTCAATGTTCATGATTAGGAAACCATGATCATATATTAACCAACAAGCTAGTTTAACAAGAGGCTTTACTAGGGAATCTTTTATGTTTACAAATCACACAAGTATTAATGTTTCCGGTTAATACAATTATAGCATGGTATGTAAACATTTATCATAAGCATATGATAATAACCTCCTTATTATTGCCTCTTGGGCATATCTCCAACATGGTGCATGTCACCTCAAAAATTATTCTTTTTATATCTTACCTACTCGAGGACGAGCAGGAGTTAAGCTTAGGGATGCTTGATACGTCGTAAACGTATCTATAATTTTTTATGTTCCATGCTTGTTTAGTATCCACTTTGTTTTGCTTTGTCTACACTTTGAGGTATTTTTATACATTTTCTGGGACTAACCTATTAACAAGATGCATGATGTGAGTTCCTGTTTACATTGTTTTGGTTTCAGAAAAGCTAGTAAGGAAATATTCTCAGAATTGGACGGGACAAAAGCCAAGTCAATATTTCACCAAGGAGAACACTATTGGAGATATGCCCAAGAGGCAATAATAAAGTGGTTATTATCATATCTTCATACTTATGATAAATGTTTACATACCATGCTATAATTGTATTAACCGGAAACATTAATACTTGTGTGATTTGTAAACATAAAAGAGTCCCTAGTAAAGCCTCTTGTTAAACTAGCTTGTTGGTTAATATATGATCATGGTTTCCTGATCATGAACATAGAGACCAATTTTTTCGGAGTCTCGGATGGATCCGGATATCACGAGGAGATCCGAAATGGTGGAGAATAAGATTCATATAAGGAAAGTCCTCTGCTTGGAGAATGATTCCGTGTTTTCATCGGAATGTTCTAGAAGGTTCTTCGAAGGTCCGAACTGGAGGAAGTGTACATGAATGTGTCATAACAAGTTGGAATGGTTGCATCATGTACTAGGTGTCATCGCTGAGCAAAATAAAGGGATAAATCAAATCCTAGTTTGAAAAGTCAAACGCCAATTTGAAAAGTCAAACGGCAAGTTTGCTTGGTGGAGGGAGAGTAAGAAACCTACTTGGGGAGGAAGTCCTCTTCCCTCCACCGCTGGCCAAGGAGGAGGAGTTGGAGGAGGACTCCCTCCTCCCAACCGCGCCTCCCTCCCACCTATAAAATAAGGGGCAGGGGTGCCCCTCTTCCCTACACCTCTCTACACCCAAACCCTAGCCCCAAGTCGCCGGCCACCTCCTGCTGCCGCCGCCTAGGGCCTCCTCTAACTCGGCGAGTTAGGGTTTCCCCAAACCCTAGCCGCCGGCCAAGCCCTTCCCTTGGTGCCCTCTAAACCCTAGATCACCAAGGTCTCTCTCATGCTCCACCATACTCACTCCGGCTTAAGGCGAAGCCCTGCGAGATCTCCCCTCTACTTCTGGTACCACGCCGTCGTGCTGCCGGAATCGCGAGGAGAGTGCTACAACCTCCGCTGCCTGCTGGAACAAGGGAAAGGAAGGTCTTCATCGAGTACCGAACGTGTGACCGGCTGCGGGAGAGCTGCCGGAACACAGCGCCAGAAGGATCGTCTACGCGATCTTGGGATCGGAAGTGTACGACTACATCATCCACGAGAATCTGCTCTCGTTAACCGCTTTGGATCTTCGAGGGTTAGTATTCCATCGACTCGTTGCTAAAATCTAGTAGATAGATCTTGGATTGATCATAGATTAGATCTTGATTGTGTGTTCATGCGGTAGAAAATTTTTGTTTTCCATGCTACGAACCCCTACAGTGGTATCAGAGCCGTGTCTATATGTAGATCTGTTGCACGAGTAGAACACAATGGTCATTGTGGGCGTTGATGCTTTTGTTGTCGATTGCTTCTTGTGTACTTTGCATCTTGCGGGATGGTGGGATGAAGCGGCCTGGGCTAACCTTACATGACATCGTTCATGAGACTTGCTCCACGCTTGACATGCAACTTGTATTGCATAAGTGGCCTTGGTGCTGTTTCTCCCAACATATTTAAGATTCAATTTACAACGGGTGATTGACAATACTAGTATCAATGTTGTGGTTCTTGTTCGTAAGTTAGAACGACACTTATTGAAAGCCCCAAACCACGTAAAATATGCAAAGAAAATTAGAGGCGTCTAACTTTGTTTTGCAAGGGTGTGCTGTGATGTGATATGGCCATGATTGTGATTATATATGATGTATGCAATGTTCCTTATTGTAAGTTGGCAACCGGCAGGAGCCATATGGTTGTCTTTAAATTTTGTTTAGACCCGCATGTCTATTCAAAATAGTTGTAATAGTTGAAGCTGGTGGACGACAACCATGGAGCGGCATCATTGACCTTGATGCAATGCCAGTGATGATGGAGGTCATGTTCATGCTTGAAGATGGAGATCGGAAGCACAAAGAAGAAAGGCCATATCATATCACATATTATGAATTGCATGTGATGTTAATCCTTTTATGCATCTTGTATTGCTTAGTTTACGACGGTAGCATTATAAGATGATCCCTCAAGCACACAATTTCAAGTTTTAAAGTGTTCATCCTTAGTAAGCACCGTTGCTAAAGCTCGTTGTTTCGAAGCACCACGTGATGATCGGGTGTGTTAGATTCTGCAAGTGTATACAACGTGAGCAAGCCAGTTTTGCTCATGCAGAAGCTAAGGTTTGATCTTGACGAGCCTAGCATGTACAAACATGGTCTCGGAACACGGATCACCGAAAGGTAAAGCATGAGTCATATAGTAGATATGATGAACATGTTGATTGTTCGCCATTGAAGCTACATCAACTCTCGTGATGGTCGGTTTTGATGTGGTGGATTTGGTTCGTGTGATCACTAAAACAATGTGAGGGATATTGTTTTGAGTGGGAGTTCAACGGCAATATGATTAAAAGTTGAACACTATTTATCATAAATTAAATCAAAGTGAATTTGCATAATTGTTGTAGTCATTGGCATCCGTTTACCACCTTGCTCTTAGTTTTAATTGAGGTGATAGAACTATAGAATTCTGGTTAGTTACTTTACGAGCTGGTATCGTATTGTTTTGAAGTGTTAATCTAAAGTTTAAAAGTCCTATTGCGCACTTTCAGTAAGTTCCGGTTACTCCATGAAGTTTAATAATTGGTATTAAATCAAGAGTGACAATTCCAAGTGTTAGTATATGAGTATCATGTTTTTCTCCATGATTCTTGATATTCAAAGAATAGTCTTAATATCAAGGTTATCTAGGATCTGAAAGAGTTGTTTCAGAAACCATGATGTGTGGAAGATATTGTGATATCTGAAAGGAAGTTTTGGTTGCAACATGATAGAGTATAATATGGCAAAAGTCATGTTCTCATATTTGATGATAATTTGCAAAAGGTTGGAGACACTAGTTGTCCTAATCCTCCAAAAGGTTTTGGAGAGCAACATTATACTCGCGATTCACCGCAATAAGCTAAAGTAGCTTGATCATGAATAATTCCATGATAAGGGTGAATATTTGATGTAGGTAAAATATTTACTGCACCAAGAGATTACTAAAGGATGGAATTTGAAAGCACACCAAACATTTGATGATGGTGATCTACTTCAAAGTGCAAGTCCAAAGACATTGGTATTTAATTATACACGCTTTGGACTATGTGTCATATGTATGACTCCACTATTGATGTTGATAGATTCTTTCAAATAGAAAAGGAAATACTGAAAGAGAATCTCATAAATATATGGCAGAAAAGAAAAGACTAGAATTATTCATTTTAAGTATATAGATGATATACATGTTATGGCTATATTCTTTGCTTATTAAACAATGTAGTTCTTAAGTATTTGATACTGAATTTGTTGGTATGAATCGTCATACGAAACAACAGAATTCATGAACTACAATGGCCTAAGTAACTAGCAAAAGAATATGTGATGATGTTCATAGAGAACAAATAAAGGGTTATTGTGTTGCTCATTAAAAGCTTGCCTTCAAGATTTGTTTTATCAGGTATTATGAGAACAAAAGGGTTGTTCAAATAATTGCCGTAATCCATAAAAGATGGATGATTCACAAATCTCGTTGGAGAAATCACATCCATAAAACTAGTGCTAAAAATGTCAAAAGACAAATTGATTGAAAGATCACTTAGGAAGTGACATCGCCGTTTAAATTATATTGGAAAGAAAACATGAAGAAACTCCATGTGGATGGAATTTTGGAGTCTTTTGATTTTTGATCACATGACGCTTGTGAAACTTTCCTAGAGATAATTAAAACTTCGTTCATAGGCCAAAAGGGAACGAATGACTAGCTTATTGGAACTTGTACATATTGTTGTACGAAGTCCATTATGTGTAGTCAAGAGCGATGGATTTCAACTTCATATGCTTTCTCTGAAAATTTGAGTAAATATATGAATATTTACTTAATAAGGATGAAGTATGAAACATTTGAAAAGTTCAAAGATTTTCAAGATGAAGTGCAAAATCATTGTAACAAGAATATAAATAGTTTATGATAAGATCATAAAGGAAGATATTTGAGTTAGGAGTTTAGCATAATACCTAAGATTTAAGGAATCTTCCATGGATTTGCATTTTCTGAAACACCATAAGAGTATGGAGCGTTCGAGATATGTAATTAAACCTTGTTTGACATGGTAAGATCGAAGGTGTAATTCATAAAACTGCCATTATATTTTAAAGATTAAAAGCTTTAGAGACTACCGTTTTTCCACTGAAAAGAGCTCCATCATAATCCGTTGAATTGACGCCATATAAAGATATGGTTTGGGATAAAACCTAAGTTGTCCTTTCTTAAACATTGGTATGCTATGCATAAGAAAGATGTTTGCAACCAAAGTCGGATGAACCTGTCTTTGTATGTTATTTCGAATAATTATTCCTCCATAACATCGGAGACAAAAAATGTTTGTCGCTTAAAACGTCAAGTTTCTTAGAGAAGGAATTTTTCGTGAAAAGTTAAGTGGGAGGACAATAGAACTTTGATAAGGTTAAAAGAACCTTAGCTATATGTGCAAAGTTGCACAGCGCCGAAAAGTGTTCCGGAGGCAGCAACAATGCTCATGGCTCACGTGCCTCAAAGGTTGTGGTTACAGAGATCTAAGTTCCTATTGAAACAAGTAGGTCGGGTAAACAATCAAATACCAAGATTTGAGAGTTAAATCATTATTTGACAATAATGATCAGACTACATGCGAAGAAGCGATGATGGGCCTTAACTCCGTCAAATGGCTTGAAGCCATAAAATCCGTGATAGTTCCATATACGAAAGATCAAGCTTTGAGCTTGAAAGACCCTCTGGAAAGGTACGAGACCTTACAGTCGTATTTGGATCTATAAAGAAATAGACATGGATGTTTCACATCTATGAAATAGTCGACATGTTGGAAAAGGTTCACAACAATGTTCAAAGGTTGACTATGACAAGATCTGATCTTTCATAGCGATATTTAGTCTAGACGGATTAATGTAGCAACCATGACATATAATTTTGTTATGTGTTGAATAAACAAAACAAGTTCTTCTAATAGAATGGTTACCAAGGACGTGTACATGACACAGTCCAAAGGGTTTTGTTAATTCAAAGGATGCTAAAAGCATATGCAAACTTCAATGGTTGAAGTAAGCATCGCGGAGTTGGAATCTTCACTATGATGAAACTGTTAAAAGATTTTAATTTCATCGGAGACGATTAAGATGCTTGCATTTGCAAGAAATTAAGTGGGAGCGCTAAGACATGTTTCTAATACATTATGTGGAAAACATATTGTTGATTGGAAATGATGTATCTTTTATTAACACAGGATAAGAATTTCATCTCGATGAAAGACTTAGGCAAAACCCAAATATTTGGCATCAATAGATGCTAATATGGTTGTGTCGAAAGTACATAGATGATATATTGAATGAGTTCAATATAAAAACTACAAGAAAGGTTCTTGTCGCACAGAAAGGATTGAATTAGTTCAATATTGATGATATATTCAAATGTATTGACACTTGGTAAGTGAAACAAAGATTCAAGTATAGATTGATACTTGATGTATGAAATCACAAAGAGTATTTATATCAATCATACTGTGATATGTACAAATCCAGATATGTCCTATACTCTAAATGTTATGAGAATATACCAGAATGATTCATAAGATGATCATTGGACAATAGTAAGGATATTCTTATGATCTTTTGGAAGAACTAAGAGTATATTATTTGTAGAAGTGACATATAGATGGTTAGTTCATTGTAAAAGTACTACATTGATACTAGTTTTGTCACAAAGTACAAATTAAGTTTATCTCAATCTAAACTAAGGGTGGCACAATATAATGGAAAGTAAGTTCCATAATGGATTTGGATGAGTTCCAAAGTTAAGATATTGTGACAGATACTACAACAAAAGGGCTAAGTATATAACTGCTATTATAGCAGCAAAAGAGGGCACTTGTGTCAAGTAGTTTGTTATCAAACTAGGTGTAGTTCACAGCAGGGATAATGCTATGAAGATATATTGTACGACAATATTATCAACATGTTTTAACCCCAAAGAACTAAAGGTCACACCAAAGGACCAAATTTGTACAAAGCCATCTCATTAGAGAATGAGTGATGCGTAGAGACGCAAAGACATGCAATTGCACACGGACCTGGAAGTGTCAGATCCGGAGATCAGTTGACCACTAGCAATCATGTACATACCACACCAGAAAGCCATAGGTGTTGAGTACACAAAGGTTTGAAACTAGATTATTGACTCTAGTGCAAGTGGGAGACTGTTGGAGATATGCCCAAGAGGCAATAATAAAGTGGTTATTATCATATCTTCATACTTATGATAAATGTTTACATACCATGCTATAATTGTATTAACCGGAAACATTAATACTTGTGTGATTTGTAAACATAAAAGAGTCCCTAGTAAAGCCTCTTGTTAAACTAGCTTGTTGGTTAATATATGATCATGGTTTCCTGATCATGAACATAGAGATGTTATTAACAACAGGGTCATATCATTAGGAGAATGATGTGATGGACATACTCCTATAGTTAAGCATAGCATAAAGATCAAGTCATTTAATATAGTTCATTTGCTATAAGCTTTTTCTGATACATAGTAACCTAATTCCTTTGACCATGAGATCATGTTAATCACCATCACCGGAAGGATGCTTTGATGACATCAAACACCACATCGTAACTGGGTGGCTATAAAGGTGGCATTGAGTGTTCGGAAAGTATGGGTTGAGGCACATGGATCAAGAGTGGGATTTGTCCATCCATATGATGGATAGATATACTCTGGGCCCTCTCGGTGGAATGTCATCCAATTAGCTTGCAAGCATGTGGTAGCTCACAAGGGATCACATATCACGGGAACAAGAAAAGAGTACTTATCGGTAACGAGGTTGAACTAGGTATGCAGAGATACCGACGATCAAAACCTCGGATAAGTAAACTATCATGAGACAAAGGGAAATTGGTATCGTATGTAAGTGGTTCATTAGATCGCAAAGTAATCGTATAAATATGTGGGAGCCATATGAATTTCCAGATTCCTCTATTGGTTATTGATCGGAGAAGTGTCTCGGTCATGTCCGCATAATTCACGAACCGTAGTGAGACACACTTAAGGATTCGATGTTGTTGAGTAGTTATGGAATGATGAGAAAGAGACCGAATGTTGTTCGGAGTCTCGGATGGGATCCGGGATATCACGAGGAGATCCGGAATGGTCTAGAGAATAAGATTCATATAAGGAAAGTCCTGTTTCGGAGTTGGAGAATGATTCCGGTGTTTTCATCGGGAATGTTCTAGAAGGTTCTGGAAGGTCCGGCACTCCGGAGGGGAAGTGTACATGAATGTGTCATAACAAGTTGGAATGGTTGCATCATGTACTAGGTGTCATCGCTGAGCAAAATAAAGGGATAAATCAAATCCTAGTTTGAAAAGTCAAACGCCAATTTGAAAAGTCAAACGGCAAGTTTGCTTGGTGGAGGGAGAGTAAAAACCTACTTGGGGAGGAAGTCCTCTTCCCTCCACTGCCGGCCAAGGAGGAGGAGTTGGTGGAGGACTCCCTCCTCCCAACCGTACCTCCCTCCCACCTATAAAATAAGGGGCAGGGGTGCCCCTCTTCCCTACACCTCTCTACACCCAAACCCTAGCACCAAGTCGCCGGCCACCTCCTGCTGCCGCCGCCTAGGGCCTCCTCTAACTCGGCGAGTTAGGGTTCCCCAAACCCTAGCCTCCGGCCAAGCCCTTCCCTTGGTTCCCTCTAAACCCTAGATCACCAAGGTCTCTCTCATGCTCCACCATACTCACTCCGGCTTAAGGCGAAGCCCTGCGAGATCTCCCCTCTACTTCTGGTACCACGCCGTCGTGCTGCCGGAATCACGAGGAGAGTGCTACAACCTCCGCTGCCTGCTGGAACAAGGGAGAGGAAGGTCTTCATCGAGTACCGAACGTGTGACCGACTGCGGGAGCGCTGCCGGAATGCAGCGCCGGAAGGATCGTCTACGCGATCTTGAAATCGGAAGTGTACGACTACATCATCCACGAGAATCTGCTCTCGTTAACCGCTTTGGATCTTCGAGGGTTAGTATTCCATCGACTCGTTGCTAAAATCTAGTAGATAGATCTTGGCTTGATCATAGATTAGATCTTGATTGTGTGTTCATGCGGTAGAAATTTTTTGTTTTCCATGCTACGAACCCCTACAAACACAAAGACCGATGGGCAAACGGAGGGGAGCCACAGGGTGGCCACACCCCCTCCCATGCTCAGGCCCACCCTGGGCCGCGCCTGGGCAGGATGTGGGCCCCTGGCCGACTCCCTTCCTCGCCTATATAAACCCCCGATGCCAAAACCCTAAGCACCCGATCATATCTCCACGAAACACTCGATAGCCGCCGCCACCATCGTCCCTAGATCGGGGGATCTGAAACTCTTCCCGGCACCCTGCCGGAGGGGAGAGATCATCTCGGAGGCCTTCTTCATCACCATGCCAGCCTCTGGTATGATGCGTGAGTAGTTCACCCTTGGACTATGGGTCCATAAAGTAGCTAGATGGTTGTTTCACCTCCTTTGTGCTATCATGTTTAGATCTTGTGAGCTCCTTTCATGATCAAGATCATCTATTTGTAATCATGCATGTTATGTTTGCGGGGATCCGATGGATATTGAGATACTATGTCAGATTGATTATTGATTCTATCATGTCTTATGATTATTGATACTATCATGTCCGTGTTGTTTGAGATCTTGCATGCTCTCTATTTCTAGTAGTTATATTGGCCAAGTAGATGCTAGTGACTCCAAGAGGGAGTATTTATGCTCGATAGTGGGTTCGTGCCTCTATTGAATCTGGGGAAGTGACAGAAATCTCTAAGGTTGTAGATGTGATGTTGCCACTAGGGAGAAAACAACAATCTCTTGTTCATGGAAAAATTGTATTGTTTACTTTACACACATTTCTTAATGCAGTTATCCGTTGCTTGCAACTTAATATTGGAGGGGGTTCGGATGATAACCTGAAGGTGTATTACTAGTCATAGATGCAGTTGGATGGCGGTCTATGTATATTTTTGTAATGCCCAATCAAATCTCATACGATCATGAATGTCTAATATTTGCATTGTTATGACTTGCTCAGTTCCTGTCAATTGCTGATGATTGATACGTCGGAAATATATCTATAATTTTTTATGTTCCATGCTTGTTTAGTATCTACTTTGCTTTGCTTTGTCTACACTTTGAGGTGTTTTTATATGTTTTCTGGTACTAACCTATTAACAAGATGCCACAATGCCAGTTGCATGTTTTCTTATGTTTTTGGTTCTAGAAAGGCAGAAAATCAATATTCTCGGAATTGGCCTGGACAAAAGCCAAAGTCAATAGTTTACCGTGGGGAACACGGAGCCAGAAGATGAGACGAAGGAGGGACTTGAGGGGGCCACACCCACTGGCCGCGCGAGTGGGCCTACCCCGCGCCTGGGGGGTGCAGCCGCCTCGGGAACCCCTCGGCCTCCCTCTTTGCCTATAAGACGCACCCGATACCTAAACCCTTAGTACCCGATCAATATTCGATGAAACCGTCTATAGCCGCCGCCACCATCGTCCCTAGATTGGGGGGATATGAAGCTCTTCCCGGCACCCTGCCAGAGGGGAGATCATCCCGGAGGCCTTCTTCTTCATGATGCCAGCCTCCGGTATGAAGCTTGTGTAGTTCCACCTTGGACTACGGGTCCATGTAGTAGCTAGATGGTTGTATCTCCTCCATTGTGCATTCATGTATAGATCTTGTGAGCTGTGTTTAGGATCAAGTTCTCATCTATTTGTAGTCATGCATGTTGTGTTTGCGGGGATCCGATGGATATTGAGATTACTATGTCAGATTGATTAATGGTTTTGTCTTATTGATTCTATCATGTCTGTGTTGTGTGTGATATTGCATGCTCTCCGTTGTTAGTAGTTATCTTGGTCAAGTAGTTGCTAGTGACTCCAAGAGGGGGTATTTATGCTCGATAGTGGGTTCATGCCTCTATTTAATCTAAGGGAAGTGACAAAAATCTCTAAGTTTGTAGATGTGTTGTTGCCACTAGGGAGAAAACAACGGTCCCTTGTTCATGGAACAAGTGGATTGTTACCTTACACACTTTGCTTAAAGCAGTTGTCTATTGCTTGCAACTTAATACTGGAGGGGGTTTGGATGATAACCCAAAGGTGGAATTCTAGTCATAGATGCAGTTGGATGTTGGTCTATGTATCTTGTTGTATTGCACAATCGAATCTCATAGGATCATGATGTCTAGTATTGCATTGTTATGCCTTGCTCATTCTTGTTAATTGTCCTGCTGTAATTTGTTGACCCATCATGTCATGTTTGTTTATCTAAGGAGAACACTTCTAGTGAACTATGGACCCCGGTCCAATCTTTACCATTGATACATCTTCCACTGTTACTGTTTACTTGCTGCAAACCACTATTACCTTCCACACCATACAGTTAATCCTTTGTTATAGCAACCGGTGAGATTGACAACCTCACTGTTCATTGGGGCAAAGTCTTGAGTTTGTGTTGTGCAGGTTTCCAAGTTCCTTGCAACACCTTTGAGACGTTTCCTTCCTCCTACTGGTTCGATAAACTCGGTATCTTACCAAGGGAAGACTTGCTGTTGTGCTCTTCACACCTTGCTCTTGGGGTTTCCCGACGAAGCGCTTCCAGGAGCCATCAATGACCCACGAGTATAGGGGGTGTATCGTAGTACTTTTGATAAATAGGAGTGTTGATCCCAACGAGGAGCAGAAGGTGTTGACTAGTGGTTTGGAGTAGGAAATCTCTGTAAATACTTAGCAAATGTATTTTTAGGTGTTTTTGATAATGCAAGGAAATAAAGTACATGTAAATAAAGACAACAAATAATTGCAGCAAGTGGCCCAATCCTTTCTTAGCAAAGTACAAGCCGGTTGTAATACTTGTGATGACCAAACGTTCTTGAGGACACACGGGAATACTATCAAGTGCTTTCGCTTCATATAGTTGATTAATCTTCTTTGGTTTGCTAAGTGTTGTGTGGGTGAACCTGTTCTAATGTACTGACCTTACTTGGACTAATACATACTTGTGATTAAACCCCTTGCAAGCATCGACAACTACAAGAAAGTAATTAAGATAAAAACCTAACCACAACATTAAACTCTGAGATTCTACACTCCCTTGTGCAAAGGTTTCCTAACAGGGGTTCAGGTTTCTGTCACTCCGGCAACCCCAAAATTAGTAGCCAAATACACAATGCATTCCCCTAGGCCCATAAATGGTGAAGTATCATGTAGTCGATGTTCACATGACACCACTAGAAGAATAGCACCACAACTTAAATGTCAAACCATTGAATAATACCTCAACACAATTCCACTACTAACAACATGACTTCTCCCATGTCCTCAAGAACTAAACAAACTACTCACGAGACATCATATGGATCAAGATCAGAGATGATATGATGATGAATAACAATCTGAACATAGACAATAATTCAGTGGTTCCACTCACAAGCATCAACTACAAAAGTAATCAACACCAGGAAAGTTTTCCCTAAGAACTATGCAAGATTCAACACAATTGTTATAGCGGGATGGACTGGTGATGATGGTGCTGGTGGAGATGGTGGTAAGGATGATGATGATCCTAATGAAGTCTGGCTTGATGAAGGTGTTGATGGCGACGATATCCCCTCCCCGGGAAGGAATTTCCCCGGCAGAAATCTGTCTGCTGGAGAGCTCTTTCTCTCTCTGTGTTTTCTTCCCTGCAGAGGCGCATAATCTTTTTGTGGTCGTTCCCCATGTATTAGGGTTTCGAGGAGAAGATATAGGCGAAAGGGCGGAGCAGGAGGTGGGCTAGGGTGGACACACCCCCTGTCGGCCCCCTGTGTCCCATCTCAGCCTCCTCTTCTGCCTTCCTTCGTCTTCTAGAAAAATATGATTTTCCATGTATTTTCTGATCTTCGCGAAAATTGCATCAAAACACTGCTTTTTCCATCAGAATCCTCACTCCGGCAGTCCATCCTCCAAAAGTCATCCAACATGCAAAAATAGATGAGACAACATAAGTATCACCTCTTAATATGAAATATGTCAATGAATAGCAGTAAGTTATGATATAGAATAGTGATGCAAATTGGACGTATCAATTGACCCGCTGTAATTTGTTCACCCAGCATGTTATGTTATTTATATTAAGAAGAACACCTCTAGTGAACTATGGACCCCGGTCCAATCTTTACCATTGTTACATCATCCACTATTACGTTTAATCCATTGTTTTCAGCAAACCAGTGAGATTGACAACCTTACTGTAAGTTGGGGAAAAGTTTTGAGTTTGTGTTGTGCAGGATTCCAAGTTGATAGCAACACCTTGGAGTTGTTTCCTTGCTCCTACTGGTTCGATAGCCTTGGTTTCATAACTGAGGGAAAACTTACTGCTGTTCTCATCATACCTTCCTCTTGGGGTCTCCCAACGAAGCTCTACTATTGAGCCATGTCATGGCCGTGGTCGAGGATGCGACCTATTTGCTTCTGGTGAGGATGATACTAAGTTTGATCCTACAGAGGGTGGGGTAAATGAACTTATGTGTAAAGGTGATAAAAATTTCAAATATTTGGAGATGGAGGATGCATAATTGGGAAAGAAAAGGACAACACAATCTGATGGACAGGAAAAAAGGTGTTGTTTGCAACCTTGTTGATCATTTTGACAATTCAATTGGGGGGCAGCAGTTAGCGTCCATGAGTCCACCCCCGAAGAGGGATCCAAAGAGGATCAGGAAGGAAGGAGAAGAAGTTAGTGATAACACACTTTATAGATCGGCGGCCTCCTGTGCGGGGGACCGTCGGGAACAATGAGTATCATGTCCTTTAACTATCGTGGAGCTGGCAACGCCGCGACAGTTAGGGAGATGCGCAATATTGCACAAAGGTTTGCTCCGGCTGTCTTTTGTATTCTTGAAACTCCGATCAGTAAGGCACAATCGGAGGGTTTATGCCGTTCTTTGGGGTTTTACTATGCTTATGGTGTTAGTAGTAGCGGAAGGAGTGGAGGCCTTTGTGTCTTTTGGAATCGTCAAACTCAGCTACGGGTAATCCAATTCTCGTGCTACCATATTGATATGGTGATTGATGAGGCTAATGATCCTTGGTGCATAACTTGTTGGTACAGAGAGGCAACTAGGAGTCTGATATTTAGGACGTGGGATATGATGAAGTGTGTTAGATCAAATTCTGATCTCATGTGGCTCTGTATTGGAGATTTCAATGAGGTGCTTCGTCGAGAGGAGCATATGAGTATTTGTGATCGGGACGAGAGTCAAATGAGGGGGTTTAGGGAGACTGTTGATGTATGTGGCATGTGTGACATTGGGTACATTGGCCTTGATTGGAGATTCGAGAAAAAGGTGGCAGGTGGTCATTTTTGTAGGGTACGGCTGGACAGGGCACTGGCGTCCCCTAGCTAGTGCTCTCGGTCCTTGTTTATGAGCCTACGTCACCTCACATCGGCGTGCTCTGATCACTCGTCGATTTTTCTTTTAACTTAAAGAGCTGAAGAGGAAAATATGAGGGAGCGAAGGAATAGATCTTTTAAATATGAGATTATGTGGGAGTCGCAGTCTGAGATTGTCCCTCTTGTTAAGAAGGTTTGGAAGTCTGATGGGGAGAGTAGTTCGCTCTCTGATGTTGAACGGAAGTTAGCCTCTCTCTCGGAAGCTTTAATTGGATGGAACTCATCAACGTTTAGCAATGTCCGAACAGATATTAGAAAACTGCGAGTGATACTGGAAGATCTTCGTAAGGTTCCTGACTGACTGGGCCCATCTTATGAGGAGATCAAGGTTTAAGAACAATTGGTTGAGCTAAACTATAGAGAAGAAATAATGTGGAAACAACGCTCGAGGATACAATGGTTATCGGAGCGCGACATTAATACTAAGTTTTTTCACTAGCGGGAAAGTGGGAGAAAGAAGCGAAACGAAATTTATAATCTAAAGCGAGATGATGGAACCACCACGGAAGATAATGATGAGATGAAAGCATTAACAGTAAATTTATACAAGTCATTGTACACTGCTGAGGGTTTAGCTCAGGTTGATGAGTGTTATCTTATGTGCCGTCTAAAGTTTCCAGTGATATGAATGAAGCTTTGTTGTGGCCCATCATGACGGAGGAGGTTAAATCGACCCTTTTCAGATGTTCCCATCTACGGCGCCTAGGTTAGATGGTTTTCAAGACCATTTTTCAGAAACATTGGTATGTATGTGGGCCGGATGTCACTCTAGATGTGATTAGTATTTTGGTGTGAGAAATTGATATCGAAACGTTAAATGAAACTATACCGGTGCTAATTCCGAAGGTACCAAGCCCCAGTCTGCTGACTCGATATCACCTCATTAGTCTCTGCAATGTTTTATTCAAAATTGCTTCAAAAGTGATGGTGAATAGGCTGAAGGTCATTCTCCCAGATATTGTCTCCCCTGAAGAGTTAGCTTTCGTTCTGAGGAGACTAATCACTGATAACATAATTACGGCCTATGAGTGCCTGCATTTCATGAAAAAGAAGATGGTAAAAGATAGAAGTTTTGGTGCTCTCAAACTGGAAATGATGAAAGCCTATGACAGAGATGAGTGGGGATATTTGGAGGCTATTATGCTCAAACTAGGCTTACACTGACAATGGGTGGATATGGTGATGAGGGGTGTTCGGTCGGTCTCCTTCTCGGTTCTATTTAATGGTGGAAGAACTGAAAAATTCAAACCCACTAGAGGGATCCGACAGGGGATCCTATTTCACCTTTTTTGTTTTGCTTGCAGCGAAGGGATTGTCGTGTTTTCTCCAATACAGGGTGACGAGGGTTCGACTCGTCAATGAACATTGTTATGGACTTGGATTTTGGAGAAGGAGGGGACACTAGAGATCGCGGAATGGATATCAGACTCGCAACACGGGGACACGAGGTTTACCTAAGTTCAGGCCCCCAGAGGGAAAACCATACTCCTGCTTGTCTATTCTTGATTGATGGCGATGTCGGTGTTTATAGGGGTCCGTAGATGAAATCTGGCGTGAGGTGTGTGCTAGGGTTATGAGTGTTGGAATTATGCCCTAGAGGCAATAATAAAGATGTTATTATTATAATTCTTGTTCATGATAATGTTTATATTCCATGCTAGAATTGTATTAAGCGGAAACTTTAATACTTGTGTGGTTTGTGAACAACACCGTGTCCCTAGTACGCCTCTATGGACTAGCTCATTGATTAATGATGGTTAAGGTTTCCTAACCATGGACATGAGTTGTCAATTAATAATGAGATCATATCATTGGGAGAATGATATGGTGGACAGACCCAAACTAAGCGAAGCAATTAGATCGTGTCATCGTGTTCGTCTTTGCGAAGCTTTTCTTATGTCAAATATTGTATTCCTTAGACCATGAGATAATACAACTCCCTGGTATCGGAAGAAAGCTTTGAGGTCATCAAACGTCATCCTATGAGAGGGTGATCATAAAGGTGTCTCTCAGGTGATCGGAAAGTATCTGTTGGGTTGTATGTATCGAGATGGGATTTGTCCCTCCCAAGTCGGAGAGATATACTTCGGGCCCACTCGGTAATCGATATCAACACCGCTTGCAAGCATGTGGTTAAGGAGTTAATCACAAAGTGATATCGGATTACGGAACAAGTAAAGTACTTGCTGTGAACGAGATTGAACTAGGTATGACGGTACCGACGATCAAATCTCGGGCAAGTAAAATATCGTGAGACGAAGGGAATATATATATGGGATTGATTGAATCCTGGCATCGTGGTTCATCCGATATGATCATCGATGAATGTGTGGGAGTCAATATGGGTTTCTGACCCATTTGATTATTGATAGAAGATCATGTCTGCATATTCTCGAACCCGCAGGGTCACACACTTAACGTGTCTCGACGCTAGGATAGATTGGATAATTGGTTTATGAGTTTTTGTTCGGAGTCTCGGATGGGATCCGGGACATCACGAGAGGTTCCGGAGTGATCCGGAGAATAAGATTCATATAAGGCAGTGCAGTTTTTGGAGTTCGGAATTGTTCCGGGTTATTCGGTATTGTACCGGAAGCTTCTAGAACCTTCCGGAAGGGGACCAACGTGGCCCCACCTTCCGGGAGGGGGCATGGGCCTATGAGGGAGTGCCCTGGCGGCATTGGGCCAGGGGCACAAGGCCCCATAGGGCCCAGCCGGCCAAGAGAGGTTTAAACTCTAGATAGAGCATCTAGAAGGGGGGGTTTCCTTGCCCCCCACTCTTCCTCCTTGGGGCCGCCGGCCTTGGCTTGGGGAAGGGGCTAGGGCTGCGCCCACCCCTCTATATATAGAGGGCTGGGGGCGCACCAACCCCCTACACCTTCCACTCCAACCCTAGCCGCCTTGCTGCCCTCCTCTCTCCCTCCCGACTGCTTGTAGGCGTAGCCCTGCTGCAGAAATTCTCCACCAATTGCACCGCGCCGTCGCGTTGTAGATCCAACCCATCTCTCCACCATACTTGCTGGACCAAGGAAGGAGGAGACGTCGAGGTGCTGCACGTGTGCATCTCACGGAGGCACCGCCACTTGTGGTGCTATATCGGATCGGATCGTGAGGAGGAGAAGCGAGTACGACTACATCACCCACGTTCCAACGAACGTTCCGCTGTGCGAATCTTCAAGGGTATGAAGATCTAATCCAATCTCTCTCGTTGTTTGCATCTCCTAGATTAGATCTTGGCTTTCCCTCTGTTCGTATCCGTAGAAAATTTTGATTTACTATGCCGCGAAACCCATCAGTGGTATCAGAGCTAGATCTATGCGTAGATGTGTTTCACGAGTAGAACGCAACATGGTTGTTGCGGGCGTTGATGTTTTCTGTTGCAAGCCTCTTGTTTGTGTTCTTCTTCTTATGACGGGATAGTGAGATTGAAGCGGTCCAGGCCAACCTTACGCGACGCCGTCATGAGACCGGCTCCGCACTTGGACGTGTGGCTTGTTCCACACATGCGGCCGGTGGATGTCGTTCTCTCACTATAGTTGTCATGGGATTAACACCGGAGTTTGGCAACCATAATATCACCGTTGTGGCTTTCCGTAGGTAAGAATCGTTCTTAGCATCTACTCCCATAAGCCACGTAAAACATGCAACAACAAAGTAGAGGCGTCTAACTTGTTTTTGCAGGGAGTGTTTTCTGTGATATGGTATGGCCCAAGATGTGATGTGTATATTGTATGCGATGATCATGTTTTGTAATGTTTCACGACTTGCATGTCGATGAGTACACAACCGGCAGGAGCCATATGGTTGTCTTTATAATTGTGTATGACCTGCGAGTCAACTTCTTATACGCCATGTAATAGCTTTACTTTATCGCTAAATAGTTAGCAATAGTTGTAGTTGCTATTCGTGGTGGAGGCAATCATGGTGGAGTGATGGAGATCATGCCGGAATGCACAAGATGGAGATCATTGCGCAAAGATTGGCCATACCATGTCACATAAAGTTATATGCATGTGATGTTTATCCTTTTATGTATCTTATTATGCTTAGATCGCGACGGTAGCATTATAAGATGATTCCTCACTTAAAGATCAAGATAAAACTGTGTTCTCCCCAAGTATGCACCATTGCGAAAGTTCGTCGTGTCCAAGCATCACGTGATGATCGGGTGCTATAGACTCTACGCTCACATACAACGGGTGCAAGCCAGTTTTGCACACGCGGAAATACTTGGGTCTAACTTGACGAGCCTAGCATGTACAGACATGGCCTCGGAACACAAGAACCGAAAGGTTAAGCATGAGTCATATGAATGATATGATCGACACTTTGTTGTCCACCATTGAAACCACATCTCTTCTCGTGATGATCGGATTAGGTGTGGTGAATTTGGATCGTGTTCACTAAACATCTTGAGGGATGTTGAATTTAGTGGGAGTTCATCTAGTAATTTGATTAAGTTGAACTATTTATCATGAACATAGTCTAAATTGTACTTGCAAATACTGTAGATCACATGGCCAAGTCCAACTTCAACTTCAACGTTTTTGCTGAGATGGAAAACTTAGAAACAATGGGTCTAACTTCACCAAATGGTTCTGCATTCCGAGAATCATTCTCGCTGGCGGACAAAAGGACTATGTCCTTGAGAAAGCGCTAGGTGACGCCCCTGCTATAGATGCGTCGGCTGATGAAAAAGCTGTTTATCAGTAGCGCAAGGATGATTATGATTTGATTAAGATCGCCATGTTGTATGCTATGGAATCGGATCTTCAAAATAGTTTTGAGGAGTTCGCCGGGCCCTTTGAGATTCTCGAGGAGCTGAAAAACATGTTTCAGACTCAAGCCCGTTCTGAGAGATATGAGATCTCTAAGAAATTCTTTAACTACAAGATGGAGGAAGGGAGTTCCGTTAGTGAGCACGCCATTGAGATGACGGGCTACACTCAACGCCTTGAGCAACTGGACTACAAGATTCCATAGGAGCTCAAGATTGACACTCCTAGCTACAAAAGTTTTGTAGTTGATCACAATCAGATTGGTTCCACTGGTATGATCACTGAGCTCTTTGCTAAGATGACAGTAGTGGAGGTGAACATCAAAAAGAATAATCATGTGTTGATGGTCAACAAGCCCCCCACCTTCAAGAAAGGTAAGGGTGCAAGGAAGCCCTTCAAGAAAGGAGGCGGCAAGCGCGTTGCCCCTGCTGAGAAGAAGCTCAAGTCTGGTCCTAAACCGGACACTGAGTGCTTCTATTGCAAGGACAAGGGTCATCGAAGCAATCGTCCAAGTACTTAGCGGACAAGAAGGCTGGCACCATCAATGGTATATTTGATATACATGTTATTTATGTTTTCCTTACTAGACATCGTTGTAGTGCCTGTGTATTTGATACCGGTTCAGTTGCTAATATTTGTAACTCGAAACAGGAGCTACGGAATAGACGTCGGCTTGCGAGGGATGAGGTGACGATGCGTGTTGGCAACGGATCAAGAGTTGATGTGATGGCCGTCGGCACACTCTCCTTAGTTTTACCTTCGGGATTAGTTTTAAACCTTAATAAGTGTTATTATGTGCCTGCATTGAGCATGAACATTATTTCTGGATCTTGTTTATTGCAAGACGGTTATTCATTTAAATCGGAGAATAATGGTTGTTCTATTTATATGAGTAACATCTTTTATGGCCATGCACCTATTGTGAATGGTTTATTTCTTCTAAATCTCGAAAGGGATGAAACACACATCCATAACATTGAGGATAAGAGATGCAAAGTAGATAGTGATAATACTACTTATTTGTGGCACTGTCGTCTAGGTCATATTGGTGTAAAGCGCATGAAGAAACTCCATTCTGATGGACTTTTGGGGTCTCTTGATTTTGAAACATTTGACACATGCGAACCATGCCTCATGGGCAAGATGATCAAAACCCCGTTCTCCGGTATGATGGAGCGAGCAACGGACTTGTTGGAAATCATACATACCGATGTATGTGGACCGATGAGTGTTTCGACGCGCGGTGGATATCGCTATTTTCTCACTTTTACCGATGACTTAAGTAGATATGGGTATATCTATTTAATGAAACATAAATCTGAAACGTTTGAAAAGTTCAAAGAATTTCAGAATGAAGTGGAGAACCATCGTAACAGAAAGATTAAGTTTCTACGATCCGATCGTGGAGGTGAATATTTGAGTTATGATTTTCTCACGCATCTTAAAGCAAGTGGAATCGTTTCACAACTCACGCCACCCGGAACACCACAGCGCAATGGTGTGTCTAAACACCGGAATCGAACCCTATTAGATATGGTCCGATCAATGATGTCTCTTACTGATTTGCCGTTATCATTTTGGGGTTATGCATTAGAAACCGCTGCATTCACTTTAAATAGGGCTCCATCTAAATCCGTTGAGACGACACCGTATGAACTGTGGTTTGGTGCTAAACCTAAGTTGTCGTTTCTTAAAGTTTGGGGATGCGAAGCTTACGTCAAGAAGTTGATGCCGGACAAGCTCGAACCCAAAGCAGAGAAATGCGTCTTCATACGATACCCTAAGGAAACTATTGGGTATACCTTCTATCACAGAACCGAAGGCAAAGTGTTTGTCGCAAAGAACGGTTCCTTTCTTGAGAAGGAGTTTCTCTCGAAAGGAGTGAGTGGGAGGAAAATAGAGCTAGACGAGGTTATTGAACCTTCTCTTGAATTGGAGAGTAGCGCAGCACCTGAAATTGTTCGGTCACCGCACCAACAATAGAGGAAGCTAATGACAAGGATCATGAAGCTTTGGACGATGCTGCTACTGAACGTCGCAGGTCGACAAGGTCACGTGCCCCTCCTGAGTGGTACGGCAACCCTGTCTTGACTGTCTTGTTAGTAGAAGACAGTGAACCTACGAACTATGAGGAAGCGATGATGAGCCCAGAATCTGAGAAATGGCTAGAAGCCATGAAATCCGAATTGGGATCCATGAGCGAAAACTAAGTATGGACTTTGGTGGACCCTCCTAGCGACCGAAAGGCCGTTGAGTGCAAATGGATCTTCAAGAAGAAAACGGACGTGGATGGTAATGTTACCGTCTATAAAGCACGGCTTGTTGCGAAAGGTTTTTGACAAGTTCAAGGTGTTGACTACGATGAGACTTTCTCTCCCGTAGCGATGTTTAAGTCCATTCGGATTTTATTAGCAATTGTTGCGTTTCATGATTATGAAATATGGCAGATGGATGTCAAGACTGCTTTCCTCAATGGCAACATTGATGAAGAGTTGTATATGATGCAACCCGAAGGTTTTGTCGATCCTAAGGATGCTGATAAAGTATGCAAACTTCAGCGTTCCATTTATGGACTGAAGCAAGCATCTCGGAGTTGGAACCTTCGTTTTGATCAAGTGATCAAGATCTTTGGATTTATTCCAAATTGCTACGAAGCTTGTATCTACAAGAAAGTGAGTGGGAGCTCGGTGACATTTCTGGTACTATATGTGGATGACATATTGATTATTGGAAATAACATTAACATGCTTAACGATGTGAAGAGTTATTTGAACAAGTGTTTTTCAATGAAAGACCTAGGTGAAGCTGCTTATATATTGGGCATCAAGATCTATAGAGATAGACAAAGACGCCTGATAGCTTTAAGCCAGAGTACATACCTAGACAAAGTTCTGAAAAGGTTCAGAATGGATAAGTCAAAGAAAGGTTCAGTGCCTATGTTGTCAGGTAAGATATTGAGCAAGGCTCATTGTCCAGCTACGGTAAATGATAGGGAAGCTATGAGCAAAGTGCCTTATGCCTCGGCCATAGGTTCCATCATGTATGCCATGCTGTGTACTAGACTGGATGTGTCCAATGCTCTTAGTTTGTGACGAGATATCGAGTGATCCAGGAGTGGAACACTGGACAGCCGTGAAGAACATCCTAAAGTACCTAAATAGGACTAAAGAAATGTTCTTAGTCTATGGGGGTGATGAACAGATCGTCGTAAAAGGTTACGTCGACGCTAGTTTTGACACCGACAAGGATGATTCTAAATCTCAGACAGGATACATATATATTTTGAATGGAGGAGCTGTGAGCTGGAGAAGCTGCAAGCAAAGCGTGATCACGGGATCTACAGTAGAAGCGGAATACATGGCTGTTGCAGAAGCGTCAAGTGAAGGAGTTTGGATCAGGAACTTCATCACTGAGCTTGGCGTGGTTCCAAGTGCATTGGACCCACTGGAGATATTGTGTGACAACACTGGCGCCATAGCACTCGCTAAGGAACCAAGATATCATCCAAAGACCAAGCATATCAACCGCAAGTTTCATATAATCCGAGATTATATAGCAGATGGAGATCTGAAGATTAGCAAAGTACATACAGATCTGAATGTCGCAGATCCGTTGACTAAACCTCTTCCGCGTGCAAAACATGATCAGCACCTCAGTGCCATGGGTGTGATATTGTTGCCAAATGTAAACTAGATTATTGACTCTAGTGCAAGTGGGAGACTGTTGGAATTATGCCCTAGAGGCAATAATAAAGATGTTATTATTATAATTCTTGTTCATGATAATGTTTATATTCCATGCTAGAATTGTATTAAGCGGAAACTTTAATACTTGTGTGGTTTGTGAACAACACCGTGTCCCTAGTACGCCTCTATGGACTAGCTCATTGATTAATGATGGTTAAGGTTTCCTTACCATGGACATGAGTTGTCAATTAATAATGAGATCATATCATTGGGAGAATGATATGGTGGACAGACCCAAACTAAGCGAAGCAATTAGATCGTGTCATCGTGTTCGTCTTTGCGAAGCATTTCTTATGTCAAATATTGTATTCCTTAGACCATGAGATAATACAACTCCCTGGTATCGGAAGAAAGCTTTGAGGTCATCAAACGTCATCCTATGAGAGGGTGATCATAAAGGTGTCTCTCAGGTGATTGGAAAGTATCTGTTGGGTTGTATGTATCGAGATGGGATTTGTCCCTCCCAAGTCGGAGAGATATACTTAGGGCCCACTCGGTAATCGATATCAACACCGCTTGCAAGCATGTGGTTAAGGAGTTAATCACAAAGTGATATCGGATTACGGAACAAGTAAAGTACTTGCTGTGAACGAGATTGAACTAGGTATGACGGTACCGACGATCAAATCTCGGGCAAGTAAAATATCGCGAGACGAAGGGAATATATATATGGGATTGATTGAATCCTGGCATCGTGGTTCATCCGATATGATCATCGATTAATGTGTGGGAGTCAATATGGGTTTCCAGACCCCACTGTTGATTATTGATAGAAGATCATGTCTGCATATTCTCGAACCCGCAGGGTCACACACTTAACGTGTCTCGACGCTAGGATAGATTGGATAATTGGTTTATGAGTTTTTGTTCGGAGTCTCGGATGGGATCCGGGACATCACGAGAGGTTCCGGAGTGATCCGGAGAATAAGATTCATATAAGGCAGTGCAGTTTTTGGAGTTCGGAATTGTTCCGGGTTATTCGGTATTGTACCGGAAGCTTCTAGAACCTTCCGGAAGGGGACCAACATGGCCCCAACTTCCGGGAGGGGGCATGGGCCTATGAGGGAGTTCCCTGGCCGCATTGGTCCAGGGGCACAAGGCCCCATAGGGCCCAGCCGGCCAAGAGAGGTTTAAACTCTAGATAGAGCTTCTAGAAGGGGGGGTTTCCTTTCCCCCCACTCTTCCTCCTTGGGGCCGCCGGCCTTGGATTGGGGGAGGGGCTAGGGCTGAGCCCACCCCTCTATATATAGAGGTCTGGTGGCGCACCACCCCCCTACACCTTCCCCTCCAACCCTAGCCGCCCTGCTGCCCTCCTCTCTCCCTCCCGACTGCTTGTAGGCGTAGCCCTGCTGCAGAAATTCTCCACCAATTGCACCACGCCGTCGCGTTGTAGATCCAACCCATCTCTCCACCATACTTGCTGGACCAAGGAAGGAGGAGACGTCGAGGTGCTGCACGTGTGCATCTCACGGAGGCACCGCCACTTGTGGTGCTATATCGGATCGGATCGCGAGGAGGAGAAGCAAGTACGACTACATCACCCACGTTCGATGAGCGTTCGCTGTCTTGAATCTTCAAGGGTATGAAGATCTAATCCAATCTCTCTTGTTGTTTGCATCTCCTAGATTAGATCTTGACTTTCCCTCTGTTGGCATCCGTAGAAAATTTTGATTTACTATGCCGTGAAACCCATCAATGAGGTGCCCCCTCGCCATTCCCTCCTAGCCTTTATATGGGGAGGCTAGGTATCGGGGTAGGTCGAGTTGGTTATATATTAGGGTTTACCCCTTAAAATTCTATCTAATGTAGCCGTGTGCTCCAAGGATTCGAGATTCCACCATGCTTGAGTCACCCAAACTCTTCCTGGGTTTCATTATTGCAGCAGGCCTCCTCCATGGGCTTCTGCTGGCTGGACCAGATAGGCTAAGATTAGGCACCCGTAGGGCATATCCATGTCGGTAGCCCCGAGATTGGACTAGAGACTCTTAACTCTTTCGAGTGTTTCTCATCCGATCATGTTTTGGGTTAATATGCTGGTTCATAGGGATATTTGATAGGCATGCCTGAATCTCCTGATGGATCGGGGCTAGTTAACTATTTTTGGACAAAACAACGTGATCTACTTAGACTCGAGTCCGCTCGAATCCGAAAAATTGCTAGCGTAATTTGACTCAGGCCGCAGAGGTCTTACAAGAGTCGAATTCCAGTGTTTTAGGTTAGGCACCCAACGCGTTCGTCAGGATTTTTCATCGTGCCTGCTGACACGGTATGTTACTGGTAGAACGCAGTCGAGTGCGATACCAGGCCATCAGATGTTATCCGTAGGTCTTATCTTTGCGTCGCAGACATAGCATCCGAAAGTTTATCGCCGCAGAGGAGTTTCGGGTGACTAAGGAGATGTTATCTCTCTTTAGCATTAACTTGGGCAAAGTTGTCGATTGTTCTCCAAACTATGTTTTTATCATTAGTCATGGAGGATCCGAAGGATCTCAATCAATTGATTCATAGGGTGCGCGACCAGCGCTCCATATGGGAGTAGCCCCCGAGTGTATGGTCAAGTTGTAGACTCGAGCAGAGACTTATATTCTTTAGTTGTGTGTGATGGTGATCCGGAAGTTCTTTAGATGACCTAAAGACGCGATCAGCACCGACACTCTTTTTTTACGCAGCTAGTGCTCAATCTTCAATTGGCGCTGTCTGTAGACTTGGGTTTTGGAGAAGGATGGGACGCTGGAGATCGCGGAACGGCTAACAGACTCGCAACACGGGGACACGAGGTTGACCCAGGTTTAGACCCCCGGAGGGAAAACCCTACTTCTTCTTGTCTGTTCTTGATTGATGGCGTTGCCGATGTTTACAGGGGTGCGCAGATGAAATCTGGCGTGAGGTGTGTGCTAGGGTTATGATGTGCCCCCCTCGCCGTGCCCTCATAGCCTTTATATGGGTAGGACATGTCTCGGGATAGGTCGAGTCGGTTATAGATTAGGGTTTATCCCTTAAAATTCTATCTAATCTAGTCGTATCATCCAAGGATTTGAGATTTCGCCGTGCTTGAGTCACCCAAACTCTTCCTGGGCTTCATGATTGCAGCAGGCCTCCTCCATGGGCTTCTGTTGGGCTGGACCAGATAGGCTAAGATTAGGCATCCGTAAGGCATATCTATGCCATAGGGAGATATCATCCAAACTCGAGGGTTTAGTGCTGGCGGATTCGGCGCCTCCCATTAATCATCTGTTATTTGCAGACGACAGTCTTTTTTTCTTGAAAGCAAATCAAGATACAGCGATTGAATTGGATACTACTCTGGAGTTGTATTGCATGGCTTCTGGTTAGAGAAGTAACCGTGATAAATCTTAAATCTTCTTTAGCAAGGGGTGTTCGTCTCGAGTGAGGAATGAGGTTAAAGTTATACTGCATGTTAGCAATCAGTCTCTCAATAAGAAGTATTTGGGATTGTCGTCTGATGTTGGTCGGTCAAAAAATGGAGCATTTAATATCTGAAAGACAGGGTTTGGAAAAAGATACATGGGTGGATTGAACAAATTCTGTCAGCTGGGGTTAAGGATGTTCTCACCAAGTCAGTGGCGCAATCGGTATTGGTATTTGCAATGTCCAAGGTCCACCTCGTTTTAACAAAAAAATGATGTCAGTTCAGACAGCCTACTAATATTTCTATTTTTGAAACAGAAAAAGCAAATGAGTTTTGTCTTTATTCTAAATAAGATACACTACTCAGCCGTGCTGCATGTACTTTATTTCATATATATAATTACGAAATCCCAAAATTTAAAATGTTTTCTAGCTCAAACTTTTTGTTCGATTCAAGATCTGTTTTTACCGTTAGGCTTGTCGACATGAGATCTTTAAAACTAGATCCCATGTCGATATGTTTCGACTATTTTTTTAGAGGATGTAATTTGTGGAAGTTACATCCGATCAAAGTTACATCTAATTTACAAAAAAAGTTATATCCAAGTTATCAGAAAGTTACATCCAGCAAAAAGTTACATCATCCAGCAAAAAATTACATCTAAATTAGCAGAAAAAGTTACATTAACCAGCAAACAAGTTACATCCCAGTTAGCAGAGAGGGTTACATCTAGCAAAAAGTTACATCCTCGAAAAAAAGTCATCGAAACATATCAACATGGGATCTTGTTTCGAACATCTCGTTATGACTAGTCTAACGGTGAAAACGAAATCTAATTTAGATAAACGGTTTAAGCTAGAAAACATTTTAAATGTTTGAAATTCGTAATTAAATGCATAATTGAAAGCATGCAGTAGCGTGACGTTTTGGCCGCAACAAGAAAAAAAATAGTACGGCCCTATGTGGTCCTATCAGCTTTGACGGGTCGTTCGATCTCCATCCCGCGGCCAGCCCGCCTGACCTCGCGTTGTGACAGTACGAGGTCGACCTGGTATTAGATTTCCAGATTTGCAATATCTTGTTTCAAGTTGTGTCGGGTCCTATGTGAGAACGCAAACCAAATGATTCGAAAATTTTGATGGGGCAGCAAAAATGGTTCCAGAAAGCCGTCTTGGGTTTCCTATATGTGATGATTCAACCAAAATACAT
Source organism: Avena insularis (assembly GCA_023614405.1). Lineage (NCBI taxonomy): Eukaryota > Viridiplantae > Streptophyta > Magnoliopsida > Poales > Poaceae > Avena > Avena insularis. The sequence continues at coordinate 303,628,604 of CM042693.1, read as the reverse complement.
GGGTGATCTGGGTTTTCACGATCTTGAGCTTTTTAATCTACCCATGCTGTCTTGACATGCATGGCGTATATTGCATGATCCTCTGTCTCTAAGTGCAAGGCTTCTGAAAGCCATCTATTTTCCAAACTGTGATTTTCTAGAGCCACAACTGGGGAGTTCCCCTTCCCAAATCGGTGATGGTAAGAAGACCCCAATTTGGGAACAAAACTGGATACCTAGACCAGAATTTCTGCGTCCGATCACAAGCCAAGGTGACTCTGAACTTGTTAATGTCTCGGAATTGATTGATCATACTAGTTCTTATTGGAGGTAGGATGTTCTGAATACGCACTTTTTGCCTATGGATGTACTCGAAATTATGAAGATTCCCTTGAGCTGGGTTAGCCAGGATGATATGTGGGCTTGGAGTTTTGAAGTGAATAAGTACTTTATAGTACTGTCTACTTATCGTATGTTGATTACCACAAAAAAGAAACGTGAAGATTGGATAGACCACCGGGCGGTATCCTCAACCATGGAAGATGATTTTAAGAACTAGACTATGTTATGGAAAATAAAAGTTCCTTCCAAGATTAGAGTTTTTGTTTGGAGACTGGCACATAATATCCTTCCGGCTGCTGATGTTCTGCACTCAAGAAATATGGCTCTTAGGTCAGACTGTCAGATTTGCAATGCTTCCTCTGACCCCTGGAGACATTCGTTACTAGATTGAAACATGGCCAGATGTGTTTGGGCTCTTGTTCATGAGGATATTATCGAGCATATGACAATGAACACATCTTATGTAGCTAAGAAGTGGCTCTTTGTTATGCGTGAATCTATGGATCATTCCAAGTTTACAAAGGGATGTTTGGACGACATGCCGGAAAACAATACATGAGGGTGTGTTCCAGAGTCCTATCAACACACATGACTTTTCTGTTGCATTTCCTGGCAGAGTTGGGTGAAGTCGCCCCAACACCTCAAAGAAGGATGCTAGGTCTGGTAACTCGTGTGGCCAAATGGATTCGCCCTCCAGCAGGCATAGTCAAACTGTGTTGATGGACCGGTGTCTCGGAATGAGGATCATGGAGCCATTAGTGCAATCACTAGGGATGCTACAGGTTTATTCCTAGGTGCGTCGACGAGAACGATTAACGGCATATCTCACCCTGCCAGCTCTCTCTCTCTCTCGCGCGGAAGATCTTGGTATTGCTAATATGCAGATTTGATCAGATTGCCTGGAGGTGATCAAAGCTCCGAAGGAGAAGAGTTTAGGCCCTTATAGCAGCATTCTTTTCGAGATCTCGGAGCGCTCGAAGTTGTCTCAGTCTGTTTCCTTTCATCGTGAAGGTAGGGATGGTAATGGAGATGCTCATAATTTAGCTAGAGATTCTATTTCTCAGAATTTTGGGCGCGGCTTGTGGCTGATAAACCCATCAGATACTGTACCTTTATTTTCCCCTAAATAAAGACCCTACTTTCCGCTAAAAAAATACGGTCCTTTGGAAGACCGAATTGCCCTAAAGCCCCGGGGCTTATAGCTCCCATGCGACGTCTTTACGCGGAATTGGAAGGAACACGACATCGTTGAAAAGAACAGCTCGCATGCGACACTTCTGAAGCGGCAAATAGCTCCCGTGCAACACTTCCACTTAACCTCACGAGACCGTCAACGAATTTGAATCAGCTGAGCAGAGCAGGATCCACAGCTTCTCCACGTCACGGCGAAACCCACCTGATGTCCACCTCATATCGTGGGACCCACGCTATGGTAGAAGAGAGCCGTTGGCCCGATCCGTCCCCGCACCCGAGCCCTCCCGCCACCGTTCCAGCATCTCATCTCCTTCCATTTTCTTCTCCGGCGAGCAAGTGCAGCAATGCCGGCGAGGGATGTCGAGCTCTGCTTCAGCCTCCCTCCACTCATGGCCTCGGTATGGTGCGGTGCCGATGAGGAGGTGACCCGATTGCCCCCGTACCGTGTCCCAGAAGCGGCTTGTCACATCCACCGATAAGAACGGCAATATTGGCCGGGAATTTGTGAAGTGTGAGAGCAAGCCCGAGCTGGAAAAGGTGAGATCTGAGTGTTCCGAGCGCCAATTTCTCGCTTTTCTTTCGAAATTTCATGCATTTCATCAAATTTGGGATTTAGGGTTCATCTCTGCGATTTCAGGAACTGCCAAAATGTGGGTATTTTGAGTGGCTTGATGGTACATCGAGCGAATTGGGGTGGAGGTAGCATCCCGAGAGCTCGAAAATCCGTCCGTGGTGGAGCAATTGGGATCTGGCAACCCCATTTCCGCTGGTACTACGGTGGATGCGGAAGTGAAGGCCGAGCTAAAGAAGATGAACAAGCAGCTAAGGCAAATCATAGAATTGAAGAAGCAGGACAATCTGATGGCCAGTTTTTTAAATTTTTGTGTAATTTCTCTCGAATTTGTTTATCTCCTGATCATTAGTCATTAGACAGCGCAATCAGTGTTCGAGTGATGATTTTTTATCGTAGAACCTGCGGAGATGGATGTAATGGTCTATGTCTTTGGTTTGAATAAAATGCAACACGAATTCGGGCAAATTTTGAGCTGCTCTGTTTTCGAAATCAGTGTTCCTTCAGTTTTGTCAGTTTTGCCAGTGTTCCTTTAGTTTCATCAGTGTGTAGGGGAGGGGAAGGGGTTGAAAAGTTAAAAAAACAATTGACGAGGAGTGATTGAAAAAGGGCAGGCCCAAATAGAACTTAGCCAAGCCAAAATGGTCATATCGAGGCCCAATAGTAACTACTTGTAGATTGGGCAAAAAATAGTACTCACGTTACAATCTAACTAGGGATGTGTGGATCTGCACATACTCGTGCTCAGGTCGCAATCTTTTATTTTTTGCGAAAGTAAATATATAAATGAAGGCCAAGGGCATCCATTTAACTAACAAGCCGAGCACTTTAACTTGGGCGCCCCTTTAACTTATGTAAATATGTAAATGTGTTGTTTGAAAATGAACCATGTGTTGCATGTGTTGTTTGAAAATAATCAACCATCATAACGTTAACTTATTCTTCCTTTTGAACTTTTCTAATTTCACTCATTTTATAAATATTGCACGAGTATTATATGAGAACTTTTTTTGTGTCTTTTGTTTTATGCACTTGTTGTTTTGGGTGTTTTGACAAATGACAATACAATAAAACACAAGTCGATCACATAGATAATATATTAGATAACATAAGGGGTACAATATAGAGAGGGGCCCCACATTACATAAACCCTAAGGGAAACTAATCCTAAGGTCCCGGCGCCTAAACCCTAGGCTAAACCCTAACCCTAGCTACTACGTGGGTTTAGGGCTGCCGGCCAACCTCGCCGCCGGGAGGCTGCCCTACTCCATCGGCGGTGGGGGCGGTGCCGCCGCCCTCCAAGCCGCCACCGCCGCCTTCCAAGCCACCGCCCTCTCTCGTGCCTCCCGCTGTCTCTGCTCCTCCTGGAAGGCCCAGCGAGCTGCCTCCCGTCGGTCCTCCTCCTCCCGTTTCCGCCTTTTCTTCAGGGTGCGTGCGGCCTCCTTCTCCTCCCATTTCGCGACAGCAGCCATCTCGCCTCCTGCTCCTCCGTCGCCTTCCAATACTCGTCGGAGGGGCCAGAGTCGGGGAGTTTGCCGCTGCCGCTAGGGAGGGGTTGTGGACAAAGTGGCCTTGGGCCCAGGGGTAGGCCGGGGATTTCTGTCGCCCCCCTTGTTGCCACGCCTCGGGCGAGTGGGCGCCTCCTTCTCCCAGACCTACCTGTGGTTCGGGTGGTTGTCCTCATCGCTTACCTCGGATTCCAAAGGGAAGCGGATGGAGGGGGAGGTCGCCATGGTCGCCGAAGAGGTGTTTTTTGGGGATGGGAGGAGGCAAAGGGACTCGGGCTCGAGGTTGAAGATGAGGAGGCAAAAGTGTTTTGCCTATTTATTGAGGGCTCAGCGTGAAGGGCGGTGTGGGAATCCTGCGTTGGTGCAGTCGCGTGCGCTGCGTTGCGTGTAGGCAGCAGGCGTAGCCGCGTGCGTGATCAATGCAGTCAGTGCAAAAAAATTGCTAGGATGTGACAGACCCTGCACTGCACCGTCGCCCCCCTGCATGCATGCATGCGTTAATGGGAAAGAGAGAAAAAAACGTCCAAGGTAGTTGTTCATTAGCAGTGAAAAATATAAGAGAAAATAGAATTTGGCCTTGATTTACTCGGTAATAAATACAGGAATCTAGGACCAAGGTAGTTTTCACACGACATGCAGCAAACTCGTTCGTTTTTACACACCGCATGCAACAAACTCACACATGAAAACTCAACGGGTGAGAAGAAAAATCGGTGAGAGTAATCAGAGGGATGTCAATTGGAGCAATCAATGCATATATAAGCCTATAATCTGGAATAGAGGGAGTATGAAACTAAGTTTAAAAACAAAATACTAGCATTTATAATATCAATTTTATATAATATAAAAGTATGTGTTATGGTGAATCTAATTATATTTATTACATATTTTATATTTTGATATTTTTTCTTATATACATAGTCAAAGTTTATAAATATTGACTTTTATTAAACCCAAGACAAAGACTAATTTGGGACAGACGGAGTAGAATGGAGGAAATTAATGCATAAATCAGCGAGTAATTTTTTGGAATGGCATGTTTTTCTATGGCGCATGAACCGAGGGGAGTAAGTTTGACTGAAGAAAGTTGTTAGATGTACACTTATTTAATGTGACGGAGGGAGTAAGTACGCTGCAGCACTACTGCGTCGGTTGGCTGCACGCAAAATAGCTAGACTGTGATGTGAGAGGCAGCTGCATGGCATGCATGCATCGTGCAGCCCGCCCCGCCCAACGCCCTCGCATGCCACGCTCGGTCCAACGGTCAATGGAGTGTGCCACGCTGTACCTTATCTATTCATGGAAAAACGATGGGAGCCAATCAGATTCCAGAATCATCCATCCCACGGATCGCCAAGAGCTAGCCACGAAATCCTTCTAAGAGACGCCAACCAATCAGGTTGCAGAACAAGCCCTCCCACGGATCGCCCAAAGCCACCCGCGGAATCCTTCTAGAAGACGCGATCGGACGGCCACAGTGCCGCGCTAGGGTTAGATCTATGTTCCTCATTTGGCCTTAGGGTTAGCTGGGTTTAGGATGCAGTCAACGGGGTTTTCACAAGTTTGACCAAACATTCAAATGTGCATAACTAATTCAAAAAAATCAAAAAAATACAAAACCTTCGCATGGTGTCATATGTTATGTGACATAGTTGTGAGTAAAATATCAAACTTGGTATAATGATCATATTTCAAAAAACCTTCACAAAATGACCTATCTCCTCCGAGGTTTTCTGGCTTTCGGGTCAAATGACCAATGATATGGCTAGAATCAAGGCATAGTTTGTGATAATGTGCCTATATTGGGCATGCATGTGTATAATTGGATTACTAACAATGTTGTAGTACAATTTTTTCCTTTTCGACGCATAGAAAATCCATTTTCTATTTTCTGAGTGCCGAAAGAGGGGGGATTTGTGAAGCAACCACCAAATTGAAGTTTCAAAATGGTAACATCCTATTTTTCAAAAATACTAGACCACCTATCATGTACAATGTCCCAACTTTAGTATATCAAACCTTTTATTCCATCCCTAGTGAAAAAGACAAATCCTGCCGAATCGGTTGGAAGTGGGTAAGATATGAACTACGGGTACATGATTTCATGCTGATGATTTTTTGTAAAAGTCATTTTTAGGTTCACAACATGCTATTTCATCAGAGATCCAATGCTACTTTTGTGAGCCTCATCCCCTAGCTAAGAATATTTATGAAAACCCTTCAAAAAGTTTGACCAGACATTCAAATGTGCATAACTAATTTAAAAAAAATCAAAAAAATACAAAACCTTCACATGGTGTCATGTTATGTGATATAGTTGTGAGTAAAAATATCAAAGTTGGTATATTGATCATATTTCAAAAAATCCTTCACAAAATGACCTATCTCCTCCGAGGTTTTCTGGCTTTCGGGTCAAATGACCAATGATATTGCTAGAATCATGGCATAGTTTGTGATAATGTGCCAATATTGGGCATTCATGTGTATGATTGGATGAATAACAATGTTGTAGTACAAAGTTTTCCTTTTTGACGCACAAAAAATCCATCTTCTATTTTCTGAGTGCCGAAAGAGGGGGGGATTTGTGAAGCAACCACCAAATTGAAGTTTCAAAATGGTAACATCCTATTTTAAAAAAATACTAGACCACCTAGAATGTACAATTTCCCAACTTGAGTATCTCAAACCTTTTATTCCATCCCTGGGGAAAAATACAAATCCTGCCGAATCGGTTGGAACTGGGTAAGATATGAACTATAGGTACATGATTTCATGCTGATGATTTTTTGTAAAAATCATTTTGAGGTTCACAACATGCTATTTCATCAGAGATCCAATGCTAGTTTTGTGAGCCTCAGCCCCTAGCTAAGAATATTTATGAAAACCCTTCAAAAAGTTTGACCAGACATTCAAATGTGCATAACTAATTCAAAAAAATCAAAAAATACAAAACCTTCGCATGGTGTCATGTTATGTGACATAGTTGTGAGGAAAAATATCAAACACTTCTTTAGAAATGGTCAAAAAAAACTTGCTTAGAAATGGGGTGGTTTACCCTAGCTTTGGAGCCCATTTCTACCACATTTTGGGTGAGGGTGAGTTGTACTTCACAAAAGGGATCAGGGTGAGGATGAGTTGTACTCTACATATGAGAAAAACGTTGGAAGCTCATACAAACATAAAAAAGTACACATAGCTACATTGGTTGAAATTCAAATTTTTACCATCATATTTGAATTTCGGCCAAATTATCAACAACAAGTTCCAAATTATTACAATAACAAATGTTTACAACAACAACAAGTGACAAATTATTACAACAACAAGTTCCAAATTATTACAATAACAAATGTTTACAACAACAACAAGTGCCAAATTCAAAGTCTATTCCTTTTGGCTCTTCTTACCCCTCGTTTTCTTCTCCTTCATAAGTTTCACACCACACAACAGGTTTATGCACTTCTTTTTCTTACCATAACCATCTGGCCTCCCCACAGCACGTCCAAGTCTCCTTCACCTCCTGCACCTCCTCAACAACACAATCTGGCACTAGAGCCTCATCAACATGGTCACTTTGCACCAGAGCCTCATCAACATGGTCAGTTTGCACCAAAGCCTCATTAACATGCTCATTTTGCACCAGAGCCTCAATAACATGCTCATTTTGCACTAGAGCCTCAACAACATGCTCATTTTGCACTAGAGCCTCAACAACATGCTCATTTTTTCCCTCATTTGCACCATAGCTTCCAAATCAGAAACGGTGTGCCCTAAAGCCTCAACAGTTTGCACATCATCCTCCAAAACAAGTTCAGATTGCACCTCAGCAGCACCAAACATGATCTGGTTAGTTCTCTTCTTTCTTTGGCCATTGATTCTTGCCCTTTTCTTTCAACGCCAGCATTCTTCAACAACAAGAGGTGGGCCTTTTTCTCCACGCTTCCTCCTGAAAACAAGCAAGTTAGCTAGGGAGAAAAATCATCAACAAGAAATACATAGATTTTGGATGAACATACTTTGGCTTTTCAGCAGTGTATCTGCACTTGGTAGAGCCAGCTCGGTGTCCAAGTTCTTCACAGAGTTTGCATCTATTCTTGTTACCTTTTTGGGCCCTTTTTGGCTTGGCATCTTTCTTTTAATCTTTATTTCCCTTCTTGCTTCTCCCACTTTTCTCAAACCAAGCCTTGAATCTACTCTTCTTGGGCCTGCCAGCCTTTCTTTTCATCAAAGGAGGACACAAGGAGAACTGAATGTCCACTTCAGGCCATTGAGACTGATCTGTAAGTGCTGGAATTGGTGTTCCATATGCAGCCTTGAATTTTGCTACAGAATAATACTCATGCAAATATGGGTGCATATTTAGCTTGTGTTTGGAGGCCAAGAAAAGTATGGCATGCTCACAAGGCTTCCCAGTGTGTTGCCACTCAACGCATGTGCATTCATGCAATTGAGTGTCAATAACATGCCTCCTGCCAGTCTTTGTATCTCTGACTTTAGCACCCCACAATGAGGATTTCTCAACACGCAAATGTGCAAGATTTTTGCTCATGTTGACCACCTGCTGCACAACATCAGGAAGCTTATCTCCTTTAAGAACATCACCAAGCCTTCTTCTCAATTCTCACAACCTCATGATCATAATCCTGATCTGGTCAACCATGTCATGGACAGGCAAGTCTTTTAACTCCTTCACTTTGTTGTTGAAACTTTCTGCCAAATTATTGTTGATATGATCACATTTGATGGCAGTGTTAAAACCTGACATGCATCATAAAAGAGAATGGTAGGTTTCCAACCATGTACAAAACTTGACCCTATCCTCCTCAGAGCATGCCGCCTTAATCTTCTCAAGGTGATATGAATGTGTCTGCCTGGTGTAAGATCTTGCTGCTGGCCACATGCGTCCAAAATCATCTCCTCTGAATTTTTTGATCAAATTCATCCACATATGGCCGAAGCACTCCCTCTGCTCAGCATGAGGGAAAACAATCTTCACTGCATTTTCTAAACCTTTACATGCATCTGTGTGCACTGCCAATGGAGAGACTGGCCATATGCATCTTTTCAACTACATCATGAACCATGTCCATGATGCCTCTGTCTCAGACTGAAACATGCCAATAGCTACAGGAAACATCCAATTGTGTCCATCTAAAGCATTGCATGCTGCTAGTTGACCATTCCACTTTCTAGTCAAGAAAGATGAGTCTATACTCAAATATGGACGGCACCCTGCTTTGAAGCCATCGATGCAAGGCTTTAAAGCCATGAAGAATTTAGAGAAGAAGACTTTCCCATCAGCTGTTACCTCAGTATCTATCTCCACAACACTGCCAGGTGACCTCTTCTCTACTTCTGCTTTGAAGTTATAAAGCATTCGAAAGGTATTTTCCCAATCACCATATAGCTCTTTCATTGCCCTTTGCTTTGCCTTCCACACTGTAGTATAATTTAGCTTAATGGGGTACTGCTTTTCCAAGTCTATTTTTAGTCTCTTTGCAGTGTTGTTTGGTGTTGTGGCTAAAATAGGCTTGATTTTTTCTGCAATCCATAATTGTGATGTCATCTTTGTAACTGTTTGAGAACTTGTAATGCAAGTATGAGGTTTTGGAATTTGATTCACTCTTATTGTCCTTCCATCAGGTTGGCGTCTAGAAGATATATACCACTTGCAAGGCCTGGCACCACCATCATAACCTATGCATTTTGTATAGAACTTCTTTTTATCAGTTCACATAGTCTTGGTAGCAAACTCACGTTTGACTGCATATGTCCTGAAACACATCCTCAATTCATCCATGCTTAGAAACAATCTCCCAACTTCAATAACTAGGTCCTCTTTGTCATAAAATATTACTAGCTCATCATCATGTGCATCATCTACATGAACTGTAGCATTTTCCAACAACTCTAGATCTATATCTGCCTCTTCATCTCTTAAATGGTTGTCACCATCATTTGCAGCTTCATCCCTCTTCTTCTCCTTGTCTCTGTCATCTATAGGAATGCCAAAAAGCTTTGCCATTTTAATGTCATCTATTGGTGCAATGACCAAATCAGTCTGGTCATGTATCTCAATGAATTCTAATCAACAGTTACAATCCTTTGTGCAGCCCCTTGTGTATTAGCATCTGCTGCCTCCCCTTGTGCATTAGCATCAGCCTCCACTGTTAACACTTCCAACTCAGTAAGTATAGGCATTACTTGCCTTTGTGCAGCCCAATCATCCTCGACCATCTAAGCAGCCAGCTTCGAGGCGACATATCCAACCCTTGAATCAGGTTTCAGATCAATGAGCTCTGCTAAAAACAGAACAGTTTTGCTTGTCCAACCGTTTCGCTCATCGATATCATCAACTATATGTTCCTCTGTCTCAACCCTAACATAGTCACATTTGTAATCATCAAATCGTAACAAAGAAATTTCTTGCTCTGGCCCCCAAACCACACTATCCCCAATTTTTTCCACCATTTTCCTCACTGCCTCCTCTCCCATGTTTATTAGCTCTTGGGGATCAACATGTTCTAATTCCACCTCCCATTTGACAACCGTGTCTCTCTCAATGATCGGTGTGCTGCCATCAACTAAAACATCCCTAGAGGGAAAGAAATTGATGCGGAATTCGAAGGTTTGTTGCGCAAAATCGTCTCCCCTATTTTTGGCGGGCATTGTGAGCTAGCGGAAGCGAACAAAGAGCTCAACCTTAGAGAAATTAAGTGCATAGATGCGGGATATACCGATTAGAAGCCCCCTCTCCATGCTCCATCTCGTCCCCCCTCGCCCCGTTCAGCACACTCTGGCCTCCACAATCTAGCATCAATGGGCACGCTGAGATCTCGAATTGATAAGAATGGGAGGGGAATTAGGTTTCAAATGGCACTCACCACCTTCGTCGTCGAACGAAAGCGCTGCCGCCTAAAAGAATTGCCATACCGCCACCGCCGGTGTCGAGAACGATGGCTGAGGTCCGCCGCCGCCATCGGGGAAGCTACAGTCAATGTGACGCGCGCTCTCGGTCGGAAGCGGTTGGTTTGACTGGCTGTCCCAACCGACCGGTTTGGCTTAACCCTAATCTTGGAACAAAGTTAAACGTGTTCTTAATGACCGTTTTATGGCCCGTGTGGCCCTGGGCTATTAGCTGCCTCACAAGCGTCGTACGCGAGCTATTCTTTCCAACGATGTCGTGTTTCTTTTAATTCCGCGTAAAGACGTCGCATGGGAGCTATAAGCCCAAAGCCCCAGTTGTTTGGATAGAGTTTTAGCTAACCGCGTTTTGGTAGTAGGAGCTTTGGTAAAACAAGTTTTGCTCGTAATTCTACGCGTATATTGTTCAGCACCCATTGCCTGCCGTTTCCGGCGCACATTTCATCACCGGACCCATGTGAAGTCGTTTCGTTTCATCTTCGCCAGAGTGCCACCATGCTCCTTCGTGCTCTCGACGCCGTCCGGCCGGCCGGGTCAGCGCATATAGCAGTCATCCCTAGGTACCACCCGACGGTAATAGTATCTGTACTGTACTCAGGCCGCACCAAGATATGGAGAGTGCTTGACACTGCTATATCGCTCGTGGCAATCATATCATCCCCGCGCGGGGAAAGCTCTAGAGTCGGGAGCATGCTTGACGCCGTCCAAGGCAAAGTCCGTTGCAGTCCGGGAGGTACCTCGTCCATGCTCAGGTTGAACTTCTCCTACTGACCCGGCGCCGATGGCAAGCCCAACACGTAATTCATGCCTAGCACTTGTGCGGTGTCACTGCTCCGGCCGGATGCTGCCGCTGCGTGTAGGATGTAGAGGAGCGCACGCACCTCGCCATGGCGGATATGCTCGTAGCTTGTTAGTCATGCGGCGCTGAAGAGCTCCAAGAGGCATACGCGGCACATGAAGCGCGTTTCATAGGCGGGCCAGACCGCCAGAGCATGTCCGACAGTCCAGTGGTTGTAGAGGGTGTGCCGTGTGCGTACGGGCCGGTAGCTTTGCATGGGCGACCGGCCAAGCGGCGTGGTGAGTCTGGATGAGCAACCTGGCCGACTCCGACAACGAGCGCACAACGACCAAGATGCAGGAGGTCGTCGCTGATGCCACCGCAAGAACGCCTGGAAGCTGCTACGGCCACGAGTCAGACACCGGCCTATGGCCGCGCGCAGGTGCCGGTGTCTTTGAGGAGTTGACGAGTCGGCCAGGCTCGGACAGTCTTTATGAGCAGGCGGTGTCATCTTGCCCGTGGGATCCCATTCGATCAGTCGCCGCCCCAGGCTGTTCTCGAGCTGTGCGTAATGGCGTTTTCACAAAAACGAGGAATAGTTGTTTTTGCTAGAATGCGATTTTCCTTGGTTTGTGGGAACTTAGTTTTGTCAATTCCAGTTTTAGTTACGGCTGCCAAACAGGATTTTAGTTTATTATACGGTTATATCTTGATTTACAGAAAACCAGTTCTCTCGAAATTCTATATCCAAACAAGGCCCTACTATATATGGGGTGCCGGCCCTAAATCGCGTCTAGCCCGCGCCCCCCTAAATCTTTTTATGCGTTGTGGCACGGTACATTTAGTTATCTGGCGTCCCCAGGCCGACCCTACACACAAGGGGGCAAGCGGGGACGTCGGATGGAGATGAAAATGACGCAGGCCAGCCTTGTCAGTGGGAGAAAGATTCGTTCCCGTCCTTTTCCCTGCCATATCTAGGCGTCCTCCCTCATTCACTCCTCTCCCATCGCCGCCACCACCATGGAGAGACTCAAACTCAATTTTCTATGAGGTCGTGATGTTCACTCACTACGACATCCTCGCGCGAGGCTTTCAGATGGCTTAGAGCTCAGCTACGCTGGTGTGCCCATGGCGCCGCCCTTGCGTGGCGCCAAGTTGGCAATGCAGATAGATGAGCGCCGCCACGAGCTGCCGGAGTGGAGAAGGGCGATGGCCCGGTACGCGCCCGCGAGCAAGTACTGGCCGAAGCAGTTCAAGAAGGAGAAGGAGCAGGAGTGTGTGTTGTGCCGAGATTACCGGCGGCAGCTCACCCGGATCTTCATAGCCCTGCAGGGAGGGGTTCTACTCGTGGATTCTACTCGTTGTTATCTTTCCAACAAAATTGGTTTCATCTCGTTTGGAGTTCAGATGCAAAAGTTCTGACAGTTTTGGTTCTGGAGCTTTTCTGACCAGAAGTACCGCTGCCTCACCAGATGCGTTTAGTAACATTCTTGAGGGTGCATATTTACCGAAACTTGTCCGGAAGTTTGGCAGAAGTTCCAGCCCCTCTTAGCGGAAGTATTCCATTTTAGCAGATAAGATAGCAGCAGAAGACATTTTCTCCATTCCTGCTTGAGTGCTTTCCTAAATCGTAAAGGAATCCTTGTGATCTAGATCTTGGAGATTTTTGTGTTCTCCTCTTGTGTTCTTCCTCCCTTATTTTCCTAATAGCTTTTGTAGCTTTAGTAGAATTTGGGAGTAAATGACTTGCCCTTACATTTGGTGCATAGGTTTAAGTTCTCCTTGGAGATTTGGCGAGTACAAGATTGTGAGCTTGTTACTCTTGGCTTCTTGGAACCCTAGACGGTTGCGTGTTTGGTGTGTTTCCCTTGAAGTATCCAATTGAGTTATTGAGAAGCCTCAATCTTGTAGTCTTTTGTGGCTTTATTGTTGGGATCCTCCAATTGAGTTCTGGAGATATCCCCAACCTTGTAAGGGTTCGGTGACCGCTCTCAAGTGTCCCTTAGTGGATCATGAGTGGGCCTTTGTGATGAGCTTACGGGAGAATAGGGTGAGCCTATTGTGGCGTCGGTGAGTTGCGTGCTTTCGCATTATGGGGTGAGGTCTTGTGTGGCATTGGGTGAGCATCGAGCCACAACACCTCAAGGTGATCCACTTCTGGCGTTCGGAGAGCATTGAGCCATCATACCTCTCCAACGGAAACATAGATTCTTTGAAAGTGAACTTCAAGATAAAAATCATCGTCTTCGCGCCTATCGGTTATCTCTCAACCGAGCCATTTACTTATGCAATTTATATCGTGATAGCCATTGTGCTTAAAGTATTATATCTTGCTATCACCTTGTTGCTTGTCTTCCTTAGTAGAGGTTGTTAGTGCACTTAGTTAAACCTAGTGGTTTTAGGTTTTGTGCTCAATAAATTAAAGGTTAGTTTTATTCCATATTTATTAGAGCCTAAATCGTAATATTTTTGAAAGCCCATTCACCCCCTCTAGGCAGCGTCTGTTGCACTTTCACCCTTCAATAAAGTCTAGTGGCCACCTAGATCTGCAGGCTTCGATCGTCCTGCCGCCATGGTGATGGCAGCGTCGTTGCTGCTAGGATTTGGCCATGCCCAAGATTTGCGTGGTGAGGAATTTGTACTGTAGGAGTTCCCCGAAGTTATCAAGTAGGGGATGCGCGGCAGATGGTTCTGCCTTGCCCCTGCTTCTCATGGCCGAAGGGCGGCCTTTCTCTGTAGCTTGTTCTTGGCTGCTCATCAACCTCCAGGCGTGATGCCGATGCTCATCGGAGTCGTCATCCCAAGTGGTTCGTCCCTGGTGGCGGCTATTTCGGCCAGTTCGTCGAGCAAAGTCACCTGTCGTCGCGGTGGAGAAAGACCAGGGCTCGATTGCTTTCCTTCTTTCTGTTTCTGGATCCTTTTTGTAAATTTGCAGGTCATATTGGCAATTTCTTTTTTCTTATAGACCTCTTTGTAATTTGTAACCAACCACCGGAATGAATGCAATACTAGGTCCTTCAGGCCCCCCTTCCAAAAAAAAAGAATCAACTATATCTAGAGATACATGCGTATATAGGTCTCTAAACAAAGTTGAGTCAATTAATTCGAGACATAAAAAATAGAATTTCAAATAATCATTTCCATCTCCATCCAAAATTGAAATCCAAAAGCTTCAGTGACCTACTCCAAGGTCTCCAACACATTACCGATGAGACGAGTGAAATAGTATAATTCTGCACACAAGACTCCAGTTCGCTGGCTGGCGCCTATAATATTGACTCGCTGGTGTCTGTCGTCGTTTCATCCTCCATATGCCATGCTATGACACCATTATCGACATCGCCATGCCATGCGTGCCGATGTCACCAGCAAGCTAGCTAGGCCAAGTAATAAGAGCAACAATAATGGGTCTGACTACAGTTCGTTGGTGATCTACGTACGTGTGCATGCTGCAGTTGCATCGATCGATCTACTCCAAACGGCCGTAACGAATACGTGCGTGTGTACGTGTGTTTTGTTTACAATTGTGTGCACCGTGACATATATAGACAACACGGGCAAACAGACGCCGGTTCTGGTTAGCTCGGTGGATCTCCTCGTGTGTTCCTGCTTCGCTACTCTCGATCTTCTCTCGGTAGCCCCCCTGACTTGTCTCAACGATTGTCAATTTGTGGGTTTACTTCTGCAGATCATGGATCCATGTGGTGGACTCCAAAGATTTCAATCAGAAACTATCATTTTTTTTGTTTTTTACTTTTTCTTTCAACAAAGTTTAGATCTGAAACTATACACACCGACAAAATTCTCAAATAGAAGTGGACCAATTCTTGGCTCTAGCCTTTGCGTAGGGAGTCAAAAAGTAGAATTGGAGAAAAGGGTGCTACTTGTAATTTTATGCCAGAAGCCTCGGGCAATTCATCATCTCTTTTGAGTCGTGATGTTGCCAAATATGTTTGGTGTGGTCAGCCATGTTGTGGATGGTGACTGTCGGCCTTTCGCTCTCGATGCTTTACTAGACGTTTTTGGCTATTTTCTCGAAGGAAGGAAACACTAGTAGGAAACGGCCATTTTGTTCGGATCATTAGTCTCGGCTGTGGCTGGGGTCGGGACTAATGGTCCGGACCGGACGGCCCCGAGTCTCCCAGGGCGTACGACACCATAGGTCCCGGCTTGTTAGGGGTCATTAGTCTTGGTTTGAGATATAAACCGGGACTAAAGCGTCCGGGCACTGTCGCTCGCTGCAGGCATCCCCTTTAGTCCCCGTTTGTATCTCGAATCGGGACTAGTGGTCTGATCCTATATATATGGCACAGCTCCTTCCTTCTCAACTGTTTTTTCCTGGTGGGAGGTAGTGGGTTTGTGCTATTTTTTTCCTTGTTCATATGCACTAGAGGTGTTCGGTGAAATGCTCATTAGAGCGATGCGACTTTAGGTCACACAAGACAAACATGATATGAGGTGCCCGAGCCACACTTAAGTTTTCTTATCTTTGTTTCCAAGTGTGCTAAAAGGTTAGCAACTATTTTCTCGTTTAG
Source organism: Avena insularis (assembly GCA_023614405.1). NCBI lineage: Eukaryota > Viridiplantae > Streptophyta > Magnoliopsida > Poales > Poaceae > Avena > Avena insularis. Next base: position 303,612,773 of record CM042693.1, on the reverse strand, counting down.
ACCGCACGGTAATATTAGCATCGTGATTGCGTTTGATATATTTTTGTATGATACATATGAGCCATCCATGGATGGACGATGACAAACGCTCTGCCGCTTTTAGAGAAGGTGTGCGTTCTTTCCGTCTTGTGGCCGAGGCGAACAAGCGGCGGGATGGTTTTATGTTTTGTCTATGTGTTGACTGTAGGAATGAGAAGGCTCACACTTCCGTAAGAATCATTCAGATGAAGGGTTTCGCAGCATAGTAAATCAAAAAAAATCTACGGATGCGAACAAGAAAGCCAAGATCTAATCTAGGAGATGCAATCAACGAGAGAGATAGATGAGATCTTCATACCCTTGAAGAAATCGCACAGCGGAAACGTTCAACAGAACGTGGTTGATATAGTCGTACTCGCCGTCTCCTCCTCGCGATCCGATCCGATCCTACGCCGTAAGTGGCGGCGCCTCTGAGAGATGCACACGTACGGTGCCGAGACGTCTCCTCCTTTCTCGGTCCAGCAAGTAGGGTGGAGAGATAGATTGGATCTACAACACGACAGCGTGTGCTTATGGTGGAGAATTTCTGCAGCAGGGCTTTGCCTACACGCAGTCGGGAGAGAGAGAGAGAGAGGTGGAGGGGCAGCAGGACGGCGGCTAGGCCTGGAGGAGTAGGAGGGGGAAGGGTGCGCCCCTGCCCACCTTATATAGGGGTCTGGTCGGCCCCCACTTGGCCCCTCCTCCAAGCCCTAGGGCGGCGGCCCCAAGGGTGGAGTGCGGGGCAAGTTTCCCCCTTCCTTCTAGAAGGGTTCCCTAGGGTTTCCCCTAGGGCTGGTCGGCTAGGAATTTGGGGCCTTGTGCCCCTGGACCAAAGTGGCCAGGGCACTTCCCCTTAGGCCCACACAGGCCTCTGACAAGTGGGACCACGTTGGTCCCACTCCGGAAGCTTCTAGAACCTTCCGGTACAATACCGATAAACTCCGAAACGATTCCGAACTCCAAAAACTGCTTTCCTTTATATGAATCTTATTCTCCGGACCATTCCGGAACCTCTCGTGATGTCCTGGATCTCATCCGAGACTCCTAACAAAAACTCATTAACCAATTATCCATTCTATCCTAGCGTCGATGCACGTTAATTGTGTGACCCTACGGGTTTGAGAATATGCAGACATGATCTTCTATCAATAATCAACAGCGGGATCTGGAAACCCATATTTACTCCCACATATTCATCGATGATCATATCGGATGAACCACGATGCCAGGATTCAATTAATCCCATATATGTATTCCCTTCGTCACGCGATATTTTACTTGCCCGAGATTCAATCGTTGGTATCGACATACCTAGTTCAATCTCGTTCACAGCAAGTACTTTACTCGTTTCGTAATCCGATATCACTTTATGATTAACTCCTTAACCACGTGCTTGCAAGCGGTGTTGATATCGATTACCGAGTGGGCCTGAAGTATATCTCTCCGACTCGGGAGGGACAAATTCCATCTTGATACATACAACCCAACAAGTACTTTCCGATCACCTGAGAGACACCTTTATGATCACCCTCACATAGGATGACGTTTGATGACCTCAAATCTTTCTTCCGATACCAGAGAGTTGTATTATCTCATGGTCTAAGGAATACAATACTTGACATAAGAAAAAGCTTCGCAAAGATGAACACGATGACACGATCTAATTGCTCTGCTTAATTTGGGTATGTCCATCATATCATTATCCTAATGACATGATCTCATTATTAATCGACAACTCATGTCTATGGTTAGGAAACCTTAACCATCATTAATCAATGAGCTAGTCCATAGAGGCGTACTAGGGACACGGTGTTGTTCATAAACCACACAAGTATCAAAGTTTCCGCTTAATACAATTCTAGCATTGAATATAAACTTTACCATGAACAATAATTATAATAATAACATCTTTATTATTGCCTCTAGGGCATAATTCCAACAGTCTCCCACTTGCACTAGAGTCAATAATCTAGTTTACATCTGGCAACAATCTAACACCCATGGCATTAAGGTGCTGATCATGTTTTGCTCGTGGAAGAGGTTTAGTCAACGGATCTGCGACATTCAGATCCGTATGTACTTTGCTAATCTTCAGATCTCCATCTGCTATATAATCTCGAATTATATGAAAACGGCGGTTGATGTGCTTGGTCTTTGGATCACTACTAGAAATCCTCTTATTTCCGACGGTGAATATTAATAGCCGACAGCCCGTCGGCTATTAGGATAATGGCTGACGGTGCTACTAATTACCGATGGTTCTAGGGGCCCGCTCGGTTATGACCTTGCATAGCCGATGGTGTTCTAAAATAACCGACAGGTAGTAACGAACAGTCGGGTATCGACGCATAATAGCTTACGGTTCATAGTAATACTCGACGGTCCATTTGACACCGTATTTAGTTGCATAGCCGACGGTTCATAAGTAACTCTCGGGTATATGTGACAATAGCCGATGGTCAATTAATAACCCTCGGTCATAAGTGATAATAGGCTAGGAAGACAAACACTAGCCAACACTTAAGGTTGATACTTGGTTATGTTATTTATGAACATAGGTAATAACTTATTTTCTCGGTTTCTATTTATAAAATATTTTGGTAAGATAACACCGATACTATATATCAAAACCTACATAGACGCGTGGTACTAGTTGGGCGGGCGATAATTTTGGGTCTTTGGCGCGCTAACAAAATATTTGCGTGCTCTTGCCGCTAAGCCGACTTTTATGCGCGCACAAGGATCAAACCCACCACGTCCTTATCTTATCCCCAATGCATCCCTCAACCGCGGCCAGGTTTTCTTCTCCATTTTTTTTTGAGATGTCTCCTCCAAAAAGTGATTCTCCTTTAGATCGTCCTCTTGAGGCCCATGTCGTCGTTCCGATCTCTCACAATGGGTGGCCTCGCCCAGTTTGGCCTCCTCTCCATGTCCTCTCTCCGTTCATACCACTACCTACTGCAGCCGCCGCGTAAAACTCACCGCTACCTAACCCTAGATCGGTGAAAACCGTCATCTTCTTAGACCTCTGCGGAAACACCGGACGCCTGAAGCAGCTAGCGGTGGCTGCCAGATGATGGCTACGCGATCCTCCGCCAAGACCGGCTTCTCCCTTCCACGTGAGCTCTCCCACCGCCCGCACCCGGCGACCAGTGTCAGCGACTGCGCGGCCGTCTACAATGGGCACTCCCCTGCGCGCGAGCTCTCCCAGCTTCCGCATCTGCTGGCCGGGCGGAGCGACAACGAGATCGTCGGGGCAGCGGAGTGCTCCAGAGTCTCGATGAGACCAGCTAGTTCTTCTACCATCGACCTGGTACTATGCACCTCTAGAGACACATGATGTACAATTTAATAAATGTTTTTTTCTTAATTCTCCAAATTGTTAAAGATAGTCACACAGATCTACCACTCCATGTTTACTGTATATGTGTTCTTATGTGTATTGAGAAGCTTGAATATTGTTTTGATCCAATATCCTCTTAATTGACTGCTATTGCAGCTTAATAATATCTTGTTCCTTTTTCATTTCTATATGGATTTGGACTGCTTGAATTGCAAGTTGAAATATAAAACATCAATATGAACGTTAGAGAGCGTTTGATTGTTTAATGGTGTGTGTAAGGCTACTCTTTGACATATAATTATATAAAGCTACATCAATTTCCTGATCTGGTTTGGCAGGATAATATTTGACAAGTTATTTGATGTGTAATTCAACCTTCTTCACATTGTTAGTGCAGGCCATCACTGCTCTGAAGAATGGAGCATAATTTTTGTAGTACGAGGGATGTAGATGGAAGCTAAATTTTTGTCCCTTCGGGCTTTCTCTTATGTGAGCTTTGTTTACATTTGCTCTATCACAGAATTCTGAAGTCGTGTGATTCTTTTCCATCCCATCTACGAATATCTTTGTAAGTCATACCATTCATTCATATGTGATGTAACCTATTGGCTTGTTTGCCAGCTTCTGTGCACATTGAATCCCTCCATTCACTTATTCTTAGTTTAGTCTATCACTAGCTATTCAGGTTGGTAATTTGGTATGTCCATATATAAACCTTGAATATTGTATTTGCATGAACAATATCGTGAAGCTATTGTCCAGAAGAATGTGAAGATGCTCACCTGTTCATGGTTACTTTGTCTCAGGTCATGTATGAACAGACCAACGAAAAGCCACATAGTCGTTTTGAGAATACAGGGTGCCGTTGGCACCAAAAGGGGGCAATCAACCATGTACAAATGGACTGAGCTAGCACATAAAGAATACTTTTTAAAGGTGCTAGTACATAAGCTTTTGTGATATCTTTCTTAGCCACGGTCAAGTTATTTTACTCTTGTTTATTTAGTCTTATGTATCTTGTTTTTTGTACAAACTCTTGCAGCTGCTGTATGAGAAATTAAAGCAGATTGCTAGTATTTTTTTGATGGTAACATAATTCTTAGTAAGTTCTAGCAAAATTAGAGTTATTATAATTAAAATGCAGCAAGTAGCTAGACTGACATGACCTCCGTTATGTGCGATATCTGCATGTAAGGCTAGAAGAGGAGTGAGATACTTGTGTAACACTAGTACTTGTTGTACACTTGCGTGAGTTCCTAGTTCCAATACTAAGACATGATTAGTTTGATATGTTTCTGTATAGATGATTCCTGAACAATTAAGTTGGTCTTCTAGCTCAAAAAAAATTCAACTACATTACACTAGTTTTCATATCTCTTACATCCATTCTTCTAATTTCTTAGGGAATGTGAAGCAATACGGCATGATATCCGAGTCGTGAGATCGATCATGATTAATATGATGAGGATGACACTTGAGGCAACGAGGGAGATTTTCTTTATGGCAAGTATGATGATGATGGCTATTGCGACGAGTGCAGAGTGCTATTATCCACATGGCGATGGGTGTAATGATATCTATGGCGACGATGGTGAGGATTTGTGATGTGAGTGTAATGCCTTCAAGTCATGCAGTGAAGCGTAAGTTCTGGAATTTGGATAATTTTAGCTTATATGTAGAATGTTTGAACCATTATGTTTTGCACGACACTTCATGGATGGATCATGTACTTTATGAGGCTATGATCTTTGCCTATGTGTGATTGTGTATAATTTTGAGATGTATTTTTTATGTTAATATTTGAAGTTGTTGTCATGACTAACATGATTCCTCGTTCTATGACACCCTTCTGTGAAAGCAGTAACCGTGGGGTGACTAAATGCTCCGTGAAAAAGCAGACTTCTTAGTTTAAATAAGCAGTAACTCATGGTTTGCCTTTCCTCTTGGTTATAACTTACCTGACAGGTCCAAATATACCATCGACTTTTAGAAACCCGACGGGAGATAGTAACTGTCGGACAGTAAATACCCTACGGGGAACCATCGGCTATAAGTGTCGTCTAGCTATTGTGAGACATCTGGTCACCAAATCTTGTTGACGGTTGACCGTCGGTGACCTACCGTAGACAAATACATTAACCGATAGTACCGTCCGCCATAGTAGTAATGGCCGACCGAGCATAGCCGACGGTATATCATCGACGGTGTACCGTCGATTATAACTTCATCCGACGGTAAACTCAAATATCCGACGGTAACTGGACCCTCGGCCAAAAGGGGATATCTAGTAGTGGATGATATCTTGGTTCCTTAGCCAGTTCTATGGCACCAGTGTTGTCGCATAATGTCTCCAGTGGGTCCAAGGCACTTGGAACCACACCAAGCTCAGTGATGAAGTTTCTGATCCAAACTCCTTCACTTGACGCTTCTGAAGAAGCCATGTATTCCGCTTCTGTTGTAGATCCCACGATCACGCTTTGCTTGCAGCTTCTCCAGCTCACAGCTCCACCATTCAAAATATAAACGTATCCTGTCTGAGATTTAGAATCATCCGGGTCGGTGTCGAAACTAGCGTCGACTTAACCTTTTACGACGAGTTGCTCATCACCTCCATAGACTAAGAACATTTCTTTAGTCCTATTTAAATACTTTAGGATGTTCTTTACGGCTGTCCAGTGTTCCACTCCTGGATCACTTTGGTATCTGCTCGTCAAACTAAGAGCATTGGACACATCCGGTCTAGTACATAGCATGGCATACATGATAGAACCTATGGCCGAGGCATATGGCACTTTGCTCATAGTATCTCTATCGTTTACCGTAGCTGGACACTGAGCCTTGCTCAATATATTACCTGACAACATGGGCAATGAACTTTTCTTTGCTTTATCCATTCTGAACCTTTTCAGAACTTTGTCTAGATATGTACTTTGGCTTAAAGCTATTAGGCGTATTTGTCTATCTCTATAGATTTTGATGCCTAATATATAAGCAGTTTCTCCTAGGTCTTTCATTAAAAAACATTTATTCAAATAACTCTTCACATCGTTAAGCATACCAATGTCATTTCCAATAATCAATATGTCATCCACATATAGTACTAAAAATGTCACCGAGCTCCCACTCACTTTCTTGTAGATACAAGCTTCGTAGCAATTTGGAACAAATCCAAAGCTCTTGATCACTTGATCAAAACGAAGGTTCCAACTCCGAGATGCTTGCTTCAGTCCATAAATGGAACACTGAAGTTTGCACACCTTATTAGCATCCGTAGGATCGACAAAACCTTCGGGCTGCATCATATACAACTCTTTATCAATGTTGCCATTGAGGAACGTAGTCTTGACATCCATCTGCCATATTTCATAATCATGTAATGCATCAATTGCTAATAAAATCCGAATGGACTTAAACATCGCTACGGGAGAGAAACTCTCATCGTAGTCAACACCTTGAACTTGTCGAAACCCTTTTGCGACAAGTCGAGCTTTATAGACAGTAACATTACCATCCGCGTTCGTTTTCTTCTTGAAAATCCATTTGCACTCAACGACCTTACGGTCGCTAGGAGGGTCCACCAAAGTCCATACTTGGTTTTCGCTCATGGATCCCAATTCGGATTTCATGGCCTCTAGCCATTTCTCAGAGTCTGGGCTCATCATTGCTTCCTCATAGTTCGCAGGTTCACCGTTGTCTAACAACAAGACGGGTAAGACAGGGTTGTCGTACCATTCAGGAGTGGCACGTGACCTTGTCGACCCGCGAAGTTCAGTAGTAGCATCGTTCGAAGTTTCATGATCCTCGTCATTAGCTTCCTCTCTTGTTGGTGCAGATGGCACTGGAACAATTTCAGGTGCTGCGCTACTCTCCAACTCGAGAGAAGGTTTAATAACCTCGTCTAGCTCTACCTTCCTCCCACTCACTTCTTTCGAGAGAAACTCCTTCTCAAGAAAGGATCCATTCTTTGCAACAAACACTTTGCCTTCGGATCTGTGGTAGAAGGTATACCCAATCGTTTCCTTAGGGTATCCTATGAAGACGCATTTCTCTGCTTTGGGTTCGAGCTTATCCAACATCAACTTCTTGACATAAGCTTCGCATCCCCAAACTTTAAGAAATGACAACTTAGGTTTAGAACCAAACCATAGTTCATACGGTGTCGTCTCAACGGATTTAGATGGTGCCCTATTTAAAGTGAATGCAGTGGTTTCTAATGCATAACCCCAAAATGATAACGGCAAATCTATAAGAGACATCATTGATCGCACCATATCTAATAGAGTTCGATTCCGGCGTTTAGACACACCATTGCGCAGTGGTGTTCCGGGTGGCGTGAGTTGCGAAACGATTCCGCTTGCTTTGAGATGCGTGAGAAAATCATAACTCAAATATTCACCTCCACGATCGGATCGTAGAAATTTAATTTTCCTGTTACGATGGTTTTCCACTTCGTTCTGAAATTCTTTGAACTTTTCAAACGTTTCAGATTTATGTTTCATTAAATAGATATACCCATATCTACTTAAGTCATCAGTAAAAGTGAGAAAATAGCTATATCCATCGCGCGTCGAAACACTCATTGGTCCGCATACATCGGTATGTATGATTTCTAATAAGTCCGTTGCTCGCTCCATTATTCCGGAGAACGGGGTTTTGATCATCTTGCCCATGAGGCATGGCTCGCACGTGTCAAATGATTCAAAATCAAGAGACTCCAAAAGTCCATTAGAATGGAGTTTATTTATGCGTTTTACACCAATATGACCTAGACGGCAGTGCCATAAATAAGTTGGATTATCACTATCTACTTTGCGTCTCTTAGCCTCAATGTTATGGATGTGCGTTTCATCCCTTTCGAGATTTAGAAGAAATAAACCATTCACAATAGGTGCATGACCATAAAAGATGTTACTCATATAAATAGAACAACCATTATTCTCCGATTTAAATGAATAACCGTCTTGCAATAAACACGATCCAGATATGATGTTCATGCTCAACGCAGGCACATAATAACACTTATTAAGGTTTAAAACTAATCCCGAAGGTAAAACTAAGGAGAGCGTGCCGACGGCCATCACATCAACTTTTGATCCATTGCCAACGTGCATCGTAACCTCATCCCTTGCTACTCACCGTCTATTCCGTAGCTCCTGTTTCGAGTTACAAATATTAGCAACTGAACCAGTATCATATACCCAGGCACTACAACGAGCGCTAGTAAGGTAAACATCAATAACATGTATATCAAATATACCTTTAATGGTGCCAGCCTTCTTGTCCGCTAAGTACTTGGGACAGTTACGCTTCTAGTGACCCTTGTCCTTGCAATAGAAGCACTCAGTGTCCGGCTTAGGTCCAGACTTGAGCTTCTTCTCAGCAGGGGAAACGCGCTTGCCGCTGCCTTTCTTGAAGGATTTCTTTGCACCCTTACCTTTCTTAAAGCTAGGGTTATTTTTGACCATCAACACATGATTATCTTTCTTGATATCCACCTCCGCAGCTTTTAGCTTAGCGAAGAGCTCAGTGATCGTATCAGTGGAACCGATTTGATTGTGAGTAACTACAAAACCTTTGTAGCTAGGAGGGAGTGATTGCAGAACTCTGTCAATCTTGAGCTCTTCTGGAATCTTGCAGTCCAGTTGATCAAGACGTTGAGTGTAGCCCGACATCTTAATGGCGTGCTCACTAACGGAACTCCCTTCCTCCATCTTGCAGTTAAAGAACTTCTCAGAGATCTCATATCTCTCAGAACGGGCCTAAGTCTGAAACATGGTTTTCAGTTCCTCAAGTATCTCAAAGGGCCCGGCGAACTCCTCAAAACAATTTTGAAGGTCCGGTTCCATAGCAAACAACATGGTACTCTTAATCACTCCATAATCATCTTTGCGCGACTGATAAACAGCTTTTTCATCAGCCGGCGCATCAGTAGCAGGGGCGTCACCCAGCGCTTTCTCTAGTACATAGTCCTTTTGTCCACCAGCGAGAATGATTCTCAGATTGTGGAACCAATTGGTGAAGTTAGACCCATTGTTCTTAAGCTTTTCTTTCTCAGCAAAAACGTTGAAGTTGAAGTTGGACTTAGCCATTTGATCTACAAATTTTGCAAATACAATTTAGACTATGTTCATGATAACTAGTTCATCTTAATCAAATTACTAGATGAACTCCCACTAAATTCAATATCCCTCAAGTTGTTTAGTAAACACGATCCAAATTCACCACAACTAATCCGATCTTCACGAGAAGAGATGTGGTTTCTATGGTGGACAACAAAGTGTCGATCATATCATTCATATGACTCATGTTTAACCTTTCGGTTCGTGTGTTCCGAGGCCATGTCTGTACATGCTAGGCTCGTCAAGTTAAACCCAAGTATTTCCACGTGTGCAAAACTGGCTTGCACCCGTTATATGTGAACGTAGAGTTTATAGCACCCGATCATCACGAGGTGCTTGAACACGACGAACTTTCGCAACGGTGCATACATGGGGAGAACACAATTTTATCTTGATCTTTAGGTGAGGAATCATCTTATAATGCTACCGTCGCGGTCTAAGCATAATAAGATACATAAAAGGATAAACATCACATGCATATAATTTTATGTGACATGGTATAGCCAATCTTCGCGCAATGATCTCCATCTTGTGCGCGCCAGCATGATCTCCATCACTCCACCATGATTGCCTCCACCACGAATAGCAACTACAACTATTGCTAACTACTTAGCGATAAAGTAAAGCTATTACATGGCGTATAAAAAGTTGACACACAGGTCATACATAATTATAAAGACAACCATATGGCTCCTGCCGGTTGTGAACTCATTGACATGCAAGTCGTGAAATATTACAAAACATGATCATTGCATACATCATACACATAATGTCTTGGGCCATACCATATCACAAAACACTCCCTGCAAAAACAAGTTAGACGCCTCTACTTTGTTGTTGCATGTTTTACGTGGCTTATGGGAGTAACAAGCTAAGAACGATTCTTACCTACGGAAAGCCACAACGGTGATATTATGGTTGCTAACATCCGGTGTAAATCCCATGACTACTATAATGAGAGAAACTGACATCCACCAGCCGCATGTGTGGAACAAGCCACACGTCAAGTGCGGAGCCGGTCTCGCGAACGAGGTCGCGTAAAGTTGGCCTGGACCGCTTCAATCTCACTATGCCGCATCATAAGAAATACACAACAAGAGGCTTGCAACAGAAAACATCAATTCCCACAACAAGCATGTTGTGTTCTACTCGTGAAACACATCTACGCATAGATCTAGCTCTGATACCAGTGAAGGGTTTCGCAGCATAGTAAATCAAAAAAAATCTACAGATGCGAACAAGAAAGCCAAGATCTAATCTAGAAGATGCAATCAACGAGAGAGATAGATGAGATCTTCATACCCTTGCAGAAAACGCACAGCAGAAACGTTCAACAGAACGTGGTTGATGTAGTCGTACTCGCCGTATCCTCCTCGCGATCCGATCCAATCCTACGCCGCAAGTGGCGGCGCCTCCGAGAGATGCACACGTAGGGTGCCACGACGTCTCCTCCTTCCTTGGTCCAGAAAGTAGGGTAGAGAGATATATTGGATCTACAACACGACGGCGTGGTGCTTATGGTGGAGAATTTCTGCAGCAGGGCTTCGCCTACACGCAGTCAGGAGAGAGAGATGTGGAGGGGCAGCAGGACGGCGGCTAGGCTTGGAGGAGTAGGAGGGGGAAGGGTGCGCCCCTGACCACCTTATATAGGGGGCTGGCCGGCCCCCACTTGGCCCCTCCTCCAAGCCCTAGGGCGGCGGCACCAAGGGTAGAGTGGGGGGGGCAAGTTTCCCCCTTCCTTCTAGAAGGGTTCCCTAGGGTTTCCCCTAGGGCTGGTCGGCTAGGAATTTGGGGCCTTGTGCCCCTGGCCCAAAGTGGCCAGGGCACTTCCCCTTAGGCCCACGCAGGCCTCTGACAAGTGGGACCACGTTGGTCCCACTCCGGAAGCTTCTAGAACCTTTCGGTACAATACCGATAAACTCCGAAACGATTCCGAACTCCAAAAACTGCTTTCCTTTATATGAATCTTATTCTCCGGACCATTCCGGAACCTCTCGTGATGTCCTGGATCTCATCCGAGACTCCTAACAAAAACTCATTAACCAATTATCCATTCTATCCTAGCGTCGATGCACGTTAATTGTGTGACCCTACGGGTTTGAGAATATGCAGACATGATCTTCTATCAATAATCAACAGCGGGATCTGGAAACCCATATTTACTCCCACATATTCATCGATGATCATATCGGATGAACCACGATGCCAGGATTCAATTAATCCCATATATGTATTCCCTTCGTCACGCGATATTTTACTTGCCCGAGATTCGATCGTTGGTATCGACATACCTAGTTCAATCTCGTTCACAGCAAGTACTTTACTCGTTTCGTAATCCGATATCACTTTATGATTAACTCCTTAACCACGTGCTTGCAAGCGGTGTTGATATCGATTACCGAGTGGGCCTGAAGTATATCTCTCCGACTCGGGAGGGACAAATTCCATCTTGATACATACAACCCAACAAGTACTTTCCGATCACCTGAGAGACACCTTTATGATCACCCTCACATAGGATGACGTTTGATGACCTCAAATCTTTCTTCCGATACCAGAGAGTTGTATTATCTCATGGTCTAAGGAATACAATACTTGACATAAGAAAAAGCTTCGCAAAGATGAACACGATGACACGATCTAATTGCTCTGCTTAATTTGGGTATGTCCACCATATCATTCTCCTAATGACATGATCTCATTATTAATCGACAACTCATGTCTATGGTTAGGAAACCTTAACCATTATTAATCAATGAGCTAGTCCATAGAGGCGTACTAGGGACACGGTGTTGTTCATAAACCACACAAGTATCAAAGTTTCTGCTTAATACAATTCTAGCATGGAATATAAACTTTATCATGAACAAGAATTATAATAATAACATATTTATTATTGCCTCTAGGGCATAATTCCAACATCAGATCTACCTGCTTCGTTTTTGTTTTATGTCTGGCTATAATGTTTGGACCAAGCACGGGGAAAGAGGGGTTGCGATGGAAGATGGCGATGAATAAGGGAATGATGATAACAACTAGCAATCTATGTTCCCTAAATACGCTGATACCACAGTGGAAGACAATGAAGAAGGAGGTGAAGAACGAGAACTAGATGAGCCCGTTGATGATCTTGGTCGGGTCATTTCTGATGCAAAGCAGGACTGTGAGACAGAAAAGGAGAGGTTGCAGTTTGAGCAATAGGACCACAATAAATTGTTACCCAACTTGTGAAGATGGCCAGAAGAAGCTGGGTAGCACACTGGAATTACTAAAGTGGAAGGCAGAGACCGATGTGACTGACTCTGGATTTGAAAAGTTGTCGTACTAATGAAGAAGTTTCTTCCAAGAAATAACGAATTGCCCGCCAGTACGTACGAAGCAAAGAAGCTCGTCTACCCTCTATGATTAGATGTGTAGAAGATACATGCGTGCCCTAATGACTACATCCTCTACCGCTGTGAGAAGTACGAAAATTTGGATAAATGCCCGGTATGCACTGCATTGCGGTATAAGATTAGAAAAGATGACCCTGGTGATGTTGATGACGAGCCACCTAGGAACAGGGTTCCTACCAAGGTGATGTGGTACGCTCTTATAATACCATGGTTAAAACATTTGTTCAGAAACAAAGAGCATGCCAAGTTGTTGCGATGACACATAGAAGAACATAAGAAAGACGGGATGTTGAGGCACCCCGCTGATGGTCGGCAGTGGAGAAAAATCGAGAGAGACTTTCCGGACTTTACTGGTGATGTAAGGAACTTATGGTTTGGTCTAAGTACAGATGACATGAATCCTTTTGGGGAGCAGAGCTGCAGTCACAACACCTGGCCTGTGACTCTATGTATCTGCAACATTCCTCCTTGGTTGTGCATGAAGCGGAAGTTCATTATGATGTCAGTGCTCATCCAAGGTCTGAAGCAACCCGGCAACGACATTGATGTGTACCTAAGGCCATTAGTTGATGAACTTTTATAGTTGTGGGCCAAACCAGGTTTACATGTGTGGGATAAGCACAAACAGGAGTCGTTCGACCTACGAGCATTGTTGTTCGTAACCATCAATGATTGGCCTGCTCTTAGTAACATCTTAGGACAGACAAACAAGGGATACAATGCATACACACACTGTTTAGATGAGACGGAACGTATATATTTGGATAAATGTAGGAAGAATGTGTACCCGTACAATCGTCGTTTTCTTCCGCTCAGATATCCCTTAAGTAAAAAAGGCAAGCATTTTGATGACGAGGTAGGTCACCGAAAGAAGCCTAATCCTCGTACTGGTGCTGATGTATTTGGTATGGTCAAGAATTTAAATTTAATATTTGGAAAGGGTCCTAGAGGACAACCTGTTCCGAAATACGCCGACGGACACACACCCATGTGGAAGAAGAAATCTATATTTTGGGAGCTACCCTATTGGGAAGTCTATGAGGTCCGCTCTGCAATCGACGTGATGCACCTGACGAAGAATCTTTGCATGAATATTCTAGGCTTCCTGGGCTTGTATGGGAAGTCAAAAGATACACCGGAAGCACGGGAGGACCAGCAACAACATAAAGGACGAGACAACAAGCATCCAGGTCAGTTTCAAGGGCCTGCCAGCTATGCTCTTACCAAGGAAGATAAGGAAATCTTTTTTGAAGTCCTTTTCAGTATCAAGGTCCCATCTGGCTTCTGTCTAACATAAATAGAATAGTAATATGAAAGAGAAAAATTCCAAAATCTAAAGTCTCATGACTGCCACGTGCTTATGACGCAATTGCTTCCAGTTGTATTGAGGGGAATTCTATCAGAAAATGTTTGACTGGACATTGTGAAGGTATGTGCATTCCTCAATGAAATTTCTCAGAAGGTAATCGATCTAGAAAGTCTATCAGGGTTACAGATTGATGTGGTCCAATGTTTGGTTAGCTTCGAGTTGTTATACCCTCCATCCTTCTTCAATATTATGACGCACCTCCTAGTTCACCTAGTCGAAGAGATTAGAATTCTCGGTCCTGTGTTTCTACACAATATGTTCCCCTTCGAGAGGTTTATGGGAGTCTTAAAGAAATATGTTCATAACCGTGCTAGGACAGAGGAAGCATCTCCAAGGGCTATGGAACAGAGGAGGTCATTGAGTTTTGTGTTGAATTTCTTCCTGACCTTAAGCCGATTGGTGTTCCTGAATCTCGATATAAGGGGAGGCTAACTGGAAAAAAGGCACACTAGGAAGAAAAGCAACAGTATGTATGGACGGGGATTCTTTCAGTAAAGCACACTACACAGTTCTACACAATTCCACCTTGGTGGCTCCATATATCGAGAAACACAAGATTATTCTACGCTCGAAAAACCTGGGGAAGCCTGACTCCTGGGTTAAAGTGGAACACGAGGCTACTTTTGGCAGTTGGTTGCAGACACATCTCAAAAACACCACTGTTGGAGATCAGCGATACTTGTTAGCCAGGTTACCATCTTCGACTATATGTACTTTCCAAGGGTACGAGATAAATAGTAATACATTTTACACGATCGCCCAAGATAAAAAGAGCACCAACCAAAAAAATAGTGTCCGCTTTGATGCAACATATGGCAATGGGAAGAAGGGCACATATTATGGGTACATAGAAGAGATATGGGAACTTGAGCATGGACCTACTTTTAAGGTCCCTTTGTTTCGGTGCAAATGGGTCAAGATGACAGGAGGCGGGATACATGTAGACAAAAAGTATGTCATGACAACAGTGGATCTCAACAATCTTGCATATATGGATGAACCATTCGTCCTAGCCATCGATGTGGCTCAGGTTTTCTATGTGAAGGACATGTCTACAAAACCGAGAAAAAGAAATTAGCAAAAGAATACATTGTCCGATGAGCCAAAGCTCCACATAGTTCTTTCAGGGAAAAAAACATCGAGGGAGTGGATGACAAGACAGATATGTCGGAAGATTATAATAATTTTCATGAAATCCTGCCCTTCAAAGTGAAAACTGACCCAAGCCTCATGTTAAATGATGAAGATTCTACATGGCTATGGCGTAGAAGAAAACCACAACACTAGATAGGATGTTGGTGATCTATGTAATATATTAAACCTTTTATGTAATATCATATTGTGAGTCAAACATTTTACCCAGATCCACATGCATGCAACATTGGTCATTTTGACCGAAAGCCATGAAAACTAATACATCTTGCTCAATCAAACTGGACGATGACTCCCGGTGCCTGAGCCGCAGGAGGTGAAAACCCAAATAGACGGAACCATCATAGGAGAATAGCTCGGGTGAGATCCCTAAAAATCTGCCAGGTATCGTCAACCCTGGTGTCCAACGCAACCATATAGCGATGGTCGTGCTCGTCCTCCTCCCTGACACGACGCCGTACCACCTCCTCGGTGGCCGACTCCCTCTACACCTTGCTTGGACCAGGCGACCTCCACCAAAGAAGCTCTGGGTCAATGATGACACCCGGATTGCTCACCAAGCTACGCGTCCCGGAAGGTAGCACCATCTAGTGCCATCCTAGCAGAGCCCAGTCTCGGACATGCCTGGCGGAGCCTAGTACTCCATTGTTGCCGCCGAGTCGACTACGAGGATGAGGGATGGGCATCCTAAAGTAGGCGGCGAGGAATGTGTGTATGTGTGGGAGTCCATGATGATCGGCCTATAAATAGAGGTAAAGGGCGGGAAAACATGGCGAGAAGCGGAGGAAAAGGGTGGGAAAACATGGCGGGAAATATCTTTAGTCCCGGACTTAAGGGAAAACATAGCGGGAAAGGTTCATCTTTATTCTCGGTTGGAGAAACCAACCGGGACTGAAGGGATTGCGGCAGGCTGGGGCAGGCATCACTAATGATAGGGGTGAGTGTCGACATTATGTCGTGCATCTTGTACCTTGTCCCGGATGGTGTCGCCAACCAGGACTAAATATGAACCTTTAGTACCGGTCGGAGACACTAACCGGGACAAAACATGGGTCAGCACTAATGATAGGGGTGAGTGTTGATATTTTGCCGTGAGTGTCGACACTATGTCGTGTTGCTTGTACTATAAATAGGCATCCTTGTGAGTCCAGTCCTCCGGCCAGTTTGAGGGAGCTGCAAGATGGTGTGCGAGAGCAGGAACACCACTACAACCAGTTGGAGGGAGATGCTCCCAGTTGAAAGGGCATTTATTGTCATAATCACTTTTGGTGTTCGTTAACAACAAGTAGATCATTTTACTGTTTGTTATTGTCCACAGGTTGGTATTATCATTGATAAACTGCACACACACTCTTGGAAAAAGACCACATTCATTTGCCACTAATCTGGAAAATCCAGACCGGAGTCTCCGGTCTGCCAAGACCGGAGTCTCCGGTGTGGTCCGGAGTTTCTGGTTCTGGCTCCGGTGGTGCTTCCTAGGACCTGGCTGGGACATTCTGACTAGGGGTCCGGAGGCTGCACCGGAGGTTACTCCAGAGTCTCCGGACTTTGGTCAGTCCAGAGTCTCCGGTGTTGGAAGGCCGGAGTCTCCGGTGTTGCTGGTGCAGATTTGGTTTGGGTCAGTAAGAAGGGCATTCCGGAGGCTGGTCCAGAGATTGGCCGGAGTCTTCGGTGTAGACCGGAGTCTCCGGTCTCTAGACCGGAGTCTCCGGTCTGACTTTTCTACAACGGTCAGAAAACGGTTCGTGGAGGGGGCTGCCTATAAAAAGGGACCCTTATCTTCTTCCTCCAGTTGCTCGAGCTGCTCAAGAACACCAACCCCATTAGAGCCACCAAATCTACAAGATCTCTTCATCCAACCATCCAAAGTCATTGATATTTGGAGAATCGAAGGAGGAGGCCTTGATTTACATCTTCACCAAGAGAGATCTTCATTTCCCCCTCATTCACTTGAGGGCCCCCAAGCTCTAGTGTTTCTTTGGAAACCGTAACTTTGATTTGGTTCTTACAAGCTTGTCTTTGATTTGTCTTGACAGCTTGCTTGTATTTGGGAGCCTCCAATTTAGTTGTGGATGTGTGCCCCGAACTTGTTGTAAAGGTGCCGGCTTCCACCTCGAAGGTTGTCGATATAGTGGAAGGTGAATCGAGCCTGTTGGGGTGAGGTTCATCGGAGAACAAGGGAGGCCTCTCGTGGAGTTGGTGGTTTGAATCCACCCCCTCTCCAAACGTAGACGTACTTCCCCTCAAAAGGAAGGAACTACGGGAAACAAATCCTTGTGTCTCCGCGTCCACTCCCTTGGTTACTTCTATCCTTTACCGCACTTTACTTACTTGTTCTTGCTTAGTGTCGTGTTAGTTTGTGCTTGATTGACATATAGGTAAATTCACCATAGTTGCATATTCTAGAGAATTTACCTTTCTTGTCAAACCCTAATCTGAAAAAGAGTAAAATTTGAAGTAGCACCTATTCACCCCCCCCCCCTCTAGGTGCCCATATGATCCTTTCAATTGGTATCAGAGCCTCGGCTCTTTATTTGGGCTTTAATGCGTAAGAGAATATGGGTAGCCAAGAAGGGGATGGTGGTAGTGAGCCGACCCCGGTGACCATGGAAGATCTCAGAAACTTGGAAACAAGATTGAGCTCTTCCTTGGTCAACGAAGTTAAGGAGATGCTTGAGCAACTTCTTAAACACAAAGATGGCTCATCACCCCATCTCCTCAAGAGGATCTACCATCCGTTGTACCTAAAGGGAATACTTCGGTATCCCCCGAGGGTATGGTGGTAGGGGGCAAACTAGACAACGCTAATTCCTCCACACAACTTGATAACTCATGTGCGCAGCTCTTGCATTGAACTATGGAACATCATAGAGCATGGACTCTTTATTGGGGATCCAAACAACTTGACAAGAAGAGAGGTTGTCAATAGTCAACTCAATGCCACTGCTTTGCATATGATTCAACAAGGATTGGGAACAAAGGATTACCCACACATTGAGCACTTTAGCATTGCCAAGGAAGCTTGGGATGCTCTCACTGTGTTGTTTGTTGGAAATGAGAGTATGAGGAGGAACCGATATGATGCTCTAAGCAATGAAGCCGAAGGCTTCTACATGAAAGAAGGTGAAGATCATGAAGACATGTACCGAAGGCTCAAGACCACCGCCACCGCCTTTAGAAATGTGGGTGCCTCACATGTGGATGATGCATGGATAAAAAGGAAATATGTGAGTGCACTCATGCCTTTTGAGCCCACCGACTTGAAGAGTCTACAAGGAAGACACAACTACCATCTCATGACCTCAAATGAAGTTATGCAAGAGATGGCCGCTTTCAAGGTTGCCGCCAAGAATGCCAAAGATGCCCGTGCTCGTGCCCTTGGTATGAGCAATGTTGTCAATGTTGCATTAAAGGCCAAAGTTGTGGACCATGGGGATGAAGATGATAGTGATGAAGGGCCTTCCATGGACCACCCCAATGAAGTCAAGATTGCTCATAGTCAATATATGGCTTTCTATGCAAAGAACTTTTGGAAGAACCCCGCCAAGGCCAAGATGGAAATGCAAAGAAAGAGCAACCCAAATGGGAAAAGAGAAAATACAACGAGATTGAGAACTTGCTTCAATTGCGGTGACCGCTATCACTTTGTAGCAAGTTGTCCCTATGAAAAGAGAGAAGATCATGGGGGTAAGCTTGTGTTGAAGAAGACTCTCAAGGCACCTTACAAGAAACCTTTCATCAAGAAGAATCCCATCAACAAGAAGTCGGGAGAAATTGTCTTGATCACTCATGAAGAATACTCCTCCGACAATGAAGATGATGAAGATGAGGAAGAGGAAACTTCACATGGTGTGGCTGCTCTAGTCACCACCTCTACTCCGACATTCTCACTCTTTGATTCTCCAAATGAGAACTCTCCCACCAAGAATGTCACTTGCCTTATGGCAAGAGGAACGGAGGTATCCTCATCATCCCACTCTACTCCCTTAGATAATGATGAACTTGATGATGAAATGTCTCTTGATGTTAAAAAGGAATTAATTGCCTTTGATGAGTTTATGACTAACCTAAAAGGAGATGCTAAGTTACACTTTGAAAACATCCTAGATCAACTTTCACATACTCAAGAGCTTCTAGATGTTATATGTAAACTTGGGCATGAACACATGATTTAGCTAGAGGCTTTAAACAATGCTCTAGAATAAGAACAAAAAACTAGGTTATCACTTGAGCTAAAACTTGAAGGGCTTGATGAGGCCAATGACAATATTGTTAACAAACTCATCAAAGAGTGTGATCATGCTATTGCAAAATACAAAAGTGCTAAAAAGGACAAGATTGATTTTGGTGTGGTTCATGAAAAACTTGTCGAGGACTTTAGGTTGCTTAACAAGGCCCGCAAGGCTTTGGAGAGTGAACTCTTGTCACTCACAAAGTCCCATGAAATGCTTCAAACTCAATTGGCCAATATTCCTTCACCTAGTAACTTCATTCCATCTAGTAGTACAACTATTCTTGAAGAGAATGCTAGGTTGAAGGGGGAGCTTGCTAAGGCCACATTTCCACAAGGCAACAAGTCTATTGATGATCTTTTGAGTAAGCAAAGGCCTAGTGGTGATAAGGGGGGCATTGGATTTGTCTCCAATTATAAGAAGAAGAAGAACAACAACAACAACAACAACAACAACAACAAGAAGGTCAAGCCCACACAACAAACTAACAAGGCCATTGTGGGTAGTAAGACCACAAGTGGTAAAACTATGTCTCATGATGACTTTGCGGGTAGTGCTAACCCTCACTATGTTCTAATGCGTGATTATTATGGTGATGTGTATGCACAATATGTTGGCCCATATGATGGTTATATTGCTTGGTCTATTTGGGTTCCCAAGACCCTTGTTGCTAACAAAATAGGACCCATTGAAAAATGGGTACCTAAAAATTAGCTTGATCTTTTGTAGACTTATGCTTCCGGAGGGTCAAAGTGGGTGCTTGATAGTGGTTGCACAAGTCATATGACCGGAAGCTCGTCTATTGTCGAGGACTTAAAGCCAAATGATGATCTAATCACTGTGACATATGCCGACAAGTCAAAGTCTAAGGTAATGGGTTTTGGCAAAGTTGTGGTTGCTCACGACATTACACTCGTGAACGTTATGCTTGTTGAGACCCTTGGGTACAATTTACTTTCAGTCTGTGCTCTTGGAAAGATGGGTTTTTCCGTCTTTATACATAATGATCTTGTGGTCCTCATGTGGAGCAAGTCTCTCAAGGTCGCTTTTGTTGGGTATGTCGAACATGACTTGTATGTGGTGGACTTTTGGGGGCAAGCCACTACAAGTGCGATGTGCTTATTCGTAAAGGCCAATGTGGGTTGGTTATGGCATCGCCGACTGGCCCATGTCAATATGAGAACTTTGCAAATTCTCCACAAGGAGGGCCATATTGTTGGACTAAAAGAAAATGTTTCCTTTGCCAAAGATCGTGTTTGCAGGGCATGTGTTCTAGGGAAGATGCATGATGCTCCTCATAAGCCTAAGAACCGCATCAAGTCCACCAAGATCTTGGAGCTTCTTCACGTGGACCTCTTTGGTCCTCCATCTCATGCAAGTCTTGGTGGGAAGAAATATTGCTTGGTGATTGTTGATGACTTTTCAAGATACTCTTGGGTTTATTTCTTCAAGTTGAAGAGTGAGACTCAAAAGACTTTTATCGACTTCATCAACTTGGTTCAACGGAAATACAATGTTCCCGTGTTGATCATAAGAAGTGACAACGGCACCGAGTTCAAGAACTACACCTTGAATGATTTCCTTAGTGATGAGGGGATTAAACATCAATATTCCGCTGCATACACCCCTCAACAAAATGGTGTGGCCGAAAGGAAGAGCCAGACTCTTATTGAGATGGCTAGGACCATGTTGGCGGAGTTTAAATCTCCATACAACTTTTGGGCCGAAGCCATCTCCACCGCTTTCCATGCTTCAAACCGGCTCTACCTCCTCAAAGAAATCAACAAGACTCCATATGAAATACTTACCGGTAACAAGCCCAACATATCTTACTTTCGGGTGTTCGGTTGTAAGTGTTTCTATCTCATAAAAGGTGTTCGTTTGTCTAAATTCGAGTCTAAAGCATTAGAGGGTATTTTTGTTGGCTATGGTCTCGAATCTCACACTTATAGAATATATGATAAGCTCTCCGGAGCCGTCATAGAATCTTGTAGTGTGACCTTTGAAGAATATGATGGTCCCGAAGGGGGGCGTGTTGATTCTTGTGATGCAGATGATGAAATGCCTCAGGATGCCATAGGAAGAATGGGTGTGGGATATATCTGCCCCGTTGAGGAACCCCTTATGGTGGATCGAGAAGAACTATGCTCCACTCAAGTGGAGCCCTCATCTTCACAACCTCAACATGCTCCATCCACCGAAGAGGACATTGACTCAATCCAAAGACAAGATGTGGACCCTCAACATGGTGATCAAAGTGTCAACTCCAGTCAAGGGGGGCTTGGTCCATTCGACGGATTGTCAAGTGGTGCCAAGTCAATTTATCAAGGAAGATACGTACAAGCTGCTTTAAGACAAGCTCAAATTGACGCTAGAAGTGCACTTGATCAAGACCAAGGTCAACCTTTGCCTCCCAATGTAGAGGATGACTCCAATGATGATCAAGGTCATGTTGATGGTCAAGACGAGGATCAGAATGATGAAGAGGGTCCTCCAAGAAACAACACGGAGATCCACGCTCGTCGCGAAGCTAGAAAGAAAAGAATGTTGGAAATAAGAGATCACACTCTACAAAATGTCGTTGGTGATCTAAGGAAAGGTATTTCCACAAGAGCACAATTGAAGAGGTTCAGTGAACACCAAGCTCACATCTCCATGATTGAACCAAAGAAAGTGTGGGAAGCTCTTGAAGATTCGGATTGGAGGCTATGCATAAAGAGCTCAACAACTTTGACAGAAACAAAGTATGGAAGTTAGTTGAGAAGCCAAAGGATTGCCGCAATGTTATTGGTACAAAGTGGATATTCAAGAACAAGCAAGATGAGCATGGAATTATAGTAAGGAACAAGGCTAGATTGGTTGCACAAGGGTATTCTCAAATTGAAGGCATTGATTATGGAGAGACTTATGCGCCTGTGGCTCGCCTTGAGTCCATCCGTATCCTTCTTGCTTATGTGGCACATCATAACTTTAAGTTGCAACAAATGGATGTAGAAAGTGCATTTCTCTATGGTCCATTAAATGAATTGGTATATGTTAAGCAACCCCCGGGATTTGAGGACCCCAACTTCCCAAACCATGTCTACAAACTTGATAAGGCGCTCTATGGGCTCAAGCAAGCCCCACGCACGTGGTATGAGCACCTTAGAGAGTTATTGTTTGACCGTGGCTTTGAGGTTGGGAAAATCGATCCCACTCTTTTTACTAAGAGGGTCAATGGGGAGCTTTTTGTATGCCAAATATATGTTGATGATATTATATTTGGCTCATCTAACAAAGCTTTTAATGATGAATTCTCAAAGCTTATGACTAGTAGGTTCCGGATGTCCTTGATGGGGGAGTTGAGAGTATTTCTTGGCTTTGAGATCAAGCAAGTTAGAGGAGGGACATTCTTCAATCAAGCCAAGTATACTCAAGATATGCTCAAGATATTCAAAATGCAAGACTTAAATGGAGCTCCTACTCCCATGGCTACAAAGACTCATCTAAAACAAAATCCAAATGGTAAAGATGTGGATCAAAAGGTATACCAGTCTATGATTGGTTCTTTGCTTTACCTTTGTGCATCTAGACCCGATATTGTGTTGAGTGTAGGTGTGTGTGCAAGATATCAAGCGGCTCCTAAAGAAAGCCATTTAATGGAAGTCAAGAGAATCTTTCGATATTTGGTTCATACCCTATTTTATGGTCTTTGGTATCCTCAAGGCTCAACATTGGCTCTTTGTGGATACACAGATTCTGATTGGGCGGGTGACAAGGATGATAGAAAATCAACATCCGGGGCTTGCCAATTCCTTGGTAGGTCCTTGGTATGTTGGTCTTCCAAGAAGCAAAATTGTATATCTCTCTCCACCGCCGAAGCCGAGTATGTGGCAGCTGCTAGTGCTTGCACTCAATTTCTATGGATGAGGCAAACTTTAAAGGAATACGGTGTCCATTGTGACAAAGTGCCTCTTCTATGTGACAATGAAAGTGCCATCAAGATTGTCTACAACCCGGTGGATCACACAAGGACAAAGCATATTGAGATTCGCCATCACTTCATTAGAGATCATGTTGCTCGAGGTGATATTGATCTATCATATGTATCAAACAAGGATCAACTTGCCGATATCTTCACAAAGCCACTTGATGAAGCAAGGTTTTGCTACTTGAGGAATGAACTAAATATCGTAGATTCAAGGAGCTTGACTTGATATTTTTGCACCCTCACCTATGTTTCATCTCATATTTGGTTTAGGTGTAGGCATGGATATAGGGGGAGTGCGGTCCTAATTGATTGGACCATCCCTCCCCCCATTATGCCCAAAGCAATCAAAATCATTCCTCTTAATATCATTTAGTGATATGTGAGCTTAATGATGAGTTTTGGTAATGGACCCAAGATATATCTTCGTGGTGCCAAGCCAAGTATACTCAAATATGGTGGCCTAGGCCACCGCCCTCTCTCATTTGAGAGGTTGGCATTTACACATGTTTGTCATTTGCTTGATTCTAGTCTCTTGGAGCTTTTCTGAACATTTTTTTAATCCCTATGGCTCTTGTTGGTTCTTCACAGTTTGATGTCTCAACCCAAGCCCTTTCCCTATCTTAAAAACCATCTATATCTCATATATGTCCCCAAACACCTTTCCTGAAACTTTTGGTCGAGGAGGACCGGAGTCTCCGGTGTACAAACACCGGAGTCTCCAGTGTAGGCTGGAGTCTCCGGTGTAGGCTGGAGTCTCCGGTCTAGACGGTTTCTATGACTTAAAGTGGGGGGTCGGGGTGAACTGGGAAAACAGTTCAACATTCTTCACCCCGTCCCCTACCTCCAACCCCGTCGCCCCCTCTTCCAAAAATCCTCCCCGGAGGTCAAGAAGCCCCCGAGATCCGCCGTGCCGCCAGCCAACCTTCCCCTCTCCTCCATTAGGTCATTCCCACCGAAGGAATTGATCCCATGGACAGATCTGGTACCTCTCCTCTATTTTTCTCCTAGGGTTCATCTCTAGATGTGTTTTTGAGGATTGTTGCTGATTTGTCCATTGGAATCACTTGTTTGTGTGCACTCTAGTACTTTAGCCTTGTTGCATTGCCCGATCTACTAGATTCACCCTCACCTGCGTCTTCCCATCTCATACCCGAGCCTCCTGACCGGAGACTCCGGACTTAGGTCCGGAGACTCCGGTCCCTAGGACCAGAGACTCCGGTCTGAGCCGGAGACTCCGGTATCTGGTGCGGAGACTCCGATGTTGGGTGAATCAAAGTAGTCCAGAAATGCATCAAAGCTCTTGTACTGCATCTTTGGGACATATATACTCATCTCCATGATATCTCCCTCACTGCTGTTCACAGGTGATGGTTCTGGTCGTCCT
The DNA here is from genome assembly GCA_023614405.1 of Avena insularis. Classification (NCBI taxonomy): domain Eukaryota; kingdom Viridiplantae; phylum Streptophyta; class Magnoliopsida; order Poales; family Poaceae; genus Avena; species Avena insularis. Next base: position 303,587,791 of record CM042693.1, on the reverse strand, counting down.
CGTCGTACCAAGGCCCAAAGGGGCAATCCTCACTATGATGAAGCTCAGGGTCAGTTTATCGTGCCTCCGTCCAACCGGAAACAGCGGGCACGTGATGCAGCTTACATGAAGAGGGATCATGAGAGGGCTGAACGGGAGGAACATGCAAAGAGAGCCAAGTATGACAACCTCCAGTCCCTAGCCAAGATGTCTAAAGAGGAGTACCGTGAGCTAAGAAAGACAGATTTCTATGCGCTGCCTCGTACCAGTGATGACCCTCGTTTCTGGAGGAAAGAACAGGCTGTGTTCATGAAGGATGTGTATGGTGTACTCACCAGATCACCTGTCTGCCCTCAGAAGTTCATGAGTGTTGAGCAAATGCGCCAGAGCCTTTACTTCAATGATGCCATGTGGATCTGTGAGAAGCTGGGTCTCTACAACTTGATGGAGCTGCGCGAAGACTATAGTGTATACCTTGTTCAGCAGTTTTATGCCATAGTTGTGTTTGGGTCTGATCTTGACAGGACCATGGTGTGGATGACTGGCACTACTCGCTGCATGGCTACATTTCATGACTTTGCCAATGTCATCTTTGAGACCTTTCATGGTGTATCTACTTTTGTGGGGCTGCGCATGCACTCGGCAGCTTTGGGTGAGAACAAGATGAAGCTGGCACCTCTGTATGATGATGGTGTTGTGGGGGGTTCCAAGGGACTCAAGACCCTCTACAACCTTATGCTGAGGATTTTCCGTCACACTATTGCTCCAAGTGCTGGAAATGGTGATGCTATCAGGGGTGGGCTTGTCAACCTCCTGTACCATACTCACCGGACCTTCAATGCTGGACCAGAGGCTGATACTGCACCCATTGATGTGATGGTCTTCATTTTAGAGGAGATGTTCCATGCCATTCTTTACAAGAAATCTCCTCCATATGCACCCTTGGTTATGAGGCTCATCAACTCCCAGGAGCATGATTCTCCACATGGCATACCACCACACCTCATTGTGCACACTCTGGTCTCTCTACAGCAGAAGGGGCACATGGGTCCTGCTCCAAGGCGTCGCTATGGGAATGATGATGATGAGGAGATTGAGACGGAGAGGGCTCCCTATCCACCTAGAGTTTGGAGGAAGAATGCCTCCAATGCCCCTATGCCTACTATGACTCGAGACTATGTGCATGAGAGGGTCAAGAAGGCCAGCTTTTGGGAGAGGACCCTCTGTTGCATGAACGTTGACATTCACAAGCAGCAGCATGCATCCTACCAAAGCAACTGCCGCATTAAGAAGCTTCTCAAAGAGATCAAGGACCAGGGTGCTGCGGATACTGAGGAAGGTGAAGATGAATACAATGATGAGCATGGGGCTCAGCAGTCCACAGAGTCTGATCACACTCTCTCATTTGGGGCATGGAATGCCCAACAGGATAGTATGGTGGACTGGAAGACGTTTGCTGATGTCACCTCAGGGTTTGGATACCAGGGTACTTCCTCTTCTCACCCTCACGACAAAGGGCCTGCTGTCCCTAAGGATGATGATGATGACTATGACCAGGATGAGGGTGACCAGGATGAGGATGGCCAGGATGAGGATGAGGATGCCGAGGATGACGAGGATGACGATGACTACTGAGTTATTGGGGCGCTAGTATAGGTCTTTTCCCTTTTTTGGTGTTTCGATGCCAAAGGGGGAGAAGATATTCTCATCGCTTTGCATGGGACTTAGGATTTGCGACTATCTGCCTTTATTTGCCTTTTATTTGGATATTCGAACTTGAACTTTATGTGTGTTATCTGCGGTTCTTATGTGTGTCTATGACTATGTGCTTGTGTGCAACACCTATTGTAACTCATGTGAGATCTATGTGTGCTATCATTGATATTATCTTCCTTACATGATTTACTTCATTATCTTACTGCACATAGTCAGGGGGGCCACATTTATATGTTATTCCATACAAATCACTTGTTGTCATCAAACACCAAAAAGGGGGAGATTGAAAGGGCATTTATTGTCATAATCACTTTTGGTGTTCGTTAACAACAAGTAGATCATTTTATTGTTTGTTATTGTCCACAGGTTGGTATTATCATTGATAAACTGCACACACACTCTTGGTAAAAGACCACATTCATTTGCCACTGATCTGGAAAATCCAGACCGGAGTCTCCGGTGTGGTCCGGAGTTTCCGATTCTGGCTCCGGTGGTGCTTCCCAGGACCTGGCTGGGACATTCTGACTAGGGGTCCGGAGGCTGCACCGGAGGTTACTCCGGAGTCTCCGGACTTTGGTCAGTCCGGAGTCTCCGGTGTTGGAAGGCCGGAGTCTCCGGTGTTGCTGGTGCAGATTTGGTCTGGGTCAGTCAGAAGGGCAGTCCGGAGACTGGTCCGGAGATTAGCCGGAGTCTCCGGTGTAGACCGGAGTCTCTAGTATCTAGACCGGAGTCTCCGGTCTGACTTTTCTACAACGGTCAGAAAACGGTTCGTGGAGGGGGCTGCCTATAAAAAGGGACCCTTATCTTCTTCCTCTAGTTGCTCGATCTGCTCAAGAACACCAACCCCATTAGAGCCACCAAATCTACAAGATCTCTTCATCCAACCATCCAAAGTCATTGATCTTTGGAGAATCGAAGGAGGAGGCCTTGATTTAAATCTTCACCAAGAGAGATCTTCATTTCCCCCTCATTCACTTGAGGGCCCCCAAGCTCTAGTGTTTCTTTGGAAACCCTAACTTTGATTTGGTTCTTACAAGCTTGTCTTTGATTTGTCTTGACAGCTTGCTTGTATTTGGGAGCCTCCAATTCAGTTGTGGATGTGTGCCCCGAACTTGTTGTAAAGGTGCCGGCTTCCACCTCGAAGGTTGTCGATATAGTGGAAGGTGAATCGAGCCCGTTGGGGTGAGGTTCATCGGAGAACAAGGGAGGCCTCTCGTGGCGTTGGTGGTTTGAATCCACCCCCTCTCCAAACATAGACGTACTTCCCCTCAAAAGGAAGGAACTACGGGAAACAAATCCTTGTGTCTCCGCGTCCACTCCCTTGGTTACTTCTATCCTTTACTGCACTTTACTTACTTGTTCTTGCTTAGTGTCGTGTTAGTTTGTGCTTGATTGACATATAGGTAAATTCACCATAGTTGCATATTCTAGAGAATTTACCTTTCTTGTCAAACCCTAATCTGAAAAAGAGTAACATTTGAAGTAGCACCTATTCACCCCCCTCTAGGTGCCCATACGATCCTTTCACCAGTCCTCCGGCATCTCCAACAAACTGGTCATAGAGGCACTCCCTAATATGTGAAATTAGTTAGCTCACAGGCGTATTGATCTAGTTAGAGAAGATACAAGCTGCAAGATGGTGTGCGAGAGCAGGGACACCACTACGACCAGTTTGAGGGAGATGCCTGAGGAGCCCAGTCCTCCGGCATCTCCAACAAACTGGTCATAGAGGCACTCCCTAATATGTGAGCACGCGCGTTTGGAGATCAGATCTCAATGGTAAGTACGAATCGGGACAACATATTCATAGTTCAGGAAAGTCGTTCTATGAATCGGGACTAAAGGCCCCCCTTTAGTCCCGGTCCAGCCACAAACCGGGACTAACACTCAATACATTTATTAATATTAAAAAACTGAGACTACGGAATCGGGACTAAAGGACCCCCTTTAGTCATGCTCATATCTAGCCCTATAGTACACAGCTTCAGGGTCGTCTTCGTTTTCGTCATCGTCGTCATCATCGTGGTTGTTGCTAGGTGCACGCGGCTGGATCCTCAGCCCAACCATGGCATATTGTGGGGGCACCTGCCACTCCGGCCTCAGATTCACGACGCATGGGGGAGGGGCTCCTGGCTGATGACGCCGCTACACCCGTGACCTTCACCACCTCCACCCTTCTTATGGCTCTGTGGTGGCTGCGGGTATCGCAGGCGAGGATGGTCTCCCTGGCGATGTAGTGCATCACGCTGATGATAGTCCGGTTCGCCCACCATAGGCGGCGGCCGGCTTCGTTGTGTTTCACCGGCGAAGGGCCATCGCCCTCGTACCTGGCGAGCTCCCTTTCCCGCCGGTTAGCAAAGAAGGCATTCCAGGTGTCATAGTTGTCGGGATCCCACTGGGATCCATCCGTTCTGGAGTGAGCTCGTGGTAGAAGTGGTTCGTGATGGCCTCCTGTCGGGCAGAACCTTGAGGGACAGGAGGGACAAGAACCTCTCGGTTTCAAGATCCACCGGGCGGCCGCGAGCACAGGCAAGGGTAGCTGGAGGCGCACAACACCTCGGTCTCCTCGAGGGTCAGAATGGCCCAAAAGGCGTTGTCCATTATTGTGAGAGAGGAAGGTGTGAATGTGTGCATAGACATGGTGCGGTCGGCCTATATATAGATGGAAATGGCAGGAAAACATGGCGGGAAGCGGTGGAAAATGGCGGGAAATATCTTTAGTCCCGGTTAGTGGCTACAACCGGGACTAAAAGCTCAGTTCAGAGGGAAAGGGCGGAATAACTTGGCAGAAAGCGGTGGGAAATGGCGGGAAATATCTTTAGTCCCGGTTAGTGGATACAACCGGGACTAAAGCTTCGGTCAGAGGGATTCTAGTGGAGCAAAATTTCTGTGACCACATACTGTTTCCTTACAATTTCAAGTGAGGGTCTTACTCTGTTGTACACATTCACTTTTGACTACTCGATGCTAAGTGTAACTGATGAGTTACTGATATATATATATATATATATATATATATATATATATATATAAATGTTTGCAGCTTTCACTGGATTCTGCTAGACATTCAACTTGATAAGGGAAGAGTTGATGTCATGGACCCATCAAAGAGAAACCTTGAAGATTTTCGCAGCATGCAGGATATGCTCCAGAAATAAGTTTCGCGCTATAGCAGTCTCTTTTGTTGATTTCCTAAGATATCAGGTAATGAATAACTCATTCATTCATTTTTTTCGCCGGGTAGGGTTTGGATCCGGTTCAAGCGCGAGGTTATAGGTGTATTTAGTCAGAACTTGACGTTTAAGGTGGTCTCGGTAAGTAGCACGTGATATGTCTGAGCATCTCTTTACTTCTAGTTTTAATACAATAATGATGCTAGATTATTATTTTGATTGAATTCTATTCTTATAAAGTGCGTGAGGCAGCCACGGGGGTTGAATCTATGTGGATTCTACGTTTGCGAGTTCATTCGCACGTTTACCACCGAGCATAAAGATTATAGAGTCGACATAAGCAATACATTCACACCATCATTTTATTACCGTCACTTTTTGTTATCATGATTGATATTTATATTGATCTCCTTTTACTTATATAGTTCGAGAGAATGCGGGATAAACTCCTACCAGAGCAACGCGTACTAGGAATTGCGGAGGAGCTGACGGGATTTATTTTAAAGAGATCGTACACGATGACAGAGAACTTAGTGTGAATAGGCGCTAATGATCTCCATGTAATCGAACAGACGGGCTCTAGTCCCGGTAATTGTGATCTTCATGTAACTATCAAAATTGTATATATTTGTATGCTCGATATCGTAATACAAGTTATCTTATATATGCACGAACGTGTACGATATGTGATGTCTTAGAAATATTTAAAAACTATGTTAAAATGAAAAAGAAATAAATAAAACAATACAAAATGAATGCTCTGCCGCAGCAGAGAAATGGTACAAAATACTGCCGTGACATAGAACCACTAGTCCCAATCCTTAACACCAATCGGGACTAGTGCGGGTACACCTGGAGCGCGCTGCAGCGGCCACATGGACAACCATTTGTCCCGGCTGGTGACTGGGTCGGGACTAATGTCTGAGCTTCTAATCCCGCTTGGTTAGACCCAATTCTAAAACCGTGACTAGGCCCTTGCGGCCCGGGACTGGAGGCCATGTTTCCACTAGTGAAATATAACTATTTTACCCACGGTGTTCAGTTTGGGTGAAAGATAGAGTGGCGGGCCTAGGATTATTTTGAGATTCGTCGGGGCCTTTGACCTGGAGCTCCTTGGTGCTTCCAGTTGGGTCACTGAAGGCTAGATAGAGCAAACAATCAAAACGGAGCTCGGGCGACATAGATTTCGGGTCTTCTCGGATTTTGAAAACTTGGTTTCAAAGTAACAAAAAATTATGAAAAAAATCAAACAAGTAGATTTAATGTACTCTATTCAATAGTGACGTGATTCACAATACTGTTGAACATCCTGGTATGGTTTTAAACGAGCCTTTATTTTTCTACCGTGTTACTTCAAAGGTGGATGGTATTGCTGATTCTAGTATGGATACTAAATCGATGGTACGGATAACAGAAATGGTGATACCACAAAAGTGCGCACCGACTATGGAGGAGGTGATTGCTTTTGGAGGGATACCTTTGACAGCGGCAACTCAAGTACGGTCTAGCCCACGCATTCAAAGACAACCCAATGCAGATGCTTCGCAGATGGAGAGGGCTATGATTAATGCACATGCTCGTCATACTACAGTTGTATCAGGTAAATCATCGTCACCAACACACTCTATCTTGTCAATTGATGATAATGAAATTGTGAATAAAGCAAATAGAATTGGGGTTTCCTTGGGAGTGTCAATGCACCAGTCTTTGGAATCTCCTACAATGATTAAGGGATTGGAGGAGGAAAGAACTTTAATCATGCTTCAGAAGAATATTTCTGATTCCATTGATGGGGATATTGGCCCCTCGAATCTTGTGGTATCAAAAGTATCGAGCTTATGTGAGGACCTGGTTGATGACGAGGAGGGTGAGGCTGTCTTACATGATAAATTGGATCATTTAATGACGAACGCCAATCCTGCAAAACCTTGACATAGGAAGGTCTATGATGTATCTAATATTCGAAGGAGTACTAGGAAAAGAACTAAAAACATTTTTCATAATGCAGAATTTAAAAGGAATGACTTGGAACAGTGAGGGGTTTAGAGATCCGGCAAAACACCTATTTGTAAAAGAATCGATTCGGGAACATCGACTAGATTTCATTGCCTTGTTGGAGACAGGAAGATCTAATTTCGGGGTTCCGTTTCTAAAACAACTTGCAACTGGGTTGGATTTTGTATGGTTTTGTTTACCGCCTCATGGAAGATCTGGGGGTATTTTGGTGGGTATTAACAATGATACTCTCCAGGTGCTAAAGGTTATCACTGGGGATTATTGTGTTAAATTACATATCAAATGTAAAAGAGATGGCTTTCAGTGGGTTTTTGTACCTGTATATAGTGATGCTCAAGAGTCACATAAAGCGGATTTCCTCGCTGAAATGGTACGTATGTGTGAGTTGGAACCTCTACCGATGCTGGTAGGAGGAGATTTTAACATTATATGGTCCAAAGAGGAGAAAAATAATGATAACTTCAATGCAAATTGGCCTTTTATATTTAACGCCATTATTGAGAGTCTCGACCTTAGGGAAATTGCCCTTCAGGCAGACAATTCACATGGGCGAATCGTAGAGAAACGCCAACTTTTGAAAAACTTGACCGGATTTTGGCTAGTGTGAAATGGGAACAAAAATTCCCACTGGTCTCAGTGCGTGCGCTTACACGTACTAGATCAGATCATACTTCGCTTCTTATTGACTCGGGAGTGAAAGCACATATAGGGAACAACCCGAGATTTTCCTTTGAGTTGTATTGGTTACAACACGAAGGATTCTATGACATGATTGCCAAGGAATGGTCCTCTATTTCTGATGGACGTAGTCCTATGGAGATATGGCTAAATAAGATACATCATTTGAGACGGTTTCTAAAAGGCTGGGCAAAAAACTTAAGTGGGAAATACAAAAAGGAGAAAGAAAGATTACTTTCGATCATTGATGATCTTGATTTAAAGGCCGAGAAAGGATCGCTGAATTTTAATGAGCGTGAGGCATTACGGGATGCTAATGATCGAATCAACACACTCAGGAGAGACGAGGAGATTAAGTGGGCTCAACGAGCTAAAGTTAAACATGTTCAAGAAGGGGGGAACAACACAAAATACTTTCATTTGATTGCAAATGGTAAACATAGAAAAAAAAGATCTTTCAGCTTGAACAGGATGAAGGAACCATTGTAGGAGAAGATAACTTAAAAGTGTATATTACTGAATATTATAAAAAGCACTTTGGAGAGCCCTCACAAACAAATATTTTGATGATGGAAGATAATACTCATGATATACCGCAGCTCACATCTGAGGAAAATAGTATTCTTACAAATCCCTTCACTAAAGAGGAAGTGTATGAAGCTATCTCCCAAATGGAGCATAATAAAGCTGTTGGTCTGGATGGGTTTTCGGCTGAGTTTTATCAAAAAATTTGGGATGTGATTAAAAGTGATATTATGGCTCTCTTTAGTCAACTTGATTCAGGAAATTTACCCCTATTTAAATTGAATTTTGGGGTCATCACTTTATTACCCAAAAAGGAAAATGCGGTACAAATACAACAATATCGACCCATATGCTTGTTGAATGTTAGCTTTAATTTTTTTACTAAAGTAGAGACTAATCGTATCATGGGGATTTCTCCAAAGGTAATTAGACCTACTCAATCCGCTTTTATGCCGGGATGACATATTCTTGAAGGGGTTGTGGTCCTTCATGAGACCATCCATGAGATTCATCGTAAGAAAATGGATGGGTTACTATTTAAAATTGATTTCGAAAAAGCTTATGATAAAGTTAAATGGTCTTTCCTCCAACAAACATTGCGCATGAAAGGGTTCGCACAAGAGTGGTGCAATTTGATTTCGCAGTTTGTTCAGGGAGGCAGTGTTGGCATACGGGTCAATGATGATATTGTATATTATTTTCAAACAAGAAAAGGGCTTCGATAAGGAGATCCATTACCCCCGATGCTTTTTAATATCGTTGTAGATATGCTAGCTATCCTTATTGCTAGAGCAAAAGAGGATGGTCAGGTTGGTGGCCTCATTCCTCATCTTGTTGAAGGGGGGTTTCAATCCTACAATATGCAGATGACACTATTTTATTTATGAAACACGATCTACAGAAGGCCGTGAACATGAAACTAATATTGTGCATCTTTGAACAACTGTCGGGGTTAAAAATTAATTTCCACAAAAGCGAGATTTTCTGTTTTGGCAAAGCTAAGGACGAGGAACAACAATACAAACAAATATTCGGTTGTGAGGCTGGGTCCTTGCCTTTTAGATACCTAGGGTTGCCCATCCACTTCAGGAAACTAAAAAATTCGGATTGGTATCCAGTAGAAACCCGATGTGAAGGAAAATTGAGTTGCTGGAAGGGTAAGCTATTATCTTACAGAGATCACTTGGTCCTAATTAATTCTGTATTAACAAGTTTACCAATGTTCATGTTATCGTTTCTTGAAATACCTAAAGGGGTAAGGAAACGACTGGATTTTTATAGGTCTCGTTTCTTTTGGCAAAGTGATGAGAATAAAAAAATACATACTAACAAAATAGAACATAATATGCAGACCTAAAAATCAAGGCGGTTTAGGTATTGAAGTGTTGGAAATCAAAAATAGATGTTTGTTGAGCAAATGGCTCTACAAGCTGATGCATGAAGAAGGTGTGTGGCAAGAATTGTTACAAAACAAATATTTAAGTCAGAAAACGTTGTTCGAGGTCCAAGCGAAACTGACTGACTCTCCATTTTGGAAAGGACTGATGCGGGTAAAGAATAAATTCTTTGCTAGAGGTCATTTTAAAATTGGAAATGGTGTTACTACTAGGTTTTGGGAGGATATATGGTTGGGAGATACACCGCTAGCACAACAATATCCATCATTATATAATATTGTGCAACGGAATAATGTTTCCGTGTCACAAGTATTAAGTCAGGTACCTCTAAACATCGGTTTTAGGAGGATACTTAACGGTAATAAGTGGACTGCTTGGATACACTTATGCAAAAGACTTATGATGGTACAGTTGTCAAATGAAGGGGATAAATTCGTGTGGAACTTAACCTTGTCTGGGGTGTTCTCTGTAAAATCCATGTATAAAGATCTCATGAACGATAATATGGTCTTTCTCCGAAAATATCTTTGGAAATTAAAGATTCCCCTGAAGATTAAAAATTTTATGTGGTTCCTTCAAAATAAGGTACTTCTTACAAAGGATAATCTGGTTAAACGGCGTTGGGTAGGATGTACAAATTGTTGCTTCTGTGGGTCGCCGGAAACTATAGGAACATTTGTTTATATCATGCCCTTTTGCTCGCCTTTTGTGGCGTATTGTCAATTTTGCTTTCGATCTGCCTCCTCCAACTAATATAGCAAATATGTTTGGGAATTGGTTGAATGAAGTGGACAAATCATCTAAGGATAGAGTTCGCATTGGTGTCTCTGTCTTAGTTTGGTCTATTTGGAGATGCAGAAATGACATTATTTTTAACAAAACAAAAAATTTAAATTTTTTGCAGGTTATCCATATGATGGCACATTGGGTACAGCTTTGGGCGTTCCTATCTACGCCCGACCAGCGGGATACTATGGCTACTGGGTGCAGCCATTTGCTGACGGTCGCCCACCACATATTTGGCCAGTTGTACTGGCAGCCGCTTAGTCGACTACATGATGACTAAATTTCTTTCGTTTCATTTATTTCGCTGGTTGATCCATGTATCAATGCTAAGCGATCCATGATCTGTAATGTTTGAATGTTTGGATAAATTATTAATAAAGGTTATGTGCATCAACGGATGCAGAGGCCGGGTTCCCCCCCTCCTTTTTGAAAAAAAAGAAATACCTTGTATTCTGGGATCAACAAAAATGATAAAATCTGACAGATTTTGATGGTTTGAAATCTGGCACCGTTCACTACTCCATATGTCAGATTTTGATTTATTTTTTTACAGCCCAGAATACAAAGTATTTCGGGGTGAGACTTTGTGTATTGGATAGAGTATATCTATATCTAATTTTTTTGTGAACTTTTTTGAAACTTCAAACTGACATTTTTGAAAGTTTCAAAAAACAAAAGCCATGTAGCCTGAGCTCCCAAAATCATAGAGGGGGGGGGGGGTACTCTTCTCCGTCACAGCAGACCTGGACGGCTGTGCTCCTGCTTGTCCCTGTAGATGAAGACAAGATATGATAACTGTTTGGTCATTTTTCTACCTGGTTTTAACGGTGGGGTGGCTTTGGGCAAGTATACCTTGCTTGTCGGGTGAAGAAAGTTACCTTTCTGTGTGCTGCATGTGGTTGATAATATTTTTTGGCCACTTAGGACATTTTTTGGCGGAAACCGTAGAACATTTGAGTGCAAAGTACTTTGGAGACTTTGGCGAGGCTCGGTTCGTTATTGCAAAATAGTGGAACCTGGCCATATTATGCAGCGATGTGAACTGTATTTTAATATATTTTTTTACGAAACCGAACTGTATTTTAATTGAGTCCATATTACTCTCTCTGGTGCTTGGATTTTAAAAAACCATAAAAACACCCATATGTGCTTGTTATGTCTCACATCTCTTTCAAAAATAGGCGCTACCCATTGGTCATACAAATAATGACATGACGACGGTGTAGGGTCGATGATATGTTAGAACCATATACATAACTGGAAGAAATTAATTGGTATTACGGTGGAGGGTCGAGGAACAGATTGATATTTCTCACTAAAAGGCAAATGATACAATTCCAGCACGGAGAACATATTAGGTGCTCTCGGCCCTCCTAAGGGGCACGTGAATGCGCTCCTACACGGTGTTTTCTAGCTGAGGTGGTCCACGATATAGATAGATAGATAGATAGATATACAATGGAAGCTATAGGAGGAAGAGTGGCGAGGAAGATATGCATAGGATGAAACTTGTTGTGTTGTTTATATCTCTATGCTATGTCGTTTATATCTGTATGCGCTGTGATGGGCTGTGCTATGCCAAGCAGGAAGGTAGTGTGAGGGTTCTGTGGTCCATGTTTGTCATGGACCATAGAGTGCATGTGTCCGTCCATATGTGTATCATACGTCAAGGCTCCATATAGACACGTATGCACAGCCTGATGGCCCATGTTTTCTGGTTGGCCCTACTCTTTGACAAGCAACGGAAGAGGAAGGATGGAGAAGCTTGCAGCACAAGAGCCCTGGCATTAGGCTTGTCTTTCTCTCTCTTTTCTGTTTCCAAACCCAAGCCTTACAAGCCATCCGTCTCTTCTCTCTCTAGTGTGTGCGTCACTTCTAGCCGTTTTGTCTTCCATTGAAACAACCGGCCACCAGCTCTACATCCGTTTCTGTCTTACCAATACAACAAGCTAGATACAGTTCATCATCACTCACATGTATAACTCCTCTCTTAATTGACTCCTTATCTATCTCGTCTATTCTGTGGAAGCTCTTAATAATCTTCCTGCCTAGCTCTATTGCTATTAAAGGAAGACAACCACATCTGTATTTCATCACCATATCAAGCAAGTACCTCCTCCATTGCTCTTCGTTCACCCGGTGAGCTTCTTCTTCCTCTCATCTATCATCTACCATATTTCCCCTTCTTCTTCCTCCTCGTGTGTGTGACTTCTTCTTGCTACCTTCACCCTGCAAGGTAAGTTAACTTTATCTTTTGATAAAAAGGATGACCCCGGTCTCTGCATCGATTGATGCATGCAGTCATAAACTCATACCTAGGATACAAGGACTAATCCTCGTCCACTATTGATGTTTTCATGATCTTTGTTCATGTGTATATGCATCCTGAACTCTTTATCATGATTTCCAAGAATTCATGGTTGGGTTTCATTGCTCAATCTAGCATGTTTTGCGTGTGGAAAGAGTTGTTGCTTTCTTAATTTTACAAACCACTTGCAGCTTCTAGAAGTATTGCAACTCGGTCATTATTTTCTATGCAAAGTTTCACTGGGAAATCAATACTATCTCATATACATCGATCTATCATCATCCATGAATGTTTGCTTCATGCATCAATTTGTTATCTGGGTGCAAGATTGTCCGTCTCCCTTTTCTTTCCATGTTTTTCTCTAGAAACTGGCGTCCTTTTTCTTTCCATGTTTTTTCTCGAGAAACTGGCAAGAGAGAACCTTTTCCAAGCCGGACCAAATCCAAATAAGCGCAGAGGGCACAAAAGTCCGTGAAATGTCTGCCCGTGCATGGTTAGATGATTGGAAATATGGCTGACAATTTTTGAAAAATGAAAAAGGGGGAAACTCCGACCTTTGGGGTTGATGCACATCCATTATTATTGTGAAGTTTTAGCTAGTTTATTAGTAAAATCTTGTATGTATTCTACTTTTCTACCTAATTAGGCACTCACCATGACATTTACCATGCAAGTAATTTATCATTGATTCTAGTACATAGTTATCACAGTATTTGTATTAGTGATTTAATTTGTTCACACATATGTGCTACAGATGGAGGAAGTGTTGTCATCCATCTCCAAGTCCAAGTCTAGCCAGGCGGTGGGGGCAACGTTGGCAGCAGGGGAGCGCAAGCCAAGGCCGAGGCCGGAGCAAAAGGTGGAGTGCCCGCGGTGCAAGTCTGGAAACACCAAGTTCTGCTACTACAACAACTACAGCATGTCCCAACCACGCTACTTTTGCAAGGCCTGCCGACGCTACTGGACCCAGGGCGGCTCCCTTCGCAATGTCCCCATTGGTGGTGGTTGCCGCAAGTCCAAGCGCCCTACTCCGGCCTCCTCTGACGCCCAAACCAAGTTGGGTGCCGCCTCCTTGTCATTGGAAGCACCACCCATGGGCAGTGCTTCAGCCTGTGTGGGGATGATGGAATTCCCCAATGTCCTCCCGACGTTCATGCCAGGCTTTGAGCTTCCAGGAAGCATATCATTGGCCACATTTGTCCCATCATCGTCATCCAACCCAGTGGTGGCTTCTGGCGGGGCGACGTCATTTATGGACATGCTAGGAGGGGGAGCGGGAGGAATTCTCGATGGCGGACACCGTCAGAATAACGACTATTACTTCAGTGAGACTACTGCTGGATCAAGCATTAGGATGCCGATGACGCCGCCGGCAACATCGTTTGGCTTTGCAAGTACGATGTGGCAGCATGGTGGGCTCGCATTTGGTGGAAATGGAATTGGTGGGGGGAATACTGCATCACCTCAGGGCGGGGAAGGAGAGAGAGGCATGAGGGGCATGATGGGGCTCCAGTGGCAACCGGAGTTTGGTAATGCTAATATTGTTGGTGGTGTTGGATCACAGCAGCTCGGCGGCACCGGAAACAATAACGCCATGGCGGACAATAATAACAACAACAACGGTGGTGGCGGAGATGATGATGACGATGATGGCGGGTCATCGAGGGACTGCTACTGGATCAACAATGGAGGATCGTCGAACCCATGGCAGAGCCTCATCAACAGCAGCTCTCTGATGTAAGTTCAACAAGAAAATTGGAAGCCAAGTCCATTCATCGGAGGAGTAGATCAATCACCATTTACTCATTAGTCAATGGTGTTTACTTTTTCTGTTACTTGCTTGGCTTAATTCCCGCTCCACTTCTTCTTTTTTAGTTTAAACAAGATGAGAGTGCGAACTGTTTTGTTTATTTGAGTGATACTTCTGAGAATGAATGAACATCCGGGATGCTTAATTAAATGATCATTCCCTTGTGAAATTATTGATGATGATGGTTTTTCTTTCGTTAAGTAATTAGTTGATTGTTATTGTTTTCTAGTGATCCACTTGCTTCTGTTTGAAGATCTGGTTTCCCATTCATACAAAGATTACTAACATTTCTAGCAACTATCATGTCTCATCTTCCCCCTATGTCGATCTACATACCAGCTTGATGCTATATTTGTGTTGATAAAAACTCCATTTATTGACAATATAGCAATCCGCAGATACAACAGGAATTACATGATCTTAACTAGATCTTTTCCTTTCCTAAAACAAAAAACAACTCAAGGTAACCTTGTATTGACATCATGGGATTGTTACATCATCCACCAAAATGGTAAGTACAATGGAATCAGGCGATTCATGCTTCAATCGAGCTAGCTATGGCATTTGATTCTTCTTAGGTTTTGACAAGATAAAAGGTAGCATCTTGATTACCTAGGGAAATGTTCATATACTTCTTTCACAAAGGTGTTCCTTTTTTTGTGATTCACACATGTTATTGATTCTTCAACAATTACATGCATATAACTTTCTACGATATTTTCCATATATGGAGCTCTGCTAGCACTTCCGTTATCAGGATGAGCCTGCTTGGGGGGTGGTGGTGGTGTGTGTGTGTGTGTGTGGGGGGGGGGGGTACTCACTCTTTCGAGGCCGGTTCCACGGGGTTTTCTTGTTAGTAAACCTTATTTTGATTTTATTATTAGTACTAGATCATCTTCGTACATTTACCGACTACTATTTTTACACACAGAGTCCCATTAGATACATATTTTATTGTGGTTCCACCCTCGTCTTGAACTTCAAATTCATCAAAGCTAGTTCCTTGATAAAAAACAAGAAAAGGTTCTCGATCAATATAATTTTTAAAGGGGTGATTGATCACTTGCGTCATGATTTGTTTTATGTTTAGAACAAGTTTACACCAAGTTTACACCCACATTTACTCTGGTCTTAGTCAGTTACAGTGAACCACCCATTGATATTTGATAGTATGTCGCTACGGCTATGCGTATCCAACTTTGTCACATCCTTGGATCGGTCCTATGCAAATTTAGTAATTCCCGCTAAACCTGCATAGAAACGATTCAAAAGTGTTCATCGGGCACTTTCGTGCGGGTGAAAAACAAAGTAATACCATTATACATTAGTCCATGATAAAACCCACAAAATAGATATAAACCACACGACTCCATGAGTCAAGAATACAGATATACAATACAAAAATCCAAATCACCTTGAAAACGATACACCGTCCAAGTACGAACAAGATACAAATTAGGCTAAGAGCCCTGTAACCAATGGCGTACATAACTCTGTCCAAGCCAAGCCGGAAGGGTAACCCTGCTAACAACGTCGATTTAAAACATGCTCAATATAAAGGGGTTCTGCAAAGGGCAAAGAAAAAAAAGAGCGGTCAGTACTGAGGCCAGTACACGGCGAGATTTAGAATTCGACGGCTCTCGCCTACGTAGGTATGGTGGACTAAAGCGGCAGCGCGGCATGCACTAAACAACCTATAGAGACTTGGTATAACTGTCGGCTATCAGAGAGATGAGAAAGACCTATTCGGAAACAA
Source organism: Avena insularis (assembly GCA_023614405.1). Classification (NCBI taxonomy): domain Eukaryota; kingdom Viridiplantae; phylum Streptophyta; class Magnoliopsida; order Poales; family Poaceae; genus Avena; species Avena insularis. The sequence goes on along the minus strand of CM042693.1, from coordinate 303,571,647 downwards.
CCTGATACTAACACCAAATATATCCATCCTGATATTTGCCCCTCGAGACCAAACGAGAAAGTCAAGCCGAGAAAACTCACACAATTGACAGTTTTATTCAGTCTTTCTATGATGGTTATCCAACTTACTAGTCATATCAGATACAAGTCAAATTATAGCATTAAAGTTTGGTGATAGTGGTCTATGATCGAGATACCGTGCTCCAAGTCATCCGTAACCGCGGACACGACTTTTTGAAAAGATTTAACCCTATAAGGGTGCACCAAAGTTTCTACACGCACTTCGACCCTTTTTGCCAGATTAATTAACATATTTTCATCGGTATGTCGGCGGGGACTAGGACACGACGCTTTCCCTGGCCCAAAACAAGTACATAGGGGCCACCCCAATAAGCTATCCGTAAAGAAGTCGGCTGAGCTCCGAAGACGGACCCAGAGGTTGCGAGATCGGCCAAGAGACCAGAGGCCATAGGTATAATCCTCAACATAATGACCCACATCCTAAATAGTACAGTAGTAAACGCTCATCGAACAACAGATAGTAAACACGACATACATGGTATAACATGACATGAAAACGTCATACTAGTTTGTGGCCCTACAGTACTTTGAAATCAAGTACTAAGCCGACAGGGATGTGTATACACCCCACATGTGATATTTGGTTAGCACGCTCAGTCTCGAAGCAGGTCGACACAAATAAGCGGGTAAAAACCAGTATCAACTATTACCCACCGATGTCTCTTTATTAATCTTTATCTCTATCTCTACTATCTAAAAAGAATTTAGGCGTTCCGTTTTCTGCCACTACGAGTCGTTTCCTTCGTCCATCGTCCCACCTCTTCGTCTCGCCGCGCATTAAAAAGGTCGCAACCGCAGGTACGCCGTAATTCTCGGTGCCGTATATCACGCCTCCAATCCATCCAAACACGGCCACCTCCTGGAGTTAACCACACCAAGTGCCCCTGCCGTCCTCTCCCGCACAAGCCGACGAGCATCGCCGCCTCTGGCCTACTTCTAACGTGTGCTGGAACTTTGGCGCACACCGCGCGCCCACTCTCCCAAATTCGCCGCACCCAATTTGCCCAGTTGACGCGCGGCCGGCCCAATCCCGCTGATCTTGCTCTGGTTATGGGGCGTTGCGGATGAGACGCGCCACCGACCCGATCTCATCCTTCGCCTGCCGCTCACCTGCGCCGCACCATCCAAGATTCATCCCCGGACACCACTTTTCCTGATCGAGGTACGATCGATTGGTTTTGTTCTGCTCCAATCAAATCCATTCCCTTTCATCTCCTCTATCCTCGCTTGATTTTCTGTTTATAATTCCAAATTTCCCACTGCAGATGCCGGCCGGAAATGGAGAGCACCACCCCTCGCGGGGCAGCGGTCATCACCGCATCCTTCACATCCCCTTGCTTTGCCAAGGCGGTCGGCAGTGGCGGCTTCAACATCCAGGCCCTCCTCAAATGCAGGTAAGTATATACTGCGTGTGCATCCTCTGTCATACCTAATCCCTTTTTCTCTCCTTGCTGTCAATCGACTCACATTTGAATATTAGATACATATATTGCTGCTTTGCAACACTAAGGTCAGAAACTTACAGGAGAGTAACTAATGATGGAACTGAGAGTTTGCTGCAAACTCTGCAAGTTGAGTTTGCAGTTACAAAAATATAAAAACAGGAATTTTGATAAGTGCTACTGTTATCATATAGCTGCACTTGTCGAGCGTGCTCAGCGACCCAGTTGACATCGAGCTGGAGCGTCGGCAGCATGTCGGAAGAAGCTGCGGCGCCACCCTTACCGGCTGCCAGCGTCGTTAGTCTGTATTACACGCACCCGGTGACGAACCCACGAGAAGTTCTCCAATAGCTACATGAGTACAGATATATCCGAAACAACTCTCTGCATGTCTCAAAGCCCAAATTTTCGATGATGCACCAGTGTATGTGTGTCTCAGTACAAAAGGGGCTGCCCGCACATCATCCATGCCTACAAATATACTAATCATGCCTCCTTTTCATGGTCTTTATTTGGTATATATGTATAAAATTATATTACCCTTGCTCACTGATCTTCAGGTTCTCTTTAGAGTAATAAAGAGCAATGGCCACGGAATGAGTTTTTAGCGATTTTGTATCCAGATCTGACAGTGGTGAAGAGAGGGCTTTGCCCTGTTTGTGAGAAGACCGCTATAACATGTGAAATGAGGAGCCTGTATCCCTTAAGAACTCCTTCAGTTGATTCTAATCATATTTATCCATCTATATAGTTAATCTCTATCTTGATCTACTACTTAAAATTAACTCTGTAGCTTAATTGTTGTATGCATTTGAATTATTAAGCAGCTGTCATGGACTACTTGTATGAGCCCCTCTCACACAGCACAACAGGGCTCCGCGACTGTCAACGACGGCTCACTTTACTTAAGCGGTCTCGGACGCGTCCTGGGCCATATTTTGGAAACCAGCGAGAGTTTTAGACGTAAATACAGTGGGGAAAATTAAGCAGATGCAGCTAGATCATGTCGTCGCGGCACTGCACTCGCGGAGGGGCTGGAAGAATAGCTCGGTGACCTCAGCGGGACGCTCCTGTCGTCAAGGCTACTGGCCTTTTCTGGTGTTGTCCTAGGGGTGCCAACATCCCCTTACAGGTGTTCTAGATTTTTTTAATGCTACTATACACAAAACTGCATATAATCATCTGCAAAATACATGTAGACACTTTCGAGAATTTGGAAGTGCTTGTGAATTACTTATAATCTAAAACTTGTGTAAAAAACTGTAACTCATGGTCAAAGAAATACTGTAACTTTATTCAGTAGTCTATCTAAAAATTAAGTACTATTGTTTTATGTAAATCATCTTTAGACACGTGAATCAAGTATATGTGATAGATGGTGTTCTTGTAGGAAAATAAAAATTATCAATTGATAAGTCAACCTTATCTTAGTTTGTTCTTGGCAAAAGATTAAATTTTAAAGTTTCCGCATTTTTGAAATGTATACATATTCTCATACTTAGTTAAGACGATAATATATGAAGCCCAAATGTTATTTCGAGATGAAATTTTATTTCTTCATCTGGATCTATTATTGCTAACTCTTTTTTTTCTGATTCGTATATGGAGTTTCTGGATCGAGGGATCATGGGTAGCAAGATTCCATGTTTGCTCACTAGAGATAATGGTGGGTTTATGTAAATTTTTTCATATAAAATTTCTCATACAGCTACAAGAACTTCAAGCGGATTGGCATAAAAACTTCCATACATTTACTACCCTGATAGTATTTTATTTTTTCACCATGTGTAGCTGACTGATGTGATGCAGGCTTTAGTATTTCTTCTCTGTAATTTATTTCTGATAATATGTGTGTTCCTAGATAACAGATAATTGTTATCTTCATAAAGATTTTAAGGTAACCATTTGAACCAGTCCACTCTCGTTGTCAAAATAAATGACACAGTACACATTGGTTTTTGCTGGCTTTTGGTAGCATGGTAAAAGCGAAACTTGTGCCGAAAACAGAAATACTAAATAGCAGAGTGTGTTCTCCAGTTGTTTACTTGTGATATTTGATTTGATTGTTTGTGTGATCTTTGTGTTTAAAATTCTGCCCCACTGTGGATCCAAGCAAACCTGAGGGCGAAGCTAACCATCTCTTGACATTCTAGAAGCAAGACATGTTTTGAGTTGGACAAAGCCTTTGCTTTATGCAATCTGGTATACCCGTTTCACTTTTTAGACGGTGAAGTTCATGTTGTTCCTACATTTGGGAACTCAAATAGAGCAGTCATGAGAATGCGCAGTATTATCAATTTGCTGTAGTATTATTATTGTCATCATTATTTTGCCGGTGCTGGCGCTGGTGCTGTTTGTGCTGATTCGGTATTAATAATCATTGGAGATAACTTCATATAGGATAAAAATTGTAAGGTCACTGCATGCATCTGGGTGTGGATTCATGAGATTAAATGGTATTTTTATACTGTTTCATATGGATGTAGGGGACTGTTACATAGATAATATCATAGAGCGACTCGGCGTTGGTGTTCTGGGAAAGCACAAAGAGGTAGAACTTACTATGATTAGTTCACACTATTTGGCGATAGGATAAGAATAGATTATTGATGAACCGAGTACGTATATATTTAGATGGGTCTTTGTAGTTTGACAAGACAATTACTTGGTTTTGTAGTTTGACAAGACAATTACTTGGTTTTTGTGGTATGAGAGAGTAATATTATTCTGCAATCTTCTATACCCATACTAATGAAAAGGTACATTAACAGTGAGAAAAGGAAAAGGTGGTGCAGGGTTTTCTTTTTGGGTAGTAGAGATTTGACCAATTATGTATATTGGAATGCTTCCAGATAGGTCATGGTTCTCGAGTTGCAATTGCTTTAATCCATCTTGCAAAAGTTTGTGAGAATCAAATTACTACATTCTTCGGAAAGTACTCTATTCCAATTTCAGCAAATTCTCAAGCACTATATCAAACTCTGTATATTTTCTTGTCTTTGGAATTTGAAATATAGTAGTACTCCACATATGATTAGACATACATGATAACTAGACGGGCATGCGCGCTTCGCCGCGCCGTCGGCTTGTCATTGTTGCATGGCATGGCTAGTGCGGTACATCCATGGACCTTTCATTCTGGGACGCGGTCGGATAAAATCATATTGAGCATATGTAATTGTAGGTAGACGCCATGGTTTATACAGTGTCCCAGTTTTTCAACAGTAGTATTTCTGGCCATATAAATTATTCTAACCAACAATTTAAAAAGTACATTTACCCACAACAATATACCACCTATAAAATAAGAATTTTATGTCATAGTGTTTTAGAAGACTGTGCAATAATGGATCAACTCATATGAGCTAATAATTTCAGGATAAATGCGAACATCCGTCGAAGAGTAGTTTAGTATATTATGAAATTAGATTCATCCAATCCAAATGTTTCCACCAACTAATTGTTCCCAACATCGATGCAAAGTCTTAACTATCTTGACACCAGTCTTAAACTTGTGCCTGAAATTAGTATGAGAGGTCAAAATAAAAAGAAATGGAGCAATTATATAATTATGCTCATATGAGCTATCCGATATTTATGTTAGGAAAGCAGTTTGACATCTATGTTCAGACACAGTCTACATACATCTTTGGGAGGCTTACTATAAAATCACCCTTTAAATTAGTATCAGATATCCAAAAAGGAGTACTTATAGAATATGCTATTAGTATGAATGGTTCTAAATTTAGGTTAACAAATCCGTTTAACATGCATGCTATCCAACTAATAATGTAATAAGTAGATATTCGGGAAGCTTAATGTACGATGACACTGTGATCTTGAAAAGAGGGTTGCGATATAATTTGTCCCTATATTCTAGCAAATATAGGTATGTTTCAATATCTAGTTTAATTAGTATATTTTCAGTATCGATGGCTCAGTGCATGATAAATCTGTATCCATAGGCCTCAAACTTTTTACTATTTGGAAGTTGTACTACAACCAGAATAAAAGAAAGCACCAAAATGATGAAAGAGGTACGAAAACAAAGGCATGAGTAGCTTTTATGTCCAAACCTCCATAATCCAGAAGGAATCAGCTTTCCGATTTTCGTCTCTACAGTTATGATAGAATTATAAATTGAACCAATTGGCTTAAGAAAGACCAGGTGTATGTATAGGGAGAGCTTTGCAATGTAATATATCTGTGTTACAGCAAAATGCCAAAATTTTAGTTCAATAGACGTATTTCCTTTGTAGCAAAAATGTAAATAAGTTCGGAGTGGACTATAAAAAGTATGTTACTACTCCCTCCGTCCCAAATTACTTTGCATTCTAGGTTTGGTCAAAGTTAAACATGTTAAAACTTGACCGAGCATATTTAACAAAATATAAACATTTATAATATCAATCGCATATAATATAAAAGTATGTTTTATGGTGAGTCTAAGTATATTTATTACATATTTTAGATATTGATATTTTTTCTAATATATAGTCAAAGATTATGAAGTTTGACTTTAACTAAACCTAAAATGCAGAGTAATTTGTGACAGAGTGAGTATTGCAGAACACATCAATTCAATCAGTAGGTTATAAAAATAAGTTACTATTGCAGAACACATAAATTCATGGGAAAATCCATGTAGAACAATTATTTATTTACTACACTATAGATGAATTTATTTACCAAAAGCACTCGTAGATCTCCAAACACAATTTCACATGAAAATTAAGAGAACATTAAAATTGTTACTTAACACCAGTGATCTACCTAGCTTACTTAAAATGGACAACATAAAATGTAAGGACAACTCTAACTTATATCTAATAAGAAAATACAATAATTGAGATAAACAGTCTGGTTACATGGGACACACCTTATGACATGACAGTGAGGGATTTCATATATGTGACAAAAGTCGATTAAAAAAACCCTCAGTCTTTTGACTTCATAGTAAACTAAACCAATTAGGAAAAAATGCCCTAAAACTTCAAGAAAGAAAATAAAAGATGTAACAATATTAGATAATAAAATTAGGAAGGCTTACCTACTCCTTGGCGTTTGAGATAATTATCTAGAGCCAAGCACGATTACAATCCATACTCGCCGCTGCGAGAAGATATATAATTTTTGAACACTGCCAGAAGAAATGAAGGGGGAGGGCAAACAACTCTAGCTCATGATAATAATGCAATAACTAAAAATTTCTAAATTCTTATTTGGATGGCACGGTACCTAAACAAATTAATTTTTAAATTCTTACTACTTGGGCAAGCTTATTTGTCCTCTTGGTAGAGAAACTCATCATCTTTTCTACTCGCACTCCAAAGACATTGCTTGCTTTACTTGTAGGTTGTAGCAATTAAAAATACATTTCTTACTTTCTGACGAAGAAATAATACATGCTACATCTAGGGGCGAAGGTTTGAAGGATACAATAGTATGTTAGTGGCAGAATCACAGAAGTAATTGGAACACTACAACATATGGATCTTATAGTGCATAATCTGAATTAACCATTGCAACCATTGAGTCTATGTGGACTACTTCATACTGTTAACTGATAGAACGGACACAATTAGCTTTAATTTTGTGAACTCTTCCTAGTATATCGGCCACAACACCATATAGGTTTAGCTCCCAGCATTCATAACCACAAAAAAGATTCGGTGGTGGAGGCAGAGCCCACGGTAAAATGGCAGCGGCCTGGTCGCAGGAGACGCGGGTCGAGGAACTGGAAGTCTAGACCCGTCAGCCAGGCGGAGGCTGCGCTCTGATGCGTCGATGGCTGATGGAATGAAGTGGTTGCCTCTTCGAAACTTGGAAGACTGCGCACCGGGCAGCTCTATGGCGGTTCAACGGATGGAAACCCCGATGGTGGAGGTGGCAACTCTCCCACGAGGAGGAACACACAGGCAGCACAGTCCGAATCCCCGTGCTCCCAGTGGGTTCAGGTTCAGAGAGGCATCCTCAAATCATTGTTCTCGGCTCTAAGCCAGTCAACCTCAAGCACACAACTCATTTGTACCGACTTCACCGCGCCTCCTCATCAAGACGGCCACCGTCATGGCGGCATGAATCATCGTACTGGCAGTGGGTTCATGTGCAAGTGAGGCATGGATTGGACAGTTGGGGATGAGGTCACAACTGTTAGGTCATTTCTTCATTCAAATACGAGGCAATAACCCCCCTGCCAAGAAATAGACGCAAAACTTTGTATATCAATCAGCTTTCACGGTAATACATGTCACATCATTAACAATGCTGAACTACAAAATGGTTGCAAAAAATTTGCTGAACATGATGAACACGATGAATACTAAGGCTTAATGTATCAGATATAATTAAATTATGAACAATAAGATATATGGAAAGAACAATTGATATCACATATATTAAATTATCGACACAAGAACACTTAACCTCTCCAAAGAACACTTTCTGTCCATGAACTTGCAAATAATTAAAACCAAAATTGGAACAAATTTAGGTTACAAAGTTGCAAGGAGTTCAATTTATACCGTTGGCAGCAAGGAGGACGTCGTGCGGTGGACTCGATCGAGGGGACGTAGATCGGTGGCGGTCGCTTGCTGCACGTGGTGAGGAAGGCTCGATTGTCGGTGTCGTCGCCGCTGAGCCGGAGAGGTGGGCTCGATTATCGGCGCTGCACCTGGAGAGGTGTGCTTGGAAGTCGACGCCGCTGCGCGTGGAGAGGTGGGCTCGGTCGTCACCGGTCGCCGCTGCGGATGGAGAGGCGGACTCGGTCGTTCGTGTCGTTGTCGGTCGCCGCTACCGGTGGAGAGACGGGTTCGGCCGTCCGCCCGAAGCCGAGGTCAGCTGACATGGTTATACCCTACGGTACCGACTTCAAAGATACCGGTCCAGCCCAAGGAAGGCCCACAGCAGATATACGCTGGCCCATGAAGATTTTCGGGTGGCCAAGGCCCATGACGTCTTCGGATCCTTGGAGAGCAAGACTAGTGTAGATAGGAAATTCAGAGGGGTAGAACCCTAGAACTTGTAACCGACTAGGACTATGTCCGGGACCTGCCTAAGTCTATATAAAGGCCAGGAGGGCACGTCCTAGAGCTCTCGACTCATACTTTCGCACACACCTCCACGCCAGATCGAATCTGCGCACCCTGTAACCTTCGGTTCCGCCGTAATCAAGAGCAGACAAGCAGGAGTAGGGTTTTCCCTCCGGGGGCCTGAACCTGGGTAAATCTCGTGTCCCCTGGTTGCTTGTCTGTTAACCGTGCCACGATCTCCAGCATCCCCATCTTCTCCAAAACCCAAGTCCATAACAATGGGCATTGATGAGATTAAACCTCGTCAATTGGCGCCGTCTGTGGGAATCGGGGCTGCTGATTGTGCGATCGTGACGGTTCCGACCCGATCGATCTACAACTCCGCGGCGACGGAGAATCACCTCCTCTTCGGCGCTTTCGACTTCACCGCCCACTCGCCGGCCACCATGAAGGATTTCGAGCCCGTAGGCGACGGACTCGAAATTTTGTTCGGGAGCTTCTGCTTCCAGGTGGGACAAACTGGCACACTCCGCCTTCCTGAGCGGGTGCCCGTGCCATCGATCAGGCCCGCCTCATGGGCTCCACACCCCGTGCTACGCACATCACCATCGACAGACGAGTTCTATAACAGCAGCAGCTGCAACTCCATCTGTGCGATCCGCCTTCGGATGAAGGGACCTACGGTTCCGGATCTGAAAGCTGGCAGCGGCCGAACGATCTCTGGCGCTACCAATGCGCCGCAGTCATCCAGGAGCAACAAACGCCCAACCCGCCGCCCAACACAAACCCCAACCCGCAGGACAGAAACGGCGGAAACGGCGGGAACAGAAGAAGCCAGTCACCCCCACCCGAAGGGGAAAACAACGGCCACGTCATCCAACTTAGCAAAGAAGGATGGGTCCAGGCACGCCGTGCCGTCGCAGGCGACATAGTCCTGCCTGTGGACTCCCCACGTGATCTACTGATGGCATACCACTACCTCCTCATCGAGGAGCACAAGAAGCAAGTCAAGATGCAGGAGACGCTCGACAAACGCAAGCAAGCAGCCTCCGAGTCCAGTGCGCGACGAGCTGTGCTCTCCGCCATAGCGCCTGGCTCTAGCACAAACGGAAACCAGGGAAACAAGCACCGCTCTCGGGTGGAAAACATGGATCCCAAGGAGCGCCGTGACGTAACCCGAACTCTCCACACATCGTTCATGGATATGGATGCCGACGACAACATCATCCCGAAGACACCGCAAGCTGCAATCATGGCAGCCAATGCGTATCTCGCGGCTCACCCACCTCCGGAGGGAGACCCGAAAAGAGCCATGCATAAGTCCGCACTCACCGGACTCGGACTCGTCGGAGCCGCACTCCACGAAGATGCTCTGCGAGTCAAGAAAAAGCTCCGGCCCGGTGCGCGGCCGAGCCCCACCCCCTCATCCGAAGAGGAAGAGGAGCACGATCTTCCTCGAAGGAAGAAGAGCTCGCATCGCCACAAACATGACTACGACGCCAGAGACGCGCTTACACAGCGCAAAATCGACAAAGCACGCGCCAAACGTGCATGCTCGTCTGAATCCAAGATGGATGAAGACGAAGGAGAACTTTGCGGAGCTCGATGCTTCAGCAGATCTGTTCGGCGAACACAGATGCCACGCAATTTCAAGCTTCCTTCGGATACTCCGAAGTTCAACGGCACGCAAGATCCAAAATCCTGGCTCAGTGACCATCTGTCATCCGTCAAGCTTCACGGAGGCAACAAAGAAACCGCCATGCAATGTCTTCAAATGCGGTGACGGTAGCGGCGGGTCTGCTCAGCCTATCATCGGGATCCATCCGGCTGGGAGGAGCTTACAGCTTCATTCGAAATTTCAAGGGCACCAGCAAGAGGCCCGCCTCAATCGAAGAGTTGCGAGCCTGCACTTTCGAGAACGGGGAATCTATTCGCCGCATATACATTACGCTGGTCTACCACCAAGAACTCCACAGCACATATCTCCGAGGAGAGGGCCATCGACGCCTTCAGAGACGGCGTCAAACGCCAAGATTTCAAGGAGGAACTTGGGCGTGTCAAGCCCAAGACACTCGACCACCTCATGGAAATTGCCAACATTAGGCGACGGCGAAGATTGCATCCAATGGCGCAATCGGATGAAGAGGACGACCACGGCGAAGACGTGAACGCCAGCAAGAGGAGATCGCGTCTCACGAGGACCGTGACGGACCCGACATGGTCGCATGCGCTCGCCGACCGCCCGTAACGACAACAGCCGCAATAACGGAGGATACATGGCGGAAACTTCGCGACAACGGACGACCAACGCGGTCGTGTAGCGCGCCGACGCGACAACGGACCCTCAGCATTCGACAAACTTTCGGGTCCATGCACCATCCACTTCTACATCGACAAACAGGATGGCAAAAAGAAAGCCAGCCACATGCTCAAGGACTGCCGCGAGTTCCAGAAACTCAGCGAAAGCATGGTGCAGATGAGGCAATAAGCCCCAATCCCTGCGTTCGGAAACGCACCTGCGCCAGGTGAAATAGCACACGGAGCTCCTCCACCGCCACCTATTGGAGGCCCAAACCAACCAGTCGCACCAGCGCAAAACAACGCCGGGGTCGGATACCCCCACCAAAGGGAGCACTAAATATGATCCAGAAGGGACGCCCCACAAACAGGGTGCAGAAGAAAATCACCCGACAAATCAACTTGGCCATGGCAACTCCGCCTGCAATCCCTGAGTACCTCAGCGGATCGGAGTCCTGCATCACATTCACTCGCGCGGATCACCCTTGCTAGATCCCTCGCCCAGGTCATGCTGCCCTGGTGCTGGAGGCGCAAATCAGAGGCTTCGAGATGAGTTGCATCTTCATGGACGGCGGCAGCGGCATCAATCTAATGTTCGCAAGCACTCTAGCAGCTATGCGGATCCCGCAATGCAGCCTGGAACAATCAGACACAACGTTCCACGACATTGTCCCAGGAAAGGGCATATTCCCCCTGGGAAAAATAGGGCTCGACGTCATCTTCGGGAAGCCAGACAATTTTCGGCAGGAGCGCCTAGAATTTGAAGTGGTGGACTGGCCGTCGCAATACCACGCCATCCTGGGGCGTGTAGCATTCGTAAGGTTCCTGGCCGTCCCACACTACGCATACCTACTACTCAAGATGCCAGGACCAAGGGGCGTCATCACGGTCCACGGGAGCTTCACCCGATCGGACCAATGCGACAGGGATTTCAACAAAATCTCCCAGTCTTTCGGCATACAAGACGAGCTTGTAAGGCTCCGCGAGGTGACGGACAACGGGGCACCCCCAGTCACAAGGCAAAACGCACCCGACATGTCCTTTGAATCCACCGTCAACACCAAGAAAGTGCAGGTCCATCTGACGGATGCCTCCAAGACGGCGCTGATCGCCAACGACCTCAGTGCCGCATAGGAAGGCGCGCTTGTCAAATTCCTCCGTGAGCGCTGGGAAATCTTCGCCTGGTGTCCTGCGGACATGCCAGGAGTCCCCAGGGAATTCGCCGAGCACGCACTCAACGTCTTTCCAAACACCAAGCCAGTCAAGCAGTCCATCCGAAGACTGTCGGAGCCACGAGCCGAAGCTATCGGCAAGGAAATCAATAGACTACTCGCTGCAGACTTCATCAGGGAAATCAAAGAAAGCGAGTGGCTTGCAAACACGGTGATGATCCCAAAGGACACGGACATCCTGCGGATGTGCGTGGACTTCACGTCACTAAACAAGCATTGCCCAAAGGACCACTTCCCTCTTCCACGGATCGACCAAATCATCGATTCGACTACAGGTTGCGAGAAACTCTCCTTCCTCGACGCCTACTCAGGCTATAACCAGATTCGACTCAAGGTCGAAGATCAAGAGAAAACAGCGTTTATCACACCGTTCAGAGTATTCTGCTACAACACAATGCCCTTCGGGCTAAAGAACACGGGTGCCACATACCAGCGGTGCATGCAGGCCTGCCTCAAGGACCAGATCGGTCGCAATGTCCAAGTCTATGTCGACGACATAGTAATAAAAACTAAGGAGGCAAGGACACTTATCGATGATCTCCGCGAGACGTTCGAAAACCTTGATCGCTACAGGATCAAGCTCAACCCCGAAAAGTGCGCCTTCGGCATCCCATCAGGTCAGCTGCTCGGGTACTTCATCTCTCAACAAGGGATCAAGGCGAACCCGAAGAAAATTAGAGCCATCATGACGATGGAGAAGCCGAAAAACCTCAAGGGCGTCCAGCAGCTCGCAGGACGAGTAGCGGCACTAAGGTGTTCATCGGCCCGCAGGGCGAAGGCCCTACCATTCTACCAACTGCGCCAAAGCGGAACAAGTTCGAGTGGACACCAGAAGCCAACGACGCATTCGAAAGCCTCAAGCGGCTCCTCTCCACCTCGCCAGTTTTGGTCACGCCAAAGGAGCGCGAGCCCCTGCTGCTGTACATAGCAGCCACACACCAGGTGGTCAGCACCGTACTCGTGGTCGAACGACCCGAAGAAGGCAAGACCCACGGGGTCCAGCGCCCAATTTACTACCTCAGTGAGGTACTGACACCAACAAAGCAGAGGTACCCTCACTACCAGAAGCTAGCCTACGGCGTGTTCATGACGGCTCGACGGCTGAGCCACTACTTCCAGGAGCATCAGGTGATGGTCGTTAACGAGGCACCCCTGAACAGCATCCTGAATAACCCGGAGGCCACAGGACGGGTGGCCCTGTGGGGCATCGAACTGTCACCCTTGGACATCGTCTACGAGAAGCGACACGCAATTAAATCTCAAGTACTTCCGGACTTCCTGGTACATTGGATGGAGCTGCAGCTGCCAGACACCCCAGATATGTCGCAGTCATGGACAATGCACTTCGACGGCTCCAAGCGCCGGGCGGCGAGGGGTTCATACTGACCTCCCCGCAAGGCGACAAGATGAAGTACGTTCTTCGGATGAAATTCAGAGCCTCCAACAACGAGGCCGAATACGAAGCCCTCATCCATGGCATGAGGATGGCAAAGATATGCGGCGCAACGCGCCTGGTCATCTACGGTGACTCCAACCTCGTCGTCCAGCAGACGATGAATGAGTGCGATGCACACGCCGAAAACATGATCGCGTACCGCGCGCTCTACAACGCACTCGAAGGAGAATTCGACGGCTGCGAGCTTCGACACGTTGGACGAGAAAGCAACGAGGAAGCCGACAGACTCGCCAACATCGGCTCCACTTGCGCAAAGGTGCCACTAGGTGTGTTCCTTGAACAGATCTGCGTGCCATCCATCAAGCGGAAATTCTCCAAGGGATCACCCGAAGAAGCAGAACAATCGGGAGCTACTCTACCCGAAGAACACGAAGGACCCGAAAAACTGGACACAGAGGTAGCCACGGTCAACCTAATGCAGGTCATGGCAGTCGAAGAAACTTGGACGCGACCATACCTCCAGTTCTTGATAAACAGAGAACTGCCTGACAGCCCGACAGATGCCCAGCGCATATCTCGTCGGTCAAAAGCCTTCACCATCATCAACGGCGAGCTGTACAAACGCAGCATCACGGGTGTACTACAACAGTGCGTCACCATCGACGACGGCAAAGCCATACTCCAAGACATCCATGAGGGCATCTGCAGCCACCACGCAGGCAACCGCTTCCTTGTCGCCAAAGCTCTACGAGCAGGATTCTACTGGCCAACGGCCATGAGCGACGCAAAGGACATCGTCCGAAGATGCAATGGATGTCAATGGTTCGCCGACAAACCGCACGCACCCGGGTCCGAGCTCAGACCCATACCCATAGCCTGGCCTTTTGCTCAATGGGGCCTTGACATGATCGGCAAACTACCAAAATCCTCGAAAGGGGGACACGTGTTCCTCCTGGTTGCAGTTGACAAATTCACCAAGTGGATCGAGGCCATGCCAGTCACCAACCAGAAGGGCAAAACCGCCGTCAAATTCTTCGAGTCCATTGTCTACTGAGTTCGCGTACCGCGGCATCATCACCGACAACGGATCGAACTTCATCTCCGAAGAATTCCAGGACTTCTGCGAAGGCCTTGGGATCAACATCACGTATGCCTCAGTGGCACACCCGCAAACAAACGGGCAAGTGGAAAAGGCCAACGGCCTAATCGGCGCCGGCATCAAGAAGCGCCTCATGAGCTCACTCGAGCAAAAAGCTGGAAACTGGACGAAAGAGCTACCATCTGTCCTGTGGAGCTTACGGACTACGCCAAACAGCTCCACCGGCTACACACCGTTCTTCATGGTGCACGGAGCTGAGGCCGTGCTACCAGCCGAAGTACGCCACCAGGCCCCACGAGTCGTCGCTTACAGCGAAGCCGAATCCACGGCTGCACTCGAAGATGCCGTCGACACACTCGACGAAGCTCGATCAGCGGTGTACCAGCAGAGTCTCCGCAACTACCACAGCCGCCGGCTGCGCCCAAGGTCCTTCGTCGAAGGATACCTCGTCTTGCGACTCAAGCAAAAGCGACAAAATAAATTCGAGTTACCATGGGAAGGACCCTACGTCATCACCGAAGTCATCCCAGGTGGCGCCTATCGCCTCAAGCACGTGGAGTCTGGAGTCGCATACTCCAACCCATGGAATATCTCGCACCTGCGACGATTCTACCCGTAGCAACCTACCCCCCTTTTTACTTTCAATAAGGCTTTCAGCCAAGGCTACTCAGGAACAATGTACCTCCTCCATTATGATATAAATGAAGCTAAGTGTCTCGCCCCAAAACTTCAGTTCGCTATTTTTGCAACTTTACTACATGCTACATACGCACTCGGGGGCTCCCCCCACCTCACGATTTCGTCGACTGAGGATCAAACGTGTACACCTGAGTAGCTGACAACGTCAGGCAAACGAAAAAGATACGTACTCAACCAAAGCACTGCGTGCTAACAACAAACAAACCTTTACAACAAAGGGCACAACACGCCCAGCCGAAATATACAAATTTTACATCTATCTGTTTATTTTCAGGTCCTACCTATTCTGAAGAATAACCCGAGCACGCTGCTCAAACAAATCTACGACCTGTTCGGCATACTGTCTTACAGCTGCGTAATGCGGGCGCATGTCCCACTTACCGCCGTCCGGCCGAGAAGGTGGCCCAGCTGCCACAGCAGCCAAATCTACGTCAGGACGATGCACCCTCACAAGAGACAAAGCAGCCTTCACTCCCGCGACGAGCTGCTGCCGCACCAGCTCCTTGACATTGCTCGCACTCCGAAACTTCGACAGAAGACCCGCAAGGGTCGTCGGTACGGCATCCAAAGGAAACATGACGTGCAGCACCGAGGAAAGTGATGTCTGCACTTGGCGGAGCACCCGTGAAACTTGATAAACACGATCCTGCACCGTCGCCAGAGCCATGGCGCGATCGCGATCCATCCAGAAGAAGCCGCCGGCCTCCATGTCCTGTTGAGTCAAGCAATTGACCCGAACAGCGACACGCTCTTTTTCTTCCCTCGGAGCAAGATTCGCACCTGCGACAATCGCACAGAACAAGAATAAGGCCAGCAGGCTCACCCGAAGAACTGAGCTACAGCTCGAACCAAAGATCAACTTACATTGCAGCTGCTCGGACAGCCGAACCAGCTCCGTCATCAAGTACTCCTCTCTGGCTGCACCACGATTCGCCTTGGACTTCCAAACATCGGCACGACCGCGTAACCCGAGCAACTCCCTCTCCAGACTACGCACGCGATCCCGAAGGAAAGTGAGCTGCGAGGAATCATCCAGCGATGGTCGCAATGGCATTGCGGATGAGGTGTCAACTGGGTCAGCACCCGAAGGAACCTATAGCAGCAGAAAAAGAAAGGAACACAGACATTCAGCCAAGGATAGAGCGCAACTCAGAGGAATTCATTAAATATATAAGGCCACTACGTGGCACAAGGATGGTATCCTTCAAAATATTTACAACAAAAGTAGACTACAAACTACCCTACGTCTACTACGCCTAAGATGCAGGACCCTAAGTCGCCTCGGAGCCAGACTGCCTAGCTTTGGCCCCGCCCTGCTGCCGCAGTGCATACTCAGACAGCAAATCAATGAGCTTGGGCCCATATAAACGCTTGCGGCGAATAGGCAGCAAAGGCTACCTCGGATCCATCCGCAGCCGTCGGCATCCGAGAGGTGATCTGAGGCAGATCCAGCTCCGCTCCAGCCGCCAAGGCCATCGCCAGCCCGACGGACGCGCCGATGCCCTTCTGCTTGCGCTTGTACGCCGCAGGCGCTTCGGCTGACAGAGCCTCCGCCAGAGCATCCACATCATCAAGGGCTGCGCCCTTCGGGACAAGCTCCCTGTAGAAGCGACCAAGGACCTCCTTCGCCTTGGCAAGGAGGCGGCAGCGGTCTTCTGCGGCGGCCATTAACGACATCATCTAGAGCACTTCCGTGCTCTAGAGCACCGCGGTCGAACTCGATGCCTGCAGCATCTGAGACAAAAATAAGAAGGAAAGCATGAAGAAAATCAGCACAGAAGAAGACCCGAAGAAAAAGAAACAAGCACAAAACTAGCACTCACCCGAAAGAGCCTTGGCAGCAGCCATGAGCTTCGTTGCTACCTCTTTTTCACGAGCAGCCGCAACAGTGGCCAGCTGCTCCTCACGATCCGCGGCCTCCTGCTGCAGACGCTCCTTCGCTTCGGCTGCCTTAGTCAGCTCTAGCTCGAGGCGCTCTTTCGCGCCAATGGCGGCTTCGGTTTTCTGCTCCGACTGACCAAGGCTCTTCTTGAGAGCGTCGACCTTACGGAGAGAATCGTTATGCTCCTCTGCATTCAAGACAAACAAGTGTCAAACAACAGAACCAGGATACATAGGAGAGGCGTTGAAAGACAGATGGATACCTTGAAGCTGCCGAAGGTTCGCCTCCAGCGCCAGGCGCTCTTGCACCAGCCGCTTGGCCTCCTGCACAAAAGGCTGAGGAAAAAGCAATAGCAGTAAGAAAAGGACTTGGGGGCTACGCCCAACACAAAGGAGTAAAAACAAAATTCGCACACGAAGATACTCGGGGGCTCCCCCCGTGACATAAAATAAAGGAACTTACATGCTCTGATGGTGACTCCGAAGGCCCGTCTGCGAAATTCTGAGGCGCAACCACCTGCTCCTCCTGCACAGGAGGATCCGGAGCGGCGCCCCCGAAGTCGCCACCGTTTGAGGAGGAGGAGACGCAATCTTCGACTCCCCATCATCTCCCACGCACCATCACTGGAGGAATCATGGGAGGAATGCCTGCGTACAAATCAATCAGTACAAGCCCAAAAATCATGAAGGAAAAAGGACAATAGTACAACAAGAAAACTTACGAGCCAAGCGAGCTCAGGTCGAAGACAGGAGGAGTCCTTCGGACTCTCTTCTCCTCTTTCTTCTCTTCCTTCTTATCCTCCTTTTTCTCTTCCTTCTTCCGCTTCGCCGGCGGGTGCGGGGCTACAGCGATGGTACAAGTAGAAAGGATGGAGTAGACTATGGTGGTGTTGTGGCGGTAGCCGCGCAGGACTTTGCTCGGCGAGATTCCCGCAACCCGCGGCGCGCGCGCACGCGTAGTGTCGTGACGTGGCGGGCGGGCGGGCGTGCGAGCGGCGGCGTTGTCGGAGGAGGAGCGCGCGCGTGTATCTCTCTTATTGCTACTCACTTACAAAGTGATGCAACACTCCATCTTATAAGGTGGTGCAACTCTCCTCCAACTTTCCATGTGGGACTAAACTTGAGCTCCCACTCCATTTCCATGTGAGCTGCCACAAACATGGACCCAAACACATATGGGCTGCCACAAATTTGGGCTTTGAGATTTAGGGAAAATCTGAAATACACATGGGCCTAAATGGATTAGCCCCATTATTTCTAACAATCCCCCACCAGATCTCAAATGCCCGTTTAAAGATTTGCCAATCCTTGCTACTTGTTTATATACCAGTGTTTCAACAGAGACTGTTAAGTTGAACTTCCGCCTAGAATCTTGAACTACGTCTATCAACAACTTGAACAATGGACGAACCTTGAATTGCAAGTTTGGTGCCAATAAATTTCGCTCAAAATCATAACTAGTACTTGACTGTCAGTAGCCTACCCCACGGGTTGGAGCATATGCGTCATACTCCCTGGTCTCTTCATGAGTTTACTAGAGATCACCCAAGTCTCATAGACCGTGACGTTTACAGTCGAGCTCATATAGGTGTGTTCTTTCAAGAATGCCATGTAGGACGACATCTTTGCTAATTAAAGCCAACAGAAACATATTAAGGTATGTTGCCAACCTGCCTTACAGATTATGAGAGTTATGCATCTTCACATAGAGAGGGTTACAAAATACTCTCCTTAGTTAAACCACTAGCTTGTTTTTTCCAGGTCCTAATTCACGGGATCTCCGATCACATAGTTGGGTTACCACTAGGTGTGACATCCATGGGTCTTAACCCCATCTCCCTCGATGCACTTTCTATCACATTTCATGATAGTCCCTTTGTAAAGGGATCTGCCAGGTTTTTGTCTATTTGAATATACGTAACAGTTATTACTCCGGAGTTTCTCAATTTCCTGACAGATTTCAAACGTCTCTTCACGTGTCTTGATGACTTCGCGTTATCCTTAGAATTGTTTACTTTGACAATAACAGTTTGGTTGTCACAATTCAAAAGGATTGCCGGCACAGGTTTCTCAACCACAGGCAAGTCCATCAAGAGCTCACGCAGCCATTCTGACTCAATAGTGGATGTGTCTAAAGCAGTAAGTTCTGCTTCCATAGTTGACCTCGTAAATATGGTTTGTCTACGAGACCTCCATGACACTGCGCCACCTCCAAGGGTAAACACATACCCGCTCGTGGCGTAGAGTTCATCAATGTTAGAGATCCAATTCGAATCACTATATCCTTCAAGCACAGCAGGATTCCCTGAATAGTGAATCCCATAGCTCATTGTACCACATAGATAATGCATGACCCTTTCAAGTGCATGCCAATGATCAATATCCGGGTTAGACATGAACCTACTCAACTTGCTCACAACAAAAGAGATATCGGGTCTTGTAGCGCTTGCTAAGTACATGAGAGAACCAACAACTTGTGAATATTTCAGCTGATTTGTTGGTTCCTTCTTATTCAGCTGGTGTTGGAGAAGTCTTGCCATCATTAAAGCCAAATCGGCTCAAGACCTTCACAACATAATGAGATTGCGTTAAAGTATCCCATTATCGTTCTTAATAAGCTTGATGTTCAGAATGACATTAGCCTCTCCCAGATCTTTCATATCAAAACTCTTTGGCAGGAAATACTTGACTTCATTTATCAGTTTCATGTTTGTACCAAAGATCAGAATGTCATCCACGTACAAACATAATATAACGCTATCGCCCCCACCATGGCGATAGTAAACACACCTATCAGCCTCATTAATGACAAAGCCAGCAGAAAGTAGAGTTACACAAACTTCTCATGCCATTGCTTAGGTGCTTGTTTCAGGCCATATAAAGATTTCAATAACTTACACACCTTTGTCTCTTCACCTTTTACCACAAACCCATCCGGCTGATCCATATAGATCTCCTCTTCCAACTCTCCATTAAGGAAAACTGTCTTCACGTCCATTTGATGAACGAGAAGACCATAAGAGGCAGCCAGGGATAGTAGTACTCGAATGGTGGTCAGTCTAGCGACAGGTGAATAGGTGTCAAAGTAATCTTCGCCTTCTTTCTGTGTGTAGCCCTTAGCTACAAGACGCGCCTTGTACTTCTCAATAGTACCATCAGGCCTTAGCTTCTTCTTGAACACCCACTTACATCCCACAGGTTTACAACCATAGGGTCGTTCTGATAATTCCCAAGTTCCATTAGAAAGAATCGGGTCCATCTCATTTTGGACAGCTTCTTTCCAATCATCTACATCAGGATATGCATATGCCTCAGTAATGGATCTGGGAGTATCATCCACAAGGTACACGATGAAGTCATTACCAAAGGATTTTGCAACCCTCTGTCTCTTACTCTTCATGAGAGGTTCATCGTCATCCTTCTCAAGAAATTCCTCATGTGGTTGTTCAGAATTCTCAATAGATGCACTAGATTCAGGAAGTATTTCAGAAGAAATTCTACCAATGTTATGCATATCTTTCATAGGGAAAATATTCTCAAAAAATGTTGCATCACGAGATTCCATTATAGTATTAACATGCATATCAGGTACCTCAAATTTAACCACTAGAAATCTATAGCCTACACTCTGTAGAGCATATCCTAGAAAGATACAATCCACTGTCTTGGGTCCGAGCTTGCGTTTCTTGGGGATTGGTATGTTGACCTTCGCCAAACATCCCCAAGTGCGCAGATACGAAAGTGATGGTTTTCTCCCAACCCACTCCTCATAAGGGGTCTTTTCTTTATTCTTGTTAGGAACTCTATTCAGGACATGACATGAAGTCAACAAAGCCTCCCCCACCATGCCTTTGATAAACCAGCAGTGGCTAACATGGAATTCACCAAGTCAGTCAGCATGCGGTTTTTCCTCTCGGCAACCCCGTTTGATTGGGGCGAGTAGGGAGGCGTCCTCTCATGAATAATTCCGTGTTCCTGACAGAATTCGTCAAATATTTTGGAAAAATACTCACCACCACGATCCGACCTAAGACGCTTGATCTTTCTCTCTAGTTGATTTTCAACTTCGGCCTTATAGATTTTAAAGTAGTCTAAAGCCTCATCTTTAGTTTGCAACAAGTAAACATAGCAGAATTTAGTAGCATCATCTATCAACGTCATGAAATATCTCTTTTCACCTTTTGTCAACACACCATTCATCTCGCATAGATCAGAATGTATGAGTTCTAGAGGTGCCAAGTTTCTCTCTTCGGCAGCCTTGTGAGGCTTTCGAGGTTGCTTTGATTGCACACAACTATGGCACTTAGAACCTTTGGCAATAGTGAAATTCGGAATTAAACTCATACTGGACATCTGAGATATCAAACCAAAATTAATGTGACATAAACGAGAATGCCAAATACTGGTATCATCATTAACTCCACCACAAATATGATTCACGGATTTATTACAAAACTCTGAAAGTGAAAAACGGAACAAGCCTCCGAACTCATAACCTTTACCAATAAATTGTCCATGTTTCTAAACAACGACTTTATTAGACTCTAAGACAACCTTAAACCCATCTCTGCAAAGAAGGGAGCCACTAACGAGATTCTTGTTCATAGTAGGGACATGCTGCACGTTCCTCAGCTACACGATCTTTTCGGAAGTAAACTTCAGATCCACCGTGCCAACACCACGAACAGAAGCATGTGATCCATTCCCCATTAGGACGGAAGAATCCCGAGCGACCTGATAATAAGTAAACATAGAGATGTCAGCACACACATGAACATTAGCACCCGTATCAAGCCACCAACACGGTGATTGAAATACTGAAAGAACAGTAAATAAATTACCATACCCATCAGTATTGCTAGCGGTCACGACGTTGACAGTCTTGGCCTTTTTCCCTCCACGGTTTGCGCGTTCTAGACAGTCCTTGGGAAAGTGGCCGGGCTCTCCACAAGTGTAACAAGACAGTTCACTCTTGTCCCTGTTCGTCTTCTTTTTATTGAAGGTTGTAGTCTTTACATGCTTGTTAAAGGAGGGTTTAAAGTTCCCTTTGTTCTTGCCTACAGATTTGCCTTTCTGCACAAAGTTGGCAGTAGCATGACTCTCTCCTTCCTCAGTAGTGTCCTTAGCCCGAGCCTTCTCCTCAACATCAAGGGACGCTATCAGATTTTCAACTGATATCTCCTGTCTCTTGTGTTTGAGAGTTGTGGCAAAGTTCCTCCATGAAGGGGGCAACTTAGGAATAATGCAACCCGCCACAAACTTGTCGGGTAAGGTACACTTAAGGAGTTCGAGCTCTTTGGCAATGCACTGTATCTCATGAGCTTGTTGAACCACAGGAAGGTCCTTTGCCATCTTAAAATCATGAAAGCTCTCCATGATATACAGTTCACTGCGAGCATCTGCAGCACCAAACTTTGCATCCAGTGCATCCCAGAGCTCCTTCCCGTCTTTTATATGCATAAACACATCACACAGACGGTCAACAAGAATGCTCAGAATACATCCCACAAAGACAGTATTAGCATCCTCGAACTTCTTCTGATCCTCGTTAGATATAGTTCCTTCAGATTTGCCTTTACTGATATGGAACACTTTCATCGTGGTCAGCCAAAGCTGAGCCTTGTACTGCCACCTCTTAAAGTGCACACCGGTAAACTTATCCGGCCTCAGTGCATCGGTAAAACCAGCCATTGTTAATTCAGAAAATTGCCTACAATAAGGTTTTTGGATTGTTGGATTATTAGGCATAATTTCCACGATTAATTCCAAAATATAAATCATGACAAAACCAGCTACTAGCTCATGTAACTCGAACATACTAGATGTACTAAACAATAGGATGATCGGAAACAAACAGCAGCTTAACATGTACTCACAGAACATGATGAATAACCAAACAGGAGCACGTAGCACGTACCGTTCGGTTGTCTTAGTAGAAACTTTAGGGAAGAGTGATCGCAGCAGATGGCGACAAAGACGGCGGTAGGCAGCACCGCCCGACTTGGATGGAACACGACCCGTGATGGAGAACTCGAGCAGTCGCGCGGAGCGCTTCCCAAAAACCTTATTCGTCCTCTCTCCCGTACAGGATCACAAGGGTGAGTGGTTCCGGAGACCTGCTCTCCCGTCTGCTGGTGCACGCCGGCAAGCGGGATGGAGTAGACTACGATGACGACGCAAGTAGAGAGGATGGCAAAACCCTAGATTGGTTTTCGGTGGTGTTGTGGCGGTAGCCGCGCAGGACTTTATATAGAGCAGCTCAGGAAACCCTAAAAGAAGGGAACGTGGGCCAAGTTCACGTTGCGCATGTTCGAGTCGGTTACAGTAGCCCACGATCCGGGAGCGACCCGAACAGGCTCACTGTTTGACACGTCTGTCAAAAGCTCACAGTTTTCCCACGGCGTGACGAGATGGGCGGGCGGGCGGGCGGCGGCGTTGTCGGAGGAGGAGCGCGCGCGTGTATTTCTCTTATTGCTACTCACTTACAAAGTGGTGCAACACTCCATCTTATAAGGTGGTGCAACTCTCCTCCAACTTTCCATGTGGGACTAAACTTGAGCTCCCACTCCACTTCCATGTGAGCTGCCACAAACATGGGCCCAAACACATATGAGCTGCCACAAATTTGGGCTTTGAGATTTAGGAAAAATCTAAAATATACATGGGCCTAAATGGATTAACCCCATTATTTCTAACATCAGAACGACTTACTTTGTAAGCCTCGATGGCAAAATTTATTTTTCTCCTATTGCAATGCACGACATATTTTCTATTATATCAAAAAAAAATCATCATAAGTAGATGCCAACTTTGCCCGGCTTTACATTGGGTACAAAGGCATGAATAATTAAGAATGGGAAGTAACCGAACATACGCTACACCTTTGAACCCGCAGGTGTCTCGGTAGTTAATTTTAGACAATTTAACCAACAAGTCGTCCAACTTTTACAGCGGAAACGCTATTCAACCCCGTCTAATCTAATAAACAGCTGACCTCGTTCTATCTTAACTCGAGGCCGCCCTTCTGCGTCCCACGATTTTGATCGAACGGCTCGTTGCAAGCGGCGCGCGAAGGGCCAGCGTCATTGTCTTTCAGACAGAGCCGTTTCGCGTGGTGGGTGTCCCCCGCATTTCGCGTCGCTGTCCATTTTCGCTTCCGCACATCGGCGGTCGCGTGGTTGCTCTCCACCGGCGCATCGGCGGAGATCTTCAGGAGGAAGTTGTTGTCGCCGGCGGCGCTTACACCCACACGTACATCGCCCGCGGATGCTTGTGTGGCACACGCACTTACGTCGCCGGCGCTGTCAAGAGGTGGGGGAGAGGGGGTTGGTCAGGCCGCCGGTCGATTTGGTCGCCAGCGGCACATCTGGGCTACATCCTCTCTCGCCGCCGGCCACATCGTCGATGCGCGCAGTGTTCGGCTACTTCCGCTAACACCCCTTCGAATCCCGTGGCTGTACCGTCGAGATTCAAGCCGAATCGTCCAGTGGTTGGCTACATCGTCTAACGGCCGGCCAGATTCCTGTTCTCTTTGGCTTCATCTCCACTAAATCTGGTATGGATCTGTTTTTCTCCACTACATCTCTACTGCATCTTGCTAGATTTTATCTGGTTACTCCCCCACCGCGTATGGCTTTAGACTCGTGTCTTGTTATGTTTAGGGGGAGTTTTTTTCATGTCGATCGATGTTTTAGCTTCTCTGAAGTGAATCAATGGTGGGATGTTAGGTTTAGTCACTGAAATAATCCAGTAGGAACTGACATTGTTTTAGCTTCTTTGGTGGGATGTTAGTGTTTAGCTTTTTCCTGAATCAATGGTGGATGTTAGTTTTTAGCTTCTCTGAATCAATGGTGGGATGTTAGTTTTTAGCTTTTTTCTGACTCAATGGTGGATGTTAGTTTTTAGCTTCTCTGAATCAATGGTGGGATGTTAGGTTTAGTCACTGAAATAATCCAGTAGGAACTGACATTGTTTTAGCTTCTTGGTGGGATGTTAGTTTTTATCTTTTTTCTGAATCAATGGTGGATGTTAGTTTTTAGCTTCTCTGAATCAATGGTGGGATGTTATCAGTGTCTATTTTTTTAGTTCTTAGTTTTGCTTGATGATAGTAGTTTCCAGGGATGTTAGTTTTTAGCTTTCTCTGAATCAATGGCGGGATGTTTTATGAGTGTCTAGTTTTTTGCTTGATGATAGTAGTTTCCAGGGATGTTAGTATTTTAGCTTTTTTCTGAATCAATGGTGGGATAGCTTTTTTGTAGAGGAGATGTTTATTTTTTAAGTTACACTTATGTGTGGATGTTGCCTAGTCCATCTTAAATCAAGGACAAATACATGGGGATGTTGCCTAGTCCATCATGGCAACACCTGTTTTGCGGATGAAACAATGTCGGTTACTTCTTTCTTAGTGCTAAGTAGGATCGACTTCCAGGGATGTTGCTTAGTTTTTACTGAATGTTTTTAGGGATCTTCCAGGGATGTTAGTTTTGAGGGATTTACTTGTATTTTCTCTTTCTCCAATGGTAGTGACTAATGGTATAACTCCTTTTTATTTGTATTTTCCTACATGATTGTAGTTACAAAATGACAAAGTCAAACAATGCTAAGAATTCTAGATCTGGGAAGAAGCACTCAAAGCTAAGTTTGATGCGGAAGAAACTTACGCTTAGGAGGAAGATGTCACCAATACATTATGATGTTCAAGATACTGAAGAAAGAACATCCAATGAGGACATGGCAGAGGGAGATGATGTTGAAGAGGGACATGAAGAACAGGCTATCGTGTTGTCGCAAGTATGATAATGCATTCCACAGAGAAGCTTTTTTTGAGTTTGATACATGTTTTTTTGCAATAATCGCACCCATAAGCTTTTTTTCCCTATTTTTCCCTAGGCCAAAACAAAGAAGCTTTTACAGAGGGCATCACCTATGAAGTTGGTCAGTTTATACCCCTACATATCAGAAGATCAGAAAACTATGATTAGGGAGGCACATTACGGCGGACTGTTAGATATCAAGTTCTCAAAGCTTCAACCAGAACTCTGCAAATTTCTCATGGAAAGCTTCGATCCAGAAACTTGCAGCATGGTATTCCCAGGCCGTGGCGCAATTCCTATCACTGAACTGTCTGTTAAAGAGGTTTTAGGAGTTCCGTGCGGAACTCTTGAAGTGATTTACGAAGTAGATTCTGAGGCCACCAAGTTCATGCATAGGAAGCTGGGTAATGAGGGTAGAAAACAGCCTACCATCACATTTCTGAAGAAGAAGCTTATGTCTATGAAGAATGCAGATACTTCATACCTTAGGCTTTTCATAACATTAGGTATGGCCTCTGTTCTTGCGCCAACCACAGGAGTAAACATCAGTCCTAGATTATATCCATCAATGGTGAAGATTAAGCAAGCAAAAAAGTTGAGTGTTTGCAAATTTGTTATCATGATGATCCGGAAAGCTACCAAATCAAATGCTGAGAAAGCCATTCTAAAATCATGCATGTTATATCTGATGGTATGTACCAAAACTTCTTTTGCTTTTGGCTTTTTAACCATGTTGAACATTTCATGTTCCTTTTTTTTCATAATTTGAAATGGATGTTACTTCTTTTGCTTTTGCAGGTAAAGTACCTGGATTCTTTAGAGTTGAAAGATATGAATATCAGTAAGCAAGGGACGCGAGTTGCAGTATGGACCAACGCAATGGTCAAGAAAGCCATGCAGCAAGATATAGATAGCAATGGGTGCTTCAACATGGCAGCGGTAATTTTCCACAGTCCTATCACGGTTTTATCAATGGTTTACAGTTTTTTTGTGTGTATATTTTTTGTGTTTACATTTTACCTTCTCTTATTATCTCGTGCAGTTGAAAACATAATTCGCAGAAACTGAAAGGCCAGAATCATCAGTCCAGAAAGAGGCCAGCAAACAGTCAGGAAACGAGGGTGAGCAAGAACTGAGCATCAGTGGCGCTTCCAACACACAATGCAGGGAAGAAAATAGAGATTATGATGAGGGCCAGACCATTCTATTCTCAGACACACAAAAAATTGACAAATTCATCGAAATACATGCACCCCTAGACAGGACACAGGAAGTAAGTTTTTGTATATGAAGTTTCTACTTTTTGTTTTGTTTGTGTTTTAAGCATGCTTGTTCAAAAAATAGCACACTTATACCATTGTTTTTTGCTATGTAGGACACAGCTAGGTACAAGCACTCTGTCATGTTTGCCTGCCACAGTTTTGAAGCAAGTTTGCAAATGTTGATGAAGAATCTAGTGCCTAAACCCGTCAAACAACAACCTACCACAACCAAAAGCAATTATGTCAGTTCCAACAACGAGTTGGGAAAAGCTTCCAATAAGGAGGGATGTAACCAAACCCATATGTGTGCTAGCGACAAGGATGAGGACAAAAATCAGGAAGCAGAAGCTGTGGATCAGGGCCAAAACTTTGATGATGGAGGAGACAATTTGATAGAAACAAATACGGTCAAGCAAACCTGTGACCAAGAGGAAGTGGCTGATTTAGAGACTGAAATTGCTAACCTAATTGTCACAAGTATGGATGGTCATGGACAAGGAGTTTCAACACAAGGGAGATTAAAGGATTTGAACACAGAACAAACTTTGTGCAAGGAAGATGATGCAAGTCAGTATGACAAGGATAGGGATGTCACCGATTTAGTCGGAAAAGAACAAGACGGATTGGAGGAGAACAGTAGGAAAGAAGGAGATGCAACAATCTCACATGTTGTGCCAGGGCTCCAGGGGGATGTTGCTGATCCTAGTGTTGCAAAATTAGAGAACAGCAAACCAGACACCGTTGCATCCCTATTGGCATATTTTGCAGAGCAAAAAAGCAAACATGATGATCTCATGGAGGGAGAACCAGTGCAAATGACTGAGATGAAAACAAAATCTTCACTAGCAATTAAGGATGCAGATTATATCACACCAGAATCAAGCACAAAGATGTTACACACACATGATAGTTCGAGAAGGAATGAAGATCAGGTTGAAGACAACACTGAATATGGGTCAGCACAGTTTATGGAATTCCTGCGCGGTTCTCCCGCTGTTCCTAAATTCAAGCATCATGTATACGAGCCCCATGAGTTCCTTGACATGGAATGGTCAAAGCCAAGCAGCACAAATCAGGTTACACAAGATGTACTTAAAACATTGCCCCGATATAACTTGGAGGAAGCATCTCAGGGACTTGAAAGTTTCAGTGATGCAACAGCAAGGCTAGAGTCAGCAAAGTTAATTGATGATATTGTACCAACAACAGAATTGAAGAAACGGAAGAGAGTAAGTTTCGCTGATCAGACCCCGAAAAAAACAAAAACAACAGCCATTTCTACATCACCAATCAGGTCACCAAGCAGGTATAGAACGAGGTCTGTAGTTCGAGGTGAAGCATCATCTAACCAGAAAGATGGAACCACAAAAATTGGGGATATAGCAGTAGTTCGTAATGTACAGAAACATGCTTCTCCTCGACACTCTATAAGCAAAGAACAAAGCCCATCTGGTAGGACCACCAGCATCATTACAAGGTCAGAGACACGTGTTGTCAGAGGAAATGCAAAAGCTGATCTAGTTGATAGCAAGTTAACATCTAATCCGAGTTCTGCACCACAAACTACAACAAATAGCATACCAAGCTCAACATTCATTGATTCAATGAATAGGAAATTGGACTTTGACAGTACTGATTCAGAAAGGAAGAAGAGGGAAGCAATAAGGTTAGCACCAGATGCTCCTTCCTTTGACCTCTGTACACCACCAGAAGATGAGTCAACCAAAGAAGAAACAATAGTTGTGGTGCATGCTGGATGTAACAAGCCACAAGAAGAAGCATCTAGCTTCGCAATAACACAAGTTGGACATGAATACCAGAAGAGAGTATCCAAAGTTGGGAAGTTCGAGAAATCACCTTTTGTGAACTACGAAACACAGAAGAACTACAACGTAACCAAACCAGTGGAGACTGTGTATAACATGGTGTGCCAACACGGTTTCAAGAGTGGGTCCAGAACGAATGATGAAATTGTAGTCGATGTAGGTAGATACTACATCACTGTCGGGAATCTAGCTGATTCAGTGAAACCTAGGAAGAAACTGATGAACATGGTGGCTGAAGTTGGTATTCACATAATAAAAGAAGAGAACACAAACACAGCGAAGTACATCATGCCGCTACGCGTAGCTGTAAGCTCAATGTTCAATGTTTTACTTCTTTTCTTTTTTAAAAATGTATCTTACTTCTCCATTTGTTTTTGCCTTCTTTGTTCCAAGGAGTTGGAACTAATAAATTTTCGATGTAATGTAACAACCACATCTTTCATGTTGTACAGGAGTACCTAATTGAATCCCGTTTTGATCTAAAAGATGTTACAAGATGCTTCGAGATAACACCTACTAACAAACTAGATGAGAAGGAAGTTGTAAGAATCTTGTACTTACTCGGGTTTTTTATCTCAAAACTTGGATTACCTTAACTAATATTTTTCTAACAAGAAGCAAATTTACTTCTTTGTTATTGCAGGTTTGCTTCCCAACTTTTCAGAAATTGACAAACATTCCTACTGATCAATCAGGATACTACTGGCTGGTTGTTTTAAACATCAAAGCACAAAGGTTTGAAATCATCGACTCTCTAAGTAAAAATGGCGAAGCATTAATGATGCACAGTTGCCACGTACTAGTGGCTGGTATCAATATTATGTGGGAAAGGTACTTCAAAGATTCAAAAGTGCAGATTGCAAATTGGCCTATTGAAATTATGGAAAGCCCGAAGCAAACTAACACGTAAGTTACCAACACACTGACATAGTTACTTCTTTGCATGTTTTCTTACTTTTGAATGGTACCTTGTAATAGGTTTGGATGTTTGTTATTACTTCATTTTGCTTTCCTATAAGATGTAAGTTAACAACACACTGCCATAGTTACTATAAGAAGTCAAATTTTTTATATCAGGTATGACTGCGGGTTTTTCACTCTAAAAAACCTGGAAGAAAAACATGGAAGAAAGGTGCTAACTTACACACAGAAGGATATGCAAAATATAAGGAAGATATTCATTGACAAATGGCTTCGCTTTGAGAAGAACGAAGCAACTTGGCAGTTATACATCTAGTTCAACAGTAAGTTTCCCTCTTTTCATTACATTTTATTTCTAGTAACTCATTTCTTTCAAGTAGCACATTTTCCTCGATGTTCTTTTACTTGTGACAATACAATAATATACCATTACTGGAGTAAACATTGTTATGCAAATGTAAGAGTTACAATTTGCTTGATGTAACTGAAAATTTAGATCAATAGCTACTTGAAAAGCGAAAACGTAGTGTGCTTTCCTGGATCAGCAAGCCTCAATGGACAGTTCTGGCTAGCATGATCTATCTCTTTGCAGAGAGTGCATTTAGTTGGATGAGGCTTCTGAAGTTGTAACCCACTTTTCCTCCTTTTATGAGCTGGTCTCCCCTTAGTGGCCGTGAGAAGAGGGTCTTGCGCTCTTCTGTTGGTAGCAAGGATGGGATCTTCTTCCATAGGGGCTCCATCTGCCATGTCAATGGCACCAGGAACTACTAGAGCTTTCCCCTTCTTCCTTTTCAGCGCATCTGCAGTAGCCTTTTTGAGATCGGCCATTTCTTTCTCCATTGCTTTCATGTGTTTCTCAGCAATCTCTTTTGTTTTTTTGAGGACGCCAAACCAACTGCAAGCTTAGCAAAATCATTGCATAGGTTCCCATAACGCAACATCCTCATATCTTTCCTTGACAATTTCTTAGCTGGATGAACAACTTCTTTTGGCTCAATGGTTTGAACAACTATATCCGGAGGAGGTTTGGACCACCTAGCAAGGATGTAGTGGTCTGGTATTCTATGCACCGCACCCAAATGGGACATGACCTTCATTACATGGCAGCATAGAATACCATCCTTCTTGATCTTACAACATTGGCAGTTGTATATTTCATTCTCTAAATCAACATCAACCATGTAACTTCTTCTGCCATAACCATAGATAGCCCCTGAATTGGAACAATTTCAAATACTCCACCTCCATGATTAAGAGCATTGTAGGAAGTTATCTTACGCAACTCAACCTGAAAACGGTTGTATATCGGGAGAGTGTATGTATCTAAAATCTGCTGCTCCATAGGGAAATCTGACCAAAGTCTAACAGTTTTATCTTCGCCAACAAACTCATGTGAATCTTCAGCTACATCAATCTGCTCTTGCAACTTCATGTACTGTTTGAAGAAGCGAAAAAGGCTATCATGGGGACTAACGTACTTCTTAAGTACCGCGTTGAACCCTTCACTTCCTGCTGTAGTCTGCAGGAACGGGACAAAGCGATGCTGGAAGTAAACTGGAACAAAGTTCTGCCTTAGATCATAGATATCAAGGAAATGAGCATTCTCAAAAATATCATGCTTGATTAACATCTCGGACCACTTGTTCTCAAACTCCTCTATACTCAAACTGTAATCAATGACTTCATTGAAATCCTTCCTCAATTCTTCTCTTTCTGCTATGAAAGGACCAAGCTTTTCTTGCACTTTCTGCATTATATGACATCTGCAATTCCTATGCACAGTGTGCACCAACAAAACAAGGATTGCACTCCTCATAGCACCATCTTGGTCAGTTATGATGTTATCCGGATGCAACCCATCCATTGCATCTAGAAACATCTCAAACAGCCATACAAAATCTGCTATTCTCTCATTCCGGACAAAACCACACCCAAGCTGAATGGATTGCCCATATCTGTTGATACCTATGATCGACGCACATGGCATATTATACCTGTTTGTCATGTACGTCGTGTCAAAGGAAATGCAATCATTGTACAGCTTGTAAACATCTCGCGCAGCACCATCTACCCAGAAGATTCTCTCAACTCGAGACAACTCGTCAAGGTAGAACTTGAAGTAAAAACGCGGATTCTGTTTCTTCAACTCTTCAAAATATTCCAACAACTCAGGTATATCTTGGAATTTGTATTTTTCGCCACTTTTTGCCATGTAGTTACTCACAGTCTTGCTGTCATATGGTACATTCTGCTTGTTTCCATAAAGCTCAGCCATAATCTGCATAATCCTACCAGAACTGACGTTCACCTCATGCAACAAGTCTATAAGTTTTCTCTCCTCTTTTGGTATTTTCTTGTGCGATCTCAAATATTTCTTCAAAGCGAACTTCTGGATAACATCATGAGTGTGCTCCTCAACAAATTGCGTCACTTGCCATCTAGCACCAGTGCGCTTCACCCTCATCTTTGCTTTGCAATCACATAACTTGGTGATAGTACGTTTTCTTTGCTTCAACGGCACTTCTTCTACCTCTGGATTTTTTCCTGATTTGTTGCACACAAAAACACTCTTGTCCTTCTCACCATCTTTTGCAGATTTCCTTGATGACTCTATCTTCACTGAGAATCCAACATGCTTAGCATATCTGTTGTAATGAACCAATGCTTCATCAAGCGACGCAAACAACATCCCGATGAATGGGGTTTTTGGAACAAAACCTTCTGGAGTAGACTGAACCTCATCCTCACCATCACTGTCCTCACTAGAAAGCGTCACCCCTGTTTGTGCACGAGAAGTAACATCAGGCCCTGGTTGCACATCTGGCACATCTGTATCAGTAGGACCAGCTGATGTTCCAGCACCATCACCCTGAACATCACGGGCAGCCGATGTCCCAGCACCATCACCCCTAACATCAGTTTCTTCGTCTGAATGTAATGGCTGATTCAGATCAATCCCTCCAAACCACCACTCAAAGCCTCTTGGCATTTTATTAACTCCTGAAAATTTTCAGAACATAAATGTTTTTTTATCAGAGAAGTACATTCCTGAAAATTTCAGAACTTCTTACATCTCAAAAAGAGACTACTAACTTTACAGAAAATCCAGAAAACAAAAAGCTACTTCTTACATCTCAAACAAAGCTACTAACTGCAGATTCATGTTACATCTCAAAAAAACTACTAACTTTTTTATCTACCTGTGTAACTGCAGATTCATGTTACATCGCAAAAAAAGTGGGAAGTTTTTCATGGCAAAAAGAAGGAAGAATGACACTGCACCAAAGGAGTGCCTAAACTGCAACAAGTTCCCAACTTTTTAAGGATGTTTCCAGCTATCCTTTATTGTTTCTGTTTCCAGGATGTTCACTGTTTTTGCATTTGGTTTTGTGTTTTCCAGCATGCAAACTGCTTGCTTAACTACTATTTTCTACCTTTTTCACTGAATGCTACAACTACTGCTTTTGTGTTTAACTGATTGGTTGTTAAAACTACTGCCAGGTTTGTTTTAAGCATGCTAGGATGTTACCATGAAGCACTGCTATAGATTTTGTCAGAAACAAAAAGAATTTTTCCAGATGTTACAGGATGTTATATTTTTCCTGCAAAAGCTTCCAGGAAGTATCATGAATCACAGATTTGAAGAGGGATTGGGGGATACTAGTAGTGAAGAGAACAAAGATGTAACTTACAGATGGAGCAGGCCTTCTTTTTCCCCTGGATGTTATTTCAGCAGGTACGATGTAAGCTGCCACCTGGAGCGTAAGCTAGGGGAGGTGAGGATCTATGTCTAAGCTGGGGGAAGAAGAACATTAAAAAGGTGTAAGTTCACACCTGAAAGATGTAAGCTGGTGGTGGTGGAGGAGGGATGGGGGAGGGGGAGGGGGGGGTGGTGGAGCTGGAGGATGTTTCTCTAGCTTTTCATGGAGCTTGGTGGTGGAACGAGAGGATGTACGAAGGAGATCCAGATGTAAGCTGGAAGAGGGGGTTCAGATCGATTTGGGGGGGAGAGGGGGGGTGGAGGAGGGATCAGGTGTAATCTGGAAAGGGGGATCAGATCGATTTTGAGGGAGGGGGGATCAGGTGTAAGCTGGCAGCGCGACTCAGCGAGGCAGACCCTTTCTTTCCGGAAACGACAACGAAATCGGGGTAGGGACCACCTGGTCGGATTGACCCCGCTATAAGTTATATCTAGGTCGACCTCGGTGTAGCCAAACCCATTCAACCCACCTACGTTTCCTATGCAATACATTTTCACCTTTAGCAGGTACGCTTATACCTAATACCTAATAACAGTATAAATGGAACTAAGTAGTCACGACTTTGACCAAATGAAAGCTTGTCGAGTGGATATGAAAGTGGAAAACATATATCTAGTACTCCCTCTATTTGAAAATATAAGATATTTTAGTTTTATGAAAGAAGTGTATCTAGATCCTTTTTAGGTATAGATTTGAAGTGAACCTACACACTAAAAATAGCCTAAATACACTCGTTTCACAAAACTAAAACATCTTATATTTTAAAACGGAGAGAGTACTAATTAACTTTGTTTAGCTCAAACTCTAATATAAGAAATACTAAAAGGGGTATTTGAACGGTGAGGTACTTGTTGTACAGCATATGTAAAATTGGTACCAATTATGACTGTACAGTGTATAAATAAGGATTCAGTTAGAAACAAAAATTCCTGGTAGACGTTGTCTTTGTGACTCGGTACTCTTGTTTTATGATGCATATGAGATGAGATTTCTGGTCCGGACTAGGTTTTGTGCAGTAAGAAACAGTAATTATCTCACAGACTCGCACGATTCATGTCCAGCATTCTCTTAAACAAAATACTTGCAAAAAAACTTTTATGCTAAAATATAAATGTAAATAAATACATAATTAGCTATATATGTATGTACCGTGTGATAACTACGAGAGCTCTTATTGGATGATCATTGTGTTAAATACCATATCCTCACGACCTACTCTCTCCTTCTCGGTTTGCAGGGCGCTCTATAAAAATCTCACGGACCTAGGCGTGAATGTATTGGCTAAAAATTAGGCTTATTAGTGAACAATTAAGGCGCATGCATTGGTGGAAGACTGTTGCATGCATAGGAAGTTTGGATGAAAGGTACCATATTAATCAACAATTAATTCTTATGCGCCTAGGAATGTTGTAGTTTTGAAAAAATCCAAATTTGATTAGGCGCCTTGCAAACCGTGAAAGAGATAGTAGTCAGATATCAAGTCTGCTCCTCTCTCCCTCCGTCCCTCGCTCCTAGCTCCCACCCCTTAAGACCCCTTCCCAGAGTCCCGGGCCGATCCCGAGCCCTCTCCAACGGCAATGCCGACCGGAGGAGGCGGAGGAGAGGCGCTGGTGTAATCCGTAGGTCCAGGTCTAATAGTGGTATTGTAAGATTGCAATGTCGGGCTGCTCAAGCACACGCCTCGACTGTTTCATTGATTGATTTATATATATTATATATATATATATATATATACACAAATTACAAACTTGCAACACAAGTTGATTTAGTCTAAGTCAGTTCGGTTTTGTCTATACAAGGTAACCGTAACCGAGTCATACTCTTGTCTAACACGCCCCCGCAGTCTGAACGGGAAGACAATCCGTCGCTGATGTGAAGTCCAAAAACAAGGGTGTCGGCAAACCCTTAGTGAAAATATCCGCAAACTGAGTGGTCGAAGGTACATGTAGAACCCTGAGAGCACCGAGAGCCACCTTCTCTCGAACAAAGTGTATATCTAACTCAATATGTTTGGTACGTCGATGTTTTACCAGATTTGCGGACATATATACTGCAGATATATTATCGCAATAGACGGCGGTAGCCATGTCAAGCGGCCGATGAAGCTCAAGCAAAAGATTGCGTAACCAGCAAGTGTCTGCCACGACAATAGCAACAACACGATGGCTGACGACAAGAAGACCAAGATACAAAATTGTCACGCAAAAACACACAGAATACGGACGTAGAATGGTGAGTATCTGGGCATCCAGCTCAATCGGCATCCGAGTAGGCAATGAGATTATGTAAGGAAGAAGAATAGAGAGTAAGACCAAGAACAATGGTACCTTTGAGATATCGAAGGATTCTTTTGATAAGTTGTAGATGAGGTTCACGAGGTTCATGCATATGAAGACATACTTGATTGACAACATAAGATATTTCTGGATGAGTGGGAGTTATGTATTGAAGTGCACCGGCAAGACTGTGGTAGAAAGTTGGATCGGTAGCTGGAGTGACAATAGTGGCAGAGAGTTTAGATTTGGTATCCACTAGCGTAGAAGAGGAATTACAATCGGTCATACCAGCACGGTTAAGAACATCAAGTATATACTGACGCTGAGATAAATGAAGAGTTGTGGGAGTGCGAGAGACAAATATACCAAGGAAGTGATGAAGATGGCCAAGATCTTTCATGGCGAATTCTATGTGGAGTTGAGTGATTATTTTTTGGAGAAGAATGGATGAGGAGGAAGTAAGAATTATGTCGTCAACATAGAGTAAAAGATAGGCATTCATGGAAGCGTGATGAAAGACAAAAATAGAAGTGTCAGATTTAGATTCAGTAAAGCCAATCGAATAAGTATAGGTAGAAAAATATTGAAACCATGCGCGGGGAGCCTGTTTGAGACCATAAAGAGATTTTTGGAGACGCCACACATGGGAGGGAAAGCGAGCATCAACAAAACCAGATGGATGTTGGCTATAAACTTCCTCATCAAGATTGCCGTGTAAGAAGGCATTTTTTACATCAGTTGGTAAATAGGCCAGTTCTGAGAGATAGCAAGAGAAAGGACAACACGAATAGTAGTGTGTTTGACAACATGGCTGAAAGTTTCATTGAAATCGACCCCAGGATGTTGAGTGAAGCCCCAAACTACCCAACGAGCTTCATGACGAGCTAGAGAGCCATCAGAATGAAACTTATGGTGAAAAATCCACTTGCCACTAACAATATTGGCGCACGGAGGAGGAGGAACAAGAGTCCAAGTGCCATTGTGAATAAGTCATATTCATATTGCATGGCTTGGCGCCAGAGGGTCACATAGGGTAATTAGATAATTGTGGGGAATAGGAGAAGATGCAACAACGGAAAGACTGAGACATGCAGGTGGACCTGGTAGATTGTCGGTGTGAAGATGTGTTCGATGAATGGGAGATGGTGGTGAAGGTGTAGGAGTAGTAGAAATCGGAGATGATATAGGTGAAGGAGAGGCAGGAGGTGATGTAACAGGGGAAATCGGGAGGTGGGATACCGTGGAAGGCTGTCGGTGGTCACGGCAGGCTGTTCGGCTGCCGCGGCAGGCTGCCGAGGGGTCACGACAGGCGATTCGGCTGCCGCGGCAGGATATGAGGACGAGTGGAATATTGGTGGTGTATGTAGAAGGGTTGGATCAGTGATATCATCGGAGTTATGTGGAGAAGATAAGATGGGTGGTGTATATGGGAAGGTGTTTTCATGAAATGTAACATGGCGAGAAATAATTATTCGCTGTGTGTCAAGATCAAGGCACCGCTAGCCACGATGCCGAGAAGGATAACCAAGGAAGAGGCACCTAGTGGAACGGGTTGCTAGTTTGTGTGAAGTGGTTGATGAGGTGTTGGGGTAGTAGAGACAGCCAAACACACGTAGATCATTGTATCGAGGGTGACGACGATAAAGAATAAAGGGAGTTATGGAGGGAGAGGAATTAGTTGGTCTAATATTGACAAGGTATGTGGCGGTGTGGAGAGCCTCAGCCCAAAAGGATAAGGGAAGAGATGCTTGAAAAAGTAAGGTCCGAACAACATTATTGAGTGTACGGATGGCGCGCTCGGCTGTGCCATTCTGAGAGGATGTGTTGGGACAAGAGAACCGGAAGTAGATCCCATGAGCGCTGCAACAGGTGTATAATTTGGTGTTATCGAACTCGTGTCCGTTTTCGCATTGGATGGATTTTATAGGGATGAAATTGAGTGGAGGCATATGCATGAAAAGTAACGAAGGTTGAATAAACATCAGATTTTTTGTGTAGATGAAAACTCCAAAAGAAGTGTGTATAATCATCGACAATAATTAAATAGTAACGATAGCCAGATGTCTAGGTATAGGAGATGTCCAAAGATCACAATGAATACGTTCAAATGGACTAAATGTTGTAGACTGTCAAGGAAAAAACGGTAATCGAACATGTTTTCCTAGTTGACAAGCATGACATAAACTAGAGCCGACTTTATTGGATGGTAGGTGATGGAGTTGTTGTAGACGTGTCATGGTGGGGGCTCTAGGATGACCGAGACGATGATGCCATAGATCTGTGGTTGATGTGGCGACGTGGGCTTCAGTGGACACATAGAGTGGGTAGAGAGGACCGGAACTATTGCATCGAAGAATCATGGTCCCGATGAGAAGATCCTTCACATAAAAACCATGTGGGTCAAACTCAATGGAACAAGAATTATTAGTGGTGAATTATCGAACAGAAACAATATTTTTAATTATTTGAGGGACTATGAGAATGTTGCGAAGGTGAAGAGGAAGATAGGTGCCTGTGAGGGAGTAAGAACCAATATGAGTGATGGGTAAGGTTGCACCATTGACAATAGTGACAGATTGAACAAAATGAGAAGGGATTAAGGAACCAAATTTACCATGATCAGATTCCATATGAGAGGATGCGCCAGAGTCCATGTACCATTCATGAGTGCCAGGGATCTATAAGTTGTTGAGTGCAGCAAGGAGAGCCGGGTCAACCGACAGTGCCGAGGTTGACAAAGAAGGTGGGCTCATCATGTTGTTGTTGTTGTTGTTGTTGTTGTTGTTGTTGTTGTTGTTGTTGTTGTTGTTGTTGTTGTTGTTGTTGTTGTTGTTGTTGTTGTTGTTGTTGTTGTTGTTGTTGTTGTTGTTGTTGTTGTTGTTGTTGTTGTTGTTGTTGTTGTTGTTGTTGTTGTTGTTGTTGTTGTTGTTGTTGTTGTTGTTGTTGTTGTTGTTGTTGTTGTTGTTGTTGTTGTTGTTGTTGTCGTTGTCGTTGTCGTTGTCGTTGTCGTTGTCGTTGTTGTCGTTGTCGTTGTCGTTGTCGTTGTCGTTGTCGTCGTCGTTGTTGTTGTTGTTGTTGTTGTTGTTGTTGCCGTGTGCGTGGTAGGCTTGAGGGGCGCCAGGGCGAGGAACGAGAAGACCTTGTGTCGGAGCTTGCCAAGGTCGAGGCTGCCATGGTGTAGGGGGAGGTGATTGCCATGGGATGGGTGGAGTGGTCGGTTGCTGCAAGAGATGAGCTAGAGTGGCAGCGCCTGTCCAGGGATTGAACTGCCACGGAGAGTTGCTGTCACGACCACGTCCACGGCCTCGGCCGCCACCTCGGCCGCGGATTCCATAGACTCCACCGCGATTGTTGCAGAATTTTTTGTAGTACTGCCCATGGCCGCGGCCGCCCTCGGAGCCAGGAGGGGAGCACGCTCTCCGCCAGCCGCTAGATTGACGCTCTTGCCGCTGGACCAGAGGGCAGTGGAGGCAGCGTTCTTGGCGTCGAGTTTATTCTGATTTTCCTCCAGGATTAGGGCCGAGCGCGTTTGCAAAAACGTTGGAAACGGAACTTGAAACGGTAGGAACGAAGGAAGATTGGTGAAGCCATCGTTGAGGCCATGCAGGAGCATGAGCACGAGGGTTTCATTGTTGATAGGTTGGACGGCGTCCACCAGAGCGTCGACAAGAGCTTTGAGCTTGGCGCAGTAGTCGCTGATGGAATATAACATCCCAAAAATATTAAACATGGATCATTCAAATGCTAATCATCAAAATTAGGGCTAACAAAAACTTTTCCATCTAAAGTTATGAAAGCATTCATATGTATGTGTATTGAAATTAGGAGTTCTTTTCAATTGCCATGGTTTTGTGGTTCATTGATTGTAAAATGATTATTAAGTGAAATAAACATCATCTAAATCATACCCAAACTTTTCCCAAGGACAAACAACTCAAAATGAATAAATAAAGTGAATGGTCACTTTTGCCAAATTAACTCTCATGCCTACTTTGTCTATTCCTAGCACTCAAAACTTAACAGAAACAATTGTGGATCTTTGCACCCTTTGTTAGTACACATAATGAGGTACCAAGGCCCACTTTGTGATCTTCCAAAAACATTCAAATGCTAAGTTTAAATGACAGTTTAAAATTGAATCTATCTCATATGGGAAGATCCCACTATTTCAAAAACCACTCAAACAAACTCAATTTTTAAAACCCAAGCAACCACAGATTCTCTAGCTTATGCCTAGCACACCCACCAAAAATATTTTCAAAGTTCAAAATTCAAGTTCTTGCGGCCATTTCATCAAACACCTTGCAGATTCAAATCAAACAAACAACAAACACTATTTTGAGCAGTGATTTGGCCAACCTTGTCCCCTCTCTAGCTCACAACAAACATTTAGTAGATCATCTAGCTTAGTTAGTAACCTCGAGCACCACTGTGAGCTTGCCATTGCCATCAATGGTGAGCAGGCCGAGCCTCACCATGCCACCCCAGTGTGGACATCAAGCTAGAGGAAGAACTAGATGCGCCCACCTTGTCTAGCATGCTGCCCATGCCTCACCGCCCCCTCTTGACCAGCCCTAGATCGAAGACAGAGACAAGAACCGCCAGGAACACCGTGCTCGCGCCGCTGTCGACCATGCCTACGCGCACCACCGTGCACGCGCCGTTCCCACTCAACCCGACCACCTCGAGCCCTTGCCGCCCGCCAGAATGAACCCCACCGTCCCAGGAGACCACTAGACATGCCTGTTTCCTCGCCCGTACCCCGTAGCCACCGCACGCCGCGGAGTTCGCCGTTGGTACCGCGCAGAGCACCGCACTTTCCCGACCAATTGCCACTGCCCCCAAGCGCGCATTCAAGTCCTAGAGCATCGCCAAGAGACCGCGCATTGATCGCCATCCTCAGCCATGCCTCTAGCAGCACGTAGCCATGTCGCCACCGTCGCCTGCCCATGCCTCTCGGTCTCGCCGTCGAGCCTATAAAAGGAAGCCACCCCCAGCCGTTTGAAGCAGACCATTATACTCCCCTCACCTCACTGATCGTCCCACACCTCTAGCTGGAGCACGATGAGAAGCAGCTCGCCGGAATTGCACCAGAGCAGGCTGCCTCTGGAGGAGAAGGGCGCCGCTGATTGCGACCACCCCCAGAGCTGCCTTGACCGTCCCTGAGCTCGCCGTCGACCACTCATTCGTTTGCCCGCCTCTCCTTCATCGCTGGAGTCCTGGTATGCCCCCTATGCACCCCCACTGAGCCGCTAGGGTTCGAGCTCGCCGGTGACAGGTCCGTCGTCGACGATGATCCCCAGCCGTCGATCCACACTCTAATCCAACGACCCACATCGCCCCGTACCGCTTTGCGCGTTATGAGCCGCTGACTAGTAGACCCCCTGTCAGCTGAGCCCTGCGCTGCGGAGTGACACTAGGCCGACCCATTAGCGTCTCCCGCGCAACCCAGCAATTTGAATTTAGATTTTTATATTTTAATTCAAACACAGTTCTATACATAGATTCAAAATTCAACCCAGCTCGATTGAATGAACCAAATTGCATGAAACCAATTTTGTTAGTAAGGTACTGAAATGCTTAATCCAAGACCGTTGGATTCAAATCATTTGGATCTGTAGATCACCCTTAGTAAAAATAACAAGTCAGAAGATTTTCTGCATTCAAACATTTTTAAAAATTCAACCATAAAAGCTTTTGAGTTGATTCCAACTCTCAAAAATCACATTTGATCATACCTTTCTGAATATATAAAAAAATATGGGTCTACTTATAGAAAGATTGTTCAAGTAATAAAAGAATGCCACTTAGGCATTTCTAGTCACCTTATTTATTTAAAATAAAAGGTTAAACCTTATTAAATTGTGACACCACTTTAAATCACATTCCCATGTACTGAAATATGTGGTGATGACATGTGTCAACATGATCCCATGTTTGAGTTGGAGAATATTAAATCTTAAGTAGTTTTTCAATGAGTAGAAATTACTTTTCTTAAATTAAAATAAATAAGACAAAAGCTTTAATCTTGTAATGTTAGTGATGATGCTAGATCATCTATAGTACACCTTTGTGTGATGATTGAAAATAGTTAAGTATTGTTTGGTGATTGTGTACCTCGTATTTATAGACGCTAGTACCGATCAAGGATACGAGGAGGAAGGAGGATACTACGAGGAAGAAGCCGAGGAGAACTTCAACCACTGCTCTGCTCAAGGCAAGCTTATACTGGTACTTATGCAAGCCAATACTTGAAACCTTGCAAGCTAACACTTGCAAGATACCCTACTTTAGCAAGCTTATACTTGCAATTATGCAAGCTACTACCTGCTTGTTACCATGCCAACTATATGCCTTAAGCATATGTGATCATACCCACTTGATAACCCAATCCTAGTTTTACTTACAAGCGTTATACTTTATTTCTTTATCAAAGCTTTCTCTTAGAGTTTACATAGTAAATTGTATATACTAGAAGGATATTGGAAGGTAGCATAAAGAGCATTAAATTTTGCCTAAGTTAGATAATCTTGATGTCATCTTAAGGCATGAGATTGAACTTAACTAATCCCCACTTGTTTACCACCCCTCATTAGAACTGACCCCCACTTGTAGATGCTAATGCTAAGCATAAAACTTGATCAACTTTAGATGGGAATACTTGGTGGAAATGGTTATGAAAACCTTAGAATGATGAGTCATTCTACTGAAATGTTTTGACATGTGTTCTCGAACACCAGATGATTTTGATGATGAAAATGTTGAGGCATGAGCCTTAGCCCTTGATAAAACTAATGGTTGTCTGGATGCGATACCATTCCAATTTAACCGTACAACCACAATACCCGAAAATTGGGTAGGGCTTGACTGCAAATTTATATACCTTAGTATGAGTTCCTCACGGCCAAGGTCTAAGGTGAGGCTACCTTGTGAAGATTGTCCACCTGTGCAGTACCCAAGATGACAGTTGGTCATGGTTGGGAGGCCAAACTCACAGGATAGGTGCTTATACTAGGGCGTTTAATTGAAAGGTTAGGATTGATTATCCGCATACTGAGTATGGCGAATTCAGGATTTGTTCCGGACGGATGTATCGAATGTTGTGGTGAAAGTGTACAATCTCTGCAGAGTGTCAAACTATTCGAATAGCCGCGTCCGCGGTTATGGACAGTTGGAGTGGCCATACTGTTCCCCCGTCAGATGTTTTCAAAATGACTTATGAAATGAATTGAGACTTTGACTTGACCACAACAGAGTTGTGATATGAAATTCAAGTTCCCACTTAGGGGTTATAAAACTTTCAACTAGAAAACTTAGTAGAGGTAAATCTGGCTTTTTGCAAAAGAAACCTAGAGCTTAGTGTCCTACTACAAAAACCCCTTAACTTGTTAGTATTAGTTTGCGAGTACTTAA
Source organism: Avena insularis (assembly GCA_023614405.1). NCBI lineage: Eukaryota > Viridiplantae > Streptophyta > Magnoliopsida > Poales > Poaceae > Avena > Avena insularis. The sequence continues at coordinate 303,528,217 of CM042693.1, read as the reverse complement.
AGAGTACTCATGGCTTTGTCTGTGGCGCCCCACAAAAACCACTACTATAAAATCGTGTTGTTTTTGTGCATTGCATCATCATGACCGCATGATCATGTCATCATGCCACCTTGCATTTGAGCATCGTCTTGTCTTCTTGCATTTGTTTGCATAAAACTATTTTTAAAAGTCTGTTTTGTTTTCTAAATGCCCTGTTATTATTTCAACCTAGAACCTGGGTCTCCGGAGTATTTTGTTTTGTCTACCCACGGTTTGCAAAAGCCCCGTTTTAAATAAATAAAAATTTTAAATTGTTTTTAGGAGGCAGCCCGCCAAGCCCAAAAGCCCAGCTGGCCGCCTCCAGATAAAATCCCAGCTACCCAAATCTTTTCCTACCTAATCCTAATCTACCCATCCCCAGCCACATCACCCCGGCCAATCACCACCCACCACCTCACCACTTCCTCCACCCCAGCCACTCCTAACCTGCCACCTCAGCCCCTGGCCCCACTTCTCCCGCCCAACCAGCTGGTCGCCCTCCACCCAATCCCTAGCACCAACTACCGCCTGGCCCCACCACCTGCTGACCCCACCCCGCGCGGTGGACACGCACCACCACAGACGCACCCCGCGTCTCCCTCTCGCTCCCTTTCCAACCCCGCGTCGCCCGTCCCCGCCACCTGGTTCTCCTCCGGCCGCCGCCCCCGTGCCCGTCCTCTACCTCCCGCCGTCCACGCCTCCAGCCTCGCCACCGCCACCGCTGCTCGATCTCCTGCTGACGCCTCTGCCCCAACTCCGGCGGCGCTTCCTCCTCTCTGTGGGAGCCCTCCTCCGCTCGGGCTCTCCTTCGTCGCCGCCGGCCGCACGCTCCTCCCCCCCTCCCGCGTGACTCCGCCCTCTTGCCCGACCTTGCCTGGCCGCCTTCTCCGTGCAGGCCGCCTCGGAGCCTCTGTCGCCCGAGCTTCTCGCTCCCTCCTCCGCCCGCGCCTCTCCCGGCCTTCCTCCTCCCTCTCCTGTGACCACTGGCTTGAGCTCCTGCCGCCCCCGAGCTCCATCTCGCCTGGCGTCGCCTGTCTCCTTCCTTCGCCATCGACCGCCTCCTCCTCTGCCACCCATCCCCCGCCTAGTTTCGCTGGTTCCATGGGCGCTGTCCTCCGCAGCAAGGCTGCTGTCGGCCGCCGTCCTCGCCATGTCTGCGGGGTCGCCAACCGGCCCGAGCGCCGCTGCGGGCCTGCTGCTACCTCGACCTACCCGGCAGTGTCTGTTTGTTCTTGATATGCTTGTGTCAATAGTGTGGTGCTATTGTAATACCCGATGTGGTGGATGTACTAATGTAGTACTATCTGAGGGACTCCAGCAAACAAAAAAGGGCATCTAGATCTCCATGGATTCAACGACATGTACATCGATGAGAGGAAACACAAGACCTAATGTTGCCGAAATCCCCAAGGTCTCCACGGATCTCGAAGGCTGATCCTACCGGACCCCGAAGACCGAACTCGACACGCCAAGTTCTTTCTCTCGGATCCGAGGACACCGAGACCCCGGTGCGACAAGTACTCCTTCCCGGACGCCAAGTTCACCGAGAACCCGGATGCCAAGGTCACCGACACGGAACGACAAGACCTCCTTTCCGCATCGATGCCGACGACGTCACACGCCAAGTTCTTCTTCCCGAACGCCAAGACCGACCCGATACGAGGACCCGACAAGATCTTCGTGACGACAAGATCGGCACCGACCAGGGCGGATCCGATGTGCCCCCGACGCCAACCAAGTTCTTCTTCTCGGATGTGACAAGATCTACCTCCGTTATCCGAGACCGATCCCGCCGAGACCGAACCCCAGATCCGGACCCTGAGAACCGACCCTGAACCCCTCGGAGCCCAAGTTCGCCGAACCCTAATGTGATTCCCTATCCAAGACCCCATTATTTTTATAATATGACATTATCAACTGGTGCATATTAAATTGTTCATGCATGCATACTTGTCTGTGGTTTGGGGGCATTATGCCAATTCATCTCATAATTAAATATGGAGTCTATATGCGGGATATCTTTGTCTTATTCCGGACTCCATTTAAATTGGCATAGCGAACCGAAGCCCTGTTTTGTCTTGCTAATCCAACATTTAATTTGCGGGGTAGATAAATAACTTGAACCGTTTAATTAAATGTCGGGACCCCGGTTCCGCTTAATATTGCCTAGTTGCATCACATCTGTGCCATGCCATGCATCATATCATAAGCATGCCGGATCTTCCGCCGTCATATTAAATAGTGCATCCGATGTTTCTTCTAGTGTTTTGCTTCTTCGCGGATAAGCTCGATGAGTTGATGTGAGCTTCGCCCCGATCTTGGATGAACCTTCGCATTGTTTTCAGGTAGCACCTCCCTTTCTACCTATCTTACTTTTATAGTATTTATTCCCCGTTGATCTATTGCTATCGTGTTTGCGATGCTCTAGTTTTCGTATTCGTGATATCCCTTGCAGCCTTATATTGCCTTGGACACATCCTATTACTGTTGATTGGTAGATAGTTGGACTTATGCGTCGTAGTCGCTTGCTCAAGTGTTGCTATGTCGTCAAGTACCACAGTTGTTGGAGTATTGCCGCAGGTTTAATGGTGGAGATGATCATGTCTTTAATTAAAGTTTAATAACTAAAATTGGAAGTAGGTAAATAATGCAGAGGCACCGGTGGGTAATAGACAATATTTGGTTTTTAACCGCTCACTGGTGTCCCGTAAGACCCCGAGTTCTTGACACCTGTTCCGAGATCGAGCGCGCTAACCACAGGTGGGGTGTGGGCACCCCATCGATTTAGTACCTGATTCTGGGCATCGTCTTGGGGGCCACAAAGTAGTTTGGGGCTTTATTACTATCCTCATTTATGCCATGCTTTATCGCTTTATTTAAGATTATGCGGAGCACCTGTACTGTTAGGACAGTGACACGTATTCGCTGTATAGACAAGCCCACTCACACTTTCGTTCCCGATCGTTTATGGCCGACACAAACTCGAGTCCGTCTCGAGACCGGACTTCACTTCTGGTAGCTTAGTGGGGTGGCCCCCTGTGCTTGCTTTGGGTCTGGGAAACATCGTGTCCGAAACCCCGTCGACATACCGTTGGGTGTATGTTTTGTGATCTTGTACCTACCTGATCTGACAACAAGGGTGTAGGTGCGTGTGGAAACTTTGGTGCACCCCTGCAGGGTTAAATCTTTTCGAGAAGCCGTGTCCGCGGTTATGGACGACTTGGAGCACAGTTCTCGATCATATACAACTATAACTAAAGTTTACTGTTATAATTTGACTTGTATCCGACATGACTAGTAATCAGCTTCACTACAACGGAATGGCTAAATAAAAGTACCAACAACTGCTGGGTTTGGGATATCTCATGCTAATTGTATCTGACTAGTAAGTGTTGCAACTACAATGGAATGGTTAACTAAAAGTTCCCACTTCTTATTATATCAGGATGACTCATGCTATCTATATTGGACTAGTAATTGCCGCAACTATAACGGAATGAATAAAACTGCCAACTGTGTGAGTTCCTCGGTTGACTTCCTCGTTTGGTCTCGAGGGGGAAACACCAGGATGGGTATGTTTGGTGGTAGTATCAGGTTGGTTCCGAATAGGTCTTTCTTACCCCTCTCTGATAGCCGCTATTTTTATCGAGTCTCTATAGGTTGTTTAGTGCATGCCGCGCTGCCGCTTCAGTCCACCATACCTATGTAGGCGAGGACTGCCGAATTCTAGTCTCGCCGTGTACTGGCCTCAGTACTGACCGCTCTCTCTTTTTCCTTTGCCCTTTGTCGGCACCCCTTTTGTTTAAGCAGGTTTTGAGATCGACGTCGTTAGCAGGGTTACCCTTCCGGCTTGGCCTGGGCAGGGTTATGGACGCCATTGGTTATTCTTCAGGGCTCTTAGCTCAATTTGCATCTTGTCCGTACTCGGACGCTGTATCGTTTTCAAGGTGATTCGGATCTTTGTATGTTATATCTGTATTCTTGACTCTTTGAGTCGTTGTTGTATATATATATTCTGTGGGTTCCATCGTGGACTATTGTGTAATGATATTACTTCGTTTTCCACCCACACGAAAGTGCCTGGTGGGCACCTTTGAATCGTTTCTATGCGGGTTTGGCGGGAATCGCTGAAACTTGCATGGGGTCGATTCCGAGGGTGTTACAGAGTGGTATCAGAGCCCAGCAGTTGCGATACCCCACAAGTCCAGCCTGTAGGATGACCTAGCTAACGGCCGCAGTAGAGTGTCAAAACTATTTTGCAAAAATCGGTTGGATAGATCTGATTAGGTCTGATTTTACTCCTTACCCCTATGCTATTCTCCTCTTACCTCTGCGTGTTTTGGATCTGCTCTCTTACCTTTTTTCAAGTCCAGGATTTCTCGTGGTCGGGTTTCGTCGTACCTTTAGGGTTTCGCTTCCTCCTTTGGCAATGGTGTTCCCACCTCCGGACTTCATGCTATCTGAGTGATCCTTTATCTGTGGTACCATTCTTTGTTCCTTGTTTGTGCCTTCCGGTGTTTTCCGACGCGACGGCATCCTCTACGCCAGATCCGATGCAGAGCCGCATCACCCCTCTGTTCTGAACCTTGATTGTCGAGATCTTCAGTCTGATTCCGAGAATGGTTGCACGCTTTTCTACTGATTGTGCAGAGTAATAGTTTGGGTGCGTGATGGACTGGCCCCCATGCCGACTAGTCACTCTATTCGCTTGTGTACATTGAAGTGGATGAGAATGCATCGGTTCTCTCTTTCTATCGAAGTTAGAGGTGGCTTTATTTGTGGATACCTTTACCTTCGCCCTTTGTTCCCGGAGTGTTCTCTTGACGATCACGGACAACGACCTCTTGTTAGTGGTGTCGCGAGGATCTACACGATGCGAGAAGATTCAGATCGCCGCCCTTCTTCCCGGTACCATGAGGCGGATCTCGAGGACGAGATCCATTGTTAGTGGTGTCGAATTGTGGCGCCCCGCAAAAACCACTACTAGAAAATCGCGTTGTTTTTGTGCATTGCATCATCATGACCGCATGCTCATGTCATCATGCCACCTTGCATTTGAGCATCGTCTTGTCTTCTTGCATTTGTTTGCATAAAACTATTTTTAAAAGTCTGTTTTGTTTTCTAAATGCCCTGTTATTATTTCAACCCAGAACCTGGGTCTCCGGAGTATTTTGTTTTGTCTACCCACGGTTTGCAAAAGCCCCGTTTTAAATAAATAAAAATTTTAAATTGTTTTTAGGAGGCAGCCCGCCAAGCCCAAAAGCCCAGCTGGCCGCCTCCAGATAAAATCCCAGCTACCCAAATCTTTTCCTACCTAATCCTAATCTACCCATCCCCAGCCACATCACCCCGGCCAATCACCACCCGCCACCTCACCACTTCCTCCACCCCAGCCACTCCTAACCTGCCACCTCAGCCCCTGGCCCCACTTCTCCCGCCCAACCACCTGGTCGCCCTCCACCCAATCCCTAGCACCAACTACCGCCTGGCCCCACCACCTGCTGACCCCACCCCGCGCGGTGGACACGCACCACCACAGACGCACCCCGCGTCTCCCTCTCGCTCCCTTTCCAACCCCGCGTCGCCCGTCCCCGCCACCTGGTTCTCCTCCGGCCGCCGCCCCCGTGCCGCGACCGCCACCCCGGCCCGTCCTCTACCTCCCGCCGTCCACGCCTCCAGCGCCTCGCCTCCGCTCGCCGGCCACCGCTGCTCCCGATCTCCCCGCCGACGCGCCTCTGCCCCAACTCCGGCGGCGCTTCCTCCTCTCCGTGGGAGCCCTCCTCCGCTCGGGCTCTCCTTCGTCGCCGTCGGCCGCACGCTCCTCCCCCCCGCGTGACTCCGCCCTCTTGCCCGACCTTGCCTGGCCGCCTTCTCCGTGCAGGCCGCCTCGGAGCCTCTGTCGCCCGAGCTTCTCCGCTCCCCCCCGTCGCTGGCCCGCGCCTCTCCCGGCCTTCCTCCTCCCTCTCCCTGCGCGCGACCGCGGCGTGGAGCTCCTGCCGCGGCCCCCGAGCTCCATCCTCGCCTGCCGCCGCCTGTCTCCTTCCTCTCGCCATCGACCGCCTCCTGCCACCCATCCCCGCCTAGCTCTGCGTCCCATGTGGCGCTGTCCTCCGCAGCAAGGCTGCCGGGTCGCCGCCTCGCCATGTCTGGGGTCGCCAACTGCCCGAGGCGCCAAGGGCCTGCTGCTACCTCGACCTACCCGGCAGTGTCTGTTTGTTCTTGATATGCTTGTGTCAATAGTGTGGTGCTATTGTAATACCCGATGTGGTGGATGTACTAATGTAGTACTATCCGAGGGACTCCAGCAAACAAAAAAGGGCATCTAGATCTCCATGGATTCAACGACATGTACATCGATGAGAGGAAACACAAGACCTAATGTTGCCGAAATCCCCAAGGTCTCCACGGATCTCGAAGGCTGATCCTACCGGACCCCGAAGACCGAACCCGACACGCCAAGTTCTTCCTCTCGGATCCGAGGACACCGAGACCCCGGTGCGACAAGTACTCCTTCCCGGACGCCAAGTTCGCCGAGAACCCGGATGCCAAGGTCACCGACACGGAACGACAAGACCTCCTTCCCGCACCGATGCCGACGACGTCGCACGCCAAGTTCTTCTTCCCGAACGCCAAGACCGACCCGATACGAGGACCCGACAAGATCTTCGTGACGACAAGATCGGCACCGACCAGGGCGGATCCGATGTGCCCCCGACGCCAACCAAGTTCTTCTTCTCGGATGCGACAAGATCTACTTCCGTTATCCGAGACCGATCCCGTCGAGACCGAACCCCAGATCCGGACCCTGAGAACCGACCCTGAACCCCTCGGAGCCCAAGTTCGCCGAACCCTAATGTGATTCCCTATCCGAGACCCCATTATTTTTATAATATGACATTATCAACTGGTGCATATTAAATTGTTCATGCATGCATACTTGTCTGTGGTTTGGGGGCATTATGCCAATTCATCTCATAATTAAATATGGAGTCTATATGCGGGATATCTTTGTCTTATTCCGGACTCCATTTAAATTGGCATAGCGAACCGAAGCCTGTTTTGTCTTGCTAATCCAACATTTAATTTGCGGGGTAGATAAATAACTTGAACCGTTTAATTAAATGTCGGGACCCCGGTTCCGCTTAATATTGCCTAGTTGCATCACATCTGTGCCATGCCATGCATCATATCATAAGCATGCCGGATCTTCCGCCGTCGTATTAAATAGTGCATCCGATGTTTCTTCTAGTGTTTTGCTTCTTCGCGGATAAGATCGATGAGTTGATGTGAGCTTCGCCCCGATCTTCGGATGAACCTTCGGCATTGTTTTCAGGCGAGCACCTCCCCCTTTCTACCTATCTTACTTTTATAGTATTTATTCCCCCTGTTGAACTATTGCTATCTGTGTTGCGATGCTCTAGTTTTCATACCCGTGATATCCCTTGCAGCCTTATATTGCCTTGGACACATCCTATTACCTGTTGATTGGTAGATAGTTGGACTTGCGCGTCGTAGTCGCTTGCTCAAGTGCTATGTGCGTCGTCAAGTACCACAGTTGTTGGAGTATTGCCGCATGTTTAATGTTGGAGATGATCATGGCTTTAAATACTGTTTAATAACTAAAATTGAAGTAGGTAAATAATGCAGAGGCACCGGTGGGTAATAGACAATATTTGGTTTTTAACCGCTCACTGGTGTCCCGTAGGACCCCGAGTTCTTGACACCTGTTCCGAGATCGAGCGCGCTAACCACAGGTGGGGTGTGTGGGCACCCCCATCGATTTAGTACCTGATTCCAAGTACTGTACTGGGGGCCACAAAGTAGTTTGGGGCTTTATTACTATCCTATACTTATGTCATGCTTTACTGCTTTATTTAAGATTGTGCGTGGAGCACCTGTACTGTTTAGGACTGTGACACGTTTTCAGATCGACAAGCCAGTCACACTTTCGGGTTCCCGATCGTTTACAGTCGGCCGACAAACTCGAGTCCGTCTCGGGACCGGCCGACTTCGTTATGGGTAGCTTAGTGGGGTGGCCCCCATGTGCTTGCTTTGGGTCTGGGAAACGTCGTGTCCGAAACCCCGTCGACATACCGTTGGGTGTATGTTTTGTGATCTTGTACCTACCTGATCTGACAACAAGGGTGTAGGTGCGTGTGGAAACTTTGGTGCACCCCTGCAGGGTTAAATCTTTTCGAGAAGCCGTGTCCGCGGTTATGTACCACTTGGAGCACAGTTCTCGATCATAGGCAACTATAACTAAAGTTTACTGTTATAATTTGACTTGTATCCGACATGACTAGTAATCAGCTTCACTACAACGGAATGGCTAAATAAAAGTACCAACAACTGCTGGGTTTGGGATATCTCATGCTAATTGTATCTGACTAGTAAGTGTTGCAACTATAATGGAATGGTTAACTAAAAGTGCCCACTGCTTATTATATCAGGATGACTCATGCTATCTATATTGGACTAGTAATTGCCGCAACTATAACGGAATGAATAAAACTGCCAACTGTGTGAGTTCCTCGGTTGACTTCCTCGTTTGGTCTCGAGGGGGAAACACCAGGATGGGTATGTTTGGTGGTAGTATCAGGTTGGTTCCGAATAGGTCTTTCTTACCCCTCTCTGATAGCCGCTATTTGTATCGAGTCTCTATAGGTTGTTTAGTGCATTCAGCTGCCGCTTCATCCACCATACCTATGTAGGCGAGGACCGAATTTAGTCTCACCGCTTGGCCTCGATCTTGACCGCTCTCTCTTTTTCCTTTGCCCTTTGTCGGCACCCCTTTTGTTTAAGAAGGTTTTGAGATCGACGTCGTTAGAAGGGTTACCCTTCCGGCTTGGCCTGGGCAGGGTTATGGACGCCATTGGTTATTCTTCAGGGCTCTTAGCTCAATTTGCATCTTGTCCGTACTCGGACGCTGTATCGTTTTCAAGGTGATTCAGATCTTTGTATGTTATATCTGTATTCTTGACTCTTTGAGTCGCTGTTGTATATATATATTCTGTGGGTTCCATCGTGGACTATTGTGTAATGATATTACTTCGTTTTCCACCCGCACGAAAGTGCCTGGTGGGCACCTTTGAATCGTTTCTACGCGGGTTTGGCGGGAATCGCTGAAACTTGCATGGGGTCGATTCCGAGGGTGTTACATTGTCCCTGGCTATTCCCGTGGCCAGACTATGAAGAGGAGTACCAGGATGATGGACCGCAGGAAGGTTACGACAACTAGGATCATCTCCCATCGTCAGCATTGCCTGTGACCCCGAAGATGGAGTTTCGCCTACACTATCATTACTATTACGTTATTCCGCTGCTTGAGTTGTATTAAGAATTGGATCATGAGATCCTTATTTGTGTAAGACCTTATGTATGGTTTATAATGGATGATGTACTGTGGTATCCAAATCAGTTATGTCTCGCAAAAATGGTAATCCTGGGATTGCGATGTATGACATAACATGCATCTGGGATTAAAAATCCGGGTGTTGACAAGTTGGTATCAGAGCCATCCTGACCATAGGAGACCCTAGTTAGACTGGACGTTTGAATCAAAAACTTAGTTTCAAAACCAAAGGAAGAAAGTATTAATAAAAAACTTATTCTCATTCTTATTACTTGGATTCTTTCATGAAAATTCATGTTCCTCAAGAACTCTTACAAATTGCATAAAATTTTACACATTGATCACTCTACTAACTTACTCATCCTATATTCTTATAGATGGACATGAAGTACATCAAGTTTTACCAGTTGGGGAATGGAGGAGAACTCATCTTTGAGCGTGACTTGGACCAGCTTTCGGAACTTCTGGAGCGTCCGCACCCCGAGTTCTTCGGAGCTCAGCTCAATGATCAAGGAGGAGAAAATCTTCAGTGTCTAGTTGTTGCAAGTCTTAGAGGAAAGATTGAACCTCCCACTGTAGAGGAAAATTAGTTCATCTTAAGAGAGAACAACTGGCTCGATGGACTTGCTAGGGCCATGCAGGAAGCTCTTGCCCGTCTATGTGGGCAGAGTATCAATCAAATCAAGGTTACCCACTTTGAGTTCTATCCAAGGCGTGATGCTATGGGACAGCCACTGGAAGCCCCACCTCACCCCGAGCTGAAGACTCAGTTGGACCACCTTAGCTTCATGATGTATGATCGTTAGCAGGAAATGGACAATGCCCGTGACTACTCCAACCACAAGTCTGCCATCGCCCAGAAGAAGGATCAGACCCTCGCCATGCTAGTGAAGGATCACAAGTCTCGTCGCCGCCAGCTCGACAAGAAGGAGCGCATCATTGCCCGTCTTCGCCACCGTATCACGGATTTGGAGGAGACCATCTACGAGAGAGACATGCAGTTGGAGGAAAGGGAGAATGCCGGAGAAGACCTTCGTGGAGATCCCTACTCCTATCTCAGCGATGATGATGACTTTCTGGAGGATCAGGCCATGGACTTCTTCACAGATGAGGAGGATTTCGCCTTCATCGATGACGATGATGATGAGGATGATGATTACACCGACTCCGAGGAGTATTAGCACTTGAGCACTAGCGTTAGTGAGCTTTATTCGGTCCCACTGTATCGTAGTTTCCAGAATGGTTCTTAAAACCATCTGGTTCCCTTTGTTGTGGTGTGTGTTGTATCGTGTGCTATGAATGAATGAAAAGCAAGTTGCTAGAAAATTTTAGTCAAACCTTAAAAACTTTTCAAAGTCCTGGAACCTTAGAAATTTCCCTCTTTTCTCATGATCTATCTCAATCTTCAGATGTGTCGCGGAGGAAGTGGTTCATCCCCAGACCCGATGTTGCAGATCCTGCAAATGTTGGTTTCTGACCGTGAAGTTGAAAGAGCAGAACATCAAGCCAACTTAGCGACCCTTCAGCACATAGCTCAAATGGCCAACAACAATCAAGGCCAAGGAAATCAGGACAACCATGGATCTAAGATCAAGAATTTCTAGAACACCAATCCACCTGTTTTCACTAAGTCAGAGGAACCCCTAGATGCAGATGATTGGCTGCAAACCATGGAGAACAATCTGGAAGTCGCAGGAGTAGAAGCTAACGAGAAAGTTCTATTCGCCACCCACTATCTAGCCGGAGATGCAAGAGCATAGTGGAACAGCGTTCGTGCAATGACCGAAGGACAGATGATGACCTGGGAAGAATTCAAAGTCAAGTTCAACAGAACCCATGTGCCACCGGGTTTGATCAAGAGGATGAGAGATGAATTCAGAGAACTGAAGAAAGGAAGGATGACCGTAGTGGAATACCGTGACAAATTCTTGTCATTAGCTAGGTATGCCCCGGATGAGATCGACACTGAAGCCAAGAAGAAAGAAAGATTCTTGAATGGTTTGCATGATGAGATGCAGACGGTGTTGGTCAATATCCCCTTTGCTGATATTGAAGCCCTAGTTGACTCTGCCATTCAGATGGAAGGAAAGATCAACCAAGCCAATGAGAAGCGCAAGCGCCGCATGATGCATCAACCAGGAACCCACCAGACCCCAAAGTATCGCCCCAACCCATCTCCAGGATTTGCCCCGAGAACCAACAGACCCCCGATGAACCGTCCGACCTATCCCAACCGTGGAAACCCAAGGCACAGAGGAAACCACAACAACCCCGGCAACTCTAGCAATTTCAACCGTGCACCACCCAAGTTCAACAACAATAACGTCGCCACCAACACCAACACTGCCCCAAGGACTGGAAGCAATGCTGTGCCTGTTGCAGCAAAGGACAAGTCGCAAGTGATTTTTTATGACTGTGGAACCAAGGGTCACTACTCCAATGAGTGCCCCAATGCAAATGCTGCAGCCCCCAATGCAAATGCCCCAGCTCAGCAGCAGCATCGTGTTCAGCCCAGAATAAGGTTTCCCCCAGGAAATTCGCTCAACCGCAATGGCCGTCTTTTTCTCATGCATGCTGAAGAGGCCCAGGAAGCGCCAGACGTCATGCTGGGTATGTTTTCTGTTAACTCAGTACTTGCAAGAGTGTTGTTTGATTCTGGAGCATCGCACTCATTTGTCATCGAAGAATTTGCAAGCACTAGTAAGATTCAACCAACCAACCAACCCGAAGCATGTTATGATTGTTCAAATCCCCGGTTCAACTACCAAAGCTAGGAAAATTTGCAAAGCCGTCCCTATCCGAATCCATGGCATAGATTTTTATGCTAATCTGATAGTACTCGGAACTAAAGGTTTGGAAGTAGTACTAGGAATGGATTGGATGTCCAAACATAAAGGATTAATTGACTGTGCCAAGAAAGCCATAACCATGACCAGTACAGCCGGAGTAGCAGTCGAGCATGTATCTGAAACCTTACCTCGTCAATTCAAGTGCAACAAGAGTATAACCCAACCTACCATTGACCAAGTCCGGATAGTCTGTGAATACCCTGATTTATTTCCAGATGTTTTGCCCGGCATGCCCCCAGATCGGGATATCGAGTTTATCATTGAACTAATCCCTGGAACAGGACCTATAGCCCAGAGACCATATAGTATGAACCTGTCTGAAGTAGCAGAACTGAAGAAGCAACTGGATGCCATGCTGGAAATTGGATTGATTCAACCAAGTGCGTCACCATGGAGATCACCTGTTTTGTTCGTGGACAAGAAAGATGGAGGTAACCTTTTGTGTATGGATTATCGGAAGTTGAATGATGTCACTATCGAGAACAAGTACCCGTTGTCGAAGATAGAAGATCTGTTTGACCAGTTGACTGGTGCCAAGGTGTTTTCTAAGATTGATATTAGAACTGGCTATCATCAAATCAAGATTCACGCAGAGGATATTCCAAAGACTGCCTTTGCTACCAGATATAGATTATACGAGTATACTGTCATGTCTTTTGGATTAACCAATGCCCCCGCTTATTTCATGAATCTCATGAATAAGATTTTTATGGACTTCCTGGATAAGTTTGTCGTTGTTTTCATTGATGACATTCTGATTTATTCCAAATCAGAAGAAGAACATGAGCTACACCTAAGGACCATTGTTGGAACCCTTAGAGAGCATCAGTTGTATGCCAAGTTTAGCAAATGTGAATTCTGGTTACATGAGGTAGGATTCCTCGGACATATCGTATCAGCCGGAGGAATTGCTATTGACCCTGCAAAGGTGAAAGATGTCGAAGATTGGCAAGCCCCAACCACCCAAACCCAAGTTCGTGCATTTCTCGGATTGGCGGGATACTACCGCAAGTTCGTAGAAGGATTCTCGAGTATCGCCAGACCCATGACCCAATTGCTGAAAAAGGACAAGAAGTTTGAATGGACAGACAAATGTGAAGCAAGTCTTCAAGAACTCAAGAGAAGACTGATTTCAGCCCCAATCTTAATCATGACGAATATCACGAAGCCCTTCGATGTGTATTGTGACGCATCCAAGATCGGCCTCGAATGTGTGCTAATGCAAGAAGGAAAAGTTATATCTTATCTATCTCGACAACTGAAACATCATGAACAGAATTACCCAACCCATGACCTCGAGCTCGCAACCGTAGTTCTAGCCCTGAAGACATGGAGGTATTATCTCATGGGAAACCGCTGTGAGATTTATTCAGATCACAAGAGCCTGAAGTATATATTCACTCAGAAGGAGCTGAATATGAGGCACAGAAGATGGATTGAGATAATCAAGGATTACGACCTGGACATTCACTATCACCCCGATAAAGCCAATGTGGTAGCAGATGCCCTTAGCAGATTGCCGTGCCGCTTGAACTCCATGATTTTGAAGGAGCAACCAAGTTTGCACAAGGAGATGGAAGATTTCCGAATGGAATTAGTGAGTGAAGGATTTTTGGCTAGCATAGAGCTTCAACCCACTTTGATCAGCCAAATCAAGGAGGCGCAGAAAGGAAATGCTAGCATCAACGGTATCAAGCGTCGTATCGGTACAGGCAAAGTACCCGGATTTACCGAAGACGAAGAAGGAGTTCTGTGGTACAAAGGACGTCTTTGTGTACCAGAAGATTTAGAGTTGAAAGAAGTTATTCTGAAGGAAGCTCATGATACTCTTTATTCTATCCACCCTGGAGGAACGGAGATGTATCAGGATTTGAAGGAACAATTTTGGTGGCATAAGATGAAGAGAGAAATCGGAAGCTATATCGCCAAGTGTGATATATGTTAGAGAGTCAAGGCGGGACATCAAAGACCCGCAGGATTGTTGCAACCATTGCAGATTCCGGAATGGAAATGGGATTCCGTTGGAATGGACTTTATCACCGGATTGCCTACTTCTAGTAGGGGAAATGACTCTATTTGGGTCATAGTTGACAGATTGTCCAAAGTCGCCCATTTCTTACCAGTCAAGACCACATATCAGAGTTCAAAGCTAGCAGAGTTATACATCGCTAGAATCGTCAGTTTGCACGGAGTCCCCAAGAACATCGTATCGGATCGAGGAACGCAGTTTACTTCGAGATTCTGGAAGAAAGTCCAAGAAGGTTTAGGAACCCGACTGGATTTCAGCACAACTTATCACCCTCAGACCGACAGACAAACGGAGCGAGTAAATCAAATACTCGAAGATATGTTGAGAGCATGGGTGTTAGAGTATGGATCTAAATGGGAAGACTGTCTGCCTTTCGTAGAATTTTCTTACAACAATAGTTATCAAGCTAGTTTGCAAATGGCCCCATTTGAATTCATGTATGGAAGGAAGTGCCGCACCCCCTTGAATTGGTCGGAAGTAGGAGAGAGTCAGATTTTCGGACCCGACATCCTACGAGAAGCAGAAGAGAAAGTTCACAAGATTCGTGAGCACCTCAAGACCACCCAGTCAAGACAGAAGAGTTACACCGACAAGATACGTCGAGACCTCACGTTCAACATTGGAGATTTTATGTATTTTAAAGTGTCGCCATTGAAAGGAATGCAGTGTTTCTAGCTAGAAGGAAAGTTAGATCCCAGATACATCGGACCCTTCAAGATTCTGAACCATCGAGGAGAAGTATCATATCAATTGGAACTGCTAGAAGAAATGTCAGCTGTGCACAATGTGTTCCATATCTCATTACTTCGTAAATGCCTCGAAGTTCCGGAGAAGACTGAAGTGTTCAAGAATATTGATCATCAGACCATAGAGATCAACGATGACCTGACCTATCCTGAAGTACCCATCCGTATTTTGGAAGAAGCTTTCAGAACTATGAGGACCCGAAGCATCAAGTTTCTCAAGATTTAGTGGAGCAACCACACGGAAGAGGAAGCTACCTGGGAGCGAGGATATCACATCAGAACAGAGTTCCCAGATCTCTTTAAATCCTAGGTAATCTTTTTCGTCCTTTTTCAAATCTCGGGACGAGATTTTGTTTAAGGGGGGAAGGTTTGTAACATCCCAAAAATATTAAACATGGATCATTCAAATGCTAATCATCAAAATTAGGGCTAACAAAAACATTTCCATCTAAAGTTATGAAAGCATTCATATGTATGTGCATTAAGTGAAATATTAAACATGGATCATTCAAATGCTAAGCATTCAAAATTAGGGCTAACAAAATTAGGAGTTCTTTTGGATTGCCATGGTTTTGTGGTTCATTGATTGTAAAATGATTATTAAGTGAAATAAACATCATCTAAATCATGCCCAAACTTTTCCCAAGGACAAACAACACAAAATGAATAAATGAAGTGAATGGTCACTTTTTCCAAATTAACTCTCATGCCTACTTTGGCTATTCATAGCACTCAAAACTTAACAGAAACAATTGTGGATCTTTGCACCCCTTGTTAGTACACATAATGAGGTACCAAGGCCCACTTTGTGATCTTCCAAAAACATTCAAATGCTAAGTTTAAATTTCAGTTTAAAATTGAATCTATCTCATATGGGAAGATCCCACTATTTCAAAAACCACTCAAACAAACTCAATTTTTAAAACCCAAGCAACCACAGAGTCTCCAGCTTATGCCTAGCACATCGACCAAAAATCTTTTCAAAATTCAAAATTCAAGTTCTTGCGGCCATTTCATCAAACACCTTGCAGATTCAAATCAAACAAACAACAAACACTATTTTGAGAAGTGATTTGGCCAACCTTGTCCCCTCTCTAGCTCACAGCAAACATTTAGTAGATCATCTAGCTTAGTTAGTAACCTCTAGCACCACTGTGAGCTTGCCATTGCCATCAATGGTGAGCAGGCCGAGCCTCACCATGCCACCCCAGTGTGGACAACAAGCTAGAGGAAGAACTAGTTGCGCCCACCTTGTCTAGCATGCTGCCCATGCCTCACCGCCCCCTCTTGACCAGCCCTAGCTCGAAGATAGAGACAAGAACCGCCAGGAACATCGTGCCCGCGCCGCTGTCGACCATGTCGACGCGCACCACCGTGCACGCGTCGTTCCCACTCAACCTGACCACCTCGAGCCCTTGCCGCCCGCCAGAATGAACCCCACCGTCCCAGGAGACCACTAGACATGCCCGTTTCCTCGCCCGTACCCGTAGCCACCGCACGCCGCGGAGTTCGCAGTCGGTACCGCGCAGAGCACCGCATGTTCCCGACCAATTGCCACCGTCCTAAGAGCGCATTCAAGTCCTAGAGCATTGCCAGGAGACCGCGCGTCGATCGCCATCCTCAGCCATGCCTCTAGCAGCACGTAGCCATGTCGCCACCATCGCCTGCCCATCCCTCTCGGTCTCGCCGTCGAGCCTATACAAGGAAGCCACCCCCATCCATTTGAAGCACACCATTCCACTTCCCTCACCTCACTGATTGTCCCACACCTCTATCCGGAGCACGAGGAGCAGCAGCTCGCCGGAATTGCACCGGAGCAGGCCACCTCTGGAGGAGAAGGGCGCCGCTGATTGTGACCACCCCCGGAGCTGCCTCGACCGTCCCTGAGTTCGCCATCGACCACTCGTTCGTTTGCCCGCCTCGCCGTCATCGCTCGAACCCTGGTATGCCCCCTATGCACCCCCACTGAGCCGCTAGGGTTCGAGCTCGCCGGTGACAGGCCCGTCATCGACGACGATCCCCAGCCGTCGATCCCCACTCTTATCCAATGACCCACATCGTCCCGTACCGCTTCACGCGTTATGAGCCGCTGACTAGTAGACCCCCTATCAGCTGAGCCCCGTGCTGTGGAGTGACACTGGGCCGGCCCATTAGCGTCTCCCGCGCAACCCAACAATTTGAATTTAGATTTTTCCATTTTAATTCAAACATAGTTTTATACATAGATTCAAAATTCAACCCAACTCGATTGAATGAACCAAATTGCATGGAACCAATTTTGTTAGTAAGGTACTGAAATGCTTAATCCAAGCCCGTTGGATTCAAATCATTTGGATCTGTAGATCACCCTTAGTAAAAATAACAAGTCAGAAGCTTTTCTGCATTCAAACATTTTTCAAAATTCAACCATAAAAGCTTTTGAGTTGATTCCAACTCTCAAAAATCACATTTGATCAAACCTTTCTGAATATATATAAAAAACATATGGTTCTACTTACAGAAAGATTGTTCAAGTAATAAAAGAAGGCCACATAGGCATTTCTAGTCACCTTATTTATTTAAAATAAAAGGTCAAACCTTATTAAATTGTGACACCACTTTAAATCACATTCCCATGTACTGAAATATGTGGTGATGACATGTGTCAACATGATCCCATGTTTGAGTTGGAAAATATTAAATCTTAAGTAGTTTTTCAATGAGTAGAAATTACTTTTCTTAAATTAAAATAAATAAGACAAATGCTTTAATCTTGTAATGTTAGTGATGATGCTAGATCATCTATAGTGCACCTTTGTGTGATGATTGAAAATAGTTAAGTATTGTTTGGTGATTGTGTACCTCGTATTTATAGACGCTAGTACCGATCAAGGATACGAGGAGGAAGGAGGATACTACGAGGAAGAAGCTGAGGAGAACTTCAACCACTGCTCTGCTCAAGGCAAGCTTATACTGATACTTATGCAAGCCAATACTTGAAACCTTGCAAGCTAACACTTGCAAGATACCCTACTTTAGCAAGCTTATACTTGCAATTATGCAAGCTACTACCTGCTTGTTACCATGCCAACTATATGCCTTAAGCATATGTGATCATACCCACTTGATAACCCAATCCTAGTTTTACTTACAAGCTTTATACTTTATTTCTTTATCAAAGTTTTCTCTTAGAGTTTACATAGTAAATTGTAGATACTAGAAGGATATTGGAAGGTAGCATAAAGAACATTAAATTTGTCCTAAGTTAGATAATCTTGATGTCATCTTAAGGCATGAGATTGAACTTAACTAATCCCCACTTGTTTACCACCCCTCATTAGAACTGACCCCCACTTGTAGATGCTAGTGCTAAGCATAAAACTTGATCAACTTTAGATGGGAATACTTGGTGGAAATGGTTATGAAAACCTTAGAATGATGAGTCATTCTACTGAAATGTTTTGACATGTGTTCTTGAACACCAGATGATTTTGATGATGAAAATGTCGAGGCATGAGCCTTAGCCCTTGATAAAACTAATGGTTGTCTGGATGCGATACCATTCCAATTTTACCATACAACCATAATACCCTAAAATTGGGTAGGGCTTGACTGGAAATTTATAGACCTTACTATGGGTTCCCTCACGGCCAAGGTCTGAGCTGAGGCTACCTTGTGAAGATTGTCCACCTGTGCAGTACCCAAGATGACAGTTGGTCATGGTTGGGAGGCCAAACTCACAGGAGAGGTGCTTATACTAGGGCGTGTAATTGAAAGTTTAGGACTGATTATCCGCATACTGAGTATGGTGAATTCAGGATTTGTTCCTGATGGATGTATCGAGTTGTGGTGAAAGTGTACAATCTCTGCAGAGTGTCAAACTATTCGAATAGTCGCGTCCGCGGTTATGGACAGTTGGAGTGGCCATACTGTTCCCCTGTCAGATGTTTTCAAAATGACTTATGAAATGAATGGAGACTTTGACTTGAGCACAACAGAGTTTTGATATGAAATTCAAGTTCCCACTTAGGGGTTATAAAACTTTCAACTAGTTTTCTTTGCTTAAAAACTTAGTAGAGGTAAATCTGGCTTTTTGCAAAACAAACCTAGAGCTTAGTGTCCTACTACAAAAACCCCCTTAACTTGTTAGTATTAGTTTGCGAGTACTTAAAGAGTACTCATGGCTTTGTCCCTGGCTATTCCCATGGCCAGACTATGAAGAGGAGTACCAGGATGATGGACCACAGGAAGGTTACGACAACTAGGATCATATCCCATTGTCAGCATTGCCTGTGACCCCGAAGATGGAGTTTCGCCTACGCTATCATTACTATTACGTTATTCCGCTGCTTGAGTTGTATTAAGAACTGGATCATGAGATCCTTATTTGTGTAAGACCTTATGTATGGTTTGTAATGGATGATGTACTTTGGTATCCAAATCTGTTATGTCTCGCAAAAATGGTAATCCTGGGATTGCGATGTATGACATAACAGGCATCTGGGATTAAAAATCCAGGTGTTGACATGGACATATCACCTTGTGGAGTGTTCCTGAACTCCGCTTCGAGTTGGATCACCCGATGCTTCTTCTTGTCACTGAAGAGGTTCTTAATGGCGTCCCAGATGGTGCGTGCCATAGACCCGAGACGCATGACGATGCCGAGGAGGTCGGTGGAGATGGAACCATAGATCCATGATAGCACGGTGAAGTCGTCGTGTCCCCACTCCGACGTAGAGGAGGTGTCGGAGGGGAGGCACTAGCATCACCGATGACGTGGTTGGTCAGGCCATATCAACCGAGAGCAATGAGGAAGAGTTCCCGCCAGTTGGTATAGTTTGAGGCGGTGAGATCTAGGGTTATTGGGATGTGGATTTTAATGGAAGTGGCATTGGTGGATGGATTGGGTAGGGTGGTGTCAATGGTTTTGCCTTTAGCAGCGCTGGTGGCGGATGCGTTGTCGAGGGCGGATTCACGCGCATCAAGTTCGTCTGCCTGGCGTAGAGTTCGGTCGCGTGCTCGGCATTGCTGGCCTGGAGAGAGAGGTCGGTCACGTGCGTCCATAGCTTCTGCCCGATCCTTGATCTCAACTTTTTTCTTTGCAATCTCGTCGGGAGTCATGGAGGCAGAAGAGGAGGGTCGGAAAAGCTAGGGTTTAGGAGAGGAGGGGTAGGATCTGGTGGGCTAGTATGATACCATGTAAGATTTCAATGTCGGGCTGCTCAAGCGCATGCCTCGACTGTTCCATTTATTGATATATATACAAATTACAAACTTGCAACACAAGTTGATCTAGTCTAAGTCGGTTCTGTTTTTTCTATACAAGGTAACCGTAACCGAGTCATACTCTTGTCTAACAGGTATGTCGTGTGTGGGCTATATGCCCGGTAGTTGGTGTGTATCGCTAGATCTTGCGGCCTAGATCCTAGAGGTTGTAGGGTGGCTTCTTCTCTTGTTGTCCCTCTAGCGGTTGGAGTAGGCAGCGGTGAGGAGGACTGTCGGTGCCATGAATAAAGTTTTGGCAGGGGGGCCTCATTAAGATGCAGTGGTGGGGTGTGTCCCCGTTCTTCCCAGCCAGCCATGGAGGCGAGGAGGAATGACAATGTGATGCGCTGCACGGTGTCGCTCAACCGCTCCTAGACGGCCGTGGCGGAGAGGGGGAGTGGTGGTGTAGCTCGGCGTCTGATACTACAAGAAGAAGATTTCACCCTCCTGTGGTGAGTGTTGGTTAAGGGTTCGCAACATAGAAAACAAAAAAAATCCTACGATTGGAACAACTAAGTACCAAGATCTATCTACTAGATAGAAGAAACGGGTGGATATGCATCCATAGAATACATACCCTCGAAGATCGAATAGCGTTAACGAGGTTGTACTCGTGGATGATGTAGTCGAACGCTTGTCGATATCAAGATCGTGATGAAGTCCATCTGGTCCAGCCGGTTCAGCACCATCAAGTCCAGCACCGCAAAGAAGTGGTGCATCCGTGATCACACACACGTCCAGGTACCCCGACAACCTCCACGCCCTCGCTCCAGCGATGTAGCAGAAGCAACAAATCCTTCCAGAAAAAGACACCGAGAACATTTATCTTGCTGATCCGAGACCATGGGGAAAATCTAAAAGGGGGAGAGAGATCCTTCAAGAGGAGGTGTGATGTGAGAGGAGAGGGGGGCCTTTTATAGGGAGAGGGGGAGCACCCAAGGGGCATGGAGCCCAGCCCATGGTGGCTGCCCCACCTCTTCCACATTCATGTGGGTGGAGCTCCCACTCAAAATGAAAAGCCTCCACTCACATAAACATGCCTCCACTCCAAAATCCACTCACATGCATTAAATTTCCACCAAATTTAATGCATGATCTCATTAAAATAAAACTCTTTTATTTATTTATTCAGAATTTTGTTAATTACTCTAATTAACAAACATTCACATAAAACCCCTTATAACATTTCAATTTCACATGCAGAACCAGTTTTAGCAATTTCAACCAAAACGATTTCGATGTCTAGTGAAATAAATTCCTACGCTTTCTTTTTATTTCTCTGGCATATCATTTCCTCTGAATGGTGTCGGTATCCCTTAAGTGTGTCACCCTACGGTTCGCGAATAATGTAGACATGATCGAGAACCCTCTCCGATCAATAATTAGCAGCAGGACCTGGAGATCCGTACTGACTCCCACACATTCAACGATGACTTCTGTGATCGTGTGAACCTTATACGCATGTGTAAAGGTTCCCCACCTTTAATAAGGTAGAGTCCCCTGTGTTTACAATGCTAGTCCCTGGATTAATAGCTAGCATCCACAGTTAAGATGTAATATCAAGAAACAAAGGTCATAATACAACTTTATAACCAGGAATAACATAATTTTATTACATCTTACATAGCTCATTTGGCTATTACATTACATTGCAGCAGAATATCTATAAGCATGGGGTCCTTCATCTTCAAAGTGCCACAGGCAGACATGTTGGCTGTAGACTTTGTAATCCTAATCAACACACTTCACTAAATCAATCAAACCTGCAACATAACAAGTTACAGCCACAAGGGTCAATACATTTGAATTGTATTGGCAAGTGATACTATGGTAGTATAGTGGAATCTATCATCTATATGCATTTGGCTAAGTGGAGCTTTTAGGCCTGCATTGCTCAAAAATAGATTTTCCTTATCATTTGAAAACACTAAGTTTTGCTTGACAAAAATAATCTTTCCCAAGGCATCTCCCAATCAAAGATTGAAGATCCTTTAACCCTTGTTCAACCACAAGTTTTTAACTTAGAAATTTGGATGATGAGATTCTTGATAGCTTCCATGTCTTGATGCTCAAATTGTCCTTTACCAGGGACATGGCTAAGTACTTAGATTTTACACTCTGCAGAGGTGGTGCACTTTCCCCACAAGACTTGGTTTCACCAAGACAAGATCTTTCAGAAGCCTTCCCTTAGACCAAAATGGAAGCGCTCCAACCTATCAAACCCTACCACCAACTGTCCATATGGCTAAGTTCTTGCAACCTATATGATCCAGGCAGAGCCCATAATGCCAAGTGGTTGCACTTGAAGCTTCTCAACATTTGACATCTCAAATCTCTTTGTTCCTGGGTGGCCATCCACAAGTGAGATACACAAGGTAAACCATAAACATGGGCCTTGTGAACCACTCAACCAAAAACCACCAAGCAATTACCATTCCACCCAGGTGATTCATTAACTTAGTTGTTTTATTAAACAAAAACACAAGTCCTCAGACTTAGAAATTTTTCCATAGTATGATTGTATATTCTACCCTTGTTTTCTATTAGCTAAGCTAAGCTTGATAGTAATAGGAATCTTAACTTAGGAAATTCTACTAAGGTTTCATCTACTAGGTTTTCCCATAGCAAGGTTTATACTTAGCAAAATTCCATGCAAGTTTTACTTAGAAAAATCACTAATGCATAGTGAAAGTAATGGGACAAAAGTATGAAGCATCACTTGCCTTTTTGGTAGAGTATAGGTTCACTCCTTGATCTTTGCAATGTTCACACACTTCAAGTCACTACAAATCAATCAAGCAAACAATATTTCAATCTACCATTCAAGCAAAACATCACATAAAATGATAAAGTCATGGTAATGCATGCAAGCATGCCAAGCTTTGTTTTATTTGAAAAAGTGGTTCCCAATGGGTCATAAACATTTGAAAACACCTAATGGTCATTTTATAAAGTGGCAAAGTCATTTGCAAAAGATTTCACTTCATAAACCATTTTCAAAACAAGGTATCATTTTATGTGGTGTAGAAATGTTTTTACTAAGGCATTAATCTATAGGATTCACAAAATATGTTTTCAAACCATAAAACTTTGTGTCTAGGGTCAGAGAGTTTGAAACAAAACATTTCCCAAAGGTTTTCTTCCAAAACCATTTTTAATAAATAAACCTATTTTATTTGACTAGAATTGGTTTTAAATCAAAGAATCATTCTTTTCCTTCACCAAATATATTTTTGAAACCACAAAGTGTTTCCTATGGTCAGTAGGTTCAAATCACACCATTTGCCAAAGATTTTATCCCCAAAATCATTTTTGAACAATTTTTATAATCTAAACAAGCATACAAATGTTTCTGCAAAAACAAACATTTTTCCAGAAGCTTTTTACTAAACAAATGGCATGGTTGGCTAGGTCTTGCTTTTCTGAATCCATTGATATAAAATTTGCAAAATTTGGACGTGTAGAACTAAAGTTATGAATTTTACAAGTTTGAATATCTAATAGACACATTTGTGTTTTTAAAACAAAGCACTCACCACGTGGCGCCTTCTTACTGGCTGAAAACGGTTCGCGCGGATCGCTCTCTGTGGGTCGTTGGATTTTAATTAGATCGTGCGGCACAGAACTATTCGTACCCCTTCGATCCTGTTCTATCGTGGCGCTTGGATTTACATCCTACGGTGTACAGCACGCCAACCATAGATGGGCGACGGTGGCTCTTGGCGGGCGGCGGGCAGTGGCGCGGCGATACAGGAAGCTAGAGTGGCTGCGGAGATGCTCATAGTGTTCGCGGCGTCGTGGGGAAGCTCAAGGAGGTTGTCGTTGCTGAAGGGGCGCATAGAGGTGAGGATAATGGCTCGCCGGAGTTGCGTCTGACGACGGCCACGTTCTGTCGTCATCGAGGGCGGTGCTACGGGTCACGAGAGAGCAAACGGTGAGCACGGTTAGATGCGCAAGGTCAAGGCGAAGATGCGTGCGTGAAGGTGAAGGAGAGGCGCGGTCGGAAACTACCTGTGGGGCTCGTCGGAGTTGGAGCGGACGGCGGCCGCCGTCGAAGATTTAAGTCGACGCCGCAGAGCACGCCGAGTGAGGGAAAGGCACCGGTGCGGAGATGATGGCGAGCAGCCTAGTGTGCTCGAAGCGGGGTAATGGGTGGTGGCGGAATTGCCGCCGGAGAGCGCCGGAGACAGCTATGTTTGGAGACGATTCCGAGCAGCCTGGTGGCTCTCTGGTGGCTCTGGTTTCGGGGAAAGGGAGAGAGGAGCATGGCGTTTAATACGGCGTGGTTGCTGGACTGAATCAACGCGGCAGTAACGGGGATTGACGCGAGCTTTAATCGGCAGAAACCGCCGGCGATGTTTGCTCGCGGGTGAGAACGAAGGGGAGTTGACGGTGGGGCCTGGTGTCAGCGAGAGAGGAATGTTTCAGGTGGGCTCCAGTTGTCATTCACTGCACGGGTTCTTTTTGCGGTAAGGAAAACGTTTCGGGGGCGAGGGGATAGGTGGGATGGACTGGGCTGTTGGGCTGGCCGGCTAGGCTGGCTTGTTTCTCTTTTTTTTATTCAGTATTCTTTTTCTTTTTCTAATTAATTTTCTATTTTGAATTTCAAACAACAATTCAAACAACTAAATCAAATCAAACTTCCACCAAACTTTGCATTGAGTTTTTGGTTCTGTTTAACAACATAAAACCAAAGTCCAAAAATAAAATAATATTTTTATTCTTTTTAGGATCTATTTAATAATTAAATAAAATAGACCTTAATTAATAATTCAAATAGGTTTTGATTTATTTATTAAAATCTCCATTTGAAAACTAAATATTAACAAAACCAAATCAGTAGGTTTTATTTGAAAATAATAAACACTTGGAAAACTTATTTAAAATAATTTAATAAGTTTTGATGTTTTAATTAAAATGGTAAAACCTTTTATTTAAATAAAATTGGATATTAAATCCTTATTATTTTATTTAAATAAACCTTTACTATTTTTATCAAAACAAAATGTTTTATTTCAAAAGCTTGGCCAAGGTTTAATTTGGCTCTATAAAATAATCCTTATTTATATTTCTACCCTTTCATTTGAAAACCAAATCTTTTTATTAAAAGATCCAAAATAGTAATTTTAAATATTTATAAGTTTATTGTTTATTTATCTTTTTAAATCCCTTTAGGATTTTATTTGATCCAAATAGGTTTTGAAAGTTTCAAATTGGATTCAAAAGTTTCTTCTTACCCTGAAAATCAACAAAGTTTTATTTTATTCATTTATTTTTCACATAACAAGATTTGGAAAATCTTGGGATGTGACATGCTACCACCCTTAAAATAAATCTCGTCCCGAGATTTGGGGAGGCTAGGGGTTACAAGTAGGCTCAAAAGCAACTAGGGTACTACCACCCTTAAAATTTTTCCAACTAATTTACATATTGGCCTTCTTGGGATCCTGGGGAAATCTTCTCTGGGCAAACATCTGCATAGTGTCCTTTGTTTTCACACTTGAAACACGTGACAAGGCTGAGATCCTTCATAGGCTGGTTTATATTGTGCTTCATCTTTTCTGGACAGAAGTTTGCATAGTGACCTAGTTCCTTGCATTTGAAACACATCACTTGGCTGATATCTTTCTTTTCCTTTGGTATCATTGCCTCTTGTTTGTTTCTTTGGTTCTTCTTCTTTTCTGGGCATTCATTGGCATAGTGTCCCATCTCTTTGCAAGTGTAACATTGTTCTTGAGTAATATCCTTCTTGCTAGGGTTGGGGCATTTCTTCTTTTTCTTGGGTCTCTCCAAAGCTAGGAGTTCTTCTAGTTCATGTTCTTCATATCTCACCTCAAAGGTGGGAAATCTTTCTCTCTTCTTGGGGCATTGATCTTCATGCTCCTTGGATGTATGATCCTTGTCTCCACAATTATTGCAAGCTTGGGTTCCTTCTAGAATAACATCTTTGTCATCCTTGTTGTCATTAGCTCTTTGGGAAAAGTTTACTCCCATGTTGATCATTTGAGTAACCAATCCTTGCAACAATTAGGATTGAAGTTTCAAAATCCTTTGTATGGCTGGGTCTAGTCCATTGTTGTTGGCTAAAAGCTGAGTTGTCTCTTGGCTCAACTGGGTTTGGGTTACTATGAGTTTTCTCATGTTGTCCTCTTGGTTATTGTTGTTGTCATCAACCTTGATGTTGGTGTCTCTTGGAGTAGTCATCTGTGTGGGTTGGATTGGGATTAGAATAGGCAAAATATTTCTAAGTAAGGGTTCTAATCACACACATCACAATTCACACAAGAAATGTGCAAGCAATCACAAACAAACATTTCACTCAAACAACAAAGTTCAAGCACATTTTTAGGCAACAAAATATTTTTGTTACACCACATAAGTTGGTGGGCTTGACTTAAACTAAATATGGTGGTCCATCTATATGGTTCACTTGAGATCTTTCCTTCCTCCTTTTTGGTAGTTTCATCTTGCATGAGATCATGGTTTCCTTGGGAAAATTCTTGGTCACAAAACTTCAAAGGTGATGATGGTTCCTTCTAATTGTCGTGGTGGTGGCACGGCAGATGCCATGGGTAGGCTAAAGTATGGGGCCAATGGATGCTAGAGGGATCTGGGGAGGGAAGATGTAGTTGATTCTACACACAGAAGACTAAGGCAAATATCTTTATTTCTTCTTGCTTGGGCTACAAGTGCTCCTTGATCTGTATATAGAGAGAAGAGAAGAACTTTACCAGCCTAACGGCTCTAACTCAGTCGATGCTTGCTTCAGAGTCCAAGCCTCTCCTTATAAAGGAGAGCCTTGGGTTCCTCTAGGGCTGACGTGGCAAGCATATTCGAGGAATATGCTTGTCCTAATATAGTAGTTCGGTGCCCCCTTTCCTGTCGCCCCTAATGACAGAAGGTTCTAGAGGGCCCTCAGGCGCCTCGGGCTCGGACTGTCACCTCCGTGACCTCCTTCTGCCTCTCTGTTTCTGCGCTTTGTCCCTAGCGCTTTCGCCAGATTCTCCCTAGCTTGCTGCTAGGGTTTGACCTTAGGCTTCTCCTTCTCCTGCAAGCTTCATATCATTCGGTCCTTCCTCGCATAACTCGGATCGTCCTTCACCTGCATCAAGATCACTCAGGCTAACCCGGCCGACTGACGCAATATCTCGGCCGGGTAATGTCTTAGCATAAATATATGGGTCTCTCCCCTTCATATCTCGGCCGAGTTCTACAGATTCGCCGACTTAGATCAGAATCTCGAAACCAGACGGGGGTTATACTCTCGTCTTTCCCCGTCTTTACCCTATCCGGGGTTACCTCCCCAACATTAGTCCCCGAAGCTGGTGTGGCCCCGCTGATAACCTCGGCCGGGCCGTATCAGTTTCATCACATTCTATCAGTATTGTTTCCGAGGTACCCACGTTCCTTCTCTCGTACGCCTCGTCCTACGTGTCACCCCCATCATTGTTCCTCTAGTTTTTTGTTCCTCTGATTTCATCGACAAAACATCGTGTTCTGCTACCGGCGCGCTGCGACGCCTCGTGTGCCGCTTCCCTTGGGGATCGCGACCTTCTTCACTACTGTGTGGCCCTGGGTGCGGTTCCACTTAATGACATGCGTTGGTGCCGCACCCACGATCTACACGGTCAACCGCCGCACCCACGATCCCACTACCTCGCTTGTGGCTCGAATATAAAGAGGAGCGCGGCGTCTGGGAATTCACTTTCCCCTTTTCGTTTGCCTGCGCCCTTCTTCTTCCTCTTGCATCCGCACCCTCTCGTAGCTCCGCCGCCGCGTGCTCATCAGAACTTCCGACGGCGAGGACTCCGCCGCGTTGTTCCGTCTGCCTCGTCCGCGTTTGCCAGCTTCGGCGCCGTCACCGGTGAGCTCTTTCCGGCCGCGTTGCCTAGGTTTTATCCTAGATTTCTCTGTTTCGATCTTGTATTCGTGCGGCGGTTCCTCTGCTCCTCCGCCGCCGTTCCTGTGCAAAATCACGACGGGGCCTCGTAGCTCTAAACTTTCCTCCGCCGCCAGCTCTTCCTCCGTCGATCTTTCCGGCGAACCCATGTCTAGCTCCTTTAGTGGTGCCCTGGTAGAGGATGACGATGCTGGCTCTGGGCCCGAGCGAGGCTCGTGGCAAGGCTCCTCCGTTACACGCCGCAAGATCGAGTGGCTTATCCGAACTCGTAGGATTCCCGCCGAGGTCTCCTGTCGCTTACCCGGCAGTGAGTCCTCTCCGGATATTAGGGAGGGCGAGTATGTAGTTTTTATGTCACATTTCTCGCGCGGCTTTGGCCTCCCTCTCAGCGATTTTGCTAGAGAGTTTCTTGACTACTTAGGCCTTCAGCTGCATCATCTTCCTGCAAATGCCATCGCTTCTCTTTCTGCTTTTATCTCCGCCTCAGAGGGATACTTCGGCCTATGGCCGTCCGTGCACGTCTGGTCGAAGTTCTTCCAGATTCGCTCTAACGTAGTTCCTGACAAGTCTCTGCACCCTTCCGAGAAACTGCTTACTCAATGTGGGGCTGCGTCCATTACACCTCGGAGGAAGTCCGTATTTCCTCGTGTCACCGGGTTAGAGTCGTGCAAGAAGTGGCACAAATCCTTCTTTTACGTCAAGAACAGAGGGACGGAGGACAAGATTCGGCTCCCTGCCTTCTCCATTGGTCCGCCTTCTAAGGTGAATTGGACTTATAACCCGAGGAAAAGTCACGCCTTGGCCGAGGCCTTTGAGATTCAGCTCAAAGAGCTGATCCGTGCCGGGTTATGCGGCGAAGATCTGATGGCTACCTTTATCAGTAGCCGAATCTGCCCATTCCAGAAGCGGACTCACAAACTGTGCTACATGAGCGGTCCTCTTGACCCTAACCGAGTCTCGACCGTGGAGCTGGACAACTATCTTATCTATAAGCGTGTCCGAGCTATCTTCAAGACGGAGATGCCTGAGGATTGGGCTTGGGGATTGAAACCGTTCACCTGCGTCGTCCGCCTCCCGAAGTAAGCTTAACCAATAACGCTCTGCTATCCAATTGCTTTCGTAACGGTTTTCGCTAATTTTCTTTTTTCTTGTCTTGCAGAGGTTCGCAGAGCAGAAGAATGAGGATGCCGAAGTTTTGTTGCTTCCGGCTCAAGGACGGAGCACCGACATCGGTGAGCTGGACTCGGAAGAGTTCATCCCTAAGTCGGATCCTTCCCCGGCTCGAGCTCGTGGCAAGACCTCGACGCACGAGGAGGAAGGTGATTCGGACGAGGTCCAAGTTCTTGAGATAGTTGCCGCAATGCCTATTTCTTATGCATTTCCGGCTTCTACTTTCCCAGCTAATCCGGCCGGTCAGGTTCACGACGCCGAGCCTATTGCTTCCGACCCCTGTTACCTCGGGAAACGCGGGCTCTGCTAGTGCCTCGAGGCGGCCCCAAGAAACGAATGAAGAAATCTGCTCCGAATCCTCCCAGCGCAAGACCATGCCCAGGTCGCAGGTAAGTTCCTTTTGCTCGTATTTCTTGTTTCTCTCTTTCTGTTTTTCATCCTGACACCCTTTTTTCTTTCTTATTTTCGCAGTGCTCCGCTTTCCGTTAAGCCCGGCGGTCCTAGCATGACTAGCCGCCCGATTCGGCAGCCGTCTCCTCCGCCCGTTGAAGATACTAGGATTCCCAGTCCTGCTCGTGTTGCCTCTCCTTCAGCTCCGAATCAGTCGCCCCCTCGTCGCGACGTGCCTGAAACTCCTTTTGTTGACATCGATTCCACTCGGCCCTCCGAGATTTCCGTCAAACCCGTTGCCCCCTCTGTGGATCCGAGCGCCTCTACTGAGCCTCTATCTCCCCAGCAGTCTCTACAGCAACTCCAGCCCCGGCCGAAGAGGTCATTATCTCGGCGCCTTCTGCGATCGTGACTCCTGCTGCTCCTAAAGATACCGTTCCCATTACCGAGGTATCGGCTCCTACTGATGCCTCTTCTAAAGCAAGAAAAGCTGTTGCCACCAAGGCCTCCTCTTCCCAGAAAGGTCTTGTCGGCTCTTCTCAGCCGAGTATTGCCGACGTGCTGCGCAAAGGAACTGCGCCTACCAAAGCCTCCGTTATCTCGGCTGCCAGCACCCAGCTTGCTCTTCATAAAAGCCATGCGGCCGTAGTGGTTACACAACATGTCCGGGGTAAAGTCTTAACTCGGACGGCTAGTGGGAACAGCCTTGGCTCGCTGGTGGAGTATGCCAATAATTGGAATGCGGCTGATCAGTTTGAGGGTAATCCAATCAGTCAGCCCTTTCAGCTTTCCGACATCAGTGGCCGTTTTGATCAAGCTACCAAGTTCATCCTCGACACTAACAAGATGGATGAGGTAATTGCTGTTTTGTGGAGTTAGATTAGTTCTCCAGATGCTACTATACGCTCTAGTCCCCGAAACTTGCAAGGAAATAACTTGTTATATGCTTGGAAGTTTAATAATGCTTCACTTAATCTAATTTTATTTCTAGGCTTCGAATATATACCCAACTAGATTTGTCTTGAAGTTTGCTTGACTTTCGTTTAAGTCGATCTTGAAATATTCAGCCACCTATATTTGGTTTTAGTCTCACTTGATTCGGATCTGTTTTAGCTTCGAATATCCAGCCACCTAGATCCGAGTTAAGTTTTGCTTGGCTCGGATCTGGTTTAGCTTCAAATATCCAGCCACCTAGATCCGAGTTAAATCTTGCTTGACTCGGGTCTGGTTTAGCTTCGAATATCCAGCCACCTAGATCCGAGTTAAGTTTTTCTTGACTCGGATCTGGTTTAGCTTCGAATATCCAGCCACCTAGATCCAGGTTAAGTTTTGCTTGACTCGGATCTGGCCTTGCTTCGAATATCCAGCCACCTAGATCCGAGTTAAATCTTGCTTGACTCGGATCTGGTTTAGCTTCGAATATCCAGCCACCTAGATCCGGGTTAAGTTTTGCTTGACTCAGATCTGATTTAGCTTCGAATATTCATTCATTTTTTTGCTCCATTGTTCAGGTTGCACATGACCGCGGACTGCCGAATTTCAAAGGTTGCTTTTTTCGCACCGCAAACTGGAAGAGAAATACGAGAAAGTCCTTCCTGTGGTAAAACAGGCTGGTAAGTTGATAGTTCCTTTTCGTCATCTTCGACATTCTTATTGTTTTGTCCGCGAGGTGTCGGCTCACTTTTTTGGTGAACAGGTAATATCAATAATCTCAACATTCGTCTTGAGAAGAAAGTCAAGAGCTTGGAAGGTTAGTTTCCCTTTTACCCTACACCTTTTCGCCCTTTAAAATATGCGCTAAACTTTTTTATTTCGTTTGGCTTTGGTAAAGCCGAGTTGCAAACCTTTGCAGCGTCTCACCAAGATTGCACGCCCATGCCTGACGTGATGCTGCATTTTTTAGAACAAAGCGCTACTCATTCAGCGCAGCTACAAGAAAAAGATGATGAAATAGCTCGCCTGCGGGCTGAGGTGGAGACCCTTAAGCTCTCTCAGAAATCCGAGTTAGAAAAAGTCGATCAGGAATTCTCCAAAGAGAAAAATCGTCTAGCTCTGCAACTTCAGAAGAATAAGGAGCTCCTCGAGGCTGCCGAACTTAAGACTCGGGGAATGAGCGAGGAGATCGCTCGCTTTGAGAAGAGCAAGATTGACTGGGCTAAAGACCTTCAGATAATGATGAGCTATATTCATCGTAAGCTTCTTAACACGGCCGAATTATCTTTTTCTCTTTGTTCCTGCTGCCTCCTGATGCCTTCGTGTTTTGCACAGATCACTTTCCAGAAGCTAAACCCGTGAGTTCTAAAGCGGTTCTCGCTGCTCGAGTGCGCCGAGGTGTCCCTGTTGACGCAGACTCGGAGTATTCGATGGAAGATTTCCTTGTTGCTGTCGGCGCTGCAGTAGGCCCAATGAAGATTATGGGCAGGGATTTGGTGCAGGCAGCTATCCGGGCTTATCATGTTCTTTGGCCGAATACCTCTGGGACTCCTGATATCAATGAGGTCGAATTGCTGGTGAAAAGATTGATGGCATCTGAGAAGCAATTAAGTCTTTGGAGGGAATCAGCCGGACAAGCTAGCGCTGATATGGCTCTCACTGTTATTATGTCATGGTACGAAGACATTTCTCTTGATATCCTGAGAAATCTGCGCACTGGTTCCCGTTGGGTTGAGGACCCTACTTTTGTCGCTCTTCGGCAAGCTCGCGCCTTCCAACTCGTCGAGTATGCCGACATGCACACCTGGAATGAGGGGCCAAGTTTCCTTCCAAACCCGGACGAGGAGGTTGTGGTCGAGGATGCATCAGATGACGCTTCAGCTGAGCAAGGGGGAGATGAATATGACTCGGCCACTTCTGGTGACTACAGTTCGAGCTCGGATGGCAACGGCGATGCGCGATCCTCCTCTAAGGGTACCGGGCATTCCACTGCGCAAACTGATGCTCCTCAGCAGCCTCGGGCTTCTGCCGAGGCTGCACCTAGGTCTGCGGAGGGCGAGGTAACATCGGCCGAAGTTCCTCCTACCTCGGAGTCCCCAGCCCCTGACCAAGTTGCCGCCTCTCCAGCTAAAAACGTTTAAATCATCTCTTATCCCTGGTATGTCGGGCGTACGATGTAGGTGAAACATTCGTCTGTCCTCTGTATGGAATGAATTTCTTTTGCCGTGTGCTGATGAGACACATGTTTGTAATTGTTATCACTTTGTCTAAGTGGTCTTGTTTGTCCGAATCTTTTGCTGTGTTGGGCTGCGATTTCTTAATTTTGGGATGTGTCTTTATCTTTGTATGCGTGGTTCACCCACTTAATCCAGGTGTGAGCTTCGTATATCATACTAGTTTGGATTGTTCTTACTTTCAATGTCGAAGTTCGATACTTTCTTTGTATCAAAGGCTAACTAGGACTTCGGAACAAAATATAGCAGTTCCCGAGTTAGTGTCTATGGCGCCGAAGTCCAGCGTATACTGCGGAAATAACATAAAACGGTTGGCGAGTCGCTGCTCAAGGTGCCGAGGTTTAGTGCACAGAAATTGTAATATCATATGGCAGTCCCCGAGTTATTGCTCTGGATGCCGAGGTTTAATACACAAGATGAAATTGAAATAATATATGGCAGTCCCCAAGTCACTGCTCTGGATGCCGAGTTTTAACACATAAGATAAAATTGAAATAACATATGGCAGTCCCCGAGTCACTGCTCTGGATGCCGAGGTTTGATATATAAGAGGAAATTGAAATAACATATGGTAGTCCCCGAGTCACTGCTCTGGATGCCGAGGTTTAATACATAACATGAAATTGAAATAACATATGGCAGTCCCCGAGTCACTGCTCTGGATGCCGAGGTTTAATACATAACATGAAATTGAAATAACATATGGCAGTCCCCGAGTCACTGCTCTGGATGCCGAGGTTTAATACATAACTGATGCTTGATTTTGAGATAACATACTACGAGTAAAACGGACGAAGTAAAGCTACATTCCATGGCCTTTTCGTTTCTTTGCCAGCTTTGTCTGCTTTGTTCTTTCTAGGGGACTGAGCATCGACTAGGTAATAGGCATCATTGTGCAATGCTTTGCTCACGATGAATGGTCCTTCCCACGGAGGTGATAGCTTGTGCATCCCGGCCGTACGTTGCACCAGTCGGAGAACTAAATCCCCTTCTCTGAATACTCTTGGATTTACTTTTTTGCTGTGATAGCGTCGCAAGTTCTGCTGATAGATAGCTGATCTTGATAGCGCCATCTCTCTGGCTTCTTCTAGCAAGTCGACAACATCTTGCCGAGCTATTTCGTTTACCTCTGAGGTTGTATACTGAGTAACCCTTGGCGAGTCATGTATTATGTCGGCTGGAAGTACGGCCTCTGCTCCGTATACCAGAAAGAATGGTGTATAACCTGTTGATCTATTCGGAGTAGTCCTGAGGCTCCATAATACGGCTGGGAGTTCCTCAATCCAACATCCTGCCGACCTTTGCAGTGGTTCAACAAGTCGTGGTTTTATTCCTGACAATACTAGTCCATTAGACCTTTCCACTTGCCCATTAGATGCTGGGTGAGCCACAGAGGCAACATCTAATCTTATGTGTTTCTCTCTGCAAAACCTAGCGAAGGCTCCTTCTACAAAGTTTGTGCCGTTATCTGTAATAACACTGTGCGGATACCCATATCTTAAAATAATATCTTTGAGGAATTTCACTGTCGTGGGCCCATCGCATTTTTTTATTGGTTTCACTTCAATCCATTTTGTGAACTTGTCCACCATAACCAATATGTGGGTCATTCCCCCTCGGGCCGGCTTAAATGGTCCCACCATATCTAAGCACCACACAGAAAATGGCCAAGTGATGGGTATTGTTTTTGACTCGGCCGATGGCATATGTATTTTGGTTGCATATCTCTGACAACCATTGCATTTTTCAACCAACTCTTTGGCTTCTTTCAACGTCGTCGGCCAATAAAATCCATGCCTAAATGCTTTGGCTACCAAGGCACGAGATGAGGCATGGTGTCCACATTCTCCTTGATATATATCTAGGAGGATCTCCTGGCCTTCTGCCGAACTCACACACTTCTGCAATACGCTTGTTACGCTTCTTTTATATAGCTCATTGTTTATGATCGTATAAGCTTTTGATCTCCTTACAGTTTGTCTTGCTAATACTTCATTGCTCGGCAACATCGCGTCTTTAAGGTAAGAGAATATGGGTTGCGCCCATAGCGGTGTGACTTTTTCTGGTGTGGTCTCACTGTCTATTTCCATGTTTTCTGCCGACATATCTACCTCGGCCTTCTCCATAATCTATCCTCCTCTTGGGGGGTTCCGAGTCATATTGCCGGTCTACTTCCATCGGCGCATTATCTTCTGCTGAATTTGCCGGAATAAAGATAGATTCAGATTCTGGTGATGGGATTATTGATGGTTTCCTGAGGTGTTCCAGGGCAATACCTGGGGGAATTGACTGCCGGGTTGATCCGAGTTTTGACAGCGTGTCTGCGACATCATTTTCTGCCCGAGGTATGTGGTGAAATTCACATCCTTCAAAGTATCCACTGATCTTTTGCACATGAAATCTGTATAAAGCCATATTAGCATCTAATGCATCCCAATTGCCTGAGACTTGCTATACTACTAGATCCGAGTCCCCATAGCATAAGATTCGGCGTATGCCAATCTCTTTTGCTACTTTCAATCCATGGACCAGTGCTTCATATTCGTCTACGTTGTTGGATGCGGCAAAATGTATTTGTAGCACATATTTCAGCTGATCTCTTTTAGGCGAGGTTAACACTATTCCTGCCCCCAAACCATTTCTTAGTTTGGAACCATCGAAATGCATCGTCCAATAATTCGGGTCTGGTAATGGTGGCTCATACTGCACTTCGGCTCAGTCTACGAAGAAGTCGGCGACCGCTTGAGATTTGATTGCATCTCTCCTATCAAATTGTGGAGCATATGGTGACAACTCGATTGCCCATTTTGCTATTCGTCCACTTGCATCTTTGTTGCTCAATATGTCGGCTATGGGCTCTTCACATATCACTTTGATGGGATGCTCTTCGAAGTAATGTTTAAGCTTTTTTGCCGACATATACACTCCATAAGCTACCTTCTGATAATGTGGGTAATTCTGCTTTGAAGTGGATAACACCTCACTTAAATAATACACCGGCCTCTGTACGGACTTATCATCTTCAAGTCGTTCTACTACAACTACAACACTCACTACTCTGTTGGTAGCCGCTATATAGAGTAACATAGGCTCTTTTGATAATGGAGAAGCCAAAATAGGTGCTGTGACCAACATCTTTTTCAACTCATGAAATGCGTTGTCCGCTTGTGGAGTCCAAATGAATTTATCTGATTTCTTCATCAGCTGATATAGTGGTAGAGCCTTCTCTCCCAGCCGACATACAAACCGGCTGAGTGAGGCTAGACAACCCGTGAATTTTTGTACATCATTTAAGCATCTTGGCAATTCCATTCTTTCTACTGCCTTTATTTTTGTTGGGTTGGCCTCTATACCTCAGCTAGATACAAGAAAACCGAGTAATTTTCCTGCCGGCACGCCAAACGTGCATTTTTCTGGATTAAGCTTCATTCGGAACCTTCTCAGGTTCGCGAAAGTCTGCCATATATCTTCCAGCAATGTTTTGCTTTCCTTGGTTTTGATGACCACGTCATCTACATATACTTGTACATTTTTTCCTATCTGATCGTGTAGACATTTTTGCATGCATCTCTGATATGTTGCTCCTGCGTTTCGCAGATAATTGTCGCGATAGCAATAAGCCCCGTACGGGGTAATAAACGCAGTCTTTATTTGATCGGCCGGATTTAACGGTATCTGGTGGAAACCAGAATACGCGTCTACAAATGACAATAACTCACAACCAGCGGTCGAATCAATGACTTGGTCTATTCTAGGTAATGGAAAAGGATCTTTTGGACACGCCTTGTTCAGGTTCGTGTAATCGATACACATTCGCCATACAATGGCTACATTGGGATCATCTTTCTTCTTTTCTACTAGCACCGGATTCGACAACCAATCCGGATACAACACCTCCATGATGAACCCGGCTGCGAGGAGCCGAGCTATTTCATCCCCTATTATTTTTCTCCTGTCTTCGGCGAAGCGGCGGAGAGGTTGCTTCACCGGCCTTGCTCCTGGCCTTACATTCAAAGAGTGCTCAGCCAACTCCCTCGGAACACCTTGCAGATCCTGAGTTGACCATGCAAATATGTCCCGATTCTCACGGAGGAAGTTGGTGAGCTCGCTTTCCTATTTAGCGTCCAGGCCTGCACCAATAATGTGATGCGCTCGGGAATTGCTCATCTATCTGAAACTTCTTCGTTTCTTTAGTCGGCTAAAAAGAGACACTGCCATGTGGGTTGGCTAATGCCGGCATGTTCAGCTGTGCCGACTGAGCGAGGGCTGCTACCTCCTGAATCCTTCTTTTTTCTCTTGCTATAACCAATGATTCGGCCAAATTTGACCCGGCTGAAGCACACTCCATTGACTTCTTGTAATCCCCTGCTATTGTTATCACTCCTTGTGGTCCGGGTAGCTTCATTTTCAGATAACTTATATGACAGCTGCCCATGAATTTGGCCAACGCTGGCCGTCCGAGTAGAGCATGATAACAACTCTCTAGATCCACCACCTCAAACTCTAAATTTTCTGCTCTGCAGTTATCTCTTCTGCCGAATAACACATCCACTCGGACCTTACCAATGGGTTCACATGAAAGCCCTGGCACTATCCCATGGAAAGTGGTCCTCGTGGACTGCAACATGTTCTGCAATATTCCGAGTTTATGCATGGTATCTTTGTACATGATGTTGATACTGCTTCCATTGTCAATGAGTACCTTTGAGAATTTCACATTGATGCTCGGTCCAACAAATGTCGGATCCAACACGAGTGCATATGATCCGGGATTCGGCATTATCTTGGGATGATCCTTTATGCTCCAAGTTACCTCCTGATCCGACCAAGGCACATATCTTGGTACTGCCGGCATAACTTCATTTACTTCCATATGTCGGCGCTGCACACTCTGCTTGTCTTGTTGTTCGGTTGTGAACACACAATAAGACTGATGATGTTCTCTGTAATCATTGCATCCTGGACTTGGTTCATCACTTGATGTACCGCGTCTCTCCGATCCGAGTTATCGTACCTCGGGGGAGGGGGCGGTAACATCAGTTGCTGTGCATTTGCTCCAGTCAACTGTGGTTGATGCTGCTGATGTACTTGATGGGGTGCCTGAATTCCTGCGGGGTTCCCCATTGCATTTTTCATCCATGCATATTGGCGGGTTGTATGGTTGGCTGGCCTGGATGGATTTGACGTGTGAAATTTGCACGGATGATCTAACATAGACTCGAACGTGTACTTCGGCCTCTCCTGCCACTGTTTCTTTTGTTCTGGGGTCCACTGCCTTTTTCCTTCATTCCTTGGTGTCCACTGTTGAGGACCATTCTTTTGCCGTTGAGTTGCTCCGTGACTCGGCGGATCTTGCGCTACCGCCGCCACTTGGGCCGAATTATATCTATAATCCGGCCTTTCCTCTCTTCTTCTTCCTCTGAAATCACCGCGCCTGGATGACCCGGCCAAATCTCTTGTATAATGGTCCTGTTGCTCGCGATGATCCGCCGACATTAATTCTGGTTGCGTTGGGTCTCCTAATGCGTAGGAGTCCGCTATTCTGATAGTTTCTGCCAGTGTGGTCAGCATATCTCTTTGTAGACGTTGCCACAATACGCTGCCATAACGGCATCCTTGTGCGAACCAAGCTATTGCTTGCGATTCTATAACTCCTTCACATGAGTTTCTCAGGTTGCACCACCGAGTTAAAAACTCTCTATCTGTTTCATTCGGCCTCTGCTTGCACATGGCTAACTATTGTGGCCTGTTTGGCCTCTTGTATGTGCTGGTAAAGTTGCTGACAAACATTTCCTCAAAATCCAGCCAACAGTTGATACTGCCCGCTGGTAGATTATTCAGCCATACCCTAGCTGGTCCTTCCAGCATTTGTGGGACATACCGTACTGCCCATCGTAAGTTTCCACCCTCTATTTTCATAGCAGTGGCATAGTCAATCAACCAGTCTTGTGGTTTGGTA
The DNA here is from genome assembly GCA_023614405.1 of Avena insularis. Classification (NCBI taxonomy): domain Eukaryota; kingdom Viridiplantae; phylum Streptophyta; class Magnoliopsida; order Poales; family Poaceae; genus Avena; species Avena insularis. The sequence goes on along the minus strand of CM042693.1, from coordinate 303,489,393 downwards.
CTCCCATTATATGTTTTCGTGCCCCTTGCTAGCTGAAAGTTCGGCACAGGTGGTTCGCAAATGATCCGGGGTCCAAAGCATGTCGGCCCTGGCGGACCCTGTTCTTCCAACAGCTCGGACCGGTATAGCCGGTCCAGCTTCACTCTCTCATCATTTGATGGCAAATCTCTGTACAGAACTCTGTCTTGTATTCCATAGAGGTTGTTTCCGCCATGGATTGCATATTCCATCTCGGAATAACCATCATTGTATCTTTCATTAATTTGATTGTGGTGAGCTGGCCTCGTTTCTCTTTCCTGTCGGGGTTCATGCCTCGGTTGCGGGTTGAGTGGCAGTTCTCTCCTTATTTCGACCGGGGTATTGTTCTCATGATTGCCTCTTCTGGGTTCTCTTCTGCCGAGCTCTCCATTGCCTCGGCTTCTGCCGTCTTTCTCAATACGGCCGGGGTTCCTCTCCCCACTGTTACCTCGGCTTGCATTGCCTCTGTTCTCATTTGCCTTTCCGGCCATTGCCGGATCATATGGAACAATTTGCTTGTTTCTCTTTCTTGAGGTTACTGCTTTGTCCCTTCGTGCATTATTTCCGGGTGAAGATGCTGCTGCCACGGACAAGGCAGGTGCTGCTCCTGCCGAGTGAACCATTCGCGAGGCCCCCGGCCTCGCCGGATCTGCCCTGAGCATTTCTTTGTTTTGCTGGTTCGCGATGCGCACCAGCTCGTTCACTCTTTCTTGCTGTTTCTGCCGGGCTTCGCCGGTCAACCCCTCTAATTCTAATGCTGTGACATTTGCCGCTCTTAGGTTTTTTGCCGGGGTGTTGTACCTCGGCAAGCCCAAATCCACTGATTCTGCTTTATGAGCATCATGCTCTTTGTTGATATCATCTATGAGGTTTTTCCCTCTCAATCTTAATTCGTCCACCCGTTCAGGGGCGACGTCAAGCTTATTAGCTTTGGCATATTCTCGCAGGGTCCTGTTTAAGGACTCCCGCAAGGCCGACACCTTTTTGGCTTCTACCAGCACCTTTTGCCTGGTTTCCTCTAACTCTGCCTGAGCATTCGCCGGATCAAGTATCGGCGCTACAGGCATAGTCAAGTTTTCTATGGTCGCCTGAAGAATGTTCTCTGGCCTTTCCAGAGGTGGCCCTCTTACTCTTGGTGCCTTTGGGGTGGTGTCCTGCACCTTGGTCGGGTTGGTCGCTGGCGGGATTACCTCGGTGGGTAGTGGTGCCCGCCTGGTGCGCCTCAGACACCGTGGCGGGTTCTCTGGTTGACCCGGCAGCTGCTACTCTAGTTTGCACTCCGGCCGCGACCATCACCTCGACGCTGCCTGCAGGATGTGCTCCGGGCAGACGGCTCGTAGTGTTAAGAGGTGGCTCTCCTGCAACAACAACTTGGTGAGGATAAACGCTGGAGATATCGACGCCGACGTAGACCTTGTGCCTGCCCATGCTGATGAAGACACCATTACGCGGGGGAGTTTTTCCCCTGAAGCTGCCCGCATTGTCACTGACGTAGTCACAGAGACCAAATCTCTGGACCAAGCCAGAAACAACGCGCTCGCCTGTGTTGATGAAGTTTCCCGTCCGGATCATAACTCCAGCTAGCACCGCTGCTGGCCCCATGGTGGGCGACAACTGTCGTGGTGGTGGCACGCAGATGCCATGGGTAGGCTAAAGTATGGGGCCAATGGATGCTAGAGGGATCTGGGGAGGGAAGATGTAGTTGATTCTACACACAGAAGACTAAGGCAAAGATCTTTATTTCTTCTTCCTTGGGCTACAAGTGCTCCTTGAGCTGTATATAGAGAGAAGAGAAGAACTTTACCAGCCTAACGGCTCTAACTCAGTCGATGCTTGCTTCAGAGTCCAAGCCTCTCCTTATAAAGGAGAGCCTTGGGTTCCTCTAGGGATGACGTGGCAAGCATATTCGAGGAATATGCTTGTCCTAATATAGTAGTTCGGTGCCCCCTTTCCCTGTCGCTCCCCTAATGACGACAAGGTTCCAGAGGGCCCCTCCTGTGCGCCTCGGGCTTCTGGACTGTCACCTCCGTGACCTCCTTCTGCCTCTCTGTCGCTCTGCGCCTTTGTCCCTAGCGCTTGGCTCCGCTCAGATTCTCCCTAGCTTGCTGCTAGGGTTTGACCTTAGGCTTCTCCTTCTCCTGCAAGCTTCATATCATTCGATCCTTCCTCGCATAACTCGGATCTTCCTTCACCTGCATCAAGATCACTCAGGCTAACCCGGCCGACTTACGCAATATCTCGGCCGGGTAATGTCTTAGCATAAATATATGGGTCTCTCCCCTTCATATCTCGGCCGAGTTCTACAGGATTCGGCCGACTTAGACTGTAACTCGGAAACCAGACGGGGGTTATACTCTCGTCTTTCCCCGTCTTTACCCTATCCGGGGTTACCTCCCCAACACTAATTGTGTTTCCTTAGTCTTCAAGTCTTGGGCAATATTTCTTGTCTCACTTGTAGTCATTAGTGCTATCCAAGGTTGAAGTCCTTGGTGAAAATGCTGAAGATGTTGAAGTCATTAGAGTTGAAGATGTTGAAGTCATTAGAGTTGATGAAGTCCTTTGCACATGGTGAAGTCTTTGGCCATGGGGTAGGTTTTTCCATCAAGTTGAAATAGATGAGATGTAGAATCAAAACCAAAATGGTTGAGGAAAGAGTTTACAAGATTGTTTGTAAATAAGTTTTGGAACAAATACAACTCTTATTTTTCTAAGGGTTTTTGTCCAATCCTAGGTTTACAAATCCTACAGGCAACACAATGCTCTGATACCATCTGTAAAGGTTCCCCACCTTTAATAAGGTAGAGTCCCCTGTGTTTACAATGCTAGTCCCTGGATCAATAGCTAGCATCCACAGTTAAGATGTAATATCAAGAAACAAAGGTCATAATACAACTTTATAACCAGGAATAACATAATTTTATTACATCTTACATAGCTCATTTGGCTATTACATTACATTGCAGCAGAATATCTATAAGCATGGGGTCCTTCATCTTCAAAGTGCCACAGTGCACATGTTGGTCAGACTTTGTAATCCTAATCAACACACTTCACTAAATCAATCAAACCTGCAACATAACAAGTTACAACCACAAGGGTCAATACATTTGAATTATATTGGCAAGTGATACTATGGTAGTATAGTGGAATCTATCATCTATATGCATTTGGCTAAGTGGAGCTTTTAGGCCTGCATTGCTCAAAAATAGATTTTCCTTATCATTTGAAAACACTAAGTTTTGCTTGACAAAAATAATCTTTCCCAAGGCATCTCCCAATCAAAGATTGAAGATCCTTTAACCCTTGTTCAACCACAAGTTTTTAACTTAGAAATTTGGATGATGAGATTCTTGATAGCTTCCATGTCTTGATGCTCAAATTGTCCTTTACCAGGGACATGGCTAAGTACTTAGATTTTACACTCTGCAGAGGTGGTGCACTTTCCCCACAAGACTTGGTTTCACCAAGACAAGATCTTTCAGAAGCCTTCCCTTAGACCAAAATGGACGCGCTCCAACCTATCAAACCCTACCACCAACTGTCCATATGGCTAAGTTCTTGCAACCTATATGATCCAGGCAGAGCCCATAATGCCAAGTGGTTGCACTTGAAGCTTCTCAACATTTGACATATCAAATCTCTTTGTTCCTGGGTGGCCATCCACAAGTGAGATACACAAGGTAAACCATAAACATGGGCGTTGTGAACCACTCAACCAAAAACTACCAAGCAATTACCATTCCACCCAGGTGATTCATTAACTTAGTTGTTTTATTAAACAAAAACACAAGTCCTCAGACTTAGAAATTTTTCCATAGTATGATTGTATATTCTACCCTTGTTTTCTATTAGCTAAGCTAAGATTTATAGTAATATGAATCTTAACTTAGGAAATTCTACTAAGGTTTCATCTACTAGGTTTTCCCATAGCAAGGTTTATACTTAGCAAAATTCCATGCAAGTTTTACTTAGAAAAATCACTAATGCATAGTGAAAGTAATGGGACAAAAGTATGAAGCATCACTTGCCTTTTTGGTAGAGTATAGGTTCACTCCTTGATCTTTGCAATGTTCACACACTTCAAGTCACTACAAATTAATCAAGCAAACAATATTTCAATCTACCATTCAAGCAAAACATCACATAAAATGATAAAGTCATGGTAATGCATGCAAGCATGCCAAGCTTTGTTTTATTTGAAAAAGTTGTTCCCAATGGGTCATAAACATTTGAAAACACCTAATGGTCATTTTATAAAGTGGAAAAGTCATTTGCAAAAGATTTCACTTCATAAACCATTTTCAAAACAAGGTATCATTTTATGTGGTGTAGAAATGTTTTTACTAAGGCATTAATCTATAGGATTCACAAAATATGTTTTCAAACCATAAAACTTTGTGTCTAGGGTCAGAGAGTTTGAAACAAAACATTTCCCAAAGGTTTTCTTCCAAAACCATTTTTAATAAATAAACCATATTTTATTTGACTAGAATTGGTTTTAAATCAAAGAATCATTCTTTTCCTTCACCAAATATATTTTTGAAACCACAAAGTGTTTCCTATGGTTAGTAGGTTCAAATCACACCATTTTCCAAAGATTTTATCCCCAAAATCATTTTTGAACAATTTTTATAATCTAAATAAGCATACAAATGTTTCTGCAAAAACAAACATTTTTCCAGAAGATTTTTACTAAACAAATGGCATGGTTGGATAGGGATTGATTTTCTGAATCCATTTATATAAAATTTGCAAAATTTGGACGTGTAGAACTAAAGTTATGGATTTTGCAAGTTTGAATATCTAATAGACACATTTCTGTTTTTAAAACAAAGCACTCACCACGTGGCGCTTCTTCATCGGCTGAAAACGGTTCATGGATGATCGCTCTCTGTGGGTCGTTGGATTTTAATTAGATCGTGCGGCACAGAACTATTCGTACCCCTTCGATCCTGTTCTATCGTGGCGCTTGGATTTACATCCTACGGTGTACAGCACGCCAGCCATAGATGGGCGGCGCTGCGGTGGCTACTGGCGGCGGAGCGGCCAGACGGTGGCGGCGCCGGCGATACAGGAAGCTAGAGTGGCTGGGGAGATGCTCACAGTGTTCGCGGCGTCGTGGGGAAGCTCAAGGAGGTTGTCGTTGCTGAAGGGGCGCACGGAGGTGAGGATAATGGCTCGCCGGAGTTGCGTCTGACGACGGCCACGTTCTGTCGTCGTCGAGGGCGGCGCTACGGGTCACGAGAGAGCAAACGAAGAGCACAGTTAGATGCACAAGGTCAAGGCGAAGATGCGTGCATGAAGGTGAAGGAGAGGCACGGTCGGAAACTACCCAGGGGCTCTTTTTTGAGGAGATGACGGGTCGCGCAGTCGAAGGGAAAGGCACTGGCAGGTGCAGGAGATGATGGCGAGCAAGCTAGTGTGCTCTGGAAGCAGTGGGGCTGGCGGTGGTGGCCGGAATTGCCGCCGGAGAGCGTCGGAGACAGTGGCGGTTTGGAGACGATTCCGAGCAGCCTGGTGGCTCTCTGGTGGCTCTGGTTTGGGGGAAAGGGAGAGAGGAGCATGGCGTTTAATACGGCGTGGTTGCTGGACTGAATCAACGCGGCAGTAATGGGTATTGACGCGAGCTTTAATCGGCAGAAACCGCCGGCGATGTTTGCGCGCGAGTGAGAACGAAGGGGAGTTGACGGTGGGGCCTGGTGTCAGCGAGAGAGGAATGTTTCAGGTGGGCTCCAGTTTTCATTCACTGCGCGGGTTCTTTTTGCGGTAAGGAAAACGTTTCGGGGGAGAGGGGATAGGTGGGCTGGACTGGGCTGTTGGGCTGGCCGGCTGGGCTGGCTTGTTTCTCTTTTTTTTATTCAGTATTCTTTTTCTTTTTCTAATTGATTTTCTGTTTTGAATTTCAAACAACAATTCAAACAACTAAATCAAATCAAACTTCCACCAAACTTTGCATTGAGTTTTTGGTTCTGTTTAACAACATAAAACCAAAGTCCAAAATAAAATAATATTTTTATTCTTTTTAGGATCTATTTAATAATAAAATAAAATAGACCTTAATTAATAATTCAAATAGGTTTTGATTTATTTAATAAAATCTCCATTTGAAAACTAAATATTAACAAAACCAAATCAGTAGGTTTTATTTGAAAATAATAAACACTTGGAAAACTTTTTTAAAATAATTTAATAAGTTTTGATGTTTTAATTAAAATGGTAAAACCTTTTATTTAAATAAAATTTTATATTAAATCCTTATTATTTTATATAAATAAACCTTTACTATTTTTATCAAAACAAAATGTTTTATTTCAAAAGCTTGGCTAAGGTTTAATTTGGCTCTATAAAATAATCCTTATTTATATTTCTACCCTTTCATTTTAAAACCAAATCTTTTTATTAAAAGATCCAAAATAGTAATTTTAAATATTTTTAAGTTTATTGTTTATTTATCTTTTTAAATCCCTTTAGGATTTTATTTGATCCAAATAGGTTTTGAAAGTTTCAAATTGGATTCAAAAGTTTCTTCTCACCCTGAAAATCAACAAAGTTTTATTTTATTCATTTATTTTTCACATAACAAGATTTGGAAAATCTTGGGATGTGAAAACATGTAACTCAATCCCTTTGTGTCGCGATATAATACATGTCCGAGATTCGATCATCGGTATCTCTATACCTATTTTGATCTCGTTACCGACATGTACCGTTTTCTCGTTCCCGTGATATAACATTCTAGTGATCAAATCACTTGCTTGCAAGCTAACTAATGTGATATCACCGACAGGGCCCAGAGTATATCTCTCCGTCATCAGGATAGACAAATTCCACTCTTGATCCATGAGCCTCAACATAACACTTTCATAGCACTAAACCCATATTTATAGTCACCCTATTACGGTGTGTCGTATCGGTATCTCTATACCTATTTTGATCTCGTTACCGACATGTACTCTTTTCTCGTTCCCGTGATATAACATTCTAGTGATCAAATCACTTGCTTGCAAGCTAACTAATGTGATATCACCGAGAGGGTCCAGAGTATATCTCTCCGTCATCGAGATGGAAAAATTCCACTCTTGATCCATGAGCCTCAACATAACACTTTCGTAGCACTGAACCCATCTTTATAGTCACCCTATTACGGTGTGACGTTTGATGTTATCAAGATACTCTTCCAGTGTTAGTGATTGACATGATCTCATGGTCTAAGGACTAAGATTACTTTGTATGATGTTATAGCAATATAAACACAATGACTTTGATCGTAATGCTATACTTCGAATGAATGTTCATCACACCATTCCAATAATGTTGTGACCTCGTTATTAACAACATCCAATGTCCATGATCAGGAAACCTTTGATCATCCTGTTAATCAACGAGCTAGTTTATAAGAGAGGCATAACTAGGAACTTTATTTTTGTTTATTAAACACACATGTATTAACGTTTCCGTATTAATACAATTATAGCATGCAAAATAAACATTTATCATAAATAAGGAATATGATAATAACCACTTTATTATTGCCTCTCGAGCATATTCCCTTCAGTTGGTGCAGTGGTGCTCTGTTAGTGCTGGTGGGAGGTAGCTCCCCGGTCTCGAACAGGTTGTTGTGATGGCGGCATGGCCGTGGTTGGGTGCTCTCTTCTCTGGCTTGCTTCCAGGGATCCATGGGAAGGTTCAAGGTGTGTTCTCTGACACCTCGCCGAAGTTGTGTTCTATCAGGATCTTCCTCAACGATGACGAGTTTGCGCCACCGTTATCCATGGCCAGAAGGGCCTTATCTACGCTCAGATGAAGCCGAGCTTCTTCTTCCGTGAGTGCCAGAAACGTGATGCGGTGACCCAGCATACCACTACATGATGTAGTATACTATAGTCGTTGACATAACACCAATGAAATACTATTCCACTAGTATTACATCCCTCTGAGTGGTACAACAAAATCATCGCGGGTCTAAGACATGACTATAGATTACAACACAACTCTTTAAAAATGATCCAGAGAACACTTTAGGTTATACAGGAAAAAAGAAACTTCTAACAAAGAACAGCTAGAAATAACAACTCACAACTATCATACTAATAAGACTAGTATCTAAACTATTTAACTTGCAATAGATGCTATTGCAATGCTCTATAGAAGTAGGTACTATGGCTAGATATTATACTCCTATCTAATCAGGAACTTTGTCTTTACTTAAATTGATGGTATCTTGACTCCATTGACTTTATTGAAGAACTTGAGCACCTGGTGGCGATTCCTTTAAGCATCGGTTGCTGTTGTCAACGTCTTCATCGGCTTTAGAATCTAGCAAGGGTTAAGAAGTATGAGCGTACTCAGAAAGTTCACTAAAAATGACTATTTGATGCACTATCTACAATCACATACCATAGGTCGTAGGTTATGTTGGGTTTCATAAATATTTCTTCAAAGGTTGCTTTTATTCTGAAAAGCTATGCCCGTCATCCTTCACAGGTTTAACACGGTGGCATCTCCGAACCAGCGGCTGTCACTCCCGGAAGCTCAATAGTATCTCTAGACTAACCCCACAGACCAACACTAATCTTTTATGCACACTTTATGCTCACTCGTACGCACCCGGTACCCACTTCTTGGTTGGTTACTCATCCTCAGATTGCTCTAGGACAAGCATGCTTAACCTTAGAGTTCTTTTTGGATGAGCTTACGGAAAAAAGTTGCAACTTGTTGGTATGGTATACTATCAATACTATTAAGCCATGTGCCAGGATCTCACATACACCCACCCTTATAAGATTGATGCCCTTATCGATAAACCACAAGCCAGAAACGTCCCCTCTTGGCACATGTCTGTGCATCCAGTGCCGGCACATGTGCCATGTCATTTCCACTCTGATCCACACGCACCATTTTCCACTTGACCGCCACTGACTCGCACACGCCCGTGTAACCATGAGGATCAGCTCTGATACCACTTGTAACACCCCGGCCTCTCCGGACCAGCGGCTATCACTCCTGGTAGCTCAATAGTATCTCTAGACTAACACCATAGACCAACACTAGTCTTTTCTGCACACTTTGTCCTTACTCGTGCGCACTCGTTACCCACTCCCCATTCGGTCACCCATCCTCAAATTGCTCTAGGCCAAGCACGCTTAACCTTAGAGTTCTTTTTGGATGAGCTTATGGAAAAGAAGTTGCAACTTGTTGGTATGGCATACTATGAATCCTATTAAGCCATGTGACAGGGTCTCATAACATGTTTACCAGAACTTCGTTGATTTCCTTTCATGCTGTGTTCATAGCTACTTCCTAGAACAGGGAGTAACATGTCACACATTTGTACACTCTCCAGAGGTGTGTTGCTTTAACCATTAGAGATCCTTATCCATGTTGCACATTCGAGCGGCCAACCTATTCACACTTCCTTCGTATGAGGCCCGGTATAAGAATCCAAGCCGATCATTTCCCTTCTCCGCGACTCCACATGCCAACACGATCCTTCGGGCCAAGTGACATCTATGTTAAGCCCCCTTTCAGGCAAGCTACAACTCTGATAAGCCCCCGAAGACTCTGTGCGCAGGTTGTGCCCCTGGCAGGTTCCATCAAAATGACAAATTGTACCTCTGGCGCTCTCAAAGATAATCTAGACACCAACATCGTGGGGCTCTAAGGGTGCCCACCCATATGCTGGATTCGTGCAAGGAACCACAACATCACGTTAAGGTCATTCGCTAACACATGAAAGGAAGAAGATACAACTGCCTTCTTTGTCCCATTCCAGATCTCATGGTTAACATGTATTATACGGCGCGATAATCACTGGCGACATTGGTTGTTAAGTCCTAGGTACCATTTTACTTTACCACTGGAACTTTCATAGTAGGCCATTACCACTTGGTAAATGACCCATAATCATATCATTATGAAAATAGCATTTTCTAACCTTTTTGGAATGCAGGTGATAACAATAGTAGATTGCAAATACTTGATAGAAAATAACCAAAAGACATGATCAAGTGTGAACTTGCCTTTTGATTGCAAGATTATGCACTCATGGTCTTCGAAACAATATAAACTCCAATTTCTAAAAAACACCATCATTGGTCCGGTAAGGACTAATGTTTAAAGAAGCAAGATGCTATTATGCATAAGTAATGTAATGCAATGTTTTAAACTAAAAATCCCGAGAATAACGTCAATGATCTAGGTTTTGGAAACAAGTGATTATTTTGTTGGAATGTGTTATACTTTTATATCAGTTTCTCACTTGTGCTTCTTATTAGGATTGTGAGAGTGTGTGAAACAACTTGTAAGTACAATAAATTAACATACAATAATAACCCAAATGTTTAATGGTATCCAAGGACTTCTTATATAAAGATTGTTAATCAATTAGAGTCTTTAGAGAATGCTTGAGAATTACTTTAAATGTATCTTAAAAGAATAACTTTTTAAGAAAAGTTTACTTAACCAAGTAAAAGCATTTAAATTTGAAGTTAACTACTTTTAAGGTTTCTTGCTAAATCTAATTATCAAGGAATAAAGCATTACAACATTTGAATTAAACACTAATCTTGTAGTTGAGACTTATATGTCTTGAGCATGAAATGACACTATATGTTGTTTAATTCATAAAGGTGGAATAAAAGTATTATTTCTTTTATTTGAGTAGTGTTTCCTAACATTATAAGTGAATGGAATCTCTTTAAGAGTTGTTGGGTATAATTTACAACAAAGAAATGGTGTTGCTTAAAATACTTAAGAATTTCTCTTAGTTTTTAAGTGAATTCATTACTTATTAAACAAACGATGGTGAGAATATTTAATAAGTTAATAATACTAGTTTTGATGATTTTATAAATGAATATAATCCTTTTGGAAAATAATATACATTTATTTTTAAATGATAATTTGGAAAAATGCATTTTATAAGTTTTAGATTATATTTTTACTTCATACCAGCAACAATTAAGACTAATACTATTATTGGATCTTAAATGGATAATCTTAAAAATATTGGTAATTTTATATATCCTTTTATTAACTATTAATAAAATAAATAGGTATAAATTTAAGTTATTAGAGTATTATATTTTTATTTACTTTAAAAAGTGGAATCTTATATTTTTTAACATGTAAGTCTTATTTTTGTGATCATTTTGGTACATTGTATGTATTTTTATGATTTTTAAATAATAAAATATATTTTTATAAGATTTATTACGTTATAAATATTCATTAAACAATAAATATTTATTTCAGTGATATAAAAATGTATGATTATGGTTTAAAATTGTAGATCTTATTGTTCTGATAATTTTAATATATTATACATATTTCTTGAATTATACAGTTATTGAATTAATAAGATTTAACCAATTTATGAAAATCATAATAACAAAATAATTATATACCCTTATTGTGTCATGCTGATGTCAGCGTGTGGTAAGGTTGTTTTTCACTGGGGCCAATTGAAATGGATCGTATGGTGAACATATCGTATGGGCACCTACAGGGGGGTAAATAGGTGCTACTTCAAATTTTCTTATTTTTCAAATTAGGGTTTGACATGAAAGGTAAATTCTCTAGATTATACAACTATGGTGAATTTATCTATATGTCAAACGAGGACTACCTAGCACAACACTAAGCAAGAACAAGTAAAGTAAAGTGCGGTAAAGGATAGAAGTAACCAAAGTGGTGGACGCAGAGACACAAGGATTTGTTTCCCGTAGTTCCTTCCTTTTAAGGGGAAGTACGTCTATGTTTGGAGAGAGGGTGGTATCAAACCACCTACGCCACGAAATGCCTCCCTTGTTCTCCGATGAACCTCACCCCGATGGGTTTGATTCACCTCTTCCACTATATCGGCAACCTTCAAGGTGGAAGCCGACACCTTTACAACTAGTTCGAGGCACACATCCACAACTTAATTGCAGGATCCCGAATACAAGCAAGCTGTCCAACAATCAAAGACAAACTTATAAGAACCAAATCTAGAACTAGAGTTTCCAAAGAAACACTAGAGAAGGGGCCCTCAATTGAGGGGGAAATGAAGATCTCTCTTGGTGAAGCAATAGATCAAGGGCTCCTCCTTTGATTCTCCAAAGATCAACGACTTTGGATGGTTGAGTGAAGAGATCTTGGCGATTTGGTGGCTCAAATGGACGAGGTGTTCTTGAGACGAGCAACCTTCCAAGGTAGGTGAAGGGTGCATTTATAGAACTTGGAGGGAATCTGCCCGTTGAGCATTAAATGCACCCGGTGATACATCGGAAACGTATCTATAATTTTTGATGCTCCATGCTTGTTTAGTATCTACTTTGCTTATCTTTGTCTACACTTTGAGGTGCTTTTTACATGTTTTCTGGTACTAACCTATTAACAAGTTGCCACAGTGCCAGTTGCATGTTTTTTGCTATTTTTGGTTCCAGAAAAGTTAGTAAAGAAATATTCTCGTAATTGAACGCGACAAACGTCAAAGTCAATAACTTTCCGTGGGGAACAAGAAGTCCATAGGGGAGACGGAGAGGCGTGCCAGAGCACCCAGACCCCCTAGGCGCGGGTGGGCCCTGCCCCACGCCTAGGCAGGGTGTGGGGCCCCTGGACACCGCCTCGGCCTCCCCCTTCGCCTATAAGAAGCCCCCGATGCAGAAACCCTAAGTACCCGATCAAATCTCCACGAAACCTTCTGTAGCCGCCGCCACCGTCGTCCCTAGATTGGGGGGTATCTAAAGTTCTTCTCGGCACCCTGCCGGAGGGGAGATCATCTCGGAGGCCTTCTCTCCGGTATGATGCGTGAGTAGCTCCACCTTGGACTATGGGTCCATGTCATAGCTAGATGGTTGTATCTCCTCCTTTGTGCTTTCATGTATAGATCTTGTGAGCTCCGTTCATGATCAAGATCTAATCTATTTGTAATCATGCATGTTGTGTTTGCGGGGATCCAATGGATATTGAGATTATTATGTTGGTTTGATTAATGGTTTTGTCTTTATGATTCTATGATGTCTGTGTTGTTTGTGATCTTGCATGTTCTCCGTTGTTAGTAGCAATCTTGGCCAAGTAGTTGCTAGTGACTCCAAGAGGGGGTATTTATGCTTGATAGTGGGTTCATGCCTCTAGTTTCCAAGGGAAGTGAGAATAATCTCTTCGGTTGTAGATGTGTTGTTGCTACTAGGGATAAAAAAACGGTCTCTTGGTCATGGAACTTGTGGACTGTTTACCTTACACACTTTGCTTAAAGCAGTTGTCTCTTGCTTGCAACTTAATACTGGAGGGGGTTCGGATGATAACCTGAAGCACTACAAGAAATCTGATGATACATGACCCTCTATTTTCGTCACTGAATCGTCATTGTCTATAATATATGGCGATCTTATGAAGTAAAACATATTGTCAAAAACTGAGCGTCAGTAATTACACACAACGACCTTTTTTGCAAAATCGTCATAATACACTATGACGATATTAGATCATCATAACCTCTATGACGATCCATTATCGTCACCAGCAGTTTGTCTAGACCACGTCAGATCCTACGTGGTAAAATAGCGACGAAATTAAATCGTCATAAGTCAAAATCAGCTCAGTCCGTTTTGGTGGCCTAACTGGGCTGAGCCCAACAACCATGGCCTTTTCCTTTTTTAGGCCTTACCTTTTAAATCGCTTCTTTTAGGGCCTTGGCCTTTTGACAATCTATATCTTTTCGGGCCTAGCCTTTTTATAATACTTTTCTCAACTATTTTGGTTTTTTATTTACAGAATTTTGCATTGTTCCCGTCCAATTCAGTTTGGGCCATGGCCTATTTAGATGCAGTTACTATGAGGTGCACAGAGGCCTTTCAAAGAATACATTAACAGTGAATTTAAGCCAAATAGTAGCAATCAACACATATAATTTCACCGAAAGGGAGATCAAATACATTACAATAATGCATACTTGTTCACATACAGGTATCCTGTGAACCATACATGTAACACTTACAAACTATAAACATAAACTAGCTATTAAACTAGCTCCAATGAAATTGTTTTGCTGAACGAGGCATCCAACTCCAGCTGGTAGATGATAGGAAAGACCCTTTTTGATAAGCTGAGATTTATGAAGGCAAACATCTGCATATTAAAATAGAACAGTTAGAAACATAATTCAAAAGAAATCTATCATCAAAATTTCTAGCCTACATGAACCATAGTAGAACCATTACATGAATTAGAGAAGAACAAGCAAACAAAGTAAATATCAACAAAAAATATATGTAGATATAGGCTCTAGGCAAGATGGTTTCATTGCATCAATTCTTGTCTGTGCAAACATGTAGATATAAGCTCTAGGCCAGTAGGTGCAATAAACATATAGGACTCCGCAACAAGCAGCACAAACAGAACAAGTGAAAGCAACAAGCAGAACGCAGACTTACCTTCCGAGAAGACGGGGACGAAGGCAATGTCAAGGAAGAAGGGAACCAGGACGCCGTCCTCCGGTTCAATCCAGATTAGCAGCACCAGCGGACCGGTCCAAACATAAAACATTGAGAAGTAACTAAAAGACCGAGCATCTTATCTCAGAACAATGGATACATGTTAACAACAGTAGAAGCAGCAAAATAGAGATCCGAAGGAAAAATATGTTTGCAAGAACACTAATAAGGTGACACTGATATCTACAAACTGTTTACATGTACTACATCTAGAAGAAAATTCAGATGCCATTAAGCAAAGCAATTAGAGGTGGAAATTAATTTTGTACAAATTAAGAACTAAGTATTGATGAACAATTAACAATGAGAGGAGCATCAATTTTAGAAGAGCAGGCATGATCACATTAACAAGGATGCTATTTGGCACCAAAAATTTCATTATCAACACAAACATGTGTGGAAATTCATTCCATGCCTAATCAGATTTTTTTGCTTTGCAAGTCTATGACAAATGGATATAACACTAGATCATGCTTAACAGGAGATAAGAAATCATGCAATTATGCCCAACACTGAATAACCAGGAAAACAAACACACATAGCACATCAATAATGAGACCACCACAATGGCAAGCGAGACCAGCACCGCAATTCTAGGACCATGCCACAGTTCTAGCACAGCAGGAGCACCACCAGGCTAGAAACCAGCACAACATGGCAGGATCAGGAGCAGGAGCACAGGTCTCAGTTCGCAACGTGCATGCACCAAAAAGCCACGGGCACCGATAGCTTTAATATGGTAGCAAGCAAACCTTAGTGATGATTGAAACAAAAACTACTATTAGTATGAACAAACAAAAAATAAGCTTTGCACTATCATCGTACAAATTGATTGCATTATAATTTTTACTTCTACAAACAATGACATTTTAGGAAACCACTAACTATGGAATCTAGATAGTCCATGTTATCCATCTGCAGAAAGTAATGACTAAAAAAATATAAACAGTTTATGAAAGAGAGCACATCAACAAGTCAATAAAAAGAACAAAAGATTTAACCTACAGACTGAAGCAGAGCAACAGAAGCCTAAGTTGGACACAACTTCCACTGTCTCAGGCACCATATGAACAGCCAGATAAAACATGAGAGAGTACATAGCTACAACCATTTTCAAACAGAGCAGCACCAGAGCCTCTGTTTCTCATCCAGGATCAACATACTAAACAACACAACTCAACCAGGATCTACTACAACACAACATGGTGATTCACTTGTTTTATGCACAAATCAAGATATTATGCTAGTATGGAGATTATCCTAGGTCAAGTTAATGGATATTACCGAGATCAGAGATCAAACACACCTGGGAGGAGAAGTGGAGGCGGTGCAGATTATGGCATCGTGGAGTCTCCTCCGTGATGAACTAGCCGTCGTGCTCCCCCTCGGCTGGAGGCGGCGCTTCGCTCGCGAAGGCGGTGGACATGGCGACGGTGGATGCGGGAGGATCCATGGACCGCGGCGAGCATGACCTGCAGTGACGGTCGTCGGGTCCTCGTATGCAAGGCCTGGCGCACATAGAGGCTACTACGGGAGGATCCATGGACCGCGGCGAGCATGAACTGCAGTGACGGTCGTCGGGTCCTCGTCTGCAAGGCCTGGCACACAGAGAGGCTACTACGGGAGGATCCATGGACCGCGGCGAGCATGAACTGTAGTGATGGTCGTCGGGTCCTCGTCTGCAAGGCCTGGCGCATAGAGAGGCTACTACGGGAGGATGCAGAGACTCTAGTGGGTGACAGCATTGTGGATGACTTGAGATGCGTCGGTTCCTGATTCAATACATGAGTAGAATTAGGAGGTTGGGAGAGAGAGGTGGCAGAGGTGGAGCAACTCCAGCGACAACCAGATCCCAAGATCGAGAAGGACGAGAACGGGCGGGTTGGTGAGGCCCGGCGAGATTCTCTCTCCTCTTTGTGCTGGCCATGAGATTACCTTGGAGGCGGCTGGTTGGGCAGGTGCCGGGGGAGAGGAGATAGCCGCGCTCAAGGTGGGAGGAACGGCGGCTGGCTGGGAAGGTGCCGGGGGAGAGGAGAGATCCACGCGTAAGGTCTCTAGAGCGGCGGCTGGCCAGGCAGGAGGTGGTGGCGACGGCACACACGAAGGATGCTAGGGTTTGGAGCCAGGGTGTCGCGTGCGTGGGGAGTTGCCGAGGGCTGAGACCGCGATGAGTGTGCTTCTTCTGGTGAGCCACCACACGTTGTATGCCCTTTGAACGGTCCAGATCAGGGCAAGATAGAGATCCCTGTGAGGCTGTTTCCTGTGATTTGATTGGTTGCATAAAAAGGCCTTCTATTTCCGAGCGCCAAAACAGGGCGTTTTATGAAGCAACCACAAAATGAAAGCTTCAAAATGGTACCATCCCATTTTTCAAAAATACTATACCATATTACATGGACAATGTCCTAACTGAGGTATCTCAAACCTTTCGGTCCACCCCCCATGAAAAATACAAATGTCTGCCGAATCGGTAGGAAGTGGGTCCGATTTGAACTACATGTACATGATCTGGTGCTCGTGATTTTTTGCAAAAATAATTTTTAGACTCACAATATCATGTTTCTTCAGAGATCCAGTGCAAGTTTAGCGAGTCTCATCCCCTAGCTATGAACCTTCATGAACGCCGTTTTGACCATAGTTTGAAACAGGCATAAAAATTTAAAAACGGTCCGATCAATGCAAATACTTCGCATGGTGTCTTATTATGTGAAATATTTGCAAGGAAAAATATTAAACTTGGTATACTGCAAGTGTCTCAAAAAACCCTTCTCAGAATTGACCTATCATGTTCGAGGTTTCATGGCTTTCGGGCCAAATGACCAATGTTATGGTCATAATCGCGGCATAGTTTGTGATAATGTGGCCATATTATGCATGCATTTGCATCTTGGCATGGAGAACAATGTTGTAGGAGGAAGTTTTTATTTTCGTCGCACGCAAAATCCATTTTCCATTTTCCGAGTGCCAACAAATGGGGCGTTTTGTGAAGCGACCACCAAATGAAAGCTTCAAAATGGTACTGTCCCATTTTTCAAAAATACTATACCATATTACATGGACAATGTCCTAACTGGGGTATCTGAAACCTTTCGGTCCACCCCTCGTGAAAAAGACAAATGTCTGCCGAATCGGTAGGAAGTGGGTCTGGTTTAAACTACATGTACATGATCTGGTGCTCGTGATTTTTTTGCAAAAATCATTTTTAGACTCACAATATCATGTTTCTTCAGAGATCCAGTGCAAGTTTAGCGAGTCTCATCCCCTAGCTATGAACCTTCATGAACGCCGTTTTGACCATAGTTTGAAACGGGCATAAAAAATTCAAAAATGGTCCGATCAATGCAAATCCTTCGCGTGGTGTCTTATTATGTGACATATTTGCAAGGAAAAATATTAAACTTTGTATATTGCAAGTGTCTCAAAAAAACCTTCTCAGAATTGACCTATCATGTTCGAGGTTTCATGGCTTTCGGGCCAAATGACCAATGTTATGGTCAGAATCGCAGCATAGTTTGTGATAATGTGGCCATATTATGCATGCATGTGCATCTTGGGATAGATAATAATGTTGCAGGAGGAAGTTTTTCTTTTCGTCGCACGGAAAATCCATTTTCCATTTTCCGAGTGCCAACAAACGAGGCGTTTTGTGAAGCGACCACCAAATGAAAGCTTCAAAATGGTACCATCCCATTTTTAAAAAATACTATACCATATTACATGGACAATGTCCTAACCGGGTATCTCAAACCTTTCGGTCCACCCCTCGTGAAAAAGACAAATGTCTGCCGAATCGGTAGGAACTGGGTCCGATTTGAACTACATGTACATGATATGGTGCTCGTGATTTTTTGCAAAAATCATTTTTAGACTCACAATATCATGTTTCTTCAGAGATCCATTGCAAGTTTAGCGAGTCTCATCCCCTAGCTATGAACCTTCATGAACGCCGTTTTGACCATAGTTTGAAACAGGCATAAAAAATTCTAAAACGGCCCAATCAATGCAAATCCTTCGCATGGTGTCTTATTATGTGACATATTTGCAAGGAAAAATATTAAACTTGGTATATTGCAAGTGTCCCAAAAAACCCTTCTCAGAATTGACATATCATTTTCGAGGTTTTATGGCTTTCTTGCCAAATGACCAATGTTATGGTCAGAATTGCGGCATCGTTTGTGATAATGTGGCCATATTATGCATGCATGTGCATCTTGGGATGGAGAACAATGTTGTAGGAGGAAGTTTTTCTTTTCATCACACGGAAAATCCATTTTCCATTTTCCGAGTGCCAACAAACGGGGCGTTTTGTGAAGCGACCACCAAATGAAAGCTTCAAAATGGTACCATCCCATTTTTCAAAAATACTATACAATATTACATGGACAATGTCCTAACTGGGGTATCTCAAACCTTTCGGTTCACCCCTAGTGAAAAAGACAAATGTCTGCTAAATCAGTAGGAAGTGGGTCCGATTTGAACTACATGTACATGATATGGTGCTCGTGATTTTTTGCAAAAATCATTTTTAGACTCACAATATCATGTTTTTTAGGGATCCAATGCAAGTTTAGCGAGACTCATCACCTAGCGAGACTCCAATGCAAGTTTGACCATAGTTTGAAACGGGCATAAAAAATTCAAAAAGGCATTTTCCATTTTTCAAGTTCTCCATGATGCATTATTCAATTTCAAGTATTGAATTCATAGTTGGACCGATCTTGTCTCGCTGATCGATTAGATATATTATTTGTCAAATTCCTATTTACGAAGTAAAAGTTATGAATTATGCAAGATTTAAGTAATTTCTAAAGATTTAAAAAGATTTTGAATATTAATTATCCATAATTAATTATATATGTGATATTCATAATTTTCTGCTCAATTTATATATATAAAACTTTTTATTTTAACTTACCAATAAAAAGATATGAATAATGCCACATAAAAGCTTTTTCTAGAATTTTAAACCAAATCAAATACTGGAAAAAGAAGCTTTTCTCACCTTAGACAAAGTGAGCCGCACAGAATGACCGGTGGGCCTAGGGATGCTGACTGTCCAGTGTTGTGGTTTGGCATTTTGCACCCATGTGAATCTAGCCTAGCTCAATGATAGGTGGGCCAGACTAAAAAAGGAGGATTTGTTTGGGCTTAGGCCCAACAAACGAGATGAAGTTTATATGGGCCGGCACGTTTTGTTTACAACAAAGAACGTGTGGTGTAGTGGTTGGTGCGATAGGGAGAGGGGTGGAGGTCGCGGGTTCGACTCCCATAGTCGACCTATTTTTATGGAATTCTCCCAATGGTGTGGGTCCCGCCGTGTGTCGCAGGTGGGGCCACCTCCTGTGTCGCAGTGGGTCTGGCTGCTGTGTCATGGGTACTGCCTCCCAGGTTGGTTGTTTGTGGCAAAATACAAGTGGACAATCCACGTATGCAAAAAAATGATATGTAGACATGACACACATACCCAATTGTTGGTGTGGCCGACTAGTCATATCAATAAATCCGAATTTAGACACTATGACAATTTAAATTCGTCATAATAGGCTATAAGTAAGCGCATAAGATGTATTGTATAGATTATGACGATTTCATTCGATGAAATTACGACAATTCTGATACAAAACATCGTAAATATACAGGGTTTTGACCTCTTCAAATGGTGTATGACCTTATTGTGCAAAATCGTCATAGATCTATGACGATTTCATTCTCCGTCACTATAAGAAGGTCACAAGTAAACACATTTCTTGTAGTGAAGGTGGACTTCTAGTCATAGATGCAATTAGATGGCGGTCTATGTATCTTGTTGTATTGCCCAATCGAATCTCATAGGATCTTTCTGACTAGTAATTGCATTATTATGCCTTGCTCAGTTCCTGTCAATTGCCCTGATGTAATTTGTTTACCCTTCATGCCATGTTGTTTATCTAAGGAGAGCACCTCTAGTGAACTATGGACCCCGGTCCAATCTTTACCATTGATACATCTCCCACTGTTACTTTTTTACTTGCTGCAAACCACCATTATCTTGCACACCATACGTTTAATCCTTTGTTACAGCAAACCGGTGAGCTTGTCAACCTCACTGATTCGTTGGGGAAAAGTCTTGAGTTTGTGTTGTGCAGATCTCTGCGTTGCTTGCAACACCTGAGTGACGTTTCCTTCCTCCTTCTGGTTCGATAACCTCGTTCTCTACTAAGGAAAGACTTGCTGCTGTGCTCATCACACCTTGCTCTTGGGGTTTCCAACAAAGTGCTCCACGTCAAGCACCATCAACAAGTTTTTTGGCGCCGTTGTCGGGGAGGCTAAGGACGTCTTCACTAGGGGAGTCCTTCACTTCCTTTCTCTTTACTTTGTTTTTATTTTGCGTTGTTTATTTTGCTTGGTTTTGTTTGCCTCTTTCCAAAAAACCTAAAAAATTTAGTCTAGTTTGGTTTGCTTGCTTTATTCAAAAACACAAAAAAATTAGTTCCTGCTCTAGCTGCTGCTGCTGTTTTTGGCTTGCCCACCTTTGCCAAAATGAAATCTGCTGAGGACACCAAGTTGTGTGACTTTACTAGCACCAACAATAATGATTTCCTTAGAACACCTATTGCTCCACCTGCTCCTGATGCTACCTTTTATGAAATTAAGCCTGCTTTATTGAATCTTGTGATGAGAGAGCAATTTTCTGGTACTAGTTCTGATTTTCCTGCTACCCATCTCAACAGCTTTGTTGAACTTTGTGAGATGCAAAAGTATAAGGATGTATATGGAGATATTATTAAGCTCAAGCTTTTTCCTTTCTCTTTGAGAGGAAAAGCTAAAGAATGGTTGCTATCCTTGCCTAATAATAGTATTGATTCTTGGACTAAGTGTAAAGATGCTCTTATTGGAAAGTACTATCCTCCTGCTAAGATTATATCTATGAGAAGTGACATTATGAAATTTAAACAACTTGATAGTGAACATGTTGCTCCATATTGGGAAAGAATGAAATCTTTGGTTAAGAATTGCCCTACTCATGGACTCACTGCTTGGATGATTATCCAGACTTTTAATGAAGGTTTGAACTTCTCCTCAAGAAATCTGTTGGATTCCGCTGCTAGAGGTACCTTTATGGGCCTCACTTTGGGTGCTGCAACAAGGCTCCTTGATAATATTATGGTCAAGTACTCTGAATGTCATATTGAGAGAGCTCCACATGGTAAGAAGGTAAATTCTGTTGAGAAAACTTCCTCTTTGAGTGAAAAGATTGATGTTATTATGGATATGCTTGTTAATGGGAAAGCTCCTCTAGATCCTAATAGTGTTCCCTTAGCCTATTTGGTTGCTCAAGAAGAGCAAGTTGATGTGAACTTCATTAGAAACAACAATTTCAACAACAATGCTTATAGGAGTAATTTTGGTGGTAACAATTATAGACCTTATCCTCCTAATAATAGCAATTCCTATGGAAACTCTTACAATAATGCTAGAAGTGCCCCCTATGAACTTGAGGTCATGCTCAAAGACTTTATTAGTAAACAAACCACTTTCAATAAGGCTATAGAGGAAAAGCTTTTAAATGTTGAGAAAAATATATCCTCTTTGTCTGAAGCTCAAACTTCCTTGGTTAATAAAGTGGCTGCTAAACCTGAAACTATGGAAAATACCTTTGCTACTGCTCATGCCATACAAGTTACTATTGATGAAAATGTTAGGATTTTAGCTCAACTTCATTCTAAGTGGGAAAGGGAAGCTGAAATTGATAGAAACAATAGTGTGTGCACCTTCACCACTAAACCAAAAGTAGTCCCTATTCCTACTCCTACTATGCCTACTACTAGTGATGCTAAGTTTGATTTTGATATTGATGGTTGCAATATTTCTGAAGTGATTATGTTCCTACAAAAGCTTGCTAGATGTCATGATGCAAGTGATATGCATGTTGCTTTCACTAAACACATTACAGATGCTCTTGTTAAGATTAAGGAAGAGAATCTAAAACACAAAGCTTCTATTACTAGGAAGGTAGAATATAGTTGGGAACCCATTATTAATATGCAAGTGAATGACTCTGATCTCAAAGCTTCATGTGATTTAGGTTCTAGTGTCTCTATTATGCCTAGGAAGATTTATGAAATGCTTGATTTGCCACCATTGGAAGATTGTTATTTCGATGTTCCACTCAATGACAATGCTAAAAATAAACTCATGGGGATTATTAATGATGTTCTCATTATGGTTAACAATGCTTATGTCCCTGTTGACTTCTATGTTTTGGATGTTGAATACAATGCTTCTTGTCCTATTACTTCGGGAAGACCATTTCTTAGAACTGTTGGTGCCATCATTGATATGAAAGAAGGCACCATTAAATATTATTTTACAATCAAGAAAGGTATTGAACACTTCCCTACGAGGAGAGATAAGTTGCCTTTTGCTCCTCCTTTGAAAGCAAGGTTTGATGTTAATGCTTCTTCATTTGAAAATACTTGATTTCTTGCTTCTTGTTCCTAACTTAAAGGCGTTAAAGAAAAGTACTTGTTGGGAGATAAACCAAGAGTTTCCTTGAGTCTTGGAAGTTATTACTTCAGTAATGACCTCTCCTTATCCTTTTTTGCTTTTGGTGCCAAGAATGACCTCTAATGAGAGGAAAGTAAGATTTGGGGAGTTGTTGTCCCAAAACAGATTTGTGTCCTCCACCAAAAAAAATCATGAGGAGTCTCTGTAAGTCGGATTGAGCTGAAAATTTACGAATAAATCCCCCAGTATGATAGTTCAACACTTGTTGATTTGAGCAACAGAAGATGTTCGAAAAAATCGGTTTCTACCTGCTGGTCTGTTTTGATAGATTTCTGCCATTATTTGCATTTGCTTCTTATTGATTCCTTTGTGAATTCTCTTTAGGTGAATTGAGCTTTTTGAAGGACTTACTACAGTAGCTTGTGTTTTTAATGAAAATCCTTGCTGTTCCAAAGCTTTGCTAGAGGTCTAATAGCTTTGGAATACACTAATGTTGCTAATGAAGATTATGTGAAGTTTTGTATGAAGGAAAATTTTCAGGTGTAGAGAGAGAATGATGCAATGAGATGAATAATGGACAAAAGCTCAAGCTTGGGGATGCCACCATGGTGTCACCCCAAGAAATATCCAAGAGGTACAAGCGTCAAATCTTGGGGACTCCCAAGGCATCCCCTTCTTCATCAATAAAAATCTTAGGTCTGTTTAGACACTTCGTTTTTATTGTTTCATGCACAATTGTGTTGTTCTTGGAGCGTCTTAGTTTTCATTTGCGTTGCTTAGGTTGTTTAGTTTGCTTGAATAAAGTAGTTTGGACCCCCGTTCTCGCTGTGTTGTTTGCAAATAAGTTGCTTGGTGTTGGAAAGGAGTAGTAAGTTCTTGCTTGTAAATGCAAGAGGAGCTTGCATTGACTATGACTTAGAATTTAGCATGACATGCTAGGTGTTTTTTGACCTTATGCTTAGTGATTATTTCTGTAGCATGTCTTGTTCCAAACAATTGGGATTGCTTAGTGTGCCTTGAAGAAATTATGCGTTGTTTTAGCATGCAAAAAGCATAGTATTGTGGTATTCTCCTTTGATGTTTTGCTTGGGTTGACTTGGCACATGCTCACACCATGTTATTACTATGACAAGTCACCATTAGACTCTATGATCATTTAGTCCTTGACTTGTAGTACCACTCTTTTCTTTGATTAGTTTGCTTTGTTGCATTGCATGTTTATGGCCATTATTGCTCTCTTAGTTGGTTGCTCCCAGTCTTTGCTAGCCTCCACTTGTATGAGTAAGCTCTACTCATGCTTCCAACTCCCAAGAAACCAAGTTATTCCAAAGTGTCCACTATAAACTCCTATGCATGGTGTGTTACACCATTCCAAGTATATTCTTGTTTTCAGCTATCTTCCAATTAAAAACTATTTTGTTATGAGAAAACTTAGTGATTAAAGCCCTCACAAACTTGATGGCACACTTTATATTCTTTTCCCCTAATAAACTTGAACCATTGTGTCTTCTATGTTGTATATGCTTGCACTTATACGTTGGAATTAGCAGAACCGTGCTGTCACAGGGAACGTTTTCAACATTGCCCTTGTACCTTGTACTCAGTTGATATCATGCTCTTTTGTCTATGGATGTCACCAGTGTGAAATAAAGAAGGAACTTGTAAGTCCACGGAGTTGGTATCCTGTGTTAGAGAAACACCTAGGCCGCTAGCCTAAGCCATGCCTAATCATGGTAGAAACTTGCAGCATCACTATAGTGACATCTATGAAGCATTCTTCTTATAAAAAAAGAGACACATTGAGAAAAGAGGAAAGAGATAAAAAGCACCATATTCCCATGGTAAATAAGAAGATTGTTGAGATGCTCATTGTCTGCTTGCCTTGTCATTTTGATTATGGGCAAGCTCATGTACCATGTGCAACGGGTACCCCGTTGGCGGTTCTCAATGATATGCAAATACTTACAATGACAAGAACTTACAGGTGACTAAAGTTGACTAGCATGAGGTGTGGCCCTCGTATTCAAAGGACTTGAGATTGACAACTTATACTTCGTCAAGCATATACTCCATCTTTGTTCACTTTAACCTTAATCACTTCAAGATGATTATGATAGGGGCAATGAGGTCTAAAAGCTAACAAGTACCATAATTTTTGGAAGCTCTTTTTGAAACTTGAAATCCCTGCTTCCTTTATAAAAGGTCTTACTTCCACCACTATTGAGTCTCCACCTTCTACCTTTAGGCACCATTAAGAGAGCATAGTTGTCATTCTGTGTGCAGTGTTCCAAAGCTTATTGATTGATGCATATTGTGATATTACTTGTTCTTGTGCTATTTGTTTCTAGTCACCCTTGTGAACTTTGAAGGTGTCCTATGCATCTATTTGCTACTCTATGAGGGACAAGATGATTGCCACTATGCCATGTTTTCTGTATGTGAAACAAATAAACGTTTTTCAATGCATGTTATTCATGATCTTTGTTTGTAGCTTGTCATGTTGCATGCATAGTTACTATGTCCTATTGTTAGAACTCCGATCTTTCATGCACATGTTTAGAGTTCTTTGATCCCGGTTTTCAATGCTTGCAAATGGTTAGATCTTCATTGTGAAGGTGCATGTCACCTCAAAAATTATTCTTTTTATCACTTTCCTACTCGAGGAAGAGCAGGAGTTAAGCTTGGGGATGTTTGATACGTCGGAAACGTATCTATAATTTTTGATGATCCGTGCTTGTTTAGTATCTACTTTTCTTTGCTTTGTCTACACTTTGAGGTGTTTTTTACATGTTTTATGGTACTAACCTATTAACAAGTTGTCACAGTGTCAGTTGCCTGTTTTCTGTTGTTTTTGGTTCTAGAAAAGTTAGTAAATAAATATTCTCGGAATTGGACGGGACAAACATCAAAGTCAATAACTTTTCATGGGGAACAAGAAGTCCAGAGGGGAGCCGGAGAGGCATGACAGGGCACCCAGACCCCCCCTAGGCACCGGTGGGCCCTACGCCATGCCTAGGAAGGGTGTGGGGCCCCTGGCCACCGCCTCGGCCTCCCCCTTCGCCTATAAGAAGCCCCCGATGCAGAAACCCTAAGTACCTGATCAAATCTCCACGAAACCTTCTGTAGCCGCTGCCACCATTGTCCCTAGATTGGGGGGGGGTCTGAAGTTCTTCCCGGCACCCTGCCGGAGGGGAGATCATCCCGGAGGCCTTCTCTCCGCTATGATGCG
The DNA here is from genome assembly GCA_023614405.1 of Avena insularis. NCBI lineage: Eukaryota > Viridiplantae > Streptophyta > Magnoliopsida > Poales > Poaceae > Avena > Avena insularis. Next base: position 303,463,185 of record CM042693.1, on the reverse strand, counting down.
TGAGTAGTTCTACCTTGGACTATGGGTCCTGTCATGGTATTGCCGACGAGTACGCCATGGAGGGGTCCTCATAGTGCGTGTTTAGTGATGTGGGGGAAGGCGGACGGTTGACGGGTACGAGGTAACACAACTTACACAGGTTCAGATCCCGCAACGGTGGCGGAATCCTACTCCTTCTATAAATCACTATAAGGGAAATACGCCGAGTTACAGAGATAGGTTTGCTGTTGTAGCGTCCCCAACCTTTAATAAGATTGAGTCCCCTGTGTTTACAATGCTAGTCCCTGGATCAATAGCTAGCATCCACAGTTCAGATGTAATATCAAGAAACAAAGGTCATAATACAACTTTAGAACCAGGAATAAAATAGTTTTATTACATCAAACGTAGCTCATTGGCTATTTACATTACATTGCAGCGGAATAACTATAGTCATGGGTCCTTCATCTTCAAAGTGCCACAGGCAGATGTTGGTTGTAGACTTTGTAATCCTAATCAATCAATCTTCACTAAAATCAATCAAACCTGCAACATCATAAGTTACAACCACAAGGGTCAATACATTTGAATTGTATTGGCAAGTGATACCTTAGTATAATATAAGTGGACTATAATACTATATGCATTTGGCTGGTGGAGCTTAGGCTTGCTTTGCTCAAAATAGATTTTTCCCTAACTTTTTGAAAATACTAAGTTTTGTTTGGCAAAAACTTTCCAAGGAATCTATCAATCAAAGACTGAAGATCCACTCAGGGCATCTATCAATCAAATACTGAAGACTTGCTTGGCAAAAACAAATTTCCTCAATCAATGATTTCAAGATCCTTGTACCAAGCCATCTCTCCATCAAAGATTGAAGAATTCACACAACCCTTGTTCACCCACAAATTTTATTTAGAAATTGGAGTGATGAGTTTCTTGAAGTTTCCATGTCTTGATGCTCAAAATGTCCTTTACCAGGGACATGGCTAAGTACTTAGGTTTTACACTCTGCAGAGGTGGTGCACTTTACCCACAAGACTTGGTTTCCCAAGACAAAATCTTTCAGAAGCTTTCCCTTAGACCAACATGGACGCGCTCCAACCTATCAATCACTACCACCCACTGTCCATGTGGCTAAGTTCTTGCAACCTATATGATCATGGCAGAGCCCATATTGCCAAGTGGTTGCACTTGAAGCTTCTCAACATTTGACATCTCAAATCTCTTTGTTTCCTGGGTGGCCATCCACAAGTGAGATACACTAAGGTAAACCATAAACATGGGCCTTGTGAACCACTCAACCAAAAACCACCAAGCAAGTCCCATTCCACCCAGGAGATTCATTAACTTAGTTGTTTTATTAAGCAAAACATAAGTCCATAGACTTAGAAATTTTCATAGCATGAATATATATCCCACCCAGGTTTTCTATTAGCTAGGCTAAGCTTGGTAGTAATAGGATTCTTAACTTAGGAAAATCCTACTAAGGATTCATTCTACTAGCTTTCCTATAGCAAGGTCTATACTTAGCAAAATAAAAACCATGCAAGTTTTACTTAGCAAAAACACTAATGCATAGTGAAAATAATGGGATAATGATATGAAGCATCACTTGCCTTTTTGGTAGAGGGTATAAGTTCACTCCTTGTCCTTGCAACACTCACACTCTTCAAGTCACTACAATCAATCAAGCAAGGCACAAACTCAATCTACCAATCAAGCAAATCAACACATATAAAATAACAAAGTCAAAGAAATGCATGCAAGCATGCCAAGATTTGCTTTGTTTGCAAAAGTGGTTCCTAGTGGGTCATAGACATTTGGGTACACCTAATGGTCATTTTGTAAAGTGGCAAAGTCATGCATAAGCATGCAAAGGTTGGTTCTATTGTAGGGATGGTCTTCACTAGGCTTCTAACTTTGTAAGTTCCAAATTGGTCATTTACCAAAATGGCAGAGTCATTTGCAAATAGGGTCTCTATTAGATTCCTAAACTTTGTAAGATCCAAATTGGTCATTTACCAAAGTGGCAAAGTTGTTAGCAAAAGGTTTCACCTCAAAACCATTTTCAAAACAAAGGGTCATTTTAGGTGGTGTAGAAATATTTCTACTAGGGTATTATCCTATAGGTTTCACCAAATGAGTTGCTATTGCAAAACTTGGTGTTTGGGTCAGTAGGTTTGGTCCAAAGCATTTTCTCAAAGTTTTCTTTATGAAAGCATTTTCATAAACAAAACAATGGTTTTTAGTTAGCTAGAAATGGACTAAACTAATTAATCCATTCTATTCTTTTCCAAAATCACTTTCCAAACTATGGGTTGGTTCCTATGGTTAGCAAGGTCACAACAAACTAATTGGCAAAGGTTTTAACCTAAATATCATTTTTAAATGATTTTTCTAATGTTAGCAAGCATACAAAAGAATCTGCAAAGTTAAACAATCTAACAAATACTATTTGCTAAACTAAGGGCAGGGTTGGCTAGGGCTTGTCTTGCTGATTCCAACGACATCAAATTTGTAAAATTTGGACGTGTGGATCAAAAGATACATGGGTTTGAAATTGGCACTTAAATCTGTTTTCAAATCTGATTTTAAACAACTCTGGGACACGCGGCGTGTTCTTACTGGTCGATACCGGTTCGGTGTGGATCGGCTCTGTGGAACGTTAGATCTAAGTTAGATCGTGCGGCTTAGGTAGCGTACCTCTTCGGCGTTAAGTGAAACTATCGTAGCCGATGGATCTGCATCTAACGGTAGCTAGGCGTTTGACCACTAAGCAGGGCCGGGCGGCGTTAAGCGGCGAGCGATCGGTCGATGACGGTGCAGCGCGTAAAGCGAGAAAGAAAGAGGAGATGCTCACCGGGCTCGGGAGGTTACGGCGATGCTCGGGGAGGTGTTGGTCGGGCGAGGGGCGCACTAGGGTTGCAGGAATTCCTCGTCGGAGTTGGGAACGGTGGCGGTGCTCTCGGGTTGTCGTCGTGGACGTCGCTGTGATTCACTCCAGGGCAAGGTGAAGACGTGGTTAGACGCGCAAGATCGAGGCAGAGTCGTGTGCATGAACGAGAGGGGTCGGGGTGGTCTTGTGCTTACCAGAAAAGTCGCCGGAGAAGAAGCAGACACGGCGGCGCTCTGTGCTTGTCGGAGTCGTCGCTACAGATCACGAGAAGAACAACCGAGGGTTGGGTTAGACGCAGGAGGTCACGGAGGTGCTGTGTGCGTGAACGAGGAGAAGAGGGGCGACCGGAATCTACCTGTGGGGCTCGTCGGAGAAAGAGGCAGACGGTGGCGACGGTGGTTGTCGACGCTCTGGGTCGCTCGGGGGCAAGCTGGTGCTACGGGGATGATCGCCAGGAGGTGTGGATCACGAGAGGATGGTCGAGGAGGCAAGGCGCGGCGAGTCTTGGCCGGAATCGCTGCGACAGCTCGTCGGAGCAGAGGGCGTTCGAGGAGGAATTGAAGGCAGTCTAAGGCGTGCTAGCGCGGGGTGTCAGAGGGGATTTATAGAGGAGAGGGAGGCGTTTCCATCTGCGTGATCAAGGCGAGGTAAAGGCTCGGCGTTAAGACGAATTACACTGGAGAAATCAACGGCAGAAAGGGGGAGAAGAACTGGTCGCTGCGGGGTTGAAGACGATGAGCAGTAATAGTGGGGTCCAACGGTCAGTGGGAAAAGAAGAGAGGAGGAGGTCCACCGGTCAGCTGCTGTGTGGGTTTCTTTCGCGGTACAGAAAAACGGTTCGGGATGTGGGAGAGAGAGGTGGGGTCTTCTCGTCAGTGAGTGAGGAGAGGGGGGGAGTGGGTCCACGCTGTAATTGACTCAGCGGGTCTGTTATTTGGTAAGAATTGTTTTCTCCGGGCAGTGAAAGGCTGGGTTGGACTGGGCCTAGTGGGCTGCTCCTGTTTTCCTATTTTTTTTCTGTCTAACTCTTTTTCTTTTTCTAATTCTTTTTCTGTTTTCAATTCAAACAATTAATTCAAACAATTCAATCAAGATTCAAACTTTCAAACAAGCACTCAACTTTTCTTTTGAATTTGGTTCTGTTTAGAAACATATTCCAAATCTCAAAATGAAATATTATTTTTATTTATTTTAGGATCCATTTAATAATTAAATAAAATGGATCTTTGATTTATTAATAGTGTTTGATTTATTTTAAGTAAAATTTCCATTTGGAATCCAATTATTTTCAAAACCAAACCAGAAGGTTTAATTTGAAAAATAAAAGAATACTTGGAAACTTATTTAAATAAATAAATAAGTTTTGGTGTTTAATTAAAATGGGAAAGCCTTTACTTAAATAAAATTGGATAATTAAATCCTTATTATTTTATTTAAATAATCCTTTACTCATTTTAATCAAAGCAAAACCTTTTAATAAAAGATTTCAAAGTAGTAATAAAATATTTGGTGTTCATTTAAAATGGGAAAAGCTTTTACTTAAATAAAATTGGATATTTAAATCCTTTATTTTATTTAAATAAACCTTTACTCATTTTATCAAAACAAAATAATTTATTTCAAAAGTTTGGCCAAAATTAATTTGGCTTACCTTTTCATTTGAAAACAAAGTCTTTTATTAAAAGATCTAAAACAGTTTTTCCAAAACAATTTATTTTCCCTTTATTAAATGTTTATCTTTATAAATCCCTTTAGGATTATTTGATCACCAATTGGTAGGGGCTTTTGGTAAGGGCTTTATTGGCTTTGGAAATTCAATTTCCTTATCTTATCATATTTCTAAGATTTTACTTATGGTTCCAAATTGAGTGAAACCAACTTCTAAGGTCTTTCTTGATCCTTTGTGGAATATTTGTTGATCAAATTTGGTATGGATCAAATCCATGGATTTGGAGATAACTTTGGAAAATGATTTCCTTCCATTAGGGTTTAGGGTTTTGGATTACTTTCCAAATGTTCAAATTTCCAGATACATTCATTGAGGAATGCATTTCCCTTGATTTGAATTTTTGTTGAATTCAAACTTCCACCAAAGTTTGTTCAAGATGGGATTTTAAGTCTCCTTTTAGAAACAAAAGTTTCTTTTCACCCTGATTTTCAACAAAAATTTATTTTGTTTATTTATTTTTCACATTACAAGATTTGGAAAATCCTGGGATGTGACAGGCTACCACCCTTAAAAGAAATCTCGTCCCGAGATTTGGGGAGGCTAGGGTTACAAGTCGGCTCAAACAGCTAGGGTACTACCACCCTTAAAAATTTTCCAACTAAACTTCATCTTGGCTTGCTTGGAATCTTGATGAAACTTCCTTGGGAAAACTTCTGCATAGTGGTCTTTATTTCCGTACTTGACTCATGGGCCAAGGTTGAGATCCTTCATAGGCTTGTTTATCTTGTTCTTCATCTTTTCTGGACAATTGCTTACATAGTGTCCTGGTTCCTTGCAATTGAAACAGTGGATATCTTGGAGTTCTTTACGTTGCTCTTGTGGACAAGTGGCTACATAGTGGCCTGATTCTTTGCAGTTGTTGCACACTACTTGGTCCATCCTTTTATTCTTTATGGACTCTGGGCATCCACTGGGGTTGTGTCCCATTTCCTTACATTTACGACATTGCACAAGGCTCATGTCTTGCTTTGGTTTCTTGGGCTTCTTTGATCCTTTGAATTGGGTTGTCTTGTTTGGAGGTATAAGTGGTCCTTTTCCTTTGTCATCATCATTCTTGGCATACTTGGATCCTTCTTGTTTCCTTTGTTCAACAATGGCATAGACGGGGCATTGGATAGGTACATGGTCGTTTCCTTCACAAAGGTAACAAGTAACTTGAGATGTGGGGCATTGGCCAACTGGATGTTCCTCTTCACAATTGGGGCATTGATCTTCATGCTCCTTGGAAGTATGATCCTTGTCTCCACAAATATTGCAAGCTGGTGCTCCATCTAGCATAATGTTCTTGTCATCCTTGTTGTCATACACTCTTTTGGGATAGTTTTCTTCCATGCTGATCATTTGATTAGTCACCTTAAGCATCAGTTGGGATTGTTCTTCCAAAAACTTTTGCAAGGTAGGGTCTTTATCACTATTGTTGGCTATGAACTGAGCTGTTAGTTGGCTCAATTGGTGTTGGGTTGCTATGAGTTCTCTCATGTTGACCTCTTGGTTGTTGTTGTCACCATCCTTGATGTCGGAGTTTCTTGGAGAAGTCATCTGTTTGGGTTGGAGGGGATTAGAATAGGCAAAAGGTTTTTCTAAGAAGTCAATTCTAATCACACACATCACAATTTACACAAGCAATGTGCATGCAATCACAAACAAACACTCCACTCAAACAACAGTTTCAAGCACATACTTAGGCAATAAAATATTTTGTTACACCACATAAGTTGGTGGGTTTGACTTAACTAAAATATGGTGGTCCATCTACATGGTTTACTTGTGATCTTTCCATCCTTCTTGGTTGATTCTTTTTGATTGAGATCTTTGTATCCTTGGAGAATTCTTGTCTCTTGGCCACAAATACTTCAAAGATGTTGATGGCTCCTTCTAAGTTGTTTTTCCTTAGTCTTCAAGTGAAACGTTACTCAAGACTTGTAGTCTTTAGTGATATCCAAGTTGAAGTCCTTGGTGTACATGTTGAAGATGTTGAAGAAGTTGAAGTCATTGGAGTTGAAAATGTTGAAGAAGTCCTTTGCACATGGTGTAGTCTTTGGTCATGGGGTAGGCTTTTCCATCAAGTTTGAAATAGAAGAGAAGTAGAGTTGAAACCAAAATGGTTGAGGAAAGAGTTTACAAGATTGTTTTTGTAAATAAGTTTTGGAATGAGACAACTCCTATTGTCTAAGGGTTTTTGTCCAATCCTAGGGTTACAAATCCTACAGGCAACACAATGCTCTGATACCATTCTCAGAAGGCCCCAACCTTTAATAAGATTGAGTCCCCTGTGTTTACAATGCTAGTCCCTGGATCAATAGCTAGCATCCACAGTTCAGATGTAATATCAAGAAACAAAGGTCATAATACAACTTTAGAACCAGGAATAAAATAGTTTTATTACATCAAACGTAGCTCATTGGCTATTTACATTACATTGCAGCGGAATAACTATAGTCATGGGTCCTTCATCTTCAAAGTGCCACAGGCAGATGTTGGTTGTAGACTTTGTAATCCTAATCAATCAATCTTCACTAAAATCAATCAAACCTGCAACATCATAAGTTACAGCCACAAGGGTCAATACATTTGAATTGTATTGGCAAGTGATACCTTAGTATAATATAAGTGGACTATAATACTATATGCATTTGGCTGGTGGAGCTTAGGCTTGCTTTGCTCAAAATAGATTTTTCCCTAACTTTTTGAAAATACTAAGTTTTGTTTGGCAAAAACTTTCCAAGGAATCTATCAATCAAAGACTGAAGATCCACTCAGGGCATCTATCAATCAAAGACTGAAGACTTGCTTGGCAAAAACAAATTTCCTCAATCAATGATTTCAAGATCCTTGTACCAAGCCATCTCTCCATCAAAGATTGAAGAATTCACACAACCCTTGTTCACCCACAAATTTTATTTAGAAATTGGAGTGATGAGTTTCTTGAAGTTTCCATGTCTTGATGCTCAAAATGTCCTTTACCAGGGACATGGCTAAGTACTTAGGTTTTACACTCTGCAGAGGTGGTGCACTTTACCCACAAGACTTGGTTTCCCAAGACAAAATCTTTCAGAAGCTTTCCCTTAGACCAACATGGACGCGCTCCAACCTATCAATCACTACCACCCACTGTCCATGTGGCTAAGTTCTTGCAACCTATATGATCATGGCAGAGCCCATATTGCCAAGTGGTTGCACTTGAAGCTTCTCAACATTTGACATCTCAAATCTCTTTGTTTCCTGGGTGGCCATCCACAAGTGAGATACACTAAGGTAAACCATAAACATGGGCCTTGTGAACCACTCAACCAAAAACCACCAAGCAAGTCCCATTCCACCCAGGAGATTCATTAACTTAGTTGTTTTATTAAGCAAAACATAAGTCCATAGACTTAGAAATTTTCATAGCATGAATATATATCCCACCCAGGTTTTCTATTAGCTAGGCTAAGCTTGGTAGTAATAGGATTCTTAACTTAGGAAAATCCTACTAAGGATTCATTCTACTAGCTTTCCTATAGCAAGGTCTATACTTAGCAAAATAAAAACCATGCAAGTTTTACTTAGCAAAAACACTAATGCATAGTGAAAATAATGGGATAATGATATGAAGCATCACTTGCCTTTTTGGTAGAGGGTATAAGTTCACTCCTTGTCCTTGCAACACTCACACTCTTCAAGTCACTACAATCAATCAAGCAAGGCACAAACTCAATCTACCAATCAAGCAAATCAACACATATAACATAACAAAGTCAAAGAAATGCATGCAAGCATGCCAAGCTTTGCTTTGTTTGCAAAAGTGGTTCCTAGTGGGTCATAGACATTTGGGTACACCTAATGGTCATTTTGTAAAGTGGCAAAGTCATGCATAAGCATGCAAAGGTTGGTTCTATTGTAGGGATGGTCTTCACTAGGCTTCTAACTTTGTAAGTTCCAAATTGGTCATTTACCAAAATGGCAGAGTCATTTGCAAATAGGGTCTCTATTAGATTCCTAAACTTTGTAAGATCCAAATTGGTCATTTACCAAAGTGGCAAAGTTGTTAGCAAAAGGTTTCACCTCAAAACCATTTTCAAAACAAAGGGTCATTTTAGGTGGTGTAGAAATATTTCTACTAGGGTATTATCCTATAGGTTTCACCAAATGAGTTGCTATTGCAAAACTTGGTGTTTGGGTCAGTAGGTTTGGTCCAAAGCATTTTCTCAAAGTTTTCTTTATGAAAGCATTTTCATAAACAAAACAATGGTTTTTAGTTAGCTAGAAATGGACTAAACTAATTAATCCATTCTATTCTTTTCCAAAATCACTTTCCAAACTATGGGTTGGTTCCTATGGTTAGCAAGGTCACAACAAACTAATTGGCAAAGGTTTTAACCTAAATATCATTTTTAAATGATTTTTCTAATGTTAGCAAGCATACAAAAGAATCTGCAAAGTTAAACAATCTAACAAATACTATTTGCTAAACTAAGGGCAGGGTTGGCTAGGGCTTGTCTTGCTGATTCCAACGACATCAAATTTGTAAAATTTGGACATGTGGATCAAAAGATACATGGGTTTGAAATTGGCACTTAAATCTGTTTTCAAATCTGATTTTAAACAGCTCTGGGACACGCGGCGTGTTCTTACTGGTCGATACCGGTTCGGTGTGGATCGGCTCTGTGGAACGTTAGATCTAAGTTAGATCGTGCGGCTTAGGTAGCGTACCTCTTCGGCGTTAAGTGAAACTATCGTAGCCGATGGATCTGCATCTAACGGTAGCTAGGCGTTTGACCACTAAGCAGCGGCGCTGGCGGCGGCTAGCGGCGGCGGAGCGATCGGTCGATGACGGTGCCGGCGATGCAGAAAGCGAGAAAGAAAGAGGAGATGCTCACCGGGCTCGGGAGGTTACGGCGATGCTCGGGGAGGTGTTGGTCGGGCGAGGGGCGCACTAGGGTTGCAGGAATTCCTCGTCGGAGTTGGGAACGGTGGCGGTGCTCTCGGGTTGTCGTCGTGGACGTCGCTGTGATTCACTCCAGGGCAAGGTGAAGACGTGGTTAGACGCGCAAGATCGAGGCAGAGTCGTGTGCATGAACGAGAGGGGTCGGGGTGGTCTTGTGCTTACCAGAAAAGTCGCCGGAGAAGAAGCATACACGGTGGCGCTCTGTGCTTGTCGGAGTCGTCGCTACAGATCACGAGAAGAACAACCGAGGGTTGGGTTAGACGCAGGAGGTCACGGAGGTGCTGTGTGCGTGAACGAGGAGAAGAGGGGCGACCGGAATCTACCTGTGGGGCTCGTCGGAGAAAGAGGCAGACGGTGGCGACGGTGGTTGTCGACGCTCTGGGTCGCTCGGGGGCAAGCTGGTGCTACGGGGATGATCGCCAGGAGGTGTGGATCACGAGAGGATGGTCGAGGAGGCAAGGCGCGGCGAGTCTTGGCCGGAATCGCTGACATACTGGCCGGAGCAGAGGGCGTTCGAGGAGGAATTGAAGGCAGTCTAAGGCGTGCTAGCGCGGGGTGTCAGAGGGGATTTATAGAGGAGAGGGAGGCGTTTCCATCTGCGTGATCAAGGCGAGGTAAAGGCTCGGCGTTAAGACGAATTACACTGGAGAAATCAACGCGAAAGGGGAGAAGAACTGGTCGCTGCGGGGTTGAAGACGATGAGCAGTAATAGTGGGGTCCAACGTCAGTGGGAAAAGAAGAGAGGAGGAGGTCCACCGGTCAGCTGCTGTGTGGGTTTCTTTCGCGGTACATAAAAACGGTTCGGGATGTGGGAGAGAGAGGTGGGGTCTTCTCGTCAGTGAGTGAGGAGAGGGGGGGAGTGGGTCCACGCTGTAATTGACTCAGCGGGTCTATTATTTGGTAAGAATTGTTTTCTCCGGGCAGTGAAAGGCTGGGCTGGACTGGGCCTAGTGGGCTGCTCCTGTTTTCCTATTTTTTTTTTCTGTTTTAACTCTTTTTCTTTTTCTAATTCTTTTTCTGTTTTCAATTCAAACAATTAATTCAAACAATTCAATCAAGATTCAAACTTTCAAACAAGCACTCAACTTTTCTTTTGAATTTGGTTCTGTTTAGAAACATATTCCAAATCTCAAAATGAAATATTATTTTTATTTATTTTAGGATCCATTTAATAATTAAATAAAATGGATCTTTGATTTATTAATAGTGTTTGATTTATTTTAAGTAAAATTTCCATTTGGAATCCAATTATTTTCAAAACCAAACCAGAAGGTTTAATTTGAAAAATAAAAGAATACTTGGAAACTTATTTAAATAAATAAATAAGTTTTGGTGTTTAATTAAAATGGGAAAGCCTTTACTTAAATAAAATTGGATAATTAAATCCTTATTATTTTATTTAAATAATCCTTTACTCATTTTAATCAAAGCAAAACCTTTTAATAAAAGATTTCAAAGTAGTAATAAAATATTTGGTGTTCATTTAAAATGGGAAAAGCTTTTACTTAAATAAAATTGGATATTTAAATCCTTTATTTTATTTAAATAAACCTTTACTCATTTTATCAAAACAAAATAATTTATTTCAAAAGTTTGGCCAAAATTAATTTGGCTTACCTTTTCATTTGAAAACAAAGTCTTTTATTAAAAGATCTAAAACAGTTTTTCCAAAACAATTTATTTTCCCTTTATTAAATGTTTATCTTTATAAATCCCTTTAGGATTATTTGATCACCAATTGGTAGGGGCTTTTGGTAAGGGCTTTATTGGCTTTGGAAATTCAATTTCCTTATCTTATCATATTTCTAAGATTTTACTTATGGTTCCAAATTGAGTGAAACCAACTTCTAAGGTCTTTCTTGATCCTTTGTGGAATATTTGTTGATCAAATTTGGTATGGATCAAATCCATGGATTTGGAGATAACTTTGGAAAATTATTTCCTTCCATTAGGGTTTAGGGTTTTGGATTACTTTCCAAATGTTCAAATTTCCAGATACATTCATTGAGGAATGCATTTCCCTTGATTTGAAATTTTTTTGAATTCAAACTTCCACCAAAGTTTGTTCAAGATGGGATTTTAAGTCTCCTTTTAGAAACAAAAGTTTCTTTTCACCCTGATTTTCAACAAAAATTTATTTTGTTTATTTATTTTTCACATTACAAGATTTGGAAAATCCTGGGATGTGACAGCTGTGCGAGGTGTATGAGAAGTTGTCTGAGATTGTGTCCTAAAGGCTCCCATAGGCCCGACTTATATAGTCGCCAGGTCCTAGGGTTACAGGGAAAGTCCTAGCCGGACAGGTTATAGAGTCCTACACCGTCTATTACAAGTCTAGCGTGTCTTGTACTCCAAGGCTCCGGGTACGCTGGTGACTCCACCGTAACCTTCCTTTATCCAGCATGGGCCTCCCTTCTGGATCCATCTAGCTAGGCCGCCCAGCAGGCCATGGTCCATGCTACCAACTATGGGCCACCCGGGTTATCCGGATAAGAGACATGCTATGAGGATACCCATATAGCATATCCCCAACAGTAGCCCCCGGAGAACTCCGAGATCTTGCGCCGTCTTGCCTCTTCACGTTGAATGCTCCGTCTAGATGGATGTCGGCAAATCGTTAAGCAATATCTTGTAGTCCTCCCAAAGAACCCTGCAAGGTTTTCTCCGTCTTCAACTCGTAAGTCAGAGAATTGCTGAATCTTCCATCATACTCTTTCGTAGCCGGACTGGATCCGTCCATGCCGGAATCTTCTGATGTGATGGTTCATCTTCCTATGACAGCTAGGGCGACGTAGACATAGTTCAGCAACGCCTCGTAACTCACACATGCAGAGAACACAATCATGTCCACTTTTCCCGTGCGAGCGATACAAATCATTGGCAGCGACGGTTGGTACGTGGCGAAATTTCAACGCACATCCCCGCACATGTCGTCTACGCTGCAACCATTCGATCAAGCTGCACGAATCTTGATGCTGGAGACCATAAATAGTAACTGCGGTGGAAAATTTACTTTTTGACCTCATTCCTCCCGCATCGTCTTCTTCCTCAGGAAAGCGTCTCCTCGAGCTCTCCACGCCTCGCACGAAAAACCCTAACCCCCAATCTCACCTGTCACCTCCAAATGCAACCAATGGCTAGCAGCAGCTCCTCCCAATCGATGGCGGCGTCGGGCGAAGCCGCGGCGAAGCCGGCGAGCTCTGTCATCGTGCCCCCATAGGGCCTAGTCATCCCCATGTCCGCGGTGGTCTAGGCCACCGGCGGCGACCATAATCCAGCGGCGCTAGAGCTGCTGGAGGTGGAAAACGACTCCCACAAAGGCGACTGGCACAGTTCGTACATCACGGCGACATCAAGGAGTTGATCGTTGAAGGCTACCTCCCTGCGACGGAGGGGCTCGCCTGGCGGGCTGCGCCGGCCGGCGAGGTCACACCTTCTCCCCAAGTCGGAGAAAAGGTGTACCTCAAAGCACAGATGGTACACGACGGCTCCCTGCCCATCTCCAATTTCTTCCTCGCTGTCCTGAATCATTACCGAGTTCAGCTTGCTACTATTCCTACTACTAGTGATGCTAAGTTTGATTTTGATATTGATGGTTGCAATATTTTTGAAGTGATTATGTTCCTACAAAAGCTTGCTAGAAGTCATGATGCCAGTGATATGCACGTTGCTTTCACTAAACACATTACAGATGCTCTTGTTAAGATTAAGGAAGAGAATCTAAAACACAAAGCTTCTATTACTAGGAAGGTAGAATATAGTTAGGAACCCATTATTAATATGCAAGTGAATGACTATGATCTCAAAGCTTCATGTGATTTAGGTTCTAGTGTCTCTATTATGCCTAGGAAGATTTATGAAATGCTTGATTTGCCACCATTGGAAGATTGTTATTTGGATGTCCCACTCAATGACAATGCTAAAAAGAAACTCATGGGGAGTATTAATGATGTTCTCATTATGGTTAACAATGCTTATGTCCCTGTTGACTTCTATGTTTTGGATGTTGAATACAATGCTTCTTGTACTATTACTTCGGGAAGACCATTTCTTAGAACTGTTGGTGCCATCATTGATATGAAAGAAGGCACCATTAAATATTATTTTACAATCAAGAAAGTGATTATGAAAGAAGGCACCATTGATATGAAAGAAGGCACCATTGGTGCCTCGCTGTCCTACTATGCCTACTACTAGTGATGCTAAGTTTGATTTTGATATTGATGGTTGCAATATTAGGGATTAAGCCTAGTCTAGATCTCTTTATCTATTTCTTCACCGTCAAGCGCGAAGCCGAGGCTATCAAGGACGAACTTAGAAATTGTGGCACCATTAGCTTCAAGATCCGGCCTGGCCGACGCTTCCCCGATATCGTCGGCCACGAGTCCTGTAAGAACTGGCAGCAGACGTACTTCTACGGCCCATATATCCCTCTGGCCGGCCGAGAAGTCACGTACCCGAACTTTGTTGATGGAGAAGCTGCTGAAGCCCCGACATGGAGATCCCAGGCCTCCCTTCCCTCCGACATCGATGCTTCCCGCGCTATAAGGCGGATAAAGTGGTTCGTAGAGATGGGTTTGACCGGGTTGGACCTAGACATGTGCTGGTTCATCAGGCGGATCCAGCCTCTGCAGCACTGCTTGAAGCTGATGCACGAGTATTCCAGCGATAGAAGGGATAGGCTCCGCATCTCCGTGGATAACTTCTCGAGCGACTCCGTCAAGCTCCGCCTCAAGGACATCGTCAAGGTGAAGGACAAGAAGCGTGGCTTCGTCATCACCTACGACATGTTCGTAGAGATCAAGTGCCCAAAGGTAACTGTTTATTTTCCGTATATGACATATACTCCAGTTTTTCCGTCTTAACCTTTTACATCTCATCTAACACAGTGGCCTTTCACTTAACAGCTTAGCGATCTAGAGGAGGATAGCATGGCTGTCCAAATCTATGATCCAAAGATGAAGGAAGTCACGGTCGTGTCCGACAACGATGTTCCGTTGTCACGAAAGCGGAAGAGCTCCACCTCTGACGCTGGCGATGGAGGCAAGAAGAAGAAAGCGGAGGGTGGAGCCTCCAAGAAGAGTACCGCCACCCTGGAGGCGAAGAAAAGAAAGGTTACATGGATCCCTTTTGCTTAAGCACCCCCTCTTGTGTAAGCTTCTTTCCCTCCGACATCGTCCATTTGTCTGTCTTATTCCCGTACTTATGCATTTTGCACGTTTCAGGAAGAAAGCCACGACCAGCTTGAAGAAGACCTCGAAAACTTCGGAGGCTTCTAGAACCATCAAGGATATGCTGCATCGCGACGCATCTCCCGCCATCGCCCCTGTCACTCCCATCGTCAAGCCTTCGTCCGCCCCGACAAGATCTCAAGCCAAGGAAGAAGCTGGCCCTTCCGCCATGGAAATGGACTCAGGAGCCTCTACCGAGCTTGCTGTTGTCGGTGAGCAGGCGACACAGGAGAGTGCCGCACACCAAATGGTTGAAGCTCCGGCTAAGGATGCCATCGGTAGCGGTAAGGCGGTGGTGGAAGCTGGTACTTCTGTCGAAGGCGGCGCCCCCACACCCAAGAAAACCATTGAGTTTCCGAAGATAGTCTATCCGGTACTTACGCCGGGTAGCACTTCTCTGGTTCCTGGTGCGGCACCGACATCTCTGACATGCGGTCTAGAGGAGCTTCTCCGGCAAGCAGAGATCTTGCAAGGAAACAGTGCATCCTTTGGCAAGCTGTTGGCTGAGAGTGCTACCAACCTCAGGATCATTGCACTTGTAAGTTTTATTTGCCTTTTTTCCATTTCATACGAGTATCCCACTGTAGCCCCCGAGGATTTAGACGGAACACCATAGGTCTTTGCGTCTGAATGATCTAAGAGTGACTAAGCTAGAAAACTTCTCGCTGTAGCCCGCAAGCATATAGGTGGAATGAATTATTCCGACTAGGTGCTTTAAGAGTAGCATACACAGTGTTTATAAATTTCGATACTGTAGCCTCCAAGCTTCTAGTTGTAACTGAATTAGTTCCGACTAGATGCTTAAAGAGAAGCTAAGCAAACATCCAAGTTAAAAACTTTATACTGTATCCCCCAAGCTTATAATCGAAAGCTGAATTAGTTCCGACTAGATGCTTAAAGAAAGACTAAGCATATTGCTAAGTTAAAAACTCTCGCTGTAGCCCCGAGTCTAGGTGGAAATTTTCCGGCTAGATGCTCCAAGTAGACCAAACAATGATTAACTTTTTCCTTTCCACAGAATGTGAATGCTCGGAGGGGCATGGCCAACGACAAGTATCAGAAGATGCACGCGGACTTGGAAGCCGAAAAGGGTAAGACTGCCTTCTTAAAGGAACAGATCATCAAGAGCAAGCGTCTGTTTTTCCTTTCTTTTTCCGTATTCCGGCTTGGTCTTGTGTATTATCCGAGTACTCACTGTGTACTGTCTTTTCTACGACTTGCAGAAACCATTTCCAAGGCTAAGGATATTGTCAAGAAATCCAAGCACATCCAGCAACTGGATAGCGAGAACAAGATCCTCAAGCAGGAGAGGAAGGACATGCTGAAGATGCATGCAGAATCAATGAAAGCCTTGCAAGACTCCACCACCGAGGAGATCAACCGCTTGAAGGAGGAGATCTCGATCTTAAAAGATCAGAAGAAAGCTGCCGATGAGCAGAATCAACGCCATCATGAAGCGTACAAGCTCCTCCAACAAGAACGGGACTCCTTGGTGGATACTCTCTAGCAAGATGAGGCTAGCATCTTCGGTAAGTGATTCTCCGTCTTGGATTTCTGTAGTCTAGATACTCTGAATTTTTGAACCCATGTGCTCCTTTGTCGGAATTTCGTAGCTCCTATGGGTTTAACCCGGTCGCCTCCTCCGGCAAAGGAATGCATGGTTCTTGCCGGCAACTTCATCAACACCGCCATCGCGCAAGCCAAAGAGATTTCCAAGCCCCTCCAGATCAATATCAAGGCATCGGACTCTGTGGCGAAGTTATCGGAGATCCTCCGCCGAGCCCCCGAGCGTATTAGAAGCTGGAAAGCTTCATGTGCACGGGCCTGTGCAAGGATGGCACTGTCCATGGTAAAGGCACACTACGAGAATGCCGACATCGACACGGTAACCTCTGGCATCCCTGATGTAGATGACGAAGGACAAAAGATAAATCACGAATCTATCTTGTCGTCACTCGCGGGTTATGACACCAGAGTTGCCGAGTTGGTTGACGTCAACATCTTCGTGCCAATGAATACCATCGATGGAGGCAACCAAAGCTCCTCAGAGTCCCTCAACACTGCCGACTTCGAGGGTGACTCTCCTGCTGCCGATGATATTGCTTCCAAGTCGCCTGCGCCAGAGGAATTAAAAACAATTTGTAATATTTGTTTCCTCTGTGATATGTATGCGGAAAAACTATGTGTTAACTTAAGGCGGAAAACAATGATGTATGTCCTGCTACTTAAGAATTATTTCCAGCATGTATTATATTTTTTAAGCAAGTGTTGCCTTATCCATTACTTTGGTTCTGATGCTTGACTTTTCTTGAGTCAGAAGACTCGTTGTCGGAACCATGCGCTCAGGTGATGATGCCCAATGGCACCATCAATAACCTAAACACAAAATCGCCGACAATAAGTGCCAAAATTCACTACTCCAGAATCCACATAAAAATGACAAAGAACGTGTAGACCAGAAAACTTAAGCTAACGCCCATAGGCGGAATTTTCACAAGTGCAATTGCAAAGTTGTGCATAAAGTTTTTATACGATCCAAAAATGAACACTAAAGGAGGTAAAAGACTCAGAAATATGAGTGAACCAAAGAGCTTTATTTCATTGATCATATAAAAGGTGCACAATTAGATAAAAAATGCTAAGTGTAGAAAGGACGTAGCTGTGGTATGTTCCATGGCCAATCAAGCTCCGGGTAGTCATCATCCGGGTCACGTCGCTTACGCTTATGATCCATGTTGGGTCTATCCTTCAGTTCACGATTGTCAACGAGGTAGTAAGACCCATTGAGTAGCGCCTTGCTTATGATGAACAGTCCTTCCCATGGAGGGGATAATTTGTGTGACTTCTTCTGCTTAAGTCGGAGCACCAAATCCCCCTCTTTAAACGAGCGATGTCGAACACGGTGACTATGGTAGCTGCATAGCTTCTTCTGGTAGATGGTGGATCTTTGGCATGCCAAAACGCGCTCCTCCTCGAGAAGGTCCACATCTAGGCGTATGGATTCTTCAGCGTCATCTTCGTCGTAGGCGGCAACTCTTGGTGCATTGTGAAGTATGTTGGAAGGTAGGATGGCTTCTTCTCCATATACCATGAAATCAGGGGTGTAGCCGGTGGATCTATTGGGTGTACTTCGTAAACTCCACAACACAGATGGCAATTCTTCCGCCCAGGCTCCAGCTGCTCTATGTAGCGGGGCCTCAAGACGTGGCTTTATTCCCTACAGAATTAATCCATTGGCTCTCTCAACTTGTCCATTGGATTGTGGATGTGCCACAGATGCAAGGTCAAGTCGGATGCCCTTCTCCCAACAATATGCCTCCACTTCTCTGAGTGACAAGTTGCTACCATTGTCGGTGATAATGCTATGTGGGAGACCAAATCTCACCACTAGATCCCGGACAAACCTGAGGGCAGTTTCCCCATCAAGCTTTCTAATGGGTTTAGCTTCTATCCATTTAGTGAATTTATCAACTGCTACAAGCAGATGCGTAAACCCACATGGTGCCGTCTGTAACGGTCCCACCATGTCTATCCCCCAGTGTAACATTCCAAAAATACTAAACTTGGATCATCAAACTCTAATCATCAAAATTAGGGTTAACAAAAACTTTTCTAAAATAAAAATATGAAAGCATGCATGGTGTATGCATTTCATTTGGAATTCTTTTGAACCACCTTGTTTGTGTGTTCCTTTGCTTGTAAATGGATGCTTAGGTGAAATAAACATCTTCTAAACAATTCCCAAACTTTTATCAAAGACAAGTAAATCAAAACAAATAAAATAAGGGAATGGTCATTTTGACCAATTTAACTCCCATGCCTACTTTGGCTGTCTCAAACTTTCAGAACTTAACAGAAACTTTTCTGGATCTTTGCACCCCTTGATTATACTCATAACAAAGTATCAAGGCCCACTTTGTAATCATCCAGAAACATTCAAATGCATAGTTTAAATGACAATTCAAAATTGAATCTTTATCATATGGGAAGATCCCACTTTTTCAAAAACCACCCAAACAAGCTCAACTTTCAATACCCAAGCATCTACAGACTCACCAGCACCAACCTAGCACACCCACCAAAAATACTTTCAAAATTCAAAACTTGAATTCTTGCGGCCATTTCATCAAACACCTTGCAGATACAAATCAAACAAAATCCAAACACTATTGTGAGCAGTGATTGAAGCCTAACTTGTTCCCTCTCTAGCTCACAACCATCTCAGTAGATCATCTAGCAAGTTAAACCAAGCACTAGCCTCAGTGTAAGCTGGGCAATGACATAAATGGTGAACAACCGAATCTCACCATGCCACCCCAGTGGAGACAACAAGCTAGGAGAAGAAACAAACCTAGGAAACATGTCTGGGAGGCAGCCCACCGTCCATCGCCACTCCCTGTCCCAGCCGCGAGCTTTGCCAAACCCTGGACCACACGCACGAACCGCGCCCAACTCGCCAGCAACCATGCCAAGCATGCGCCAGAGGGCCACCCTCGACCGAAGCCCACAGACCGCACGCCGCCCTTGCCGTGTGCATACATGATCACCACCAACCCAGGAGACCGCCAGACATCCCCGTTTGCCGCCCCATGCCTCACAGCCACCGCTCGCCGTCGAAGACGCCGCCTCGGCCGCGCAGAGCATCGCATGTTCCAGACCAAACCGCACCGCCCCTACACGCGCATTAAAGCCGTACAGCATCGCCAGGAGACCACCGATCGATCGCCACCGCCGGCCATGCCTCTAGCAGCCCGTAGCCATGTCGCCACCATCGCCTGCCCATGGCGTTCGGTCTCGTCGTCGCGACTATAAATAGAGGCCACCCCCAGCCGAATTGAGCACACCATCTCACTCCCCTCTTCTCACTGATCGTGCCACCCCGTTCCCGGAGCAAGGCGAGCAGCACTTCGCCGGAATTTCACCGGAGCCTGCCGCTGCTGGAGGAGAAGGGGGCCAGCGATTGGAGCCGCCCCAGGAGAAGCTTCCGGTACCAGGAGGTTCGTCGTCGTCGACTTTGTCGTTCGCCTGCCTCGCCGACCCTCGCCTGAACCCCGGTGAGCCCCCAACGACCCCTACTTGCCGCGCTAGGTTTCTGTCTCGCCGGCGTTGCCCAACGTCGACGATGACTCTCAGCCGTTGGTTTAGAACCAGATCGAACGCACCACATCACCCCATACCGCTTCGCACCCCTCGTCTCACTGACGCGTGGGGACAGCGACTTAACCAGCCCGTGTAAGCGTTGTGCTTAGCAGGCCGGCCCAGTATCACTTCCCGCGCAGCCCAGTTATTTGAATTAAACCTTTTCCATTTTATTTCAAACACACTTCTGTACCCAGTTTCAAAAATCAACCCAGGTTGATTCAGTGAACCAAATTGAATGAAACCAATTTTGTTAGAAAGGTCTAGGAATGCTGAATCCAAGCCCGTTGGATTCAAGTCATTTGGATCTGTAGATCATCCATGGTAAAAATAACAAGGCAACAACTTTTCTGCATTCAATTTTTTTCAAATTTAAACCATAATAGCTTTTGAGTTGACTCCAACTCTCAAAAAACACATTTAAACATACCTTTCAGAATATATAAAAATATATAGGTTTACTTACAGAAATAATGTTCAAGTAATAAAAGAATGCTACATAGGCATTTCTAGTCACTTTATTTAATTAAAATAAAAGGGTAAAACCTTATTAAATTGTGACACCACTTTAAATCACATTCCCATGGACTAAAATATGTGGTGATGACATGTGTCAACATGATCTCATGTTTGGTTTGGAAAATATTAAATCTTAAGTAGTTTTTCAATGAGTAGAAATTACTTTTCTAAAAATAAAAGGATTTAAACCAAGCTTTAATCTTGTAATGTTAGTGATGATGCTAGATCATCTATAGGACCCTTTTGTGTGATGATTGCAAGTAGTTAAGTATTGTTTGGTGATTGTGTACCTCGTATTTATTCATAGACGCTAGTACCGACCAAGGATACGAGGAGGAAGGAGGATTCTACGAAGAAGAAGCCGAGGAGAACTTCAACCACTGCTCTACACAAGGAAAGCTAACCCTTGCAAGATACTCTACTTTAGCAAGCTATTAACCTTGCAAGCTAACACTTGCAATTTAGCAAGCTTAGACTGATACTGATGCAAGCCAATACTTGTTTGTCACCATGCCAACTATATGCCTTAAGCATATATGATCCTACCCACTTTATAAACCAATCCTAGTTTTACCTACAAGCTTTATACTTTATTTCTTTATCAAAGCTACTACTTAGAGCTTACTTAAGTGAATTGTAGATACTAGAAAGATATGTGAAGGTTGCATAAAGAGCATAAAATTTGGCCTAAGCTAGATAATCTTGATGTCATCCTAAGGCATGAGATTGAACTTAGTTGAAAGTCCACTTGTTTACCACCCTCATTAGTACTTACCCCCACTTGTAGATGCTAGTGCTTAGCATAAAACTTGATCAACTTTAGATGGGAATACTTGGTGGAAAAATGGTTATGAAAACCTTGGAATGATGGATCATTCTATTGAAATGTTTTGGACATGTGTTTCCGAACACCTGATGATTTTGGTGATGAAAATGTTGAGGCATGAGCCTTAGCCCTTTATAAAACTGATGGTTGTCTGGATGCATTACCATTCTAATTTTATCGTACAACCACAATACCCGAGAATTGGGTAGGGCTTGACTGGAAACTTATATACCTTAGTATTAGTTCCCTCACGGCCAAGGTCTGAGCTGAGGCTACCTTGTGAAGATTGTCCACCTGTGCAGTACCCAAGATGACAATTGGTCATGGTTGGGAGGCCAAACTCACAGGAGCGGTGCTTATACTAGGGCATGTAATAGGAAGGTTAGGATTGATTATCCGCATAATGAGTATGGTGAATTCAGGATTTGTTCCTGACGAATGTATCGAATGTTGTGGTGAAAGTGTACAATCTCTGCAGAGTGTCAAACTATTCGAATAGCCGCGTCCGCGGTTATGGACAGTTGGAGTGGCCATACTGTTCCCTCGTCAGATGTTTTCAAAAGACTTGTGAAATGAATTGAGACTTTGACTTGACCACAACAGGGTTGTGATATGAAATACAAGTTCCCACTTAGGTGTTATAAAACTTCAACTAGCATTCGTTTCTTCTAAACTTAGTAGAGATAAATTTGGCTTTTGCAAAACAACCCTAGAGCCGAGTGTCCTATTATCAAAAACCCCTTTCACTTGTTAGTATTAGTTTGTGAGTACTTAAAGAGTACTCATGGCTTTGTCCCTGGCTATTCCAATGGCCAGACTATGAAGAGGAGTACCTGGAGGATGGACCCCAGGAAGGTTACGACAACTAGGATCATCTCCCATCGCCAGCATTGCCTGTGACCCCGAAGATGGACCTTCGCCTACGCTACCGTTATTATTACATATTCCACTGCTTGAAGTTGTATTAAGAAATGGATCATGAGATCCCTATTTGTGTAAGACCTTATATATGGTTTGTAATGGATGATGTACTGTGGTATCCAATTCTGTTATGTCTCGCAAAAATGCTAATCCTGGGATTGCGATGTATGGCATAATAGGCATCTGGGATTAAAAATCCGGGTGTTGACAAGTTGGTATCAGAGCCATCCTGACCATAGGAGACCCTAGTTAGACTGGACGTTTGAATCAAAAACTTAGTTTCAAAACGAAAGAAAACAAATATTTACAAAAACTTATTCTCATTCTTATCCCTTTGATTCTTTCATAAAAATTCATGTTCCTCAAAAACTCTTGCAAAATACATAAAATTTTGACACACTTGATCACTCTACTAACTTACTCATCCTATATTCTTATAGATCGATGTGAAGTACAGCAAGTTTTATCAGTTGGGGAATGGAGGAGACCTTATCTTTGAGAGGGATTTGGACCAGCTTTCGGAACTTCTAGAGCGTCCGCACCCCGAGTTCTTCGGATCTCAGCTCAATGATCAAGGAGGAGAAGATCTGCAGTGGCTAATTGTTGCAAGTCTCCGAGGAAAGATTGAACCTCCCACTGCGGAGGGAATCCAATTCACCTTTAGAGAGAACAACTGGCTCGATGGACTTGCCAGGGCCATGCAGGAAGCTCTTTCTCGATTGTGTGGGCAAAGTATCAACCAAATCAAGGGTACTCGCTTTGAGTTTTGCCCAAGGAGTGATGCTAATGGACAACCACTGGAAGCCCCATACCACCCCGAGCTGAAGACCCAATTGGACCACCTCAGCTTCACGATGTACGATCGTCAGCAGGAGTTGGATAACTGCCGTGACTACTCCAACCACAAGTTTGCCATCATCAAGATGAAGGATCAACCCATCGCCATGCTGGCAAAGTGTTGGGGAGGTGACCCCGGATAGGGTAAGGACAGGGGAAAGATGAAAGGAGATTCCCCGACCAGTTTCCGAGTTACACTCTAAATCGGCCAAATCCTGTAGGGGTCGGCCGAGGTGTGAAAGGGTAGAACCCTTATGATGATAGCAAGGCATTACCCGGCCGGGATACAGCGTAAGTCGGCCAGGTCAGCCTGAATAATCTTAATGCAGGTGAAGGCCAAGCCGAGTTATGTGAGACGGGGCCAAATGATATGAAGCTTGCAGGAGAAGGAGATGCCAATAGTCAAACTCTAGTCACAGGCTAGGGAGAATCTAAGCAGGGCCAAGCGCAAAGGACAAGGCGCAGAGCGACAAAGGGGCAGAAGGAGGTCACGAAGGTGACAGTCCTGAAGCCCGAGGCACGCAGGAGGGCCCCTCTGGAACCTTGCCGTCATTAGAAGGGCGACACGGAAAGGAGGCCGCCGAGTTACTATATTGGGACAAGCATATTCCTCGAATATGCTTGCCACGTCAGCACTAGAGGAACCCATGGATCCCCTTTATAAGGGGAGGCTTGGACCCTGAGAGGGGCATCGGCTCATTTAGTACTGTTAGGCTGGTAAAGTTCTCTCTTTCTTCTTGTACACAGCTCAAGGATCACTTGTAGCCCAAGGAAGGAGAAATAAAGATCTTTACCTTAGTCTTTTGTGTGTAGAATCAACTACATCTTCCCTCCCCAGATCCCTCTAGCATCCATTGGCCCCATACTTTAGCCTACCCATGGTATCTGCCGTGCCACCACCACGACGATTCACCATCGTGGGGCCAGCAGCGGTGCTAGCTGGAGTCATGATCCGGACGGGAAACTTCATCAACACTGGCGAGCGCATTGTCTCTGGCTTAGTCCGGAGACTTGATCTCTGTGACTATGTCAGCGACAACGCATGCAGCTTCAAGGGAAAAACCCCTCCGCGCAACGGCATCTTCATCAACTTGGGCATGCACCAGATCTACGTCGGCGTCGACGTCTCCGACGTTTATCCTCACCAAGTTGTTGTTGCAGGAGAACCACCCCTTAGCGCCGCAAATAGTCCGCGCGGAGTGCACCTTGGTGTCAGTACCGTCGAGGTGATGGTCGCAGCCGGGGTGCAGGCGGGAGCAGCGGGCGCCGGATCAAGCAGGGATCCGACGATGGCTTTGCAGGTGGCTCCCAGGCAGATAGCTCGACAACCCACCGAGGTAATTCCTTCAGTGGCCAACCAGGCCGAGGTGCAGGAGACAACCCCAAAGGCACCAAGGGTAAGAGGGCCACCTCTGGAAAGACCAGAAAACGTTCTTCAGGCAACTATAGATAATCTGACTACACCTGTAGCGCTGATACTTGATCCGGCTAATGCTCAGGCAGAGTTAGAAGAGACCAGGCAGAAAGTGCTGGTGGAGGCAAAAAAGGTATCGGCCTTGCGGGAGTCCTTGAACAGGACCCTGCGAGAATATGCCAGGGCAAACAAGCTTGACGTTGCCCCCGAGCGGGTTGACGAGTTGAGATTAAGAGGAAAAAACCTCATAGATGATATCAATAAGGAGCATGATGCTCATAGGGCAGAGTCAGTTGATCTAGGCTTGCTGAGGTATAGTACCCCAGCAAAGAACCTGAGAGCGGCAAATGCCGCAGCATTAGAGTTAGAAGGATTGACTGGCGAAGCCCGGCAGAAACAGCAAGAAAGAGTGAATGAGCTGGTGCGCATTGCGAACCAACAGAATGAAGAAATGCTCAGAGCAGATCCAGCGAGGCCAGGTGCCTCGCGAATGGTTCACTCGGCTGGTGTAGCACCTGCCTTATCTGTGGCAGCAGCATCTTCGCCCAGAAATAATGCACGAAAAGACAGAGGAGTAACTTCGGGAAAGTGAAACAAGAAAATTGTTCCATATGATCCGGCGATAGCCGGAAGAGAAAATGAGAACAGAGGCAATGGAATCCAAGGTAACAGTGGCAAGAGAAACCCCGGCCGTGCTGAGAAAGGTGGAGGAAGCCGAGACAATGGAGATCTCGGAAGAGGAGAACTCGGAAGAGGGAATCACGAGAATGATATCCCAGTCGAAGGAAGGAGAGAACCGCCGCCCAACCCGCAGCCGAGACATGAACCTCGGCAGGAAAGAGAAGCGAGACCAGCTCGCCACAATTAGGTGAATGAAAGGTACAATGATGGTTATTCCGAAATGGAATATGCGGTTCGCGGTGGAAATAACCACTATGGAATGCAGGAAAAAGTTCTGTACAGAGATTTGCCGTCAGGTGATGCCAGAGTAAAGCTGGACCGGCTATACCGATTCGATCTGTTAGAAGAACAGGGTCCACCAGGTCCGGCATGCTTCGGACCACGGATCATGGGCGAGCCGCCCGTGCCGAATTTTTAGCTAGCAAGGGGCACGCAAACATATAATGGGAGCACCAAACCACAGGATTGGTTGATTGATTATGCCATTGCAGTAAAAATAGCTGGCGGAAACTTACGATGGGCAGTGCGATATGTCCTGCAAATGTTGGAAGGACCAGCTAGAGTATGGCTGAATAATCTGCCAAAGAAAAGATCAACTGTTGGTTGGATTTTGAAGAAATGTTCGTTAGCAACTTCACTAGTACTTACAAGAGGCCAAACAGGCCGCAACAGCTAGCCATGTGCAAGCAAAGGCTGAATGAAACAGATAGAGAGTTTTTAACTCGGTGGTGTAACCTAAGAAATTCGTGTGAAGGAGTTATAGAATCACAAGCAATAGCTTGGTTCGCTCAAGGATGCCGCTATGCCAGTGTGCTATGGTAGCGACTGCAAAGAGATATGCCAACCACATTGGCAGAAACCATCAGAATAGCGGATTCCTATGCATTGGGGGATCCGACGCAACCAGAATTAATGTCGACAGATCATCGGGAACATCAAGATCAATATGCAAGAGATGTGGCCGGGTCATCCAGGCGCAATGACTTTAGAGGAAGAAGAAGAGAAGAAAGACCAGATTATAGATATGGTTCAACTCAGGTGGCAGCAGTAGTGCAAGATCAGCCGAGTCACGGAAATAGTCAGCGGCAAAAGAATGGTCCTCCGCAATGGACATCAAGGAATGAGGGGAAAAGACAGTGGACACCAGAGCAAAAGAAGCAATGGCAGGAGAGGCCGAAGTACACGTTTGAGTCTATGTTAGATCAGCCATGTAAATTTCACACGTCAAACCCGGCCAGGCTGGCCAACCATACAACCCGCCAATGTGCATGGATGAAAAATGCAATGGGTAACCCCGCAGGCATACAGCAAAGACCTCTCCAGCACATCAGCAAAGATCACCACAGCTTGATCGGAGAAAATGCACAGCAACTGATGTTACCGCCTCCTCCCCCGAGGTATGAAAACTCAGACCGGAGAGATGCGGTGCATCAGGTGATAAACCAAGGTCCAGATGGAAGGACAAATCCAAGAAATAATGGACGCAATGATTACAGAGAACATCATCAATCATATTGCGTGTTCACAACAGAACAGCAAGACAAGCAGAGTATACAGCACCGACATATGGAAGTAAATGCAGTTATGCCGGCAGTACCAAGATATGTGCCTTGGTCGGATCAAGAAATAACTTGGAGCATAAAAGATCACCCCAAGATAATGCCGAGTCCGGGGTCGTATGCACTCGTGTTAGATCCGACATTTGTTGGACCGAGCATTAATGTGAAATTTTCAAAAGTACTCATTGACAATAGGAGCAGTATCAATATCATGTACAAAGATACAACGCATAAACTCGGAATATCGCAGAACATGCTGCAGTCCACGAGGACCACATTCCATGGGATAGTTCCAGGGCTTTCATGCAAACCCATTGGAAAGGTTCGAGTGGACGTGTTGTTCGGCACAAGAGATAACTGTAGAGCAGAAAATTTAGAGTTTGAAGTGGTGGATCTAGAGAGTTGCTATCATGCTCTACTCGAACGGCCAGCATTGGCCAAATTCATGGGCAACTGCCACATAACTTACCTGAAAATGAAGTTACCCGGACCGCAAGGGGTGATAACAGTAGCAGGGGATTACAGGAAGTCAATGGAATGTGCTTCAGCCGGGTCAAATCTAGCCGAATCATTGGTAATAGCAAGAGAAAAAAGAAGGATTCAGGAGGTAGCAGCCCTCGCTCAGTCAGCACAGCTGGATATGCCGGCATTAGCCAACCCGCATGGAAGTGTCTCCTATCAGCCGACTAAAGAAACAAAAAAGTTCTAGATAGATGAGAAGTTCCCAGAGCGCACCATCACCATTGGTGCCGGCCTAGATGCTAAATAGGAAAGCGAGCTCACCAACTTCCTCCGTGAGAATCGGGATATGTTTGCATGGTCAACTCAAGATCTGCAAGGTGTGCCGAGGGAGTTGGCTGAGAACTCTCTGAATGTAAGGCCAGGAGCAAGGCCGGTGAAGCAACCTCTCCACCGCTTCGCCGAGGACAGGAGAAAAATAATAGGGGATGAAATAGCTCGGCTCCTTGCGGCCGGGTTCATCATGGAGGTGATGTATCCGGATTGGCTATCGAACCCGGTGCTAGTGGAAAAGAAGAAGGATGATCCAAATGTAGCCATTGTATGGCGAATGTGTATCGATTACACGAACCTGAACAAGGCGTGTCCAAAAGATCCTTTTCCCTTACCTAGAATAGACCAAGTCATTGATTCGACCGCTGGTTGTGAGCTATTGTCATTTGTAGACGCGTATTCTGGTTTCCACCAGATACCGATAAATCCGGCCGATCAAATAAAGACTGCGTTTATTACCCCGTACGGGGCTTATTGCTATCGCACCATGCCATTCGGCCTGCGTAACGCGGGGGAAACGTATCAGAGATGTATGCAAAAATGTCTACATGACCAGATAGGAAAGAATGTACAAGTGTATGTAGATGATGTGGTTATCAAAACCAAAGAAAGAAAAACGCTATTGGAGGATATACGGCAAACTTTCGCGAACCTGAGAAGGTTCCGAATGAAACTTAACCCGGAAAAATGCACTTTCGGTGTGCCTGCGGGAAAACTGCTCGGTTTCCTCGTATCTAGCTGAGGTATAGAGGCCAACCCAACTAAGATAAAAGCAGCGGAAAGGATGGAATTGCCCAGATGTCTAAATGATGTACAGAAGTTCACAGGTTGCTTAGCCTCGCTCAGCCGATTTGTATGTCGGCTGGGAGAGAAAGCATTACCACTTTATCAGTTGATGAAAAAATCTGATAGGTTCATTTGGACACCACAAGTAGACAATGCATTCCATGAATTGAAAAGGATGTTGGTCACAGCACCAATCTTGGCTTCTCCATTGTCGAAAGAGCCTATGTTACTTTATATAGCAGCCACGAACAGAGTAGTGAGCGCGGTAATCGTGGTGGAAAAAATTGAAGATGATAAATCTATACAAAGGCCGGTGTATTACCTAAGCGAGGTACTATCAGCCTCAAAACAAGATTACCCACATTATCAGAAGATGGCATATGGGGTGTACATGTCAGCAAAGAAACTTAAACATTACTTCGAAGAGCACCCCATCAAGGTGATTTGTGAAGCACCCATAGCCGACATATTGAGCAACAAAGATGCAAGTGGCCGAATTGCAAAATGGGCAATTGAATTGTCACCTTATGCTCTGCAATTCGATAGGCGAGATGCAATCAAATCTCAGGTTGTGGCCGACTTCTTCGTGGATTGGGCCGAGGTACAATATGAGCCACCATTACCAGATCTGAATTATTGGACGATGCACTTCGATGGTTCCAAACTAAGAAATGGTTTGGGGGCAGGAATAGTGTTAACCTCGCCAAAAAAGAGACCAGCTAAGATATGTGTTGCAAATACATTTTGCCGCGTCAAACAATGTCGCCGAATACGAAGCACTCGTCCATGGATTGAAGGTGGCAAAAGAGATTGGCATACGCCGAATCTTGTGCTACGGAGACTCAGATCTAGTAGTACAACAAGTCTCAGGCAATTGGGATGCGTTAGATGCCAATATGGCCTCATATAGATTTTATGTGCAAAAACTCAGTGGATACTTTGATGGATGTGAATTTCATCATGTACCTCGGGCGGAAAACGACGCCGCAGACACATTGTCAAAACTCGGATCAACCAGACAATCGATTCCCCCAGGTATCGCCCTAGAGCACCTGAGGAAACCATCAATAACACCATCACCAGAGTCCGAATCTATTTTTATTCCAGCAAAATCAAGCGAAGATAGTGTGCCGATGGAAGTTGACAAGGAATGTAACCCGGAATTTACAAAAATGAACCCGGCCGATGCACGGATGGATATGGGGAAATCTGAGGTAATTATGTCAGTAGAAAATATGGAAATAGATAGCGAGATTACCCCAGAAAAAATCATACCAACATGGGCGCAACCCATATTTTTTTCCTCAGAGACGCGATTTTGCCGAATGACGAGGTATTGGCAAGACAGATACTGAGAAGAGCTAAAGCTTATACAATCATAAACAATGAGCTGTATGAAAGGAGCGTCACAAGCGTGTTGCAAAAATGTGTGAGCTCGGCGGAAGGCCAGGAGATCCTCCTAGATATACATCAAGGAGAATGCGGTCATCATGCCTCATCCAGAGATTTAGTGGCCAAAGCATTCAGGCATGGGTTTTATTGGCCAACAGCGTTGAAAGAGGCCAAAGAACTGGTCGAAAAATGTAATGGTTGCCAGAGATACGCCAGCAAGATACATATGCCATCGTCCGAGTTAAAAACGATACCAATTACTTGGCCATTCTCTATATGGTGCTTAGATATGGTGGGACCATTTAAGCCGGCCCGAGGCGGGATGACCCACATCTTAGTCATGGTGGACAAATTCACAAAATGGATTGAAGTAAAACCAATAAAGAAATGTGATGGGACAACAGCAGTAAAATTCCTCAAAGATATTATCTTAAGATATGGCTACCCATACAGTGTGATTACAGACAACGGTACAAACTTTGCAGAAGGAGCTTTCGCTAGATTCTGTCAAGAAAAGCACATAAGACTAGATGGCACCCAGCATCCAATGGGCAAGTAGAAAGATCTAATGGACTGGTATTGTCCGGAATAAAACCACGACTCGTCGAACCGCTGCAAAGGTCGGCAGGATGTTGGATTGAGGAACTACCAGCAGTACTATGGAGCCTTAGGACTACCCCAAACAGATCAACATGTTATACACCATTTTTTCTAGTGTATGGGGCAGAAGCTGTGCTTCCAGCCGACATAATACATGACTCGCCAAGGGTTACCCAGTGTACAACCGCTGAAGTAAATGAAGTAGCTCGGCAAGATGATGTCGATCTGCTAGAAGAAGCCAGAGAGCTGGCGCTATCAAGATCAGCTATCTATCAGCAGGACTTGCGACGATATCACATCAAGAAGGTGAATCCCAGAGTGTTTAAAGAAGGAGATTTGGTTCTCCGGCTGGTGCAACGCACGGCCGGCATGCACAAACTGTCACCTTCATGGGAAGGACCATTCATCGTGAGCAAGGCATTGCACAATGATGCGTACTACCTAATCGATGCTCAATCACCAGGAAAGAACAAGGTAGACAAAGCCGGCGAAGAATCGAAAAGACCATGGAACGTAGCTTTACTTCGTCCATTTTACTCATAGGAGTCATCTACCACACATCGTAAAGTGGCGCTTCAGGACGGAGCATCCGCTATGTATTGAACCTCGGCGCCCAGAGCAGTGGCTCGGGGACTGCCATATGTTGTTTTTGATTTTGCGTTATGTATTAAACCTCGGCACCTTGAGCAGTGACTCGGGGACTGCCCTGTATTGTTTTAAGTTTGGTTTATGTATTAAACCTCGGCGCCTTGAGCAGTGGCTCGGGGCTTGCCATATGTTGTTTTTGATTTTGTGCTATGTATCAAACCTCGGCACCTTGAGCAGTGACTCGGGGACTGCCCTATATTGTCTCTAAGTTTGGTTTATGTATCGAACCTCGGCGCCCAAAGTAGTGGCTCGGGGACTGCCATATTTTTTTTTATTTTCTGTTTTATGTATTATACCTCGACGTCTTGAGCAGTGACTCGGGGACTGCCCTATATTGTTTCTAAACTCGGTTTATGCATTAAAACTCGATGCCTTAAGCAATGGCTCGGGGACTACCCTATATTATTTCTAAGTATGGATATCCTGTATTACAAGAGTGAGTACCAAACTTCGGCACCCAGAGTGATGTTATTTCATTCTCCCCAAATATGGCCTTCGAGATCTGCACCCAGATTAACAGTCCAAAACACAGCAGTCACGCTACGAATCTTATCAAAAGTCAGGCAATATTGAACGCCGAACTACGGTAGAGCAAAGGAAAATATACACTCCAGACTCAAGAAATGGAAAGCTGCCAAAGCAAGGATTCGGACAAACAGGACCAGTTCAAACAAAGTGATGACGATTACAACCACTTGTGTCTCAGCGGCACAAGGCAAAAGAGTTTCATACCGCACAAAAGACGGACAAATGTTTGACGTACATCATACTCCCGGCATACCAGGGATAAGAAATGACTTAGAGTTTTTTAACTGGAGAGGCAGTGACTTGGCCAGGATCTGGGCACTCCGAGGTAGGTGGCACTTCGGCCGAAGTTGCCTCGCCCTCCACAGAGCCAGGTGCGACTTCGGGGGAAGCCCGAGGCTGTTGAGAAACATCAGCTTGCGCTGTGGAATGCCCAGTCCCTTTGGAGGAGGATCGCGCGTCGCCATTACCATCCGAGCTCGAATTGGAATCACCAGAGGTAGCCGAGTCACCCTCATCTTCGCCCTGTTCGGCCGAGTTATCATCAGAGGCATCCTCAACTTCGACCTCGTCTTCCGGGATAGGAAGGAAGCTCGGCCCTTCATTCCAGGTATGCACGTCTGCATACTCAACAAGCTGGAAGGCACGAGCTTGCCGGAGAGCGACGAAGTCTGGGTCCTCAACCCAACGGGAACCAGTGCACAAATTTATCAGGGTATCAAGGGAGATATCCTCATACCATGACATAATAACTGTGAGAGCCATATCAGCACCAGCTCGTCCGGCGGATTCCCTCCAAAGACTTAGCTGTCTCTCATATTCCATTAATCTTTCCACCAATACTTTGACCTCATCAATGTCAGGAGTCCCAGAAGTATTCGGCCAGAGAACATGGTAGGCCCGGACAGCTGCCTGCACCAAATCCCTGCCCATAATCTTCATCGGACCAACAGCAGCGCCAACAGCAACCACAAAATCTTCCATCGAGTATTCTGAGTTCGCATCAGCAGAAACGCCTCGGCGCACACGAGCATTAATCACCGCTTTAGAGCTCACGGGCTTAGCTTCTGGAAAATGCAAAACACAAGTGCGTCGGTCAGTAGTAAGAAAGGGAAAAAGATAACTCGGCCGCGGTCAGAAGCTTACGGTGAATATAGCTCAGCATTATCTGAAGATCTTTAGCCCAGTCACTCTTGCTTTTCTCAAAGCGAGTGATCTCCTCGCTCATTCGCCGTGTCTTCAATTCGGCAGCCTCGAGGAGCTCTTTATTTTTCTGCAATTGCAGAGCTAGCCGATTCTTCTCCTCGGAGAACTCCTGGTCGACTTTTTCTAACTCAGACTTCTGAGAAAGCTTGAGGGACTCCACCTCGGCGCGCAAGCGAGTTATCTCGTCATCTTTGTCTTTCGGCTGCGCCGAGTGAGTGGCGGCTTGTTCTAAAAAATGCAGCATCATATCAGGCATGGGTATGCATTCTTGGTGTGACACTGCAAAAGTTTGTAACTCGGCTATACCGAAGCCAGAGGGGTTAAGAGAAACCCGGCGCATATTTCACATAGATATGCGTAAAAGACAAAGAGTAACTAACCTTCCAGGGCCTTGACTTTCTTTTCAAGACGGATATTAAGATTGTTGATATTACCTATTCACCAGCAAAGTCAGCTAACACCCCACTTCCAAAGCAATAAGAATTTTAAGAATAATGCAAAAGCTCGTTAACTTACCAGCTTTCTTCACCACGGGAATGACCTTCTCGTACTTCTCTTGCAACTTTTTATGGGCAAAGAGCAGCCTTTGGAATTCGGCGGTACGCCGATCATGCGCAACCTAAGCAACAGAACAAATAGCAATAAGATATTCAAAGCCAAGACAGATCCAAATCAAGAAAAGCTTAATTCGGATCTAGGTGGCTGGATATTCGACCACAGGCAGATCCGAATCAAGCAAGGCTCAATTCGGATCTAGTTGGCTGGATATTCAAAGCTCAGACAGATCCAAATCAAGCAAATCTTAATTCGGATCTAGGTGGCTGGATATTCGAACCACAAGCAAATCCGAATCAAGCAAGGCTCAATTCGGATCTAGGTGGCTGCATATTCGAAGCTCAGGCAGATCTGAGTCAAGCTAAGCTCAATTCAGATCTAGGTGGCTGGATATTCGAACCCTAACAAAAACTGAACTAAGTAAAGCATTATAAAACTTCCAAACAAATAACAAGTTATTCGGTTGCAAGCTTCGGGGACTAGAGTATATATAATAGCATCAGGAGGACTAATCAAAACTCCATAAAAACAATTACCTCATTCATCTTATCACTTTCAAGAACGATCTTGGCAGCCTGATGTAGGCGGCTGCTGATATCGAAGAGTTGAAACGGCTGGCTGCTTGGATTACCCTCGAGCTGATCGGCAGCGTTCCAATTGTTGGCATACTCGACCAACGAGCCGAGACTGTTCCCACTCTCCTTGCGAGTTAGAACTTTACCTCGGACATGTTGGGTAACCATCGCCGCCGCCGGACTCTTGTGGAGAGTAAGCTGTGTATCAGCAACCGGGGTAACAGTGCTCTTGACAGAGGAAGCCCCCTTGCGCAGCGCATCAGCAATTGTAGGCTGAGATGAGCTGGCAAGTCCTTTCTGAAAGGACGAAGGCTTGGCAACAACGATCTTTCTTGCCTTAGGAGAGGCGTCAGAAGGAGCCGATACCTCGGCACTTAGGGTGGCATCTTTGGGAACCGGAGGGATTACGGTTGAAGAGGGCGCCGAGATATTGATATCCTCGGCTAGAGTTGGTGTCGCAGTAAAGACTGCGGGGGTCGGAGGAATCTCAGCAGAAACATCGGGGTTCATGGAGGAGGCAGCAAGTTCGGTAGGAATATCCGTGGGCCGAGGTGTATCGGCATCAACAGGAGAAATCTCAGGCGCATCATGGCGAGGTGGCATCTGATTCGGAGCAGGAGGAGAAGCAACGCGAGCAGGACTCGGAACTCTGGTATCCTCAGGAGGCGGAGGAGAAGGCGGCCGAGTCGTACGACTCGTCATGCTGGGACCGCTGGGCTTAACAAAAAGAGGAGCCCTACAAAGACAGAAAAGGTCGAGTCAGAAGGGAGAAAGAGAGAAACAAGAAATACAAACAAAAGCAACTCACCCAGTAACCCCGGGCATAGTTTTACGCTTCGGAGGGTGCTGGGCTGATTTCTTTATTCGTTTCCTGGGAGCAGCTTCTGAGGCATCAGCTGGAGCTCTACGTTTCCCCTAGGTAACGGGAGGCCAGGAGGCAAGAGGCTCAGCGTTGTGAACCTGACCGGCCAGATTAGCTGAGAAAGTAGAAGCCGGAAATGCATAAGAAATTGGCATTACGGCAACTACCTCTAGAACTTGGACCTCGTTCGAATCACCTTCCTCCTCGTGGGTCGGGGTCTTGCTGCGAGCGCGAGCCGGAGCAAGATCCGACTTGGGAACGAACTCTTCTGAGTCTGTCTCCCCGCTGTCCGGAGTATTCCGATCCATAGGCCACGGGAGTGACAAAACCTCGGCGTCCTCAGTCTTCTGCTCCTCAAACCTCTGCAGGACAAGAAAGAGAAAAATTAGCAAAAAGAGTCACGAACGCGATTAGGAAGCAAAACACAAAGGCGTAAACTCACGTCGGGAGGGGGATGCTCGCGGGTGAACGGCTTCAATCCCTAGGCCCAGTCCTCCGGCATCTCCGTCTTAAAGATAGCCCGGACACGTTTGAAGATGAGGTAGTTGTCCAGCTCTACCGTCGAGACTCGGTTGGGATCGAGAGGACCGCTCATGTAGCAGAGCTTGTGTGTGCGTTTCTGGAAGGGGCAGATCCGGCTGCTGATGAAGGTAGTCATCATATCCTCACCGTGTATCCCGGAGCGGATCAGTTCCTTCAGCCGAATCTCAAAAGCCTCGGCCAGAGCATGACTCTTCCTCGGATTATAGGTCCAGTTCTTCTTGGAAGGAGGGCCGATGGAAAAAGCAGGGAGCCAAATCTTATCCTCATTCCCAGGGTTCTTGACATAAAAGAACGACTTATGCCACTTCTTGCATGATTCTAGACCTGCAACGCGGGGAAATTCGGATTTCCTCCGAGGTGTGATGTACGCGGCTCCACATTGGGTGAGCAACTTCTCGGAGGGTTGCAGAGATTTGTCTGGGACGACGTTGGATCGAATCTGGAAGAACTTTGACCAAACATGCACAGACGGCCATAGGCCGAAGTATCCCTCCGAGGCAGAGATGAAGGCAGAAAGGGAGGCGATAGCGTTAGCAGGAAGATGATGTGGCTCAAGGCCGAAGTAATCAAGGAACTCCCTAGTGAAATCGCTGAGAGGGAGACCAAACCCACGAGCGAAATGTGACATGAAGACTACGTATTCGACCTCCCTAAGAACTGGAGAGGATTCACTGCCCGGTAAGCGACAAGTTACCTCGGCAGGAATCCGGCGAGTCCGGATTAGCCACTCAACCTCTCGGCGGGTGACGAAAGAGCCCTTTCACGAGCCCCGCTCGGGCCCAGACGCAGCATCGTCATCCTCAATGAGGGCACCGCTGACGGAGCTTGACATGGGGTCGCCGGAGAAACTTACGGAGGGAGAAATAGCGGCGGAGGAAAACCTAGAACTGCAAGGCCCCATCGTGGTTCTACACGAAAACGGCGGCGGAGCAGAGAAGAAACTGCCGCGCAAGAACAAAAGAAAAGCAGAGATGTCTAGAGGAGAGCCTAGGCGATAGGACCGGAGGAACTCACCAGCGACGACGCCGGAGCAAGCGAACGGGAACAAGGCCGACGGAGCAGTGCGGTGAGGTCCCTGCCGTCGGAGACCCAGATGAGCGCACGGCGGTGGAAGCACGAACGGGGGCAGAGGCGAGAGGAAGGAGAAGGGCGCAGGTAAGCGGAGGGGGAAAGTGAATCCCCCAGCCCCGCGCCCCTCTTTATAACAGCGCCGCCTGAGAGGTAGTGGGATCGTGGGTGTGGCGGTTATCCGTGTAGATCGTGTACGCCGCACGACCGCACGCCGCTAAGTGGAGCCACACAGGCGACCACACAATGAAAGAGAAGGCCACGATCCCTGACGGGAACGGCACGCGAGGCGTCGCAGCGCCGACGCCGACAGCAAAAGAATAATCGTAGCACAAGAATATTACAGAGGAACAAAAAACTAGACAGACAATGATGAGTATGACACGTAGGACGAGGCGTACGCGAGAAGATATGCCGATACCTCGAACGAGAAAAAGATAACTCAGAAACATTGGGAAACGAACATCATGAAACTGATACGGCCTGGCCGAAGTTATCAGCGGGGCCATACCAGCTTCGGGGACTAATGTTGGGGAGGTGACCCCGGATAGGGTAAGGACGGGGGAAAGACGAAAGGAGATTCCCCGTCCAGTTTCCGATTTACACTCTAAATCGGCCGAATCCTGTAGGGGTCGGCCGAGGTGTGAAAGGGTAGAACCCTTATGATGATAGCAAGGCATTACCCGGCCGGGATACAACGTAAGTCGGCCGAGTCAGCCCGAATAATCTTAATGCAGGTGAAGGCCAAGCCGAGTTATGCGAGACGGGGCCGAATGATATGAAGCTTGCAGGAGAAGGAGATGCCAATAGTCAAAATCTAGTCGCAGGCTAGGGAGAATCTAAGCAGGGCCAAGCGCAAAGGACAAGGCGCAGAGCGACAGAGGGGCAGAAGGAGGTCACGGAGGTGACAGTCCTGAAGCCCGAGGCACGCGGGAGGGGCCCTCTGGAACCTTGCCGTCATTAGAAGGGCTACCCGGAAAGGAGTCCGCCGAGTTACTATATTGGGACAAGCATATTCCTCGAATATGCTTGCCACGTCAGCCCTAGAGGAACCCATGGCTCCCCTTTATAAGGGGAGGCTTGGACCCTGAGAGGGGCATCGGCTCATTTAGTACCGTTAGGCTGGTGAAGTTCTCTCTTTCTTCTTGTACACAGCTCAAGGATCACTTGTAGCCCAAGGAAGGAGAAAGAAAGATCTTTACCTTAGTATTTTGTGTGTAGAATCAACTACATCTTCCCTCCCCAGATCCCTCTAGCATCCATTGGCCCCATACTTTAGCCTACCCTTGGCATCTGCCGTGCCACCACCACGACACAAAGGATCGCAAGTCTCGCCGCCGTCAGCTCGACAAGAAGGAGCGCATTATTGCCCGTCTTTGCCACCGTATCTCATCTTTGGAGGAGACCATCCACGAGAGAGACATGCAGTTGGAGGAAAGGGAGAATGCCGGAGAGGATCTTCGTGGAGACCCCTACTCCTATCTCAGCGATGACGATGATTTTCTGGAGGATCATGCTATGGACTTCTTCACCGATGAGGATGATTTTGCCTTCATCGATGACGATGAAGATGACGAAGCCACCGATTCCGAGGAGTAGTAACACTTGAGCACTAGCGTAGTGAGTAGTATTCGGTCCCACTGTATCGTAGTTTCCAGAATGGTTCTTAAAACCATCTATTTTTCTTTGTTGTGGTGTGTGTTGTATCGTGTTCTATGAATGAATAAATGAAAAGCAAGTTACTAGAAAATCTAAGTCAAACTCTAAAAACTTTTCAAAATCCCAGAACCTTAGAAATTTCCCTCTTTTCTCATGATCTATCTCAATCTTCAGATGCCACGCGGAGGAAGTGGTTCATCCCTGGACCCGATGTTGCAGATCCTGCAAATGTTGACCTCTGACCGCGAAGCTGAAAGAGCGGAACGTCAAGCCAACCTAGCCACCCTACAACAGATAGCTCAGCTAGCCCACAACAACCAAGGCCATGGAAATCAGGACAACCATGGATCTAAGCTCAAGAATTTCCAGAATACCAACCCACCTGTTTTCACTAAGTCTGAAGAACCCCTAGACGCTGATGATTGGCTGCAAACCATGGAAAATAACCTAGAAGTCGCCAGAGTGGAAGCTAACGAGAAAGTTCTGTTCGCCACCCACTATCTAGCCAAAGATGCCAGGGCATGGTG
The DNA here is from genome assembly GCA_023614405.1 of Avena insularis. NCBI lineage: Eukaryota > Viridiplantae > Streptophyta > Magnoliopsida > Poales > Poaceae > Avena > Avena insularis. Next base: position 303,424,786 of record CM042693.1, on the reverse strand, counting down.
GAACAGTGTTCGCGTAATGACCGGAGGCCAAATGATGACCTGGGAGGAATTCAAGGTCAAGTTTAGCAGAACCCATGTGCCACCAGGTTTGATCAAGAGGATAAGAGACGAGTTCAGAGAACTGAAGCAAGGAATGATGATCGTACTAGAATACCGTGACAAATTTTTGTCATTAGCTAGGTATGCGCCGGATGAGATCGACACCGAAGCCAAGAAGAAAGAAAGATTCCTGAATGGTCTGCATGATGAGATGCAGACAGTGTTATTCAATATCCCTTTGCTGATATTGACTCTGCCATCCAGATGGAAGGAAAGATCAACCAAGCCAATGAGAACCGCAAGCGTCGCATGATGCATCAACCAGGAACCCATCAAACCCCAAAGTATCGCCCTAACCCATCTCCCGAATTTGCCCCAAGAACCAAAAGACCCCCGATGAACCGTCCGACCTATCCCAACCGTGGAAACCCAAGGCCCGGAGGAAATCACAACAACCCCGGCAACTCTAGCAATTTCAACCGTGCCCCACCCAAATTCAACAACAACAATGCTACCGCCAACACCAACACTGCCCCGAGGACTGGAAGCAATGCTGTGCCTGTAGCGGCAACGGACAAGTCGCAGGTGACTTGTTATGACTGTGGAAATAAAGGCCACTGTTCCACGAGGGCCCCAACAAGAAGAATGCCGCAGCACCCAATGCCAATATCCCAACTCAGCAACAGCGTCGTGTTCAGCCAGGAAGAAGGTTTGCCCCAGGGAATTCGCTCAACCGCAATGGCCGTCTTTTTCTCATGCATGCTGAAGAAGCTCAGAAGCGCCGACGTCGTCGGGTATGTTTTCTGTTAATTCAGTACTTGCACGAGTGTTGTTTGATTCTGGTGCATCGCACTCATTTGTCACCGAAGAATTTGCATGCACTAGTAAAATTCAACCCACCAAACTGAAGCATGTCATGATTGTTCAAATTCCCGGTTAAACCACCAAGGCTAGGCAAATTTGCAAAGCCGTCCCTATCCGAATCCATGGCATAGATTTTTATGCTAACCTAATAGTACTCGGAACTAAAGGTCTGGAAGTAGTACTAGGAATGGATTGGATGTCCAAACATAAAGGATTAATTGACTGTGCAAAGAAAGCCATCACCATGACCAGTACAGCCGGAATATCAGTCGAGCATATATCTGAAACCTTACCTCGTCAATTCAAGTGCAACAAGAGTATAGCCCAACCTACCATTGACCAAGTCCGGATAGTCTGTGAATACCCCGATGTATTTCCAGATGATTTGCCCGGTATGCCCCCAGATCGGGATATCGAGTTTATCATTGAACTAATCCCCGGAACCAGACCCATAGCCCAGAGATCATATAGTATGAACCCGTCTGAGCTAGCAGAACTGAAGAAGCAACTGGATGCCATGCCGGAAATAGGATTGATTCAACCAAGTGCATCACCATGGAGATCACCTGTCTTGTTTGTGGACAAGAAAGATGGAGGTAACCGTTTGTGTACGGATTATTGGAAGTTGAATGATGTCACCATCAAGAACAAATACCCCTTGCCCAAGATAGAAGATTTGTTTGATCAGTTGACCGGTGCCAAAGTGTTTTCAAAGATTGATCTTAGAACTGGCTATCATCAACTCAAGATTCGTGCAGAGGATATTCCCAAGACTGCCTTTACCACTAGATATGGATTATACGAGTATACCGTTATGTCTTTTGGATTAACCAATGCCCCCGCTTATTTCATGAATCTCATGAATAAGATTTTTATGGACTTCCTGGATAAGTTTGTCGTTGTTTTCATCGATGACATTCTGATTTATTCCAAATCAGAAGAAGAACATGAGCTACACCTAAGGACTATTCTTGGAACCCTTAGAGAGCATTAACTGTATGCAAAGTTTAGCAAATGTGAATTCTGGTTACAGGAGGTAGGATTCCTCGGTCACATTGTATCAGCCGGAGGAATTGCTGTTGACCCTGCCAAAGTGAAAGATGTAGAGGATTGGCAAGCCCCAACCACTCAAACCCAAGTTCGTGCATTTCTCGGATTGGCGGGATATTACCGCAAGTTCGTAGAAGGATTCTCGAGTATCACCAGACCCATGACCCAATTGCTGAAGAAGGACAAGAAGTTTGAATGGACCGACAAATGTGAAGCGAGTTTTCAAGAACTCAAGTGGAGATTAATTTCAGCCCCAATCTTAATCATGCCGGATATCACGAAGCCCTTCGATGTGTATTGTGGCGCATCCAAGATCGGTCTCGGATGTGTGCTAATGAAAGAAGGCAAAGTTATATCTTATCTATCTCGACAACTGAAGCAACATGAGCAAAATTACCCAACCCATGACCTCGAACTCGCAGCCGTAGTTCTAGCCCTGAAGACATGGAGGCATTACCTGATGGGAAATCGTTGTGAGATTTATTCGGATCACAAGAGCCTGAAGTATATATTCACTCAGAAGGAGCTGAATATGAGGCAGAGAAGATGGATTGAGATAATCAAGGATTACGACCTGGACATTCACTATCACCCTGGTAAAGCCAATGTGGTAGCCAATGCCCTTAGCAGATTTCCGTGCTGCTTGAACTCCATGATTTTAAAGGAGCAACCAAGCTTGCACAAAGAGATGGAAGATTTTCGAATGGAATTAGTAAGTGAAGGATTTTTGGCTAGCATAGAACTCCAGCCCACTTTGATCAGTCAGATTAAAGAGGCGCAGAAGGGAAATGCTAGTATCGACGGAATCAAGCGTCGTATTGGTACATGCAAAGTACCCGGATTCAGCGAAGACGAAGAAGGAGTTCTGTGGTACAAAGGACGCCTTTGTGTACCAGCAGATTCTGAGTTGAAAGAAATGATTCTGAAGGAGGCTCATGATACTCTTTATTCTATCCATGCCGGAGGAACTAAGATGTATCAAGATTTAAAAGAGCAATTTTGGTGGCATAGGATGAAGAGAGAAATCGGAAGCTATATTGCCAAGTGTGATATATGTCAGCGAGTCAAGGCAGGACATCAAAGACCCGCTGGATTGTTGCAACCATTGCAGATTCCGGAATGGAAATGGGATTCTGTTGGAATGGACTTTATCACTGGACTGCCTACTTCTAGTAGGGGAAATGACTCTATCTGGGTCATAGTGGACCGATTGTCCAAAGTCGCCCATTTCTTGCCCGTCAAGACCACATATCAGAGTTCGAAGCTAGTGGAGTTGTACATCGCTAGAATAGTTAGTTTGCATGGAGTCCCCAAGAACATCGTATCGGATCTAGGAACTCAGTTTACCTCAAGATTCTGGAAGAAAGTTCAAGAAGGTTTAGGAACCCGCCTAGATTTCAGTACCGCGTATCACCCTCAGACCGATGGACAAACGGAGAGAGTAAACCAAATACTCGAAGATATGCTGAGAGCATGTGTGTTATAATATGGATCCAAGTGGGAAGACTGTCTGCCGTTTGCAGAATTCTCATACAATAACAGTTATCAAGCCAGTTTGCGAATGGCCCCATTTGAATTCATGTACGGAAGGAAGTGTCGCACCCCTTTAAACTGGTCGGAAGTAGGAGAGAGTCAGATTTTCGGACCCGACATCCTACGAGAAGCAGAAGAGAAGGTTCACAAGATTCGTGAGCACCTCAAGACAGCCCAGTCCAGACAGAAGAGTTACACCGACAAGAGACGTAGAGACCTCGCCTTCAACCTTGGAGATTTTGTTTATCTGAAAGTGTCACCATTGAAGGGAATGCAACTTTTCCAACTCAAAGGAAAGTTAGCCCCTAGATATATCAGACCTTTAAAAGTTCTGAACCATCGAGGAGAAGTGTCGTATCAATTGGAACTACCCGCGGAGATGTCAGCCGTGCACAATGTGTTCCATATCTCATTACTTCGCAAGTGTCTCGAAGTCCCCGAGAAAGCCGAAGTGTTCAAGAATATCGATCACCGGACCATAGAGATCAACGATGACCTAACCTATCCTGAAGTACCCATCCGTATTTTGGAAGAAGCTTTCCGAACTACCAGAACCGAAGCATCAAGTTTCTCAAGATTCAGTGGAGCAACCACACAGAAGAGGAAGCTACCTGGGAGCGCGAAGATCACATCAGGACAGAGTTTCCCGATCTCTTCAAATCCTAGGTAATCTTTTTCGTCCTTTGTCAAATCTTGGGACGAGATTTTATTTAAGGGGGGAAGGTTTGTAACATCCCAAAAATACTAAACTTGGATCATCAAACTCTAATCATCAAAATTAGGGTTAACAAAAACTTTTCTAAAATAAAAATATGAAAGCATGCATGGTGTATGCATTTCATTTGGAATTCTTTTGAACCACCTTGTTTGTGTGTTCCTTTGCTTGTAAATGGATGCTTAGGTGAAATAAACATCATCTAAACAATTCCCAAACTTTTCTCAAAGACAAGTAAATCAAAACAAATAAAATAAGGGAATGGTCATTTTGACCAATTTAACTCCCATGCCTACTTTGGCTGTCTCAAACTTTCAGAACTTAACAGAAACTTTTCTGGATCTTTGCACCCCTTGATTGTACTCATAACAAAGTATCAAGGCCCACTTTGTGATCATCCAGAAACATTCAAATGCATAGTTTAAATGACAATTCAAAATTGAATCTTTATCATATGGGAAGATCCCACTTTTTCAAAAACCACCCAAACAAGCTCAACTTTCAAAACCCAAGCATCTGCAAACTCACCAGCACCAACCTAGCACACCCACCAAAAATCTTTTCAAAATTCAAAACTTGAATTCTTGCGGCCATTTCATCAAACACCTTGCAGATACAAATCAAACAAAATCCAAACACTATTGTGAGCAGTGATTGAAGCCTAACTTGTTCCCTCTCTAGCTCACAACGATCTCAGTAGATCATCTAGCAAGTTAAACCAAGCACTAGCCTCACAGTAAGCTAGGCAATGACATCAATGGTGAACAACCGAAGCTCACCATGCCACCCCAGTGGAGACAACAAGCTAGGAGAAGAAACAAACCTAGCAAACATGTCTGGGAGGCAGCCTACCGTCCACCGCCACTCCCTGTCCCAGCTGCGAGCGTTGCCAAACCCTGGACCACCCGCACGAACCGCGCCCAGCTCGCCAGCAACCATGCCAAGCATGCGCCAGAGCGCCACCTCGATCAAGTTTCACAGACGCACGCCGCTTGCCACAGGCATACATGATCACCACCAACCAAGGAGACCGCCAGACATCCCCGTTTGCCACCCCATGCCTCACAGCCACCGCTCGCCGTCGAAGACGCCGCCTCGGCCGCACAGAGCATCGCACGTTCCAGACCAAACCGCACCGCCCCTACACGCGCATTAAATCCGTAGAGCATCGCCAGGAGACCACCGATCGATCGCCACCGCCGTCTATGCCTCTAGTAGCCCGTAGCCATGTCACCACCATCGCCTGCCCATGCCGTTCGGTCTCGTCGTCGCGACTATAAATAGAGGCCACCCCCAGCTGAATTGAGCACACCATCTCACTCCCCTCTTCTCACTGATCGTGCCACCCCGTTCCCGGAGCAAGGCGAGCAGCACTTCGCCGGAATTTCACCGGAGCCTGCCGCTGCTGGAGGAGAAGGGGGCTAGCGATTGGAGCCGCCCCAGGAGAAGCTGCCGGTACCAGGAGGTTCACCATCGTTGACTTCGTCGTTCGCCCGCCTCGCCGACCCTCGCCTGAACCCCGGTGAGCCCCCAACGACCCCCACTGGCCGCGCTAGGTTTCTGTCTCGCCGGCGTTGCCCAACATCGACGATGACCCTGAGCCGTTGGATTAGAACCAGATCGAACGCACCACATCGCCCCATACCGCTTCGCGCCCCCTCGTCTCACTGACGCGTGGGGACAGCGGCTTAAATAGCCCGCGTAAGCGCTATGCTTAGCAGTCCGGCCCAGTATCACTTTCCGTGCAGCCCAGTTATTTGAATTAAACCTTTTCCATTTTATTTCATACACACTTACGTACCCAGTTTCAAAACTCAACCCAGGTCGATTCATTGAACCAAATTGAATGAAACCAATTTTGTTAGAAAGGCCTGGGAATGTTGAATCCAAGCCCGTTGGATTCAAGTCATTTGGATCTGTAGATCATCCATGGTAAAAATAACAAGGCAGAAGCTTTTCTGCATTCAAACATTTTTCAAATTTAAACCATAATAGCTTTTGAGTTGATTCCAACTCTCAAAAATCACATTTAACCATACCTTTCAGAATATATAAAAATGTATAGGTGTACTTACAGAAATAATGTTCAAGTAATAAAAGAATGCTACATAGGCATTTCTAGTCACTTTATTTAATTAAAATAAAAGGGTAAAACCTTATTAAAGTGTGACACCACTTTAAATCACATTCCCATGGACTAAAATATGTGGTGATGACATGTTTCAACATGATCCCATGTTTGGTTTGGAGAATATTAAATCTTAAGTAGTTTTTCAATGAGTAGAAATTACTTTTCTAAAAATAAAAGGATTTAAACCAAGCTTTAATCTTGTAATGTTAGTGGTGATGCTAGATCATCTATAGGACCCTTTTGTGTGATGATTGCAAGTAGTTAAGTATTATTTGGTGATTTTGTACCTCGTATTTATTCATAGACGCTAGTACCGACCAAGGATACGAGGAGGAAGGAGGATTCTACGAAGAAGAAGCCGAGGAGAACTTCAACCACTGCTCTGCACAAGGCAAGCTAACCCTTGCAAGATACTCTAATTTAGCAAGCTATTAACCTTGCAAGCTAACACTTGCAATTTAGCAAGCTTAGACTGATACTGATGCAAGCCAATACTTGTTTGTCACCATGCCAACTATATGCCTTAAGCATAGATGATCCTACCCACTTGATAAACCAATCCTAGTTTTACCTACAAGCTTTATACTTTATTTCTTTATCAAAGCTAGTACTTAGAGCTTACTTAAGTGAATTATAGATACTAGAAAGATATGTGAAGGTTGCATAAAGAGCATAAAATTTGGCCTAAGATAGATAATCTTGATGTCATCCTAAGGCATGAGATTGAACTTAGTTAAAACTCCACTTGTTTACCACCCCTCATTAGTACTTACCCCCACTTGTAGATGCTAGTCCTAAGCATAAAGCTTGATCAACTTTAGATGGGAATACTTGGTGGAAAAATGGTTATGAAAACCTTGGAATGATGGATCATTCTATTGAAATGTTTTGGACATGTGTTTCCGAACACCTGATGATTTTGGTGATGAAAATGTTGAGGCATGAGCCTTAGCCCTTTATAAAACTGATGGTTGTCTGGATGCGATACCATTCCAATTTTATCGTACGACCACAATACCCGAGAATTGGGTAGGGCTTGACTGGAAACTTATATACCTTAGTATTAGTTCCCTCACGGCCAAGGTCTGAGCTGAGGCTACCTTGTGAAGATTGTCCACCTGTGCAGTACCCAAGATGACAGTTGGTCATGGTTGGGAGGCCAAACTCATAGGAGAGGTGCTTATACTAGGGCGTGTAATAGGAAGGTTAGGATTGATTATCCGCATACTGAGTATGGTGAATTCAGGATTTGTTCCTGACGGATGTATCAAATGTTGTGGTGAAAGTGTACAATCTCTGCAGAGTGTCAAACTATTCAATAGTCGTCATGATTATGGACAGTTGTAGTGGCCATACTGTTCCCCCGTCAGATGTTTTCAAAAGACTTGTGAAATGAATTGAGACTTTGACTTGACCACAACTGGGTTGTGATATGAAATACAAGTTCCCACTTAGGTGTTATAAAACTTCAACTAGCATTCGTTGCTTCTAAACTTAGTAGAGATAAATCTGGCTTTTGCAAAACAACCCTAGAGCCGAGTGTCCTATTATCAAAAACCCCTTTCACTTGTTAGTATTAGTTTGCGAGTACTTAAAGAGTACTCATGGCTTTGTCCCTGGATATTCCCATGGCCAGACTATGAAGAGGAGTACCTGGAGGATGGACCCCAGGAAGGTTACGACAACTAGGATCATCTCCCATCGTCAGCATTGCCTGTGACCTCGAAGATGGAGCTTCGCCTACACTACCATTATTATTACGTATTCCGCTGCTTGAAGTTGTATTAAGAACTGGATCATGAGATCCCTATTTGTGTAAGACCTTATATATGGTTTTTAATGGATGATGTACTATGGTATCCAATTCTGTTATGTCTCGCAAAAATGGTAATCCTGGGATTGCGATGTATGGCATAACAGGCATTTGGGATTAAAAATCCGAGTGTTGACACCCAGACTGCAAATGGCCAAGTTATTGGTATTGTTCGCAATTCTTCAGTAGGAACATTTGGTTGTCGGGCATAATACTGGCATCCCATGCATGTCTCAGCCAGCTTGTCGGCGTCCGCCTTCGCGGTCAGCCAGTAGAATCCTTGTCGGAAGGCTTTCGCGAACAACAATCAAGGAGCGGCGTGATGCCCGCAATCTCCGAGATGGATTTCACGTAGGATTTCAATACCTTCTAGCTGGGAAACACACTTTAAGGTATACACCAGTAGTGCTCTTTTTGTAGAGCTGTCCATTGATTATGGTATAGCCCTTTTCTCGTCATACTATTTGCCATATTTCGACCTCATCGTCGGGCAAAGTTCCGTGTTCGAGATATTCCATGAACGGTTTTGTCCAAGCCGGAGGGACCTTTGCCACCATGTGGATGAAAGAGTCAACTCTATCCGGGTTGTCGATGTCTGCTCCCTTCACGGATGGTGTACGTACATGCTCTAGGAAGACTGCTGGCGGAATTCGTTTGCGCCATGATCCAAGCTTAGATAGTAGATCAGCTGCCTCGTTTTGCTCCCTAGGTACATACTTGACTTCATAGCCCAAGAAGCACTTGGCTATCTCGTCCACTTCGTCTCGATATGCCGCCATCATAGGGTTCCGCGCATTCCAGGTGCCAGCCACCTGCTGGGCAACCAAGTTGGAATCTCCACAACAAACTATGCGCTTGATGCCAATATCCTTGGCTACGCGTAATCCGTGAATGAGTGCTTCATACTCCGCCATGTTGTTCGTAGCCTCGAAGTGGATCTGCAGAACATAGTGTAGCTTGTTGCCAGTTGGTGACTGTAGCAATACACCAGCCCCCGAGCCATTGAGCAGCTTTGATCCGTCAAAGTGCATCACCCAGTACTCTGGTTCTGGCAACGGAGTAGCATCTGGCATCTCCGTCCAATCTGCAATGAAATCCGCCAAGGCTTGTGACTTGATAGCGTCGCGTCTCTTGTAGGTGATCTCGAAGGCAGCAAGTTCAATGCCCCACTTCGCGACCCTTCCCGTAGAGTCGCTGTTGTTGATAATGTCGGACAGTGGAGTCTTGCTCACCACAGTTATTGGGTGCTCCTGAAAGTAATGCCTCAGCTTTCGAGAAGCAAGGAATACTCCATAAGCTATCTTCTGGTAGTGCGGGTAACGCTGCTTGGACTCCATCAAGACCTCACTTACATAGTAAACTGGTGGTTGAACTCCGTGCTCATAGCCTGGTTCCCTTCCGCTCTACCACGACGACGATGTTGATTACCCGGTTAGTTGCCGCCATGTAAATTAACATGGGCTCTCCAGGCTCGGGTGCTTCAAGGATGGGCGCTGAGGAAAGAATCTCCTTGAGCTGTTTCAATGTTGCATCTGCTTCGTCTGTCCACGTGAATTTGTCCGCCTTCTTCAGCAACTTGTACAGCGGCAGAGCCTTCTCTCCAAGTCGGTTGACGAACCGACTAACTGCTGCAACACAACTTGTTAGTCGTTGAATATCCTTTAGGCATGTCGGACGGTTTATGTTTAAGATGGCCTTGATTTTCTCCGGGATGACCTCGATTCCACGCTGGAAAATGATGAAGCCCAATAATTTGATGGCTGGAACCCCGAAGACGCACTTCTTAGGGTTAAGCATCATGTTGTATTTCCGGAGATTATCAAAAGTTTCTTTTAAGTCAGAGATTAAGTCACTTGACTTTTTTGACATCACCGCTATATCGTCCACATAGGCGTGAACGTTCCGACCAATTTGATCGTGTAGGCAATGTTGCATTGTCCGCTGGTAGGTATCCCCTACGTTTTCAGCCCAAAGGGCATCGTAACATAGCAAAACGTGTCGTATGGAGTAGTGAACGAAGTGGCCAATTGGTCTGACTTCCTCATCTTGATCTGGTGGTATCCTGAGTATGCATCAATTAAATACAAAAGATCCGAGCCAGCCGTCGAGTCAATGACTTGGTCAATGCGAGGCAAAGCAAACGGATCTTTGGGGCATGCTTTGTTCAAGCCGGTGTAATCAACGCACATTCTTAATTCTTTGGTTCCCTTTTTAGGGACAAGTACATGATTAGCCACCCTTTGGGTGTGAAGGACTTCTCGGATAAAACTAGCCTTAAGTAACCTAGCTATCTCTCTGCATATGGCGCGTCTCTTCTCATCTCCAAAGCATCATAGAGGTTGCTTCACTGCTTTGCATTTTGGATCAATGTTTAAGCTATGCTCGTCAGGTTCCCTAGGTACACCCTTCATGTCGGCAGGTTGCTAGGCAAAGATGTCCCTATTCTCACGGAGGAACTCGATGAACGCGCTTTCCTATTTGGGATCCAGGTTCGTCCCAATGGCGGTGGTCTTGGAGGCATCGCCTACCACAAGTTCCACCGGCTTGGTCTCGATGGCGGCCTTGAATGCAGGAGCGGAGTCAGAAATCTGTTTCTTCGACGCGGGCATCTCTGAGTCATCGACCTTGCTCTGGATCTCCTTGAATTCTTCACTATAGAGGATAGCTTCCGCGTAGGTTGCTTCATTAATCTCGCAGTCCCTAGCTTTGGTAAAGATTCCGGATACGGTGATGACATTGTTTGGTCCGGGTTCTTGAGTGTGTTGTATACGAAGCATGGCTTGGCCATGAAGGTGTGGAATATGTCGCGGCCGAATATGACGTGGTACACGCTGTTGAAGGGGACCACCTCAAAGGTCATGCGCTCTTGGCGGTAATTATTAACATCGCCAAAGGCAACCTGAAGTGTGATGCACCCAAGGGACCGAGCCTCCCTACTAGTAACTACGCTGTGGAAGATGGTGTTGGTCCACCTTAGGTTTGCCTCCGTCAAGTTCATCTTCTGCAGCATATCCAGGTACATGATGTTGATGCTTCTTCCACTATCCACCATACACTTTGTGAACTCAACACCGTCAATCAAAGGGTTGATGACCATGGCGTATTGGTTCTTCGTATGGATAAGGTCTGGGTGATCCTTCCTGTCCCAAGTAATTGGAACCTCCGACCAGCGCAGGTAATGGGGAACTGGGGGTAGAGTAGCCATCAGTATCCTCATAGAGGTCTTCTGTTGTCGGACGGCAGGGATGCTAAGGAAAGTGTGGTAAACTGGTGCCTTCTTCAAGAAGGGGTTCTTGCCTTTGTCGTCGCTCTTGGCGGCGTGCTTGGGGTCAACATCCTCGTCCATGTCACTTGAATCCTTGGACTCCTCCTCCTTCTTCTTCCCCTTGCCCTTGCCTCACGGTCTGTTCTTCCGACTTCGCTTGTAGCCGTACTCCGGGACCTCCTTGAGGTCGTTGACGAACTTGCAGTGTCGATTGGTATGGGTGGCTTTGCCATTGACATCGAGGTGTACGAGGCACGGCATATCGCGGTACTCTTCATAGGTTTGGGGAACGCGGAGCGTTGCCGAGGTAGTTTCACTTCCTCGTTGCTGCCCACGACCAGCTCCCCGTCCTCGGCCATCTTGTCCACCATCACCTCGTCCTACAAAGGTCATGGAGACCATGTTGGGAGTTTGCTTTTCTTCTGGAGCGGTTTTCCGCTTTGTGCTGCTGTTCCTCCGATCTTGAGTTGGAACGGCCATTGCCGGCAGGGAGCCACGAGCATCATCATCGATAGCTGCGAACTCACTAGCCAACTGAATCATCTGGTTCAAGTCAAGCAGGTGATTTTCCTGCAAGCGCTTTGGCTTATGTCGGACCAACGTGCCCCTTTCCAACCGATGGATGAAGGCGGCCATGGCGGTCTGAGCGTGCACTCCTGCGCAGGAATTTTTCATATCCAGCCAGTGGGAGAGGTAGGCACGAGATTTCTCGTCTTTCTCTTGCACGCACCGCTGTAGATCGCCAACAGTGCAGGGACGTTTGTACGTATGCTCGAAGTTCTTGGTGAACGCTTCTTGCATGTCCAACCAATTGCAGATGGATTTTTCCGGCAAGTCATCAATCCATTGACGGGCTGTGCCTGCCAACATCAATGGGAGGTACTTGACAGCAACATTGGGGTTACCCCCGACAATCTCTACTGCGTTGTCGTAATCCTGCAACCATGTAGCTGGCTTAGCGGTGCCGTCATAGGGCTTGATGGTCTTGTCAATCCGGAAACCTTTGGGGTAAGTTGCGGACCGTATCGTAGGTCCAAAGCAACGTGGTCCCAGGTATGGTCCTTCCCGGGCCTCGTGGATCTTATCAATCCGTGAACATGCGTAATATGGCTCTGGGTTTCTTTTCTTCTTGTTAACAGGGGATGGGATGCGTGAATGACGCGGGCCTCCTTCGCCATGGTGACTGCTAGATGGCGACGGAGGCGGAGGTGGCGGTGGGTTAGCCTTCTTGCTATTACCCTACTGCGACACCTCACGCCTGCCGCGATTGCTTGTCGGACGCGGAGGGTCATGGCGCGACCTGCTCTTGTGTCCCTGGTTGCGCTCTCCGTCATGATGGGTCTGCTCTGCGTTGTCGCGGATGACGATGCCGCCCTGCCTTGGCGGGGGCATATCCGTACGATGGTGAGCCTTGGGGTCTTCGTGATGTGGGGGAGAGCGGGGCGGTGGCGATGGGCGACGAGGTTGGGCCTTTTCTCCGTGGTCGGAGGATATGGGATAGCATCCTTCCTGTTGCGTGCATCCCTCCGTCTTTGTTCTGATGAACCCGTCTGGGACCCGACATCAAGAGGAGATCTGTCCCTTGGCAGCTTATGCTGGCTAGACTTGTAGAACGCTAGGTCAGACTCAAGCCTCTGAGAGGTGGCCTTTTCCTACTGCTTCACCGCCTTGGCCACTAGGTCATAGACCTGGTCCACTGCCTCGGGCGATCTATCCTGCTCCAGAAGGGTCTTGGCGACGGCGAGGTTGAGGAGAGGAGTTGGCATCACCTGCCTGCCTTCACTATCAATGTATGGCTTGGCTTGTGCCGGCTTCGGGGGAGCCCATCCTAGGTTTCTCCGTACACCAGGATCGTTGATGACATGAGCCAGAGCTTTCTTGGCCTTCTGCTGCTGTAGCAGAGTCTTGTACTCGGCCTCCATTGCTCTAGCTTTCTCTATGGATTTCTGCGTGTTGACCAGATCTCGATCTAGTTTAGCGCCTTGCTCCGCGATGGCTTGTGCTTCCTCCAGCAGCTGCTGGCACTTCTCGTCAAGCTGGGTCACGTTCCGGATATGAGCTACGGTCAGTGGCTCGACGAGGAGATTGTCGTACATCACTCTATCAGCTGGAGTAACTTGGGAAGCAGCAGACGTAGATGCCGGAGGTGGAAAGTTTGCGGTGTTGTTCTTGCTCGGGCCGGTGCCGAGTTCCTGCGGCTGTTGCACTGGGTTAGGCGGAGGGGGCATAGCCTTTGCGCGATCATCGTTGGCAGCAAGAGGTGGTCCCTTCCCTTTGTCTAGCGCTGTAGGCGGAGCTCGTCCGGGTTGATCTTCATCCATCGCCGTCCCAATGGTGACGAACAACTCTCGAGACGTGACGGCGTTGTTGGATTGCTCGTCACGCATGTACTCCTCCTCCATCTCCTGCATGGCGGAGTCTATCTCTTCTGTACTGAAGTCTATATCCTCTTAATCTACACTGAAGTCGGCGTATAGCGCGTCAATCACAGAGTCGGAGGGTGCCAGGATCTCCTCGATGATGGGGAGCGGAGGTACAACAGCAGCGACAATGACTGGAGGCAGTGGCGCAACTGCGGCGATGGCGGCCGGAGGCGGTGGTGGTGGTGGCTGAATTGGACGGGCTCCGTCAATGAGCACAAGCGCTGTCTGAGTTGCCGCTTAGGCCTCCACGTAGTTGTTAACGGTGTTCACCATGCCTTCGAAGGTAAGACGCCCCGAAGCTTGCTGCCACCTTAGAGAGTGCCGGAGAAGCATGCCATGGTCCAGTCCTTCCACAAAGTGATACATGGCATCATCATTGGGGTAGTGGGCCAGATAGGCTCGTATACGGAGCCACCTGGTAAGGTAAATCGTGGGGGTTTTTGCCCTCTCTCTGAATGCAACGTGCCAGATCGAAGATGGTAACCACGCCGACGAACTTGGATCTCTGCTGTCTAGACGCACGGACAAAGCCGGCGGACTTGCAGTGATCTTCCACCATTATATCCTGCATAGAGTCGGTTTGGGTGGGCCTTGAATTTTTCCGATCTTTGCCGGCAAACTCCGAAGAGAGATCCTACATCGATCCTTCCGTGAACATATCTTGCCCATAGGCGGTCCGTGCGGGCCTTGATGCTCCTCCGACTCCCAAGGAACTAGAGCCCGAGTCGGTTTCGCCGATGAAGAGGTGAATGTCTCCGATAGGAACGATCGAACACCGCATAGGGTTCGTCTTCGCTGGGATCCAGAACTCGTCGGGAGGGACGATCAGAACGTTGCCGGAGAAGAGAACACGACCGATGGCTACGGTTTCGCTAATTCCCGCGGAGATCTTGGTCCTCGCTCGCTGAAGAGCCTAAAGCTCCTCTTGCCCCATGGTGGGCGCCAACTGTCGTGGTATTGCCGATGAGTACGCCATGGAGGGATCCTCACAGTGCGTGTTTAGAGATTTGGGGTAAGGCGGACGGTTGACGGGTACGAGGTAACACAGCTTACCAAGGTTTAGATCCCGCAACGGTGGCGGAATCCTACTCCTGCTATAAATCACTATAAGGGAAATACGCCGAGTTACAGAGATAGGTTCGCTATGCGAGGTGTATGAGAAGTTGTCTGAGATTGTGTCCTAAAGGCTCCTAGGGTTACAGGGAAAGGTCCTAGCCGGACATGTTACAGAGTCCTACACCGTCTATTACTAGTCTAGCGTGTCTTGTACTCCAAGTCTCCGGGTACGTTGGTGACTCCATCGTAGCCTTCCTTTATCGGGCATGGGCCTCCCTTCTGGATCCATCTAACTAGGCCACCCATCAGGCCATGGGCCATGCTACCAACTATGGGCCACCCGGGTTATCCGGATAAGAGACATGCTATGAGGATACCCATATAGCATATCCCCAACAGGTCCATGTAGTAGCTAGATGGTTGTATCTCCTCCTTTGTGCTTTCATGTATAGATCTTGTGAGCTCCGTTCATGATCAAGATCTAATCTATTTGTAATCATGCATGTTGTGTTTGCGGGGATCCGATGGATATTGAGATTATTATGTTGGTTTGATTAATGGTTTTGTGTTTATGATTCTATCATGTCTGTGTTGTCTGTGATCTTGCATGCTCTCCGTTGTTAGTAGCTATCTTGGCCAAGTAGTTGCTAGTGACTCCAAGAGGGGGTATTTATGCTCGATAGTGGGTTCATGCCTCTAGTTTCCAAGGGAAGTGACAATAATCTCTTCGGTTGTAGATGTGCTGTTGCTACTAGGTAGAAAACAACGGTCTCTTGTTCATGGAACATGTGGACTAATTACCTTACACACTTTGCTTAAAGCAGTTGTCTGTTTCTTGCAACTTAATACTGGAGGGGGTTCGGATGATAACCTGAAGGTGGATTTCTAGTCATAGATGCAGTTAGATGGCGGTCTATGTATCTTGTTATATTGCCCAATCAAATCTCATAAGATCTTTCTGACTAGTAATTGCGTTGTTATGCCTTGCTCAGTTCCTATGAATTTCCCTGCTATAATTTGTTTACCCTTCATGCCATGTTGTTTATCTAAGGAGAGCACCTCTAGTGAACTATGGAACCCGGTCCAATCTTTACCATTGATACATCTTCCACTGTTACTTGTTTACTTGGTGCAAACCACCATTATCTTCCACACCATATGTTTAATCCTTTGTTACAGCAAACCGGTGATCTTGACAACCTCACTGATTCGTTTGGGCAAAGTCTTGAGTTTGTGTTGTGCAGATCTCCGCATTGCTTGCAACACCTGTGTGACGTTTCCTTCCTCCTTCTAGTTCGATAACCTCGGTCTCTAGTGAGGGAATACTTGCTGCTGTGCTCATCACACCTTGCTCTTAGGGTTTCCAACGAAGTGCTCCATGTCAAGCACCATCAATCGGTACTACCGGTACACAAGCGGTAGTACCGGACGCAACTGGTACTACCGGTCAGGTACCGGACCATGTATCGGAGATGGACCACACGGTTGAGCCAGCCTCAGGCACCCCTAAAACAACTTAGCGGTGGTACCTCTAAGCGGTAGTACCGGTCCTGAGAAGCGTTACTATCGGTACGGGCGGTAGTACCGGCTCCAGGTACTGGTTGGTACTGAGAGGGATGGAAAGCTCTTGTCCTTCATCAGTGTCGCCCAATACAGCCGAGCGGTACTACCTTGGTCAAGCGGTACTACCGGTTGGAGTGATAGTGTCGCACCGCGGTACCGGGTGATACTGAGGGTTGACGAGAGCGTTCCTTCCCTATCAGATGTGACTAGTACAATGAAGCGGTACTACCGGTGCCAAGCGGTAGTACCGGTTGTGACTTACAGTACTACCGGTCAGCACTGGTGCATTTGGCACGTGCCAACAGTGGGCAATTCATTTTTCATGCCACAACCTTAAATACCTAAGATACACTTAGCATACGATTAAACCGATAGGTGTGTTATCATCAAACATCAAAATCATAAGAATAGGAAGTGCACTTTCATATGGTCACCTAGAGGGGGAGTGAATAGGTGATACTCCAAATTTTAATTCCTTTTCAGTTTTAGGATTGACATAAAGGTAAATTCTGTAGATATGCAACTACGGAGAATTTCCTTATATGCAAACCTAGCTACTAAGCGAGTAAAAATGAGGAAGGAGGTAACCATAGAGGAGCACGGGGAGACACATGATTTGTTTAACCGCAGTTCCTTCCTTGTTAAGGGAAGTGTGTCTGTGTTGGAGGGGTTGGCAGTACTAAGACCACCACGCCACCATAGGCCTCACCTTGTTCTTCGATGGATCTTGCCATCAAAGGCCTGATCCACCTTTCCACTATTGGTAACCTTCAAGGCGGGAACCGGTGCCTTTACAACACTAGCTGGGCACACATCCAGAACTGAATTGGTGGCTCCCGTGATGACAACAAGCTGCCACAAGAACATGTATTATCAATAACCGAAAATGAGATCTAGATATTTGCAAGAAATACTAGATCAAGAATCCTCAAAGCGAATGGAGGGGGAGTGAAGCACTTGATTGGTGTTGATGAAGATCGAATCCTCCTCCTTTGATTCCCCAAAGATCGGAGCCTTCAATTGGATGAAGATGGAGATCTTGGTTTGGAACTTGAAGAACAGAACAACAATTTTCCATATGAATCCAGAGATCGGACATGAGGAGCAGTTGTTCTATTTATACCCCTGGTCAAAACTCAGTTATTGGTGATTTTGGGGACGGATTATCCGGATGGGGCAAAACTTCGCCCTAGAATCGGATTTTCCGGGGGAAAATCCGCCCCCATACCGCGTGATGTGCCTTGGCTCCCTTTGCAAAAATTCTTGGGGGGGATTATCCGGCCCCCTAGGGGGCGGATTATTCGGCCCAGGAAAAAAGTCTAGCCCTGGATGGACAATCTGTGGGAATGCCCCCCTACTGCATGACACGCCTTGTCCACCTTTGTCGGTCAAGCCTGGGGCGGATAATCGGGCCCTTGGCAGGGCGGATAGCCCCCCCAAATTCTGTTTAGGTGCTTTTTTGAGTAGACAATTATCTGCAACACTCAACACACATTAAATAATCCTTGGTATTGTTATCTAACACACAAAACTATAGAGATCATGAAATGTTCTTTCAATATCCCCCTTTTTGGTGTTCGATGACAATACTAGGATTTGCAATAACATCCTTCTAACAACATCATTCCACGAATGAAAAAGGCTCCCCCTAAATGTGTGCATATAATAAGTTTGTATTTGAATACAAATGCACACAAGAAGGTACAAGACTTTTCATGAATTGGAAACTACAAACAAATGATGAGTTAGGCAAAATTATCATACCACCGGGAGAATGAAGTCCTCAATAATATAAAGATAGCCAATATGATAATAACTTATTGAGACTTCGAAGCATAATACCATTTGGATGCATCCATAGAGGTAATACCGGAATTACATAGAATTTCTCACACAACCAACCACAAAGTCTCACACAATCTCAAAACAAAAATCAAATAAGTTCAGCGCTAAATGGGCACAAGCAACGATAAAGAAACCGACAAAAAAGGCAAGCTTGTGCTCGGTCCATGCAAATCCACGCAAATCCTAATAGAACTACTACGGTGACCCAGCATACCACTGCATGTGTAGTACATTATAGTTGTTGACATGACGTTCACAAAACACCATTCCGTAAATATCACATCCCTCAGAGTGGTACAACAGAAACATTGCGGGTCCATATTACAAACATACACACATTATTATTACAATACCAGAAGTTTCAGACTTTGAAAGATTCAACTTATAAACCAGAATATAAAGTGTTTCAATGGAATTTAAAAGTAACAACTCCAACTAAGAGTTGAGCTCAGCAGCTTATTCTATAGGGTTCATGCTGCTCGGCTCCGTCGGTTACTACTAAATAGAGAACTAGTTCGACTCATTGCCATCTACTCCATAGAGGATTTCGTAGTCCACTCCTTCAACACCTCCTGACAGGTCAGGCTCCTCGTAGAACACATATTCTTGACATTCAGCTGCATACATAGGTGTGTCTTTGGAATCTTCAGAGTCTAAGCAAGGGATCAAAGAAAAGGATGAGTAACAACGTTACCCAGCAAGTTCATTATATGCTAGGTGGGAAGTTTGATGCTCTAACTACCACCTCGGACTATAAGACCTTGTAACTATGCAGTTTTTGTAAATCTTTCTTTAAAGATTGATTTTATTATGAAAATCTATGACCATCAGCCTTCACAGGTTGACCAGAACTTTCATGCAGTTCCTTTCTTGCCGCATTTGTAGCTCCTTCCTGGAACAGGGAGTAACAAGTTATAGTTCTTACACTCTGCATAGGTGCGTCACTTTACCCATGAGAGATCAACTCCTTGTTGCACAACCGTGCGTACTTTCCCGTCCACAATTCCATGATGTGGGGCCCAGTAGGTGATCCAAGCCAATCACTGCCCCCTTCGCGACCTCGCATGCCTCCTTGGTGTACACCATGCCCACACATTGAATTACGGCAATGGTTTGTACAGACCGTTAGATGCCAAAACTATCGTGGGATGTTGAGGGTTCCCACCCATATGCTGCATATCCTCTATGAATTACCAATTAATATGCACGCTACAAGTGATAACAGCCATGACCTGCACATCTGGCTACATGCGAGAGGAAGAAGATACAGCTGACTTCTTTGTCCCATTCCAAATCTCATGGTTCATGCGTGATATACGGCGATGTCATGGGTTATTAAGTCCCTAATTGATCATCATTGTTGCAAATAGAACCCTAAGTTCTATTACTCCATTATATCATCACTTAGGATGATATCTAAGATTTCTTTATTTGAGAAAATAATATTTTCTTTCTTTGGAGTATAGATGATAACACACAAATTGCAAATACTTTGATAAAGACTCTTCAAAGGACATGAGTAAGTGATGAACTTGCCTTGTGATTGCAAGCTAGTGAAGTCGGATGCTTGCACTGGACCTTGAGCTTCTATCTCTACAAAACATCATTATTGCCCGGTAAGGACAATATTTAAAGAGGCAAAATGATTATGCAAAGTAATGTAATGCATTATTTATTTTTGTGTGTTCTACCCATTATTTTAGTTTCAAACATTCCTTTAAGTAGTAGAGGATTTATAAATATTGATTTTTTAATATTTATTGAATATTATATTCTTTTATTTTATTTCATCTTATTTGAATTTTATTTCTTTAATAATTCCTTTCAAGAATTATCATTTAAATACAAGAATGATATTAAATATTTATTTAGTATTTTATAAAATACTACAATATTAATATATAATAAAAATGATTTTTATTTATTTTTATTATCTTTCTTTAATTTTATAAAATTCCATAAGGAATATATATTATAAAATTCTTGATAAAAATTACATGCATAAAAATTTATTTCTTAATTTATTTAGATAGATTGGATTATTGTGAATCCAAAAATATTTTATTTATAATTTCTAGATTGTTATTTTATTTTCTAAAATTTATTTAAGTTCAGGGGTATTTTGGTCTTTTCTTAATTATTAAAACTTTCTTTGGTTAATGGCTGGCTTTATTGAGCTTATTGGGCTTATTGGACTGTTTTGGCCCAAGTGGTTATGATCAAAAGGGCTTCCCGAAGGGTCACAGCCTCTCATTACTCCTCCTGCCTCTCTCTCTCGCTCGCCTCCCCTCTCCTCGACCCTGGTAGCCTTTGGCGCCATCATGGCGATGCCCGCCGCCGTGGCTCTCCCTGGACACTGTCGTGGTGCAGGGAGAGGTTGTCGACTATGCTGGTTCATCTCCTCCGCTTTGATTTCATTTCGGAGCCCTCCTGTGGCCAGGCTCGCCCCGTTCCCAAACCATAGGGTTTAGGGTTAGGTGCTGCCACCGCCGCTATGGACCCTCCTATGGTGGTGTGCGGTGTTCGTGTGCTGTTGTGGCCACCGCCGTGGCTGGTGCGGGTTGTAGCGCCCTCTGGGTGCTCCCCGTGCCGCCGCGAGCTGCTTCCTCTTCAATTCGTCAGCAAGGAGCCCGGGTGAGTTGTGCCTCTATGGATCCTAGTTCATCTTATCACCTTGAATCCCTCTGTGTGTATCTAGTGGCCAGTCTTAAATTGTGCTTGTATTGATACTAGGGTTCATCTGTGGTGCTTGTAATATGCTCCTATGGTCTGGTTATGATGTTTAGTGAGGATTTGGGTGCTCTGTACCTCAGTGCTTGTGGTCACCCCTTTGATTGTGCGGTGATGTTGTTGGTTTGAGGCTAATGCTGGATTAAATGCTAGGGTTGGATAGTATTGCCTCTGGTTGGTACTCTGGTGACTTGATGTGTTTATCTGTTGTCGATTCTTGATCTCGACAAGGATCCAAATTTGATGATTCACTACCCTAGTTATTGTTGGATTGCCAGATTATGCTTGGTCTGAATTTTATTCAATAGAATCAAATGATTCCTTGAACATGAATAGATAAATAGGATATGATCCCTGTATCTGGTCTCAGGGAAATGATTTGATAGTTGATTTGTGTAGATTGGACTATTTGATTGTCTTAGTGATAAGATTAGTGCTTGTGAAACCTTCTTAGAATGGTACATAAGTAGATCTTGTTGCTAACTTTACTTATGGTCATTTCTGGAATTTTGGTGGATGTTGATAGATAAGCTGGGAAGCTTATTGTTTGATCAAGCCTATGATGCTGGTCTGAGGCTCTAGGAACTAATTCCTATGTTGCTGTCATTTTCAAAATTGATTAAGGCATCAGTTTCTTACTAGATCTTGGATCCTAGTTGGTTAAGTGTATGGTTTTGTTTGTGGCTTATAAAATCTGAGGTGCTACTCCTTCTTGGAGATGTGCCCAGATTTTGTAAGAACAAATGATAGAATATAGAAGTTGCCTTTGGTATCTCAAGGGTTTCGTAGCATAGTAAATCAAAAAAATTCTTACGGATGCGAACAAGAAAGCCAAGATCTAATCTAGGAGATGTAATAAACGAGAGAAATTTGATGAGATCTTCATACCCTTGAAGAAATCGCACAGCGGAAACGTTCAACAGAACATGGTTGACATAGTCGTACTCGCCGTCTCCTCCTCGCGATCCGATCCGATCCTACGCCGCAAGTGGCGGGGCCTCCGAGAGATGCACATGTACGGTGAAGCGACGTCTCCTCCTTCCTTGGTCCAGCAAGTATGGTGGAGAGATAGATTGGATCTGCAGCACGACGGCGTAGTGCTTATGGTGGAGAGTTTCTGTGGCAGGGCTTCCCCTACGCGCAGTCGGGAGAGAGAGAGAGGTGGAGGGGAAGCAGTAGGACGGCGGCTAGGGTTGGAGTAGGGGGGAGGCTGCACCCCTGCCCTCCTTATATAAGGGGCTGGACGACCCCCTTGACCCCTCCTCCAAGCCCTAGTGCGGTGGCCCAAGGGGTGGAGTGGGGCAAGTCATCCCCCCTTCTAGAAGGCTCCCCTAGGGTTTCCCCTAGGGCTGGCCGGCTGGGCCTTAGGGGCCTTGTGCCCCTAGCCCAAAGCAGCCAGGGCACTTCCCCTTAGGCCCACGCAGGCCTCCGACAAGTGGGCCCATGTTGGTCCCACTCTGGAACCATCTAGAACCTTCCGGTACAATACCAATAAACTCCGAAACGATTCCGAAATCCAAAAACCGCTTTCCTTTATATGAATCTTATTCTCCGGACCATTCCGGAACCTCTCGTGATGTCCTGGATCTCATCCGAGACTCCGAACAAAAACTCATAAACCAATTAACCAATCTATCCTAGCGTCGCACGTTATGTGTGACCCTACGGGTTCGAGAATATGCAGACATGATCTTCTATCAATAATCAACAGCGGGATCTGGAAACCCATATTGACTCCCACATATTCATCGATGATCATATCGGATGAACCACGATGCCATCATTCAATTAATCCCATATATGTATTCCCTTCGTCACGCGATATTTTACTTGCCCGAGATTCGATCATTGGTATCGGCATACCTAGTTCAATCTCGTTCACAGCAAGTACTTTACTCGTTCAGTAATCTTATATCACTTTGTGATTAACTCCTTAACCATGTGCTTGCAAGCGGTGTTGATATCGATTACCGAGTGGGCCCGAAGTATATCTCTCCGACTCGGGAGGGACAAATTCCATCTCGATACATACAACCCAACAAGTACTTTCCGATCACCTGAGAGACACCTTTAGGATCACCCTCACATAGGATGACGTTTGATGACCTCAAAGCTTTCTTCCGATACCAGGGAGTTGTATTATCTCATGGTCTAAGGAATACAATACTTGACATAGGAAAAAGCTTCGCAAATATGAACACGATGACATGATCTAATTGCTCTACTTAATTTGGGTCTGTCCATCATATCATTCTCCTAATGACATGATCTAATTATTAATCGACAACTCATGTCTATGGTTAGGAAACCTTAACCATCATTAATTAATGAGCTAGTCCATAGAGCCTTACTAGGGACACGGTGTTGTTCATAAACCACACAAGTATCAAAGTTTCTGCTTAATACAATTCTAGCATGGAATATAAACTTTATCATGAACAAGAATTATAATAATAACATCTTTATTATTGCCTCTAGAGCATAATTCTAACAGTCTCCCACTTGCACTAGAGTCAATAATCTAGTTTACATTTGGCAATAATCTAACACCCATGGCATTAAGGTGTTGATCATGTTTTGCTCGTGGAAGAGGTTTAGTCAACGGATCTGCGACATTCAGATCCGTATGTACTTTGCTAATCTTCAGATCTCCATCTGCTATATAATCTCGAATTATATGAAAACGGCGGTTGATGTGCTTGGTCTTTGGGTGATATCTTGGTTACTTAGCCAGTGCTATGGCACCAGTGTTATCGCACAATATCTCTAGTGGGTCCAAGGCACTGGGAACCACACCAAGCTCAGTGATGAAGTTCCTGATCCAAACTCCTTCACTTGACGCTTCTGAAGCAGCCATGTATTCTGCTTCTGTTGTAGATCCCGCGATCACGCTTTGCTTGCAGCTTCTCTAGCTCACATCTCCACCATTCAAAATATAAACGTATCCTGTCTGAGATTTAGAATCATCTGTGTCGGTGTCGAAACTAGCGTCGACGTAACCTTTTACGACGAGTTGCTCATCACCTCCATATACCAAGAACATTTCTTTAGTCCTATTTAAATACTTTAGGATGATATTTACGGCTGTCCAGTGTTCCACTCCTGGATCACTTTGGTATCTGCTCGTCAAACTAAGAGCATTGGACACATCCGGTCTAGTACATAGCATGGCATACATAATAGAACCTATGGCCGAGGCATATGGCACTTTGCTCATAGTATCTCTATCGTTTACCGTAGCTGGACACTGAGCCTTGCTCAATATCTTACCTGACAACATGGGCAATGAACCTTTCTTTGCTTTATCCATTCTGAACCTTTTCAGAACTTTGTCTAGATATGTACTTTGGCTTAAAGCTATTAGGTCTTTCTCTATCTCTATAGATTTTGATGCCTAATATATAAGCAGCTTCTCCTAGGCCTTTCATTGAAAAACATTTATTCAAATAACTCTTCACATCGTTAAGCATACCAATGGCATTTCCAATAATCAATTTGTCATCCACATATAGTACTAAAAATCTCACCGAGCTCCCACTCACTTTCTTGTAGATACAAGCTTCGTAGCAATTTGGAACAAATCCAAAACTCTTGATCACTTGAACAAAACGAAGGTTCCAACTCCGAGATGCTTGCTTCAGTCCATAAATGGAACGCTGAATTTTGCACACCTTATTAGCATCCTTAGGACCGACAAAACCTTCGGGCTGCATCATATACAGCTCTTCATCAATGTTGCCATTGAGGAACGCAGTCTTGACATCCATCTGCCATATTTCATAATCATGAAATGCAGCAATTGCTAATAAAATCCGAATGGACTTAAACATTGCCACGGGAGATAAAGTCTCATCGTAGTCAACACCTTGAACTTGCCGAAACCCTTTTGCGACAAGCCGATATTTATAGACAGTAACATTACCATCCGCGTCCGCTTTCTTCTTGAAAATCCATTTGCACTCAACGGCCTTACGGTCGCTAGGAGGGTCCACCAAAGTCCATACTTGGTTTTCGCTCATGGATCCCAATTCGGATTCCATGGCCTCTAGCCATTTCTCAGAGTCTGGGCTCATCATTGCTTCCTCATAATTCGAAGGTTCACTATTGTCTAACAACAAGACGGTTAAGACATGGTTGCTGTACCATTCAGGAGTGGCACGTGACCTTGTCGACCTGTGAAGTTTAGTAGTAGCATCGTTCGAAGTTTCATGATCTTCGTCATTAGCTTCCTCTCTTGTTGGTGCAGACGACACTGGAACAATTTCAGGTGCTGCGCTACTCTCCAATTCGAGAGAAGGTTCAATAACCTCGTCTAGCTCTACCTTCCTCCCACTCACTTCTTTCGAGAGAAACTCCTTCTCAAGAAAGGATCCGTTCTTTGCAACAAACACTTTGCCTTCGGATCTGTGGTAGAAGGTATACCCAATCGTTGGATTATCACTCTCTACTTTGCATCTCTTAGCCTCAATGTTATGGATGTGTGTTTCATTGCTTTAAAGATTTAGAAGAAATAAACCATTCACAACAGGTGCATGACCATAAAAGATGTTATTCATATAAATAGAACAACCATTAATCTCTGATTTAAATGAATAACCATCTTGCAATAAACACGATCCAGATATAATGTTCATGCTCAACGTAGGCACATAATAACACTTATTAAGGTTTAAAACTAATCCCGAAGGTAAAACTAAGGAGAGCATGCCGACGGCCATCACATCAACTTTTGATCCATTGCCAACGCGCATCGTCACCTCATCCCTTGCTAGCCGCCGTCTATTCCGTAGCTCCTGTTTCGAGTTACAAGTATTAGCAACTGAACCAGTATCATATACCCAGGCACTACAACGAGCACTAGTAAGGTAAATATCAATAACATGTATATCAAATATACCTTTAATGGTGCCAGCCTTCTTGTCCGCTAAGTACTTCGTACAGTTTCGCTTCCAGTGACCCTTGTCCTTGCAATAGAAGCACTCAGTGTCCGGCTTAGGTCCAGACTTGAGCTTCTTCTCAGCAGGGGCAACACGCTTGCCGCTGCCTTTCTTGAAGGATTTCTTTGCACCCTTAGCTTTCTTAAAGGTAGGGGTCTTGTTGACCATCAACACATGATTATCTTTCTTGATATCCACCTCCGCAGCTTTCAGCTTAGCGAAGAGCTCAGTGATCGTATCAGTGGAACCAATTTGATTGTGAGTAACTACAAAACCTTTGTAGCTAGGAGGGAGTGATTGCAGAACTCTGTCAATCTTGAGCTCTTCTGGAATCTTGCAGTACAGTTGCTCAAGACGTTGAGTGTAGCCCGACATCTTAATGGCGTGCTCACTAATGGAACTCACTTCCTCCATCTTGCAGTTAAAGAACTTCTCAGAGATCTCATATCTCTCAGAACGGGCCTGAGTCTGAAACATGGTTTTCAGTTCCTCAAGTATCTCAAAGGGCCCGGCGAACTCCTCAAAACGATTTTGAAGTTCCGGTTCCATAGCAAACAACATGGTACTCTAAATCACTCCATAATCATCTTTGCGTGACTGATAAACAGCTTTTTCATCAGCCGATGCATCAGTAGCAGGGGCATCACCTAGCTCTTTCTCAAGTACATAGTCCTTTTGTCCGCCAGCGAGAATGATTCTCAGATTGCGGAACCAGTTGGTGAAGTTAGACCCATTGTTCTTAAGCTTTTCTTTCTCAGCAAAAACGTTGAAGTTGAAGTTGGACTTAGCCATTTGATCTACAAAATTTGCAAATACAATTTAGACTATGTTCATGATAACTAGTTCAACTTAATCAAATTACTAGATGAACTCCCATTAAATTCAACATCCCTCAAGTTGTTTAGTGAACACGATCCAAATTCACCACACCTAATCCGATCTTCACGAGAAGAGATGTGGTTTCAATGGTGGACAACAAAGTGTCGATCATATCATTCATATGACTCATGTTTAACCTTTCGGTTCGTGTGTTCCGAGGCCATGTATGTACATGCTAGGCTCGTCAAGTCAAACCCAAGTATTTCCGCATGTGCAAAACTGGCTTGCACCCGTTGTATGTGAACGTAGAGTTTATAGCACCCGATCATCACGAGGTGCTTGAACATGACGAACTTTCGCAACGGTGCATACATGGGGAGAACACAGTTTTATCTTGATCTTTAAGTGAGGAATCATCTTATAATGCTACTGTCGCGATCTAAGCATAATAAGATACATAAAAGGATAAACATCACATGCATATAATTTTATGTGACATGGTATAGCCAATCTTCGTGCAATGATCTCCATCTCGTGCGCGCCAGCATGATCTCCATCACTCCACCATGATTGCCTCCACCACGAATAGCAACTACAACTATTTCTAACTACTTAGCGATAAAGTAAAGCTATTACATGGCATATAAGAAGTTGACACGCAGGTCATACACAATTATAAAGACAACCATACGGCTCCTGCCGGTTGTGAACTCATCGACATGCAAGTCGTGAAATATTACAAAACATGATCATTGCATACATCTCAATTCATACACATCATGTCTTGGGCCATACCATATCACAAAACACTCCCTGCAAAAACAAGTTAGATGCCTCTACTTTGTTGTTGCATGTTTTACGTGGCTTATGGGAGTAACAAGCTAAGAACGATTCTTACCTACAGAAAGCCACAATGGTGATATTATGGTTGCTAACATCCGTTGTAAATCCCATGACTACTATAGTGAGAGAAACTGGCATCCACCAGCCGCATGTGTGGAACAAGCCACACGTCAAGCGCGGAGCCGGTCTCGTGAACGAGGTCGCGTAAAGTTGGCCTGGACCGCTTAGATATCACTATGTCGCGGCATAAGAAATACACAACAAGAGGTTTGCAACAGATAACATCAACGCCCGCAACAAGCATGTTGCCTTCTACTCGTGAAACACATCTACGCATAGATCTAGCTCTGATACCACTTAAGGGTTTCGTAGCATAGTAAATCAGAAATTTTCTTACGGATGCGAACAAGAAAGCCAAGATCTAATCTAGGAGATGTAATCAACGAGAGAGATTTGATGATATCTTCATACCCTTGAAGAAATCGCACAGCGGAAACGTTCAACAGAACGTGGTTGACGTAGTCGTACTCGCCGTCTCCTCCTCGCGATCCGATCCGATCCGATCCGATCCTACGCTGCAAGTGGCGGCGCCTCCGAGAGATGCAGCGACGTCTCCTCCTTCCTTGGTCCAGCAAGTATGGTGGAGAGATAGATTGGATCTGTAGCACGACGACATGGTGCTTATGGTGGAGAGTTTCTGCGGCAGGGCTTCGCCTACGCGTAGTCGAGAGAGAGAGAGAGGTGGAGGGTAAGCAGTAGGACGGCGGCTAGGGTTGGAGTGGGGGAAGGCTGCGCCCCTTCCCTCCTTATATAGGGGGCTGGCCGGCCCCCTTGATCCCTCCTCCAAGCCCTAGGGCGGCGACCCAAGGGGAGGAGTGGGGGCAAGTCATCCCCCCTTCTAGAAGGCTCCCCTAGGGCTGGCCGGCTGGGCCTTAGGAGCCTTGTGCCCCTGGACCAAAGCGGCCAGGGCACTTCCCCTTAGGCCCACGCAGGCCTCCGACTAGTGGGCCCACGTTGGCCCCACTCCGGAACCTTCTAGAACCTTCCGGTACAATACCGATAAACTCCAAAACGATTCCGAAATCCAAACACTGCTTTCCTTTATATGAATCTTATTCTCCGGACCATTCCTGAACCTCTCGTGATGTCCTGGGTCGAAGCACGTTAAGTGTGTGACCCTACGGGTTCGAGAATATGCAGACATGATCTTCTATCAATAATCAACAGCGGGATCTGGAAACCCATATTGACTCCCACATATTCATCGATGATCATATCGGATGAACCACGATGCCATCATTCAATTAATCCCATATATGTATTCCCTTCGTCACGCGATATTTTACTTGCCCGAGATTCGATCATTGGTATCGGCATACCTAGTTCAATCTCGTTCACAGCAAGTACTTTACTCGTTCAGTAATCTGATATCACTTTGTGATTAACTCCTTAACCATGTGCTTTCAAGCAGTGTTGATATCGATTACCGAGTGGGCCCGAAGTATATCTCTCCGAATCGGAGGGACAAATTCCATCTCGATACATACAACCCAACAAGTACTTTCCGATCACCTGAGAGACACCTTTATGATCACCCTCACATAGGATGACGTTTGATGACCTCAAAGCTTTCTTCCGATACCAGGGAGTTGTATTATCTCATGGCCTAAGGAATACAATACTTGACCTAGGAAAAAGCTTCGCAAAGATGAACACGATGACACGATCTAATTGCTCTGCTTAATTTGGGTCTGTCCATCATATCATTCTCCTAATGACATGATCTCATTATTAATCGACAACTCATGTCTATGGTTAGGAAACCTTAACCATCATTAATCAATGAGCTAGTCCATAGAGGCGTACTAGGGACACGGTGTTGTTCATAAACCACACAAGTATTAAAGTTTCCGCTAAATACAATTCTAGCATTGAATATAAACTTTATCATGAACAAGAATTATAATAATAACATCTTTATTATTGCCTCTAGGGCATAATTCCAACGGTATCACCAATTCTGTGAGGCTGGTCTGAGAATTTAGTGTTTTAATAGAGTTTGGTTCTGATCTTTATATTTAAAACCTCTAGGGTAGATTCACCCCACGGGTGATTATTGAGATGCTGTCTTATGCATTAGCACATATATTCTTGTAAGATCCCACCCTTATAAAGGTAAGGATCCCTGTGATTGCAATGCTAGTCCCTGGATCAATGCTAGCATCCACAGTTTAAGATGAAGTACACAGAAACAAAGGTCATTATTACATCGTCATTCCAGAGATAACATAGTCTTTTACAACTCCTTAGCCATAGGCTAGTACAAGAGTTTAACTTAACAATATAAAGTAGAAGTCTTCATCTTCATGTGCCACAGGCAAGCATGTTGAGTGTAGACTCATAACCCCTAATCATCATTAGTGTAACCTGCAACATCACAAGTTCCAGCCACAGTGGTTCAATACATTGGAATAGTATTGGCAAGTGATACCTTAGTAGAATATTAACATCTAGTTACTACCTGAATTTGGCTAAGTGTAACTTAGGCTTGCTTTTCTCAAAATAGGTTTTACCTATTAGTTGAAAACACTAAGTTTTTGTTTGGCAAAAACTTTCCCAAGGAACCACCAATAGAAATTGGTGAACATTCACCCTTGTTGAACCACAAGTTTTAACTTAGAAAATTGGGATGAGGAGATTGTTGATAGCTTCCATGTCTTGATGCTCAAGCTGTCCATTACCAGGGACACGGCTAAGTACTTAGTTTATTCCATCTGCAAGGTTGTGCACTTTCCCCACAAGACTTGATTTTCACCAAGACGGGACCTTTCAGAAGCCTTCCCTTAGACCAAAATGGACGCGCTCCAAACCTATCATTCCCCTACCACCAACTGTCCATTTGGCTAAGTTATTGCAACCTATATGATCCAGGCAGAGCCCATAATGCCATGTGGCTGCACTAGAAGCTTCTTAACATTTGGCATCTCAAATCCCTTTGTTCCTGGGTGGCAATCCACAAGTGAGATACACAAGGTAAACCATAGAAATGGGCCTTGTGTAACCACTCAACCAAAAAACACCAAGCAATTACCATTCCACCTAGGTGTTTTATTCACTTAGTTTTTTTATTAAGCAAAACCATAAGTCAAAAGACTTAACAATATTTTCCATAGCATGATTATATTCCACCCTTGGTTGCTATTAGCTAGGCTAAGCATGGCAATAACAAGTATCTTAGCTTAAAGGAAATTCTAACATTTCTACAACTACTAGGATTTCCCAAGCATAGCATATAGATACTTAGCAAAATATTCATGCAAGACCTATACAAAATATTTCTAGTGCATAGGCAAAAATATTGGGACATAAGTATGAAGCACCACTTGCCTTGGTAGTTGGGGGAGTAGCAACAATCTTCACAACCACAATCACTATTAGCACCAAAATCTACACATAAAATAATAGCACCACATTCACATATCAAAATATACAAGCAAAAATATATGAATGCATGCAAATGCCATGTGATGATTTTTCTAAATCAAACAAGACAAGTATACAGTACTGAATCACAAACAAGACAATTATACACTAAATAAGCTTTATTTAGTTTTTAAATCATTTTTCAAATAATTTCTGTACTCAAAATAAGCCTATAAATGTCTTTGCAAAAATTATCCATTTTACAGAAGCAAAACATTAAACACATTGCATGGTTGGATAGAATTCTTTCCCCTGATTCCAATGATATAAATTTTGCAAAATTTGAACGTGTGGATTAAAAGTTATGAATTTTTCAAGTTTGAACATCTAATAGATCTAAATTCTGTTTTTAAATCTAAACACAGGCCACGCGGCAGCTCCTGATTGGACGGTACCGGTTCACGCTGGATCACGCTCGTGGGCCATTGGATCTAACTAACTGCGCAAGGTCCAGATCAAAACATACCGCTTCCCTACAGATCTAATCCTACGCGCTGGATTCAGATCTAACGGCTGTCGAGCACATGACCATGGATGGGCGGCGCTAACAACGGCGGCACGGCGGCGGCGCACTGCCAGCGGTGTTCCGGTGTCTACGGAGGGGGCTAGGGTTGGTCGAGATGCTTACCAGACTCGCGAGGTGGCGCTGATGCTCAACGACTCGCTGGAGTGGACGGGGGCGTGCTGTGGAGGTCGCTGAGGCTCGTCGGAGTTGCGGGCGATGTCGGGTTCCTACAGACGACGACGTTGCCGACGATATGGACCGCCCTAACACAAACCAGAGGCGTCAAGGTGTGCACAACGATCTGGCGATCATGATAGGGTCAGAGAGAAAGCAAGGGGTGGTCGGGTTTTACCCAAATCATTCACCGGAGTTAGGCGGTAGCTCTATCGCTTGCTGAGGTGGTCGGGGACGGCGACCTGGGTCATGCGCGGGCAAATCAAAGACATTAGGAGCAGCACAGAGACATGGCGAACTCGACAGGGTCATGCAAAAGGCGAGGGGCACTCGGAACTCACCGGAATTCACTGCCGGAGTTCGTCGGTATCGCGGCGGAGTTTGGTGAAATTTGGGAAGCCTGTTGGCGACTGGGTGTGGGTGTTTGGGGGGAAAGGACCGTGGCAAGGTGGTGACTAAATAGCCAGAGCAGGGGCGAAGATTACGAGATGAATCAATGCAATTGATCACGGCAATGAAGAGGAGGAAACGGCCGGCGACGACGTGTTCTCGTGCGGGATTTTGGGGAGGACGACGATGACGTGGAGAGGGCCCATCGTATAGTGGCTGCGGGGTAGGTTCTGCTCGGGTGAGAGAGGGTAGAGGGGGAACTGGCCTGGGTGGGCTTAGTGGGATGGATTCTGTGCTGGGCTAAATTGGCAGCGCCGGCCTTTTATCAATTCTTTTGTCTTTTTCATTTCCTGTTTGATTTTCCAGGAACCAAATTCTAATTAGTTTCAAATGTGTTTGAATTCAAACACTTTCTGGATTTTTATAAAGTGAAACCTACATATATTTAAGTATAAAACAATACTGTTCTCCCAAACTTACTTTGGACCTTTGGAGTTTGTAAGAAAACAGTACCTTTACCATTGTTTAACAAAGATATAAAAATGGTTTTAAATTCATATTTTGTTTTGAAATTTTTGTCCAAGCTTTGGAAACCATCAATCAACCATATGATCAAATAGCTTTGGTTTAAAACAAATAATCTCTTACTAGAGAGTAGCATTGGGCCAATGCCTTGCTTACATAAAATAATAGACATTTAAATGATTCTGTTTTGAAATGACTTTGAAAATGATCCTAAAATGATTATGGATGAATGGATGATATGCAAACTTTGAAATCATGATTTTTGGGATATTACAAATCTAACCCCCTTAAGGTGAATCTCGCCCTCGAGATTCGGATTGGCTAGCAAATAGGTGAGGGTGGTTGTTAGGGGGATAACCCCCGGTAGGGTCACGAGAGGGGAAACATAGCGCAACTGGGTTGGCTTCGAGTAAAAAATGAGCCAGGCTGGGTAAGAACGGGCCGGGTAAGATAAGCAAGAAAGCCGAGATACAAACTATCTCGCCCCGTATAGGACAAAGTTGTAACCCTTGCAGGTACCAACGAGCCGAGTTAAACGAGGAAGGGCCGGGTCAAGAAGGACACATGGCACCTTTCCGAGTAAGGTTCGGGAAGGACCATGGTAAAGCATGGTCAAAAGAGAAGGGCGACGCCGGGTGACACAAAAGGAGCCAGGTGACGCCCAAAGCAAGCGCCGACGTATAAAGTAACAGCATGACGCCAAAAAGAACAAGAAGCAGCGTACCAGAAGACCGTTAGCTGTCAAGCTTTATGGACCGGGCCTATGGGCTTAAGGCAAGCCCATAACCCGGCCCATATTGTAGGGACCAAGATCCAAACAGTAAACCCTAGAACCCAAAGGGGTATCAGCTAGCTAGCACTGCCTATATAAGGGAGAGCATAGCAGTAGTAGAAGGAGGTTGGGCCAAGTAGAGAACAGGTGTTGTGTACTCAAGCCAATACAGCTCAAGGAGCACTTGTAATCTTTGGGGTATCAATCAAATCATCAAGTGTGGAGAGTACTTCCTGTTCTTCATGCATGGCTCGACCGTGCACTCCCTCCCCGGTGACCACAAGCACCCATTCGGCCCCCAACTTAAGCCTACCCATGGCATCTGCCGTGCCACCACCATGACAGTTGGCGCCCACCGTGGGCGTAGTGCTTGATGGAGTCTTCATCCGGACGGGCAACATCATCGCCAAGACCGGCGAGCGCGTCTACTCCGGCCTCATCCAGAGGTTTGGAGCGCTCAACTTCGTCAGCGACAACGCGGGCTACTTCGGTACCAAGCCGTTCCCTTGGGGCGGTCGCTTCATCAAATGCGGTGAGCACCAGATCTACGTCGCGGTGCGCGTGGAGCGCGCATATCCTGAGCACGTCATCCTGGCGCCGGATCCCCCAACGGCACCAGTCGCTGGGAAACCTCTCCAAGTCGTCTCCATGAAGGTAATGATGACAGCCCCAAACCTCGTAGCTCCCCCAGTGGTTCCAGTTGTAAATGAAAACACAGAAGGAGGAAATCATGAGGAAACACCAAGGGCTGCAAGAACAGCAAAGGCGCCGCTGGAGAAACCAGAGAACATAGCTATGAGCAAAAGAGCTAAGGAGTTACATGAAGTGATAGACAAGTTGGCAGAGCCAGTGGAACAAGCAACCGACCCTTCGCGTGTTCAAGCCGAGTTGGAAGAAGCCAGGATGATAAAAGTCCTAGAGAAAGCAAAGGAGCTAGCACAATTACAGCAGGATGTGGATATCACTATCTGAGAGCTTAACTCGGCAAATCGAGTCAAGGGCACAAAGACCCGGCTTGACGCAACAAGATTGAGAGGAAGGAACCTCAATGAAGAACATGCAGATGCGACATCAAAGATAACACCAGAGAACAGCAATGAGACGGCCATGCGTCCAACGTACAACACAGCAGCAGTTAATCTGCGAGCAGCAGAAGCAGTAATGGTGGAATTACCCCACTTGGAGGGGGAAGCAAAGAAAAGGCAGCAAGAACGAGTCAATGAGTTAGTAAAAGCAGCCAGCATGCTGAATGAGGCATATTACAGAGCAAACCCGGGTGTAGCAGGGAGATCACAGCTGGTTCGCTCGGCAACTCCTGTTCCGGCAAGATCGGTTGGGCACATGGCATCATCACCCGGAGCGGCACCCAGGCCGAGAAAAGAAAAGAGTGTAGATTCTGGAAGAAACAAGCAGATGGTCGCCTATGATCCGGCGGTAGTTCAAGGAAACCCGGTGCATGCGCGAGGGGCAAGAAGAAATAATCCCCGAGAAAATGAAAACCAGGAAAAAATTGGACAGACAAATGACAACGGAGGGCAAAATTTTGCGCCTCATACTCAGCGCGCAACTCACTTGGCAGGAGGAGGAAATCCAGCTCCAAATAATGCACCAGCTCGGCCGGAAAGAAGATAGCAGAGCGCGGGAAAAGCAGTTCAACAGCCAGCTGACCCGAACGCGAATAAGTATAATGATGGTTACTCGGCTATGGTAAATGACGGGTATGAGCTGCCGGATCATGCATATCAAGCAATGGGAGCAAGATACGGAGGTAGGAACCTTCAGCCGGATGATTCCAGGCTGAAGCTTGACCGCCTAAAAATGGCAGAGATAATCGAATCACAAGGTCCGCAGGGTCCACCATGGTTTGGCCCAAGGATCATGAAGGAGCCACCGGTGCCAAATTTCCAGCTGGCCAGAGGGACAAAACATATGATGGAAGCACAAAGCCAGAGGATTGGCTCATAGATTATGGAACTGCTGTGAAGATCGCGCAGGGAAACTTGAGATGGGCAGTACGTTACGTACCGCAGATGCTGGAAGGACCAGCTCGGGTATGGTTGAACAATTTTCCACCCGGAAGCATATCAACAGTTGGATTGATTTTCACGACGCCTTCGTGAGCAATTTCACGAGCACTTACAAGAGGCTGAATCGCCCACAGCAACTAGCAATGTGCAAGCAAAGACCAAATGAGACAGACAGAGAGTTCCTCACAAGGTGGTGTACGATGCGTAACTCTTGTGAAGGGGTAATCGAGTCACAAGCAATCGCATGGTTTGCACAAGGATGTAGACATGGGAGTGTGCTGTGGCAAAGGTTACAAAGAGATATGCCGGCAAGCCTAGCAGAGACGATAAGGATCGCCGACTCGTACGTGTTAGGAGATCCGACTCAGCCGCTGCTCATGTCAGCAGACGGGATGACTGAGACTCAGATCTATGACGCTGCCAGGTCACAAAGGCGCCAGGGGAGATCCGAATACAGAAGCAAGAGAAGAGACGAGAGACCGGATTATAGGTATGGTTCGGCTCAGGTTGCAGCAGTAAGTCAGGATCATCCAGATGCTGGTAGTAGTCAGCGTCAAAGGACAAATGGTCAACAACAATGGGTGCCAAAGAGTGACGGAAAAAGGACATACGATCAGAGGAAATAGTATCAAGACCGACAAAAATACACCTATGAGATGATGCTGGATCAGCCATGTAAGTTTCACACGCCAAGTCCGAGTAAGCCGGCAAATCACTCAACAAGGCAATGCACTTCGTTTCAGAAAGGAGACAGAGTGGACTCGCCTAATAAGAAGCTTCCACCACCTCCCCCTCCACCACTTACAGGAGGAAATGCTCAAGCAGTAGGAGCAGATAACAGATATGAAAACAGGCAGCCGAGGTATCAGAATCAAGAAATAAGAGAAGTTGTGCACCAAGTGCACAATCCAAGAGGTGACGATGCCCATGTCGGCCACGGAACCAGAAATGAGTACAAAGAACATCACCAGAGCTATGTTGTCTTTGTCATAGAGCCAAATGACAAGAAGAGCCAGCAGCGACGAATGATGGAAGTGAATGCCACGATGCCGGCAATTCCCAAGTACATGCATTGGTCTGAGCAAGAGATAACTTGGAGTATAAAGGATCACCCCAAAATCATGCCAACCCCAGGAGGATACGCTCTGGTTCTAGATCCAACGTTCATGGGCCCAGATATCAACGTGAAATTTTCAAAGGTGTTAATCGATGATGGCAGTAGCATCAACATCATGTACAAGGATACTATGCTCAAGTTGGGCATTACCATGAACATGCTGGAGCCGACTAAGATCACTTTCCACGGGATTGTGCCGGGATTGTCCTGTGAGCCAATTGGCAAGATCTGGGTCGACGTATTATTCGGCAATAGAGAAAATTGTCGCACTGAAGCCATAGAGTTCGAGGTAGTAGATTTGGTCAGCTCATATCATTCCCTACTCGGCAGGCCGGCTATGGCAAAGTTCATGGCTACTCCTCACATCGCTTACTTGAAGATGAAGCTGTCAGGCCCATGTGGGGTGATCATAGTTGAAGGAGATTACAAAAGATCTATTGCTTGTGCCTCAGTCGGATCTTCACTGGACGAGTCACTCATCATAGCACAAGAGAAAAGTCAGAAGTTGGAGGTGGCATCATTGGCTAAAGCAGCACAAATGTCCATGCCAGCACTCACCAACCCGCATGACAATGTGTCATTTCAAGCTACCAAGGAAACCAAGAAGGTGCAGGTGGATGAACCTTTCCCAGAGCACACAGTACCTATTGGGGCTGGCCTTACAGATAAGTAGGAAAGCGAGCTCACCAGCTTCCTCCGTGAGAATCGGGACATCTTTGCATGGTCCACTCAAGATCTGCAAGGAGTTCCGAGGGAGCTGGCTGAGCACTCTCTTCATGTAAGACAAGATGCAAGGCCGGTGAAGCAACCCCTCCGCCGAAGATAGGAGGAAAGTAATAGCGGTCGAGATTGCAAGATTTTTAGCTGTTGGATTCATCATGGAAGTGCTGCACCCGGACTGGTTGTCAAATCCAGTCCTGGTCGAGAAGAAGAAAGATGACCCTAACGTGGCAGTGGTATGGCGCATGTGTATTGATTACACGAACCTCAATAAGGCGTGTCCAAAAGATCCATTTCCTCTGCCTCGGATCGATCAAGTCATAGATTCTACTGCTGGGTGTGAGTGGTTGTCATTTGTGGATGCATATTCAGGATTCCATCAGATTCTACTGAATCCAAATGATCAAATAAAGACAGCTTTTATCACCCCGTACGGGGCTTATTGCTATCGCACCATGCCATTCGGATTGAGAAATGCAGACGCAACATATCAAAGATGCATGCAAAAATGCTTGCAAGATCAATTGGACAAAAATGTTCAAGTATACATCGATGACGTGGTAATAAAAACCAAACAAATTCATACTCTAATTGAGGACTTGCGTCAAACATTCACAAACTTGAGAAGATTCCGGATGAAACTTAACCCGGAAAAATGTACATTTGGTGTCTCGGCTGGAAAGTTACTCGGATTCCTGGTATCTAGCCGAGGAATTGAAGCTAACCCGACAAAGATCAGGGCCATCGAAAGAATGGAATTGCCAAAAACCCTCAATGATGTCCAGAAGTTTACTGGATGCCTGGCTTCATTGAGCAGGTTTGTTAGTCGGCTAGGCGAAAAAGCCCTACCACTATATCAGCTGATGAAGAAATCAGACAAATTCACATGGACATAGCAAGCTGATAGCGCTTTCCATGAATTAAAGAAAATGTTGGCAACAACACCAATATTAGCGTCACCACTATCCAAGGAGCCAATGCTGCTCTATATCGCCGCAACCAACAGAGTTGTAAGTGCAGTAATAGTGGTTGAACGTGAGGAAGGGGGAAAATCAGTCCAAAGACCAGTATATTACTTGAGCGAAGTGCTCTCTGTCTCGAAACAGAATTACCCGCATTATCAGAAGATGACATATGGGGTATATATGGCAGCAAAAAAGCTGAAACATTATTTTCAAGAACACCCAATCCGGGTAATATGCGAGGCACCTATCTCGGATATATTGGGCAGCAAAGATGCCAGCGGCCGAGTAGGCAAATGGGCCATTGAACTGGCACCATATACTCTACAATATGATAGGCGGGATGCAATAAAATCTCAAGCCGTTGCAGATTTCTTTGTAGAATGGATGGAGATGCAGTACGAACCACCACTGCCAGATCCAAATTACTGGAAAATGCATTTTGACGGGTCCAAGACGAAAATGGGTCTGGGCGCCGGGATAGTGCTCACATCTCCAAAGAGGGATCAACTGAGGTATGTCTTGCAGATTCATTTTGCTGCTTCTAACAACGTTGCCGAGTATGAAGCACTTGTCCATGGCATTAAAGTAGCCAAGGAAGTTGGTATCAAAAGGATCATGTATTTTGGCGATTCGGATTTGGTGATTCAGCAAGTGTCTGGACATTGGGACGCATTGGACGCAAACATGGCATTATACCGCTTCCACGTGCAGCAAATTTCTGGATACTTTGACGGTTGCAAATTTCATCACATTCCTAGAGAAGAAAATGAGGCAGCAGATGTGTTATCCAAACTAGGATCATCCAGACAAGCAATACCACTAGGGGTAGCATTGGAGCATCTCAGGAAGCCATCGATCAAGCCGTCACCAGAGTCTGAATCAATCAGGGTCATCCCGGCAAGTTAGGAATCAGAGGCAATACCAATGGATATCGACTCAGGGGTAGGTTCGAGTCACTCGAGGACTGATACGTTTACCTCAGGGGTAGCCGAATTACACTCGAGGAATCCTCATGTTATGTCGGTAGAGCATATGTCGGCGGAACCAATGGACATTGATGTTGAAGCAGACCCGGAACCGCTAATACCAACGTGGGCACACTCAATATTCAGTTATTTGAAAGATGGAACCTTGCCGAGTGATGAAACACTGGCAAGGAAAACAGCACGAAGAGCAAAAGCATACACCATAATCAACAAGGAACTCTACAAGCTAAGTGTGACAAGTGTACTGCAGCGTTGCATCAGCTCAGAGCAAGGCCAGGAGATCTTATTGGATATCCATCAAGGAGAGTGCGGGCACCATGCATCATCAAGAGCATTGGTAGCCAAGGCATTCCGACATGGATTCTACTGGCCAAGCGCATTGGCACAGGCGCAAGAGTTAGTCGGAAAATGCAGTGGTTGTCAACACTATGCATCCAAGTCACATTTACCAGTGTCTGAATTGAAGACTATACCAATCACTTGGCCTTTTGCCGTATGGTGCCTGGATATGGTAGGACCATTCAAACCAGCAAGGGGAGGCATGACTCATATCTTGGTCATGATCGATAAATTCACCAAGTGGATAGAGGTGAAGCCAATCAAGAAATTGGACGGTAAAACAGCTGTCACATTCCTAAGGGATATAATCCTCAGATACGGTTACCCGCACAGTGTGATCACGGACAATGGCACAAACTTCGCCAAAGGAGCTTTTGCTCGCTTCTGTGGGAAACACCGAATAAGACTCGACGTAGCATCAGTCTCCCATCCAGAATCGAATGGACAAGTTGAACGGGCTAATGGCTTAGTTCTGTCCGGGATAAAACCCTGCTTAATGGAACCACTCCAGAGATCACCTGGTTGTTGGCTGGAGGAACTACCCTCAGTACTGTGGAGCTTAAGAACGACTCCGAATCGATCAACTGGTTATACGCCATTTTTCCTTGTATATGGGGCTAAAGCAGTTCTGCCTGCCGACATAGAATATGACTCACCAAGGATAAGGCAATACTCGGAAGCCGAGGTAAAAGAGGCCCGAGAAGATGGAGTAGATTTACTCGAAGAAGCAAGGGAACTGGCATTCTCCAGATCTGCTATATATCAACAAAATCTCCGACGCTACCATAGCCGGAAAGTGCAACCTCGTGTTTTTCGAGAAGGAGATATGGTGCTAAAAGTGGTGACACAAAGGAATGCATAAATTATCACCTCCATGGGAAGGTCCATTCATTGTAAGCAAAGCATTGCACAATGATTCCTACTATCTCATAGACGCTCGTGAAGCGCAAAAGAACAAGGCGGACAGGTCAGGAGATGAAACTAAAAGTCCATGGAATGCGGCACTACTTCGTCCCTTCTATACTTAGGAGAAGCAGTGCATGTATCACTCGAACTCTCATATGTCGGACGTGTTTGCCGACTATGTGCTAATAATAAAATGGTATGATTCGAACAACTGACTCGGGGACTACCCCTTAGGCTTTCCATTTTAATTATTTTACGTCGGCTGGCGCGATACCCAAAATTTATCTCGGAACAAGTAGTGTTTACTCGGAAGAAATCAACTCTTCTACTATGCTATTGTCCGAAAACATGGCTTCATGGCAAGCAAGAGAAAAGGATCTAAGACGAGTAAACACGAACGCCGGATAAATACAAGGGAGAAACGCGAGTTGGCTTTAGTTTTTGCCTAACTCTCTGCAGGTCTTGTTATACTACGTGTCGAGTAATCTCGTCCAAGCTATCCAAGTTTCATACCCGCTAACTACCTCCTTTGTACTTTGAGATCCTAATGTCGAACACCGAAAAAGGTAGACAAGGGCCAGAGGCAAGGAAAGATGACACGGCAAAATGAAACTCGGGGGCTTGTCCTTGAATGATTCGCACTAAGAGCATAACACAAACATATAAATCCTATCAAAAGGCACATAATCAAACGTTGAGTGCAATGTATGTTACATCTGTACCCGGCATACCGGGGATATAATAAAAGTTCAAGTATTTGTTGGCCTAAGGAGCAGAAGAACTCGGAGGAGCATTCTCGGAGCCAGGGGCGCTTGGGGCATCGGCCGGGTGATGGGCATCTGCAGCCGGGTCATCTGGGTCATCTGACTCGGTTGCCTCGCTGTCACCACCCTCTTCATCAGCAATTTTGACGAGCGGGTCTCCAAGGTCGATAAATCTAGGCCCTTCGCACCAAGCGTGCACCATGGTGTACTCGATCATCGCATAAGCTCGCTCCTAGCGCTTCTTGATCAGCTTCGGGTCATTCAGCCATTTGCCATCTCCCCTTATACGAGCAAGAATGTCGAGGTTGATGTCCTCGTAACATGAAAGCACAAAGGAGAGAGCCTTGTCCTCTTCAGCTCGGCCGGCCGACTCACGCCATTGATCCAGCCGGTCTTCAGTAAGG
This sequence comes from Avena insularis, assembly GCA_023614405.1. Classification (NCBI taxonomy): domain Eukaryota; kingdom Viridiplantae; phylum Streptophyta; class Magnoliopsida; order Poales; family Poaceae; genus Avena; species Avena insularis. The sequence goes on along the minus strand of CM042693.1, from coordinate 303,383,083 downwards.
AGCAATCTGTCGGTGAGTGGCTCGATGAGTTCGGGTGGGTCTTCATCCGTCCAGAGCATGCGAAACACATGGATAGCTGACTTGAGAAAATCCACACTGCAAGATCTGAGGGTCTTGACCCGTTTAGACACCGCTGCAAGGAGTTCCTCCATGGATACATCGCCGTCAGTAGCAGCACCAGCTTCGGCCCTCACCTTCTTCATGGCTCGGATGGCAAACATGTTGGCCTCAGGAAAATTCTCTGCAAGCAAAAAGAGAAAAGTTAGCAAATGACAAGGGCAGATGGGAGAGACCCAGCAGGACTTGGACAATGCGTAAAGAGTAAGAACTCACTACCGAGAAAAGAGTTGATGGTAGTGAGCTTGCTATGCCAGGTCTTGGTCTTGGCTTGAAGGGCATCGAGGTTCATATTGGTCGAATTGACCAATGACTCAGCCTCGTCGAGCAGCCTCTTAGTCTTCTCGGCGCTGGCGGCCTCCTGCTCGTTCTTCTCGGCAAGCTCCTCCTTCAGCCCTTTAACCTCGGCCAAGTGCTTTTCCTCCGTCTCGGCCATCAGTTTCTTCAGCCGAGTCACCTCATCGCGCTCCTTCTGGAGTTCGGCTTGGTGCTTCTCTGCTTGTTGAGAACAAAAATTTGTCAGTACCAACAGAAAAATTTCAACTATTGGCTTAGAAGGCAGGAAATTTACTCTCGGCCTCGCTGATTTGCGAATGAAGATCATTGATGGTGGACTGAGCAGTGGCTATGAACAAGATTGAGAGGAAAAATGAGGAGATGGACTAAGAAAAATTACACCAAATGAAAAAGAGGAAGAGCAAAGATTTTACCTTGGCCATAGGTGTCAGTCTGTAGCTTCTCATACGCAAGTTAGAGCTTGCGATGCACCAGGACGAGAGCTTGATGCACCTTGGTGCACTCGTTATGCGTAAGCTAATCAAAGAAGACAGACAAATAAGAAAGAGTCAAGTCAGGAGACCTGTCGAATAAAAAAGTTTAAGAGTTTACAGCCGAGTAAGTTCTTTACTCGGCAGTAACCTCGAGGGCTAGGGATTGAAGCTCTAACATGAGTTTGGTACAAAGGAATCAAAGGGCTTAAGATCTTGCAGCTGAGTAAGTTCCTTACTCAGCAGTAACCTCGAGGGCTAGGGGTCGAATTTCTAACATACAGGCTTGGGGTAAAGGATTGGAAGGCTAAGTGACTATTGAAGAGCTTACAGCCGAGTAAGTTTCTTACTCGACTATAACCTCGGGGACTAGGTGATATGTATAAAGGAAAACCTCAATGGTACAAAAGAGTAAGAAGTCAATTACCTCGTTCAGTTCGTCGGCGCGGGCCATAAGAGCAATGGCCTGCTGGGTCATGTCGGAGACGGCCTTGGGGCCCATCTTCATCTTCTTCCCGGCACGGGTGCTGACCTCCTGCTCGCCTGCTGCATTCCATGCCACAGCGTAAGGTTCAGCCGAACCAAGGTTCTTGTCACTGAGCGTCCGAGTGAGAACTCGACCCGTTTTCAGGACGGTTCCCACGGTGGCACGGGTTGCAGCGGCATAAGTATGGAGGGTAACAGCCCTGGAGTGATCACCTGACCCGGCAGCGGCAAATTCGTCCCCCTTAGCCGTTGAAGCGAGCTTTGTCGCCAACGTCGGAGGCCGGATCTGAGGAGCAGAACCCGGAGCGCAAACTAGATTTGTTTGCTTGGAAGAGGTGGATTTGCCAGAAGAGGGGCTAGTAGAACCAGAAGCCTTGGGTTGGGACTGTCCCTTTGACAGAATTTGAGAGCGAGCAGGAGGATTTGGAGAGGATCTTTGAGCCCCCTGACTGGGTTTAGCAGTTTTGCTGGCTCCAAGATCGGGAAGTTGTTCATTCACATCAGCTTGAGGGCTGATGCCAGAGGAACTGGTGGCAGAGGATTTCTCGGCGCCAGACTTGTGGGCACGAAGATCAGGAAGTTTTTCCTGGCCAACGCCAGGAGCGCTAGCCGAATGACCCACCGGGTCTGACTGACACTGAGAAGCGTGAGCCTCAACAGTGCGAGCCTTGACCCGGATGGGACTCGGCGCCGTCGAGTCAGCTGGAGGAGGTGCAGGCCTAAGCGGCGAGGCAATACTAGAAGCAGACTGATTCGCCGTCAAAGGTACAACCCTGAAAATAACAAGGCATACATGAGAGAACATCAAGGATGAAAAAGAAAAGAACAGAGAAGGCAAAGTAAAAACAAACTTACCCGGTGATGACCGGGTCATGGGCTACCCGGCGTGTGACTCGGCGCCAGACAGCGAAGTCGCACCTGTGGCGGCAAGAATAGGCGGCAGGAGCTGCCGGAGTTGGCTTGTTCTTCTTGGCCGGCTGAGTGCTGGAGGAGGTTCCGTTTCGCTTCAGCTTAGCAACAGGAATCTTTCCGACTCCGCCCACGGCGAGAGGAGGAACGTCATGTACCTGACCAGCTGCATAAGTAAATAACGGGCTTACTCGGATAAGCAAAGAGATTAAGCTCACAAGGCATGTACCTCCAAAAGTGTACAATCATCATCCTCATCATCGTCAGACCAATCTTGTAAGAGATTGCGAGATTGACTCTTACCCGAAGCTGAAGCAATCGCAGTGTGCGGGATGGGCATGAAGCACTCCACATCATACTCGAACTCATCCGAGTCAGAGCGATCCCGGTTGTAGCCAGCAGGGGAGGGACAATACTGTCATCAACCTAGTGAAGGAGATTCTGCGAGAGACAAACAGAATGAAAAACTAAAGAACTGAACTAAAGAGTGGCAAAAGAGCTAAAGCCTACTCGGCGAGAGGGTAATTCGGAAAACTTACCCAGGGGACAGGCCTGACCCGACTAAACGGCGGGCAACTCCAAGCCCAATCATCCGCCAAGTTCAATTTGAAGATTGAGCTTACTCGGCGGGCGATGGAGTCATGAGTGAGCTCCTTAGTGGAATGCCGAGTGGGATCATGGGACCCGCTCATGAAGAACATCTTGTGGCTCCTGGCTTGAATGGGGCTTACCCGGCGTGAGATGAAGGTGCACATGAGGTCAAAGTCGGCGAGATGAAAGTTCTCATCCGGCGACAGCAACCTTTTCCAGGATAGCATTTGCCTCGTTTACCGTAGCGTCTTGGTCGCGCGGGTCAAGTTGCCAGTACTTCTTGTTGGGGACCTCATCCCAGAAAGGGGGAAGACGGATGTTGTCAGTGGACCCGCTGTTTTCGACATAGAAAAAGGTTCTATGCCATTTTTTGAAATAATCGATACCAGCAACCCGAGGAAAGATGGAATCCCTCCTGGGCGTGATGCTGGCTGCACCGCACCGAGTAGGCTTCTTCTCGGCATGGGGAACTTCAGGCTGGGGAACAACCTGAACTTTGAAGCGAAAGTACTTGGCCAACAGGAGAACTGTAGGCCAAATCCCAAGATAAGCCTCACAGGCAGAGATGAAACAAGAGAGAGAGCCAATTGCATTGGCAGGAAGATGGTGGGTTTGCAGATGGAAGGTAGAAAGAAACAAAGAAAAGAAGGTGCTCACAGGAAGAGCAAAACCGCGTTCAAAGTGTGAAAGAAAAACCACCCGCTCGCCAGCTTGAGGGGTGGGGGAAATCTCACCGATGGGGAGACGGCAATCCACTTGCAGTGGGATGCGTCTGGTGGACCGGAGCCACTCCACTTCTTCGGTGGAGACCTCCGAGCCTTCCCAGCCACCGCGCTCGCCGGCGGGGACCTCCTACTCCTCGGCACCATCAACACCGTCGCGAGCATCCATCTTGTCATCGGAGTCTGTCTCCTCCTCGGTAAGGAGAGGCTTGGAACAGCGAGGACCCGTGCTGAAATCGAAAGAGGGCAGGGGCAATCGCAGCGCTAAAGCAAGAGGGAGAAGGAACCGCAAAGGAGGCAGTTCAATCTTGCGGGCGTGAGGAAGAAGAAAGGCTAAGGAAACAGAGCGGGCGTGGGGGGAAGTGGAAACCCCCAACCCCTACTTAAGGGCAGTAAAAAAACTCATCGTGGGATCTAACTATGCCGTGCAGCCAGCGTGTGGCCGTGTACCAGGCCGGGTGAGCCAGTCAGCGAGCGCCACGTAGCCAGAGATACACGAAAAATCTGGTGCCACGTCACGGCTGGAAGGACAAGAGGTGCAGACCGATGGGACTGCCACAGTGATGGGGAATAACTGCGCAGCCGTCACTGTGCCGCCAGAACTTGGAACAAAAATTGAGGCAAGTAATCATGATTACTAGCTGTTAGTGACTGAAGTGCGCCGAAAATGACCCGGAATTGGCAAAAATAACTCGGCTCGAGGAAAGAATGAGCCAAGAAGTCAAAGAATTGACCCTAAATTGTCAGACTAACCCGGCAGGATGCAAAACTGAGATAGATAAAAGACAAAAACTAAGTTCCATTCACACAAAAGGAACCTGGAGATGCCTAACAGCTTGAACTGCTAGACCTCACCAGCTTCGGGGACTAATGTCGGGGGGATAACCCCGGTAGAATCACGAGAGAAACATAAGCCAGATTGGGTTGGCTCCGAGTAAAAAATGAGCCAGGCCGGGTAAGAACGGTCGGGTAAGATAAGCAAGAAAGCCGAGATACAAACTATCTCGGCCCGTATAGGACAAAGTTGTAACCCTTGCAGGTACCAACGAGCCGAGTTAACCGAGGAAGGGCCGGGTCAAGAAGGACACGTGACACCTTTCCGAGTAAGGTTCGGGAAGGACCATGGTAAAGCATGGTCAAAAGAGAAGGGCGACGTCGGGTGACACAAAAGGAGCCAGGTGACGCCCAAAGCAAGCGCTGATGTACAAAGTAACAGCATGACGCCAAAAAGAACAAGAAGCAGCGTACCAGAAGACCGTTAGCTGTCAAGCTTTATGGACCGGGCCTATGGGCTTAAGGAAAGCCCATAACCCGGCCCATATTGTAGGGACCAAGATCCAAACAGTAAACCCTAGAACCCAAAGGGGTATCAGCTAGCTAGAACTGCCTATATAAGGGAGAGCATAGCAGTAGTAGAAGGAGGTTGGACCAAGTAGAGAACAGGTGATCTGTACTCAAGCCAATACAGCTCAAGGAGCACTTTTAATCTTTGGGGTATCAATCAAATCATCAAGTGTGGAGAGTACTTCATGTTCTTCGTGCATGGCTCGACCGTGCACTCCCTCCCCGGTGACCACAAGCACCCATTCGGCCGCCAACTTAAGCCTACCCATGGCATCTGTCGTGCCACCACCATGACAGTGGTCTTTCCGAAGGTCATCTTCTCTTTCCCATGTTGCTTCTTCTTTGAAATGATGGTTCCACTATACTTTGCAGAATTTGATAGTCTTTGTCCGAGTAACTCTTTATGCAGTCTCAAGAATCTTGATAGGTTTTTCTTCATAAGTGAGATCACTTTCCAATTGGACCTCCTCCAAAGGTATAGTATCCTTCAAAGAAGTCTCTTTCATCTCTGGATGGCATTTCTTTAGCTGGCTCACGTGGAACACATTGTGAATGGCAGACAATGATTCTGGCAATTCAATTTCATAGGCTACTTCTCCTTTACGACTCAGAATCTTGAATGGTCCAAATCTTGGGGCCAATTTTCCTTTGACTCCAAATATCTTCACTCCACGAAGTGGTGACACTCTAAGATAAGTTATATCACCCACTTCATAGGTGACTTCTCTACGCTTAGGATCTGCGTAGTTCTTCTGTCGGGACTGTGCTATCTTCAATCTGTCCTTTACTAACTTGACTTTCTCTTCAGCCTCTTTGATTAGTTCTGGTCCGAACAAATTTCTTTCTCCCACACCATTCCATAGCAATGGGGTAGTACACTTTCTCCCATAGAGAAACTCAAACGGTGCCATCTCAATACTGGCTTGATATCTGTTGTTATAAGAGAATTTTGTGTAAGGCAGACTTTCATCCCAACTAGCTCCATAGTCTAGGGAACATGCCCTCAACATATCTTCTAGAATCTGGTTGGTCCTTTCTATCTGTCCATCAGTATGGGGATGAAAAGCAGTACTGAACTCCAATCTCGTTCCCAATGATTCATGTAGTTGCCTCCAAAAATGTGAAGTGAATTGGGTTCCCCTACCAGACACAATATTCTTGGGTACTCCATGCAGACACACAATCCTATTCATATAGATCTTGGCCAACTTAGCACTTGTATAGGTTGTCTTCACGGGTATGAAATGAGCCACTTTAGTGAGGCGATCCACTACTACCCAAATAGAATCAAATCCTGACCTGGTCCTTGGAAATCCAGTGATGAAGTCCATGCCAATCTTGTCCCACTTCCAATCAGGAATAGGTAGTGGTTGTAGCAATCCTGCTGGTTTCTGATGTTCCGCTTTCACTCTACTACATACATCACACAAAGCAATATGTTCGGCGATGTCCTTCTTGAGATTGTTCCACCAAAATCTTTCCTTCATATCCATGTACGTTTTGGTGTTACCCGGATGAATGGAGTATGGTGAGTTGTGTGCTTCCTGTAAAATCAGTTTCCTAAGCTCCGATCTTGCGGAACGCAGATACGTTTACCATACCATAAAGTACCATGTTCGTCTTCATGGAATCCTTTGGCTTTTCCCTTGCAAAATCTTTTCCTTAATCTCTTCGATTTCCTTGTCCGTCTTTTAGGCTTCCTTGATCTTGTCCAACAAGGTGGGTTGAACATCCAATGACATGAGATGTCCTTCAGGCATAATCTCTAATCTGAGGTCTCTAAATTGAGCACACAGATCATCTGGAAACTCTCCCTTAGTAAGGCCATTCACAGATACCTTACGGCTTAGTGCATCCGCTACAACATTTGCTTTACCGGGGTGGTATTGCAAACTCAAGTCATAGTCTTTGATGAGTTCTAGCCATCTTCTTTGTCTCATGTTGATTTCTTTCTGAGTGAAGATATACTTCAAACTTGTGATATGTGAACACTTCACATCGCTTTCCCAAAAGATAATGTCTCCATGTTTTGAGTGCATGGACAACAGAGGCTAACTCTAAGTCATGAGTAGGATAATTTACTTCATGAGTATTGAGTTGTCTCGAGGCATAAGCCACAACTTTCCCTTCTTGCATTAGAACTGCACCTAATCCATGATGATATGCATCACAATACACTTGGAAATCTTTCTCCAAATCTTGCAGACATAGGACTGGTGCTGTCACTAGTCTCTTCTTCAATTCTTGGAAACTGAGTTCACATCCTTCAGACCAAGCAAACTTCTTGTCTTTCTTTAGTAACTCTGTCATTGGCTTAGCTACCTTGGAGAAATTCTCAATGAACCTTCTGTAGTATCCTGCCAAGCCATGGAAACTACGAATTTCTTTCACTGACTTAGGAGATTCCCATTCAGTTACAGCTGACACTTTTGTGGGATCAACTGCTACACCATCTCCTGACACAACGTGTCCAAGAAATCCAACTTCATTCAACCAGAATTCACACTTGCTGAATTTGGCATACAGCTTATGTTCTCTAAGCTTCTCAAGTATCAAACGCAAATGTCCTTCATGTTTTTCTTTGCTCTTGGAGTATATCAAAATGTCATTAATCAAAACAACAACAAACTTGTCAAGGAACTCCATGAACACCTTGTTCATCATATTCATGAAGTAAGCTGGTGCATTGGTCAAACCAAATGGCATCACTGTATACTCATACAATCCATACCTAGTGGTGAAAGTTGTCTTATGTATGTCTTGCTCCCTTATCTTAAGCTGAAAATAGCCTGGCCGGAGATAAATCTTTGAGAACACACAGGCTCCTTCTAGCTGATTAAACAAGTCATTAATTCTGGGCAAAGGATATTTGTTCTTGATAGTCACCTCATTGAGTGAACGATAATCTATGCATAACCTTTGACTCCTATCTTTCTTTTCCAAAAACAAGACTGGTGCTCCCCAAGATGAAGAACTTGGTTGAATAAATCCTTTCTGCAACTGTTCTCCAAGTTGTTTCTTGAGTTCTTTCAACTCATCAACTGACATCTTGTAAGGTCTCTTTGCTATTGGTCCTGATCCTGGTAGCAGGTCAATCAGAAATTCCACATCTCTATCTGGTGGCATTCCCGGCAATTCTTCCAGAAACACATCCGGATATTCTCTCATAATTGGCACACTTTCTAGGCTAACCCCTTAAGAGAATTTAGCTTACTCCCTTTTGATTCAAAGTTAGACTTGAATCTTATCCGTTTCTTTTCTGGGGTTGTGAGTGCGATAGTACGATTGGCACAATCTAGTACTCCTTCATACTTGGTCATCCAGTCCATTCCCAAAATTACATCCAGTCCTTGAGAATCTAGGATTATCAGACTCACTGGAAACTTATGCTTCCCAAATTCTATCACTAGATCACGACATCCAAGACTTACTATCATATCTCCACCGGGAGAACTTACTTTTATTGGACACCCAATATTTTCAGTTGGAAACCCATTTCTATCAACAAATGCCTTTGATATGAATGAATGTGATGCACCAGTATCAAAAAGAACAAGTGCTGGAATAGAATTGAGTTTGAACTTACCAGCCACAGCATCTTACTCCTCATAAATCTCTTCCACATTGATGTGGTTTACTTGTCCCTTCTGGAAAGGGTTGGGCTTGGTGTCTCCTTCAACTTTCTTCTCTGGGAACTCATTTGCATAATGCCCCAGCTTCTTACACTTGAAACATTCAACCTGACTGATATCTCTCTTTGCAGGCTGACTGCCACTTCCACTTCCACCTCCACTGTGGTGACTCTTGTGTCCACCCTTGTGGTTCTTGTACTTGTCACTATCATGACTATGGTGATGTTTGTTGTCATGATGGCGGTTGTGGCTGTGGTGATTGTTGTACTTTCCATGTTTGTGGGATCCAGAACTCCCACTATCATCATGATGGGAACGCTTGTGAGACGATCCCGAGCTATGCTTTTCAAAGTTGTGCTTCCTCTTTCTGCTTTCAACCTGTTTTATCTTGTTCTCCAAGATGGTAGCCTTGTCACAAAGTGATTGGTAAGTGGGGACATAGGCCACAGATAACTGCAGATTCAATTCATCATTCAGTCCTTCGAGGAATTTCTCTTTCCTCTTGGCATCGGTATCAACTTCATCTGGTGCATAACGCGCCAGATTGTTGAACTCCTCAATGTATTCAGCCACGCTGCGGTGGCGCTGTTTCGGGTTATGGAACGCCTTCTTCTTCAAACCCATCACTCCGGATGAGATGTGAGCTGTACGGAAACCATCTTCAAAGATTGCCCATGTCACATCCTCAATGGGAGTGGTGATCTGGAAGTTATCCCACCAAGTGGCTGCTGGTCCTTCCAACAGATGTGCTGCAAACCTGACCTTCTCCTCATTGGTGCAGCCGATAGTTACCAAATCCTTGTTCACCGAACGTAGCCAATCATTAGCCACCATGGGATCAGTGGTTCCTGAGAACTTTGCAGGCCTCAGTCCTAGGAATCTGGTGAGCATGTCAAATCCTGGTGGATTGTTCTGATTGTTGTTGTTGTTGTTATTGTTGTTGTTGTTATTCTGATTCTGCATGAAAGTGGTCATCATCTGCATCAGCTGTGCATGTGCTGTCATCAGCTGCTGCATCTCGGGGGTGACATTGTTGTTGTTTGGGTTGGGGTTGGCACGTCGAGGAGGCATCTGTGGTTTTCATAAGGATAAGAATGAGATACCCATAGATGCTTAACCTGCACAATACATCACATAGACAATCACCAAAACAAGCATCAAAATAATCATAAGGTTCAACGACATAAACAACAAGTTTGAAAAGCAAACACACCAAAGCAAGCCACCCACATGTTGGATGGTCACTGCGACTCAATAAACATAAGGATGGTAAATAAAAGATAAATGAGTAGTCATCACTACTCCTCTGCATCAACCTCCTCATCAACAAGTGTAAGACCTGCATTCTCCATAGCGGTCTTGTATTCTCGACATTGGTAGTCAAGGCCTCTATCTTGGCTTTAAGAGCCCTCTTCTGTGAACGAAGTCTCTCAATCACACCCTGCTGATGCTCGAGCTCGAAGTCCTTGGTCTCTAGCTCTTCCTTCATCTCCCGGATCTTCTTGTTCCGGTCTTGGACTCTCTTCTCCTGGCTCTTGAATTTCCTGTCCTGGCTCTCAAACTTGGCCTCCATTTCTTTGACTATCTCGGCTTGCTCCGCGAAGAGCTTGTCCTTCTCACGAAGCTGCACTGAGCTAACATTGCTAAGCATGACGTTGGTCCTATCAGTATCTAGGTGCCTAATAAGAACCTCTAGGTCCTGAAGGTACAGACGAATCGGCTCCACCGTCTCTCTAGCAGCATCCTCGAACTCAATAGCCTCACCCTCCTCTTCGTGTCTCCCGAAGGGGTGAAAGTGGGTGCCTCTAAGCTCTCTGGAGTGCCTCCCTACCAGACGCCCAAGTAAGTCCTTCATGACTACATCTAAGCCTCTCTCCTTGTCGTCATGCATTAGCTTGAAAGTGATAGCCTTCGTGGTTGGCTCAGTCTGGCGTCCTGGCTGAGTAACCTTGAAGACCCAAAGGTCCTTCCTCTCAAACTTGGTGAGGGGAAGCGTCATAATGCTAGGGAGCGGAAGGTTGAGCCACTAGTGATCTCAATAAGATGAGTTCCAAAAGGAGTTCCCTTGAACTCTTCAGCCGTGCTGATAGTAACATTAGGCATGTATTTTATAAGATAGAGAAAAGTTAGAATCAACAACAATAGAGAAAATCACAAGACAGAATAACACAAGCATATCTTTTGCAACAACACAAGTCATGGCATACACAAATCCATTACAAGCATCAATGGTTCAACATAACTTAGATAAAAAATTTGGAAATAAAACGATAGGTGTGGTGGTCCAACTAACGAAGTACATTACAGTCCCGTCTCACTTGCCAAGTTGGCTAACAGGGCATCCCAAGAGGCAATCTGTCGATCCTGATCACATGAATCCATTGCTAAGTCTATGATGTCCTCTCTTAGACGTTGGTTGGTAGCCTCTAACTCTTGGGTATGCTTCTTTTCTTCCCTAAGGTCATTTTGGGTGTTGAGCATTCTGCACTTGAGTCTGTCACCAAGTTCCTTGATGGCCTTCCAAGCTGCATCTCTTGCAGAGTCAAAGAATGTGGTGTGCATTACTGAGTTGGTGACCATGCAGAATCCTGATTCCTTGTGGTTGTCATCCTTGTTTTTGTACAAGTGAAGTTGCACCCACCAGTACTCTACTCCTTCATCCATCACGGGGAAACCTTTCTACACAGCCGCACCATGTATCCCCATGGAAACCATGAGGTCCTTGAGGGCTTTGGGAAATTCTGTCTCACACTCCAAGGTCATGGTCATGAGTGGTCCCTTCCTCACGGCTTCGTTGATGGAGTTCATCTAAAAAAAGAGATGAGAAAGAAGATTAGAAAAGTTTACGAGAAGAAAAAGACAAGTCCGGAAATTGTTGATTTTTTTCCTTAGTGGTTTCTAATCCAATCCTAGAGTTATAATCCTACAGGCAACACAGTGCTCTGATACCATATGTAAGATCCACCCTTATAAAGGTAAGGATCCCTGTGATTGCAATGCTAGTCCCTGGATCAATGCTAGCATCCACAGTTTAAGATGAAGTACACAGAAACAAAGGTCATTATTACATCGTCATTCCAGAGATAACATAGTCTTTTACAACTCCTTAGCCATAGGCTAGTACAAGAGTTTAACTTAAAAATATAAAGTAGAAGTCTTCATCTTCATGTGCCACAGGCAAGCATGCTGAGTGTAGACTCATAACCCCTAATCATCATCAGAGTAACCTGCAACATCACAAGTTCCATCCACAGTGGGTCAATACATTGGAATAGTATTGGCAAGTGATACCTTAGTAGAATATTAACATCTAGTTACTACATGAATTTGGCTAAGTGTAGCTTAGGCTTGCTTTGCTCAAAATAGGTTTTACCTATTAGTTGAAAACACTAAGTTTTTGTTTGGCAAAACCTTTCCCAAGGAACCACCAATAGAAATTGGTGAACCTTCACCCTTGTTCAACCACAAGTTTTAACTTAGAAAATTGGTATGAGGAGATTCTTGATAGCTTCCATGTCTTGATGCTCAAGCTGTCCATTACCGGGGACACGGCTAAGTACTTAGTTTATTCCATCTGCAGAGGTTGTGCACTTTCCCCACAAGACTTGATTTTCACCAAGACAGGACCTTTCAGAAGCCTTCCCTTAGAGCAAAATGGACGCGCTCCAAACCTATCATTCCCCTACCACCAACTGTCCATTTGGCTAAGTTATTGCAACCTATGTGATCCAGGCAGAGCCCATAATGCCAAGTGGCTGCACTAAAAGCTTCTTAACATTTGGCATCTCAAATCCCTTTGTTCCTGGGTGGCAATCCACAAGTTAGATACACAAGGTAAACCATAGAAATGGGACTTGTGTAACCACTCAACCAAAAACCACCAAGCAATTACCATTCCACCCAGGTGTTTTATTCACTTAGTTGTATTATTAAGCAAAAACATAAGTCAAAAGACTTAACAATATTTTCCATAGCATGATTATATTCCACCCTTGGTTGCTATTAGCTAGGCTAAGCATGGCAATAACAAGTATCTTAGCTTAAAGGAAATTCTAACATTTCTACAACTACTAGGATTTCCCAAGCATAGCATATAGATACTTAGCAAAATATTCATGCAAGACCTATACAAAATATTTCTAATGCATAGGCAAAAATATTGGGACATAAGTATGAAGCACCACTTGCCTTGGTAGTTGGGGGAGTAGTAACAATCTTCACAACCACAATCACTATTAGCACCAAAATCTAGACATAAAATAATAGCACCACATTCACATATCAAAATATACAAGCAAAAATATATGAATGCATGCAAATGCCATGTGATGATTTTTCTAAATCAAACAAGAAAATTATATAGTACTGAATCACAAACAAGACAAATATACACTAAATAAGCTTTATTTAGTTTTTAAATCACTTTTTCAAATAATTTCTATACTCAAAATAAGCCTATAAATGTCTCTGCAAAAATTATCCATTTTACAGAAGCAAAACATTAAACACATTGCATGGTTGGATATAATTCTTTCCCCTGATTCCAATGATATAAAATTTGCAAAATTTGAACGTGTGGATCAAAAGTTATGAATTTTGCAAGTTTGAACGTCTAATAGATCTAAATTCTGTTTTTAAATCTAAACACAGGCCACGCGGCAGCTCCTGATTGGAAGGTACCAGTTCGTGCTGGATCACGCTCGCGGGCTGTTGGATCTAACTAACTACGCATGGTCCAGATCAAAACATACCGCTTCTCTACAGATCTAATCCTACGCGCTGGATTTAGATCTAACGGCTGTCGAGCACGCGACCATGGATGGGCGGCGCTAGCGACGGCGGCACGGCGGCGGCGCACTGCCAGCGGTGTTCCGGTGTCTACGGAGGGGGCTGGGGTTGGTCGAGATGCTTACCAGACTTGCGAGGTCGCGCTGATGCTCAACGACTCGCTGGAGTGGACGGGGGCGTGCTGTGGAGGTCGCTGAGGCTCGTCGGAGTTGCGGGAGACATCGGGTTCCTGCAGACGACGATGTTGCCGATGATATGGACCGCCCTAACACAAACCAGAGGCGTCAGGGTGTGCACAACGATCTGGAAATCATGATAGGGTCAGAGAGAAAGCAAGGGGTGGTCGGGTTTTACCCAAATCGTTCACCAGAGTTAGGCGGCGACTCTATCGCTTGCTGAGGTGGTTGGGGACGGCGACCTGGGTCATGCGCGGGCAAATCAAAGACATTAGGATTAGAACAGAGACATGGAGAACTCGACAGGGTCATGCAAAAGGCGAGGGGCGCTTGGAACTCACCGGAATTCACTACCGGAGTTCATCGGTACCGCGGCGGAGTTTGGTGAAATATGGGCATCCTGGTGGCGACTGGGTGTGGGTGTTTGGGGGGAAAGGACCGTGGCGAGGTGGTGACTAAATAGCCAGAGAAGGGGCGAAGATTACGCGCTGAATCAATGCAATTGATCACGGCAGTGAAGAGGAGGAAACAGCCGGCGACGACGTGTTCTCGCGCGGGATTTTGGGGAGGACGACGATGACGTGGAGAGGGCCCATCGTCTAGTGGCTGCGGGGTAGGTTCCGCGCGGGTGAGAGAGGGTAGAGGGGGAACTAGCCCGGGTGGGCTTAGTGGGTTGGATTCTGTGCTGGGATAAATTGGCAGCGCCGGCCTTTTGTCAATTCTTTTGTCTTTTTCATTTTATGTTTGATTTTCCAGGAACCAAATTCAAATGAGTTTCAAATGTGTTTGAATTCAAACACTTTCTGGATTTTTATAAAGTGAAACCTGCATATATTTAAGTATAAAACAATGATGTTCTCCCAAACTTACTTTGGCCCTTTAGAGTTTGTAAGAAAACAATACCTTTACCATTGTTTAACAAAGATATAAAAATGGTTTTAAATTCATATTTTGTTTTGAAAAAAAATTCCAAGCTTTGGAAACCATCAATCAACCATAGGATCAAATAGCTTTGGTTTAAAACAAATAATCTCTTACTAGAGAGTAGCATTGGGCCAATGCCTTGCTTACAAAAAATAATAGACATTTAAATGATTCTGTTTTGAAATGACTTTGAAAATGATCCTAAAATGATTATGGATGAATGGATGATATGCAAACATTGAAATCATGAATTTTGGGATGTTACAATTATGCTTGTATATGATAAACAGATCATGTGGTTGTTTATGATACTCACCACAAAATTTATGATTGTGATGGCTTGATGTGCTGGTGGTGTTGCTGGTCTGATCCAGTCCTTCACCTCTTGATATTGTTCTTGTTTCCCCTGATGCTTGTGCTTGGCATTGATCAACTCTGATCCTCCTAGCTCATGAGAGCTTGGCCTTGCTATCCATCTGATTACATTTATCTGCCTGGTGAAACTTTGCCCCTCTTACTAATTGAAATCATTTGACTTGTGGCTTATGGTTTATAAAAGATTTAATTATTTCATATTGGTGAAACTTGCCCCTAAATATTTACTCAATGAGGATAAGTGGAACAGTGCATCTCACTGTCACTATTGAGAGTAAAAGAAATATCTTAACCTTTATTTTCTTTCTTTTTTTTGTTTGTTCTTTGTTTTGCAGGTACAAGACTTGAAGATTCAAGATTTTAGAATAGGTTTTCTTTTAATTTATAGAATAGTCCCCTTGTAATATTTATTTTATTCTTTTGTAAATAAAATGTACTGGATAAATAAGGATGTAATTCTACTCTTGTAAAGATTCTTTATGAGTTTTGTAAGTTACATCTTGTAACTTATTGATGAATTGATTAAATGAAATGAATATTCATTTATTTATTTGTCACTCTTATATAGAGTTTCTGGTTACTATGTATTGTTTCTTTATTATCTTCATAAGTTACATTTTGTAACTTATTCATTGAATAACTATATGAAATAAATATTCATTTACGTAATTGTGTTATATTATTTAAAGTTTGAGTTACTAATATTATTTCTTGATTTAATAGTATTTACTCAACCACAATCTTAATCTTTTAAAAAATGTAAATCCAAAACTCAAGTTTGAATTCAAATTCCTTTTCCCAAAACACACTAATTCATAAAGATCATATCAAAGTTTATAACGATCATTCTCCAAGGCTATTCCTAAACTTAAAGAGTGAAAGAAACTTTGATCACTTTAAGTTTTTATTTGGCGAAAAATTTACCCACATTTTTACAGATGAATGCATGCAATTGCACAGATTCCTAAATCTACCCTTTGTTGGTTCCTAAATACTGGGATGTTACAGCCTTCCCCCCCTTAAATTAAACTTCGTCCCAAAGTTTGTTGAAATGTACCTGAACAGTTCTGGATAGGCTTTTCTTAAATCATCTTCTTTCTCCCAAGTGGCTTCTCTCTTAGGGTGATGTTCCCACTGTACCTTGCAGTACTTGATTGCCCTATTCCTCAACCTTTTCCAGTTTTCTTCCAAAATTTTATAGGGTTTCTCAACATAGGTCAAGTCTGCTTGTAATTCTATCTCTTGATGTGTGATTGCATCATCAGGAATTTTCAAACATTTCCGGAGTTGTGACACATGGAAAACATTATGAACTTGAGCCAATCTTGCGGGTAACTCTAAAGCATAAGCTATAGTCCTGTTCTGACTCAGTATTTTGAATGGCCCGATATATCTTGGACTCAATTTTCCTTTAACTCCTTTCATTGGACTTACTTTCAAATATACCATGTCTCCCACTTCAGGATGCCATGATCTTCGACTTTGATCAGCATAACTTTCTGCCTACTTTGAGCTATTTTCAGTCTATCCTTGATCTTATCAATGATATCTTGTTTTTCCTTGATATAATCTGGCGCAAATTCCTTGCTTCTTCTAGGCTCATACCAACATATTGGTGATCTACACTTTCTTCCATATGAAACCTGATACAGAGCTTCCTTCAGACTACTCTGATAGCTATTATTGTAGGAAAATTCTGCCAACGGTAGATGATCTTTGTAACATCCCAAAAATCATGTTTCAAAAACTCATTCATTTCATTCTTGCATCATTCATTCATATAGGGTTTTTCTCAAAAATCATTTGGAGACAGAAGTTTGAGCTATGATTTCATGTGGGCAAATTGTCTCAATTAGCCAACACCCTTTGGGATTTGATTGTCCATAATCTTGTTTGCTTGCCACCATGGTTGGAAAGAATAGGAGAAGCATTTAAACCCAAAATTCCAATTTAGAAATATTTTCTAAACCCTATTCCAAATATTTGCAACTAGAGACAAAGAGACAAAGTCTCTGTTTATTTCAAAGACCCAAGCTTGACCAAGCCTTGCTAGTAACCACATGGTAATCTGACTCATTTTTGAACCCACAGAACCCTGCAAAATCCCCAAAAGTTTGAATTCAAAAGGATTTGAATTCATATCAAATTCTATCCAGAAAATAGAATTAGAAAAAGAAAAGCTTAAAGAAAAGAAAAAAGGCCGCTTGGCCAGAATCAGCCCAGCGGATGAAGCCAACAAGCCCACCCGGGACCTCCTTTTCTTCTCACACGCCAGCACGCTGTGAGCACCGACAGACCCACCTGCACCCCGCACCTCGGACAAGCGGGCCTTCTCCACGTCACCGTCGTCTCCACCGCGACCCGTTCATCCCCAAATCAACGCGAGCGTTTCTGTGTTTAATTCATGACGTCAATTCGATTTATTGGCCGAGTGATTCTCGCTCGTGACCAGGCTATAAGAACCCCCTCTGTCTCCTCTCTCTTCTCCCTCAAACCCCGAACCCTGAGCGCCACCAGGCTGCGTGTATTGCTCTCTGAAACCCCGCCGTCTCCGACGATGCCCGTGGCGAGGTGAGTCCAGAGCTCCCCTGCCTCTCTTTCTTGCAAACTGATTCTGAGTCTGCGCTTCTTTTAACACATTCCGTTTGCTCTCGGATGGACCGTAGCTCCGGCAACATCATCGA
The DNA here is from genome assembly GCA_023614405.1 of Avena insularis. Classification (NCBI taxonomy): domain Eukaryota; kingdom Viridiplantae; phylum Streptophyta; class Magnoliopsida; order Poales; family Poaceae; genus Avena; species Avena insularis. The sequence continues at coordinate 303,365,568 of CM042693.1, read as the reverse complement.
CTAGTCGCCACCGACGTCTGCACGAACTCCGGCGAACTCTAGTGGTAAGACCAGACCGCCCCTTGCCTTCCCGATCATGCTCACTACTTCGCCTCGACTCTGTGAATCTAACCGTGTCCTCGCCCTGCCTTGGGGTGACCCACAGCGACGTCCACGACGACCACCCGACACACCCGACGCCGCCATTTAACTCCGTGAGCAATCACAGCCGTGCCGAGCGCCCCTTGACCAATCATGAGTACGACAAGCTTCGCCGTGACCTCCTGAGCCCGGTGAGCTACTCCTCGATCTCACTTACCTCCTGCATCGTCGGCAACGTCGTCGACCGACAGTTCCGCCGCCGGTAGCCACCGCGCAGCGCCGCCCATCTGTGGCCAGGCAGTAGTAGCCGTTAGATCTGGATCGAACGCCTACGATAGATCACTTAACCCCGAAGCGGTACGCGATCTGAGCCGCCAGATTTCATTTAGATCCTACGGCAGTGGAGCTCGATCCAGTCTTGACGATGCACGGCGAATAAGATCATGACGCGTGGCTAGGAACTGATCTGAAAATAGAATTTAAAACAGATTTTGATCCAGATTTCAAATGCCAATATCTTTTGAATTCCACGTTAGAATTTTGCAAACTTTATACCGTTGGATTCAGAAAAACAAGACCTTTCTGCCTATCCTTTTTGTTTAGCATATAGTAACCATTAGTTTGGCTTAAATTACAGAAACTTGTTTGAGGCCTTTTTGAGTATAGATTTAGTTTAGTATTTTGTTTTAGGGTTATTTAAGTTGTCTTGGCTATTTTGTGACTTGTTTAGTTTCTGTATTCATGCACTTGCTTGGTTGAGTTTTCAAAAATCATCACTTGGTAGATTCATGCATGCATGCATTCATACTATTTCTTGTTTGTATATATTTGTGTGTAATTGTGTGCTACAACTTTGTGTGTAGATTTTGCTAGTGATTGTGATTGTGACGAGTGCTACTCTCCACACTACCAAGGCAAGTGATATCATCATGAATATTCCATTCCTATATTTTATATATGCATTAGTATTATTTTTTCTAAGTATAGGACTTGCATGAATTTTTGCTAAGTACAAGCTAAGCTTTGGGAAAACCTATTAGGTAAAACCTTAGTAAAAATTACCTAAGTCAAGATTCCTATTACTATCATGCCTAGCCTAGCTACTAGAAAACAAGGGTGGTTTATATATTCACACTATGGAAAATTATTCCAAGTCTAAGGACTTGTTTTTATTTAACAAAACAACTAAGTTAATGAATCACCTGGGTGGATTGGAAAGAATGGGATATGTTGAGTGGTTACACAAGGCCAGGGGTACTGGTGAACCTTGTGTATCTCACTTGTGGATGGCCACCCAGGAACAAAGAGATTTGAGTTGTCAAATGTTGAGAAGCTTCAAGTGCAACCACTTGGTAATATGGGCTCTGCCATGATCTTAGGATGCTGGAACTTAGTCTCTTGGACAGTGGGTGGTAGATGGGTTGATAGGTTGGAGCGCGTCCATTTGACTAAGGAAAGGCTACTGAAGGATCATGTCTTGGGAAACCAAGGCTTGTGGGGAAAGTGCACCACCTCTGCAGAGTGTAAAACCTAAGTACTTAGCCATGTCCCTGGTAAAGGACAATTTGAGCATCAAGACATGGAAACTTCAAGAATCTCATCACTCCAATTTCTAAATAAAACTTGTGGGTGAACAAGGGTTAAAGGATCTTCAGTCTTTGATTGGTAGATGCCACAGTGGATCTTGATCTCGATTGGTAGATACCTTGGGATGGACTTTGTCAAGCAAAAACTTAGTGTTTTCAAAAAGTTAAGGAAAATCTATTTTGAGCAATGCAAGCCTAAGCTCCACCAGCCAAATGCATATAGCCTTATAGTCCACTTAAATATATACTAAGGTATCACTTGCCAATACTATTCCAAAGTATTGACCCTCTGTGGCTGTAACTTATGATGTTGCAGGTTACTCTGATGATGAATAGGAGTCATGAGTCTACACTCAACATGCTTGCCTGTGGCACATGAAGATGAAGACTTATGTTTATTTACATATTCCATAAACTCTTGTACTAGGCCTTTGGCCATGAGTTGTAAAAGACTATGTTTTATCTCTGGAATGACTGTAATAAACGACCTTTGTATCTCTGTACTTCATCTTAAACTGTGGATGCTAGCAATGATCCAGGGACTAGCATTGCAATCACAGGGATCTTTTCCTTTAATAAGGAGGGATCTTACAGATGGTATCAGAGCACTGTGTTGCCTATAGGATTATGACCCTAGGATTGGAAACCACTAAGGAAAAAAAAATTAACTTCTTCTACACTTGTCTATTCTTCTCGTAAACTTTTCTAAATCTTCTCATTCTCATCTCTATTTGTAGATGAACTCCGTCCAAGCCGTGAAGAAAGGACCACTCATGACCATGACCTTGGAGTGTGAGACTGAGTTTCCCAAGATTCTCAAGGACCTCATGGAAACCATGGGAGTACATGGTGCAGCTGTGTACAAGGGCTTTCCAGTGATGGAGGATGGAGTGGAGTATTGGTGGGTGCAACTTCACTTGTACAAGAACAAGGAAGACAACCACAAAGAAAAAGGCTTCTGCATATACACCAACACTTTTATGCACACCACATTCTTTGAGTCAGCAAAAGAAGCAGCTTGGAAGACTATCAAAGAACTCAGTACTAGAGTCAAGTGCAGGATGCTCAACCTCCAAAAAGACTTAGAGAAAGAGAAGGAACATACCCAAGAGTTGGAAATCACCAACCAATCCTTAAGAGGAGATATTATAGATTTAGTGATAGAAGCATGTGAACAAGAGAGGGTGATTGCCACTAGGAACATTGTGCTAGCCACCAGAGCCAATGAGATAGGATTATAAGCGCACTTCGTTAGTTGGACCACCACCTATCACCTTATTTTTCCAAAATGCTACCTTATGAATGACCTTGGTTGAAGAAATGGATTCTAGTATGCATGACTTGTATGATTTATGTGTGTCTCAAGAATGTGTTTGAATGTTTGTCTTGTTTATCTTAAATTGTGTTGTTCTAACTTTTTCAATCTTAAATAGATGCCTATTGCCATCGACCTTTGTTGAGGAGTTCCAGCTACCCGCTTTGGTCCTCGTATCATAGAGCTTACTACTTTACTCGATCTCCTCTTCCTATCATTACGGTGCACCCTCACCAAGTTTGAGAGGAAGGACCTTTAGGGGCTTCAAGGTGAACCAGCCAGACGCCTTGAGAGCCTACTACGGAGGCCATCGTCTTCAAGCTTATGCGATGTGAGAGAGAGGCATGGAGGTTGTCATGCAGGATCTGATAGGACGACTGTTAGGACGTCACTCCCGACAGGTTAGAGGCACTCACTTCCACGCTTTCGGAAGGCGTGATGATGACGGAGAGTCCATTGACTTTGAGGACGACTCGAGGGTCACAGCAGAGCCGATACGCCTGTACCTCCAGGACTTAGAGACTCTTATTAGGCACGTGGATACCGATAGGACCAACGTCATGCTTAGTAATGATGAGCTCAGTGCAGCCATGAGAAGGACAAGCTCTTCAGCAGCAGGACGAGATAGTCAAGGAGATGGAGACGAAGTTCGAGACCCAAGACCGTAAGTTCAAGAGTCAAGAGAAGCGTGTCCAGGATAGGAACAAGAGGATTCGTGATATGACCGAGGAACTGCAGTCCAAGGACTTGAGTTAGAGCAGCGAGCAGATGTTGATTGAGAGGCTTCGTTCCCTTAAGAGGGCTCTCAAGGCCAAAATCGACTCTTTGACCACTACCATCGAGGAGAACAAGACCGCAATGGAGAACGCAAGGTCTTACCTTTGTCGAGGAGGAGATTGATGCCGACAGTAGATTTGACTACTCGATTATCTTTATTTACCGCACTTGTTATTTATGAACATATTGTTGGACCATCCGACATGTGGATGGCTTGCCGCTTGTGTGTTTGTATCTTGTTGTTTAGCTTTTATCCTAGTGTTGCTTGCTATGTGTTTGCTTGTGTAATGTATTGTGCATAAATCATGTAAGGTATCTCATTCTTATCTCTATATGAATAAACCACAGATGCCTCCCCGTCGCGCAAACACCAACCCCAACCCCAACATTACCCGGAAATGCAACAAATGATGAATGCAAACACAACTTATGCAAATGATGACGACGCTCATCCGTAACTGAACAACAACAACAACCCCAACAACAACAATAACAACAATAACAACAACAACCCTCCGGTTTTGATATGCTCACCAGATTTCTGCGAGGCCAGCTAAGTTTTCAGAACGATCGATCCCATGGTGGCCAATGATTGGCTACGCTCGTGAACAAAGACTTAGTGACCGTAGGATGCATGATGCTGAAAAGGTCAGGTTTGCGACATCTGTTGGAAGGACCAGCCGCGCATGGTGGGACAACTTCCGTTACCACGCCTATTAATGAGGTAACTTGGGCTATCTTTGAAGATGGATTTCGTACCACTCATATCTCACCAGTATGATGAGCCTGAAAAGAAGGAATTTCACAACCTGAAGCAGGCCACCACAGTGGATGAATACATCGAAGAGTTCAACAATCGGCGCTATGCACCGGATGAGGTTGACGATGCCAAAAGGAAGGAAAAGTTTCTAGAAGGCTTGAATGATGAGCTAAATCTGCAGGTATGCATGGCATATGTTCCAACTTATCGGTTTGTGTGACAAGGCTGTTATTGTGGAGAATAAAATGAAGCAAGTTGAGAGTAGAAAGAGGAAACACTCAAACAAGCATAGCTCGGGATTACAAACGATCTCACTATGATGATAGTGTCACCGAGGATCCCACAAGCATGGGAAGTTTAACAAACACCACAACCACAACCGTCATGACAACAAGCATCATCGCAGTCATGAAAATGATAAGTACAAGAACCACAAGAGTGGATATAAGAGCCACCATAGTGGAAGTGGAAGTGGAAGTGGAAGTCAACCTAAGAAGGACAACAGTCAGGTTGAATGCTTCAAATGCAAGAAGCTGGGGCATTATGCTAATGAGTGCCCTGAGAAGAACGTTGAAGGACCTAACAAACCCAATCCTTTTCAGAAAGGACAGGTTAACCACATCAATGTGGAGGAAGTCTATGAAGAACCTGATGCCGTTGCTGGTAAGTTCAGACTCAATTCCATCTCAGCCTTTGTACTCTTTGACACTGGTGCATCTCATTCATTCATATCTAAAGCATTTGTCGAAAGAAATGGGTTTGCATCTGAAAACATTGGGTGTCCGATAAAATTTAGCTCTCCGGGAGGGGATATGATAGTGAGTCTTGGATGCCGGGATCTAGTCATAGAGATCGGAAAACATAAGTTTCCAGTAAACCTAATAATCCTAAATTCCCAAGGATTGGATGTAATTTTGGGAATGGATTGGATGGCTAAGTATGAGGGAGTACTAGATTGTGCAAATCGCACAATTTCACTCACAACCCCGCAGTAAGAGGATAACATTTAAGTCCAATTTTAAATCTAAAGGAGTAAGCTGAATTCTCTTAAGGGGTAGCTTGGACAGTGTGCCAATTGTGTGAGTATCCGGATGTGTTCGGAAGAGTTACCAGAATGCCACCAGATAGAGATGTGGAATTTATAATAGAATTGGTACCAGTTCGGACCAAGGGCAAAAAGGCCTTATAAAATGTCAGTTGACGAACTTAAAGAACTCAAGAAACAACTTGGAGAACAATTGCAGAAAGGATTCATCCAACCAAGTTCTTCATCTTGGGGAGCTCTAGTTTTGTTCAGAGAAAGAGAGATAGAACTCAAAGATTATGCATAGATTACCGTTCTCTCAACGAGGTAACCATCAAGAACAAATATCCTTTGCCAAGAATCAATGACTTGTTTGATCAGCTAGAAGGAGCTTGTGTGTTCTCGAAGATTGATCTTGGTCGTGCTATTTTCAACTCAAGATAAGAGAGCAAGACATACCTAAAACAGCATTCACCACAAGGTATGGATTGTATGAGTACCAGTGATGCCTTTTGGTTTAACCAACTCCAGATACTTCATGAATATGATGAACAAAGTGTTCATGGAATTTCTCGACAAGTTTGTTGTCGTTTTCATCGATGACATCTTAGTCTACTCCAAGAGCAAGGAAGAACATGAAAGACATCTACGCTTGATACTTGAGAAACTAAGGGAACATAAACTTTATGCCAAGTTCAGCAAGTGTGAGTTTTGGTTAGAGGAAGTTGGATTTCTTGGTCATGTTATGACAAAGGATGGTGTAGCAGTTGATCCTGCTAAGGTTTCAGCCGTAACAGAATGGGAATCTCCTAAGAATGTAAAAGAGGTAGTTTCCTTGGGTTGAGGTTACTACAGAAGGTTCATTGAAAAAATTTCTAAGGTTGCTAAACCAATGACAGAATTGTTAAAGAAAGATAAGAAATTTGCTTGGTCTGAAGGATGTGAACTCAGCTTTCAAGAATTAAAGAAGAGACTTGTGTCAGCACCAGTTCTGTGCCTACCAGATTTGGAAAAGGATTTCCAAGTGTATTGTGATGCTTCGCATCAAGGATTAGGAGCCATACTTATGCAAGGCGGAAAAGTTGTGGCTTATGCCTCGAGACAACTCAAAACTCATGAAGTAAATTATCCTACTCATGATTTAGAGTTAGCCGCTGTTGTCCATGCACTCAAAACATGGAGACATTACCTCTTGGGAAAACGTTGTGAAGTGTTCACCGACCATAAGAGTTTGAAATATATCTTCACCCAGAAGGAAATCAATATGAGACAAAGAAGATGGCTAGAACTTATCAAGGATTATGACTTGAATTTGCAATACCACCCCGGTAAAGCAAATGTAGTAGCAGATGCTCTAAGTCGTAAGGCGTTTGTAAATGGTCTTACAAAAGGTGAATTGCCTGATGATTTGTGTAAGCAATTCAAGGAACTCAGGTTGGAGATTGTGCCAGAAGGACATCTCATGTCTTTGGATGTTCAACCCACTCTGTTGGATAAGATTAAAGAAGCCCAAAAGACGGATAAAGAAATCGAAGAGATTAAGGAGAGGATTAGCCAAGGGAAAGCTAAAAGTTTCCATATGGACGAACAAGGTACTTTATGGCACGAGAAACGTATTTGTGTTCCACAAGATCCGGAAATGCGGAAACTGATTCTGCAAGAAGCCCATAACTCTCCGTATTCTATTCACCCGGGAAACACCAAAATGTATATGGATATGAAAGAAAGATTTTGGTGGAACAATCTTAAAAGGGACATCGCCGAACACATTGCTTTGTGTGATGTGTGTAGTAGAGTGAAAGCGGAGCATCAGAAACCAGCAGGTTTGCTTCAACCAATGCCTATTCCTGAATGGAAGTGGGAAAAAATTGGTATGGACTTCATTACCGGATTACCAAGGACCAGGTCAGGGTATGATTCCATATGGGTAATAGTAGATCGCCTAACTAAAGTGGCTCATTTTATAAGAGTAATGAGTACTTATACCTGTGCAAAGTTAGCCAAAATCTACATGAGCAGAATTGTATGCCTCCACGGTGTACCTAAGAGTATTGTGTCTGATAGAGGAACTCAGTTCACTTCTCACTTTTGGAGACAGCTTCATGAATCTCTTGGAACGAGATTGGAATTCAGCACTGCTTTTCATCCTCAAACTGATGGACAAACAGAAAGGACTAATCAAATTCTTGAAGACATGTTGAGGGCATGTGCCCTGGACTATGGAGCAAGTTGGGATGAAAGTGCTTTACGAGTTCTCTTACAACAACAGTCACCAATCTAGTATTGGGATGGCACCATTTGAGTTTCTATACGGAAGAAAGTGTACCACCCCATTGCTATGGAATGGTGTGGGAGATAGAAGTTTGTTTGGACCAGACCTTATCAAAGACGCCGAAGAAAAGGTCAAATTGGTTAGAGACAGATTGAAGATAGCACAGTCTAGACAGAAAAGCTACGCAGATGCTAAGCGTAGAGAAGTCACTTACGAAGTTGGGGATAGAGCTTATCTTAGAGTATCACCACTTCGTGGAGTAAAAAGATTTGGAGTCAAAGGAAAGTTAGCACCAAGATATGTGGGACCATTCAATATTTTAAGTCGCAAGGAGAAGCGCATATGAAATCGAACCGCCAAAGATCTTTACTAGCAGTCCATAATGTTTTTCATGTGAGCCAGCTCAAGAAATGTCACCCAGAAATGGAAGAAACATCTTTGAAGGATACCATATCTTTGGAAGAAGTTCAACTAGAAAGTGATCTCACCTATGAAGAAAAGCCTGTCAAGATTCTTGAAACCACAGAAAGAGTCACAAGAACAAAGACTATCAAGTTTTGCAAAGTACAATGGAATCATCATTCCGAAGAAGAAGCAACATGGGAAAGAGAAGATGATCTTCGGAAAGACCACCCTCACCTATTTTGCTAGCCAATCCGAATCTCGAGGGCGAGATTCATTTTAAGGGGGTTAGATTTGTAACATCCCAAAAATCATGTTTCAAAAACTCATTCATTTCATTCTTGCATCATTCATTCATATAGGGTTTTTCTCAAAAATCATTTGGAGACAGAAGTTTGAGCTATGATTTCATGTGGGCAAATTGTCTCAATTGGCCAACACCCTTTGGGATTTGATTGTCCATAATCTTGTTTGCTTGCCACCATGGTTGGAAAGAATAGGAGAAGCATTTAAACCCAAAATTCCAATTTAGAAATATTTTCTAAACCCTATTCCAAATATTTGCAACTAGAGACAAAGAGACAAAGTCTCTGTTTATTTCAAAGACCCAAGCTTGACCAAGCCTTGCTAGTAACCACATGGTAATCTGACTCATTTTTGAACCCACAGAACCCTGCAAAAATCCCCAAAGAAGTTTGAATTCAAAAGGATTTGAATTCATATCAAATTCTATCCAGAAAATAGAATTAGAAAAAGAAAAAGCTTAAAGAAAAGAAAAAGGCCGCGCGGCCAGAATCTGGCCCAGCAGCGGATGAAGCCCAGCAAGCCCACCCGGGGACCTCCTTTTTCTTCTCACATCAAGCCAAGCCTTGGCTGAGCAAAGTGAGACCCCACCGCACCTCGCACCTCAGACAAGCGGGCCTTCTCCACGTCACCGTCGTCTCCACCCGCACGACTCGTTCATCCCCAAATCAACGCGAGCGTTTCTGTGTTTAATTCGCGACGTCAATTCGATTTATTGGAGTGATTCTCGCCGTGACGTGACAGGCTATAAGAACCCCTCTCTCCTCTCTCTTCTCCTCAAACCTGAACCTGGCGCCACCAGGCTGCGTGTATTGCTCTCTGAAACCCGTCTCCGACGACCGCGCCGGCGAATTCCGGTGAGTCCAGAGCTCCCCTCTGCCTCTCTTTCTTGCAAACTGATTCAGTGAGTCTCTGCGCTTCTTTTAACACATTCCGTTTGCTCTCGGATGGACCGTAGCTCCGGCAACATCATCGACTCGTCGCCACCGACGCCCGCATTTAACTCCGCGAACTCTAGTGGTAAGACCAGACCGCCTTGCCTTCCGATCATGCTCACTACCGCTCGACTCAGGAATCTAACCGTGTCCTCGCCTGCCTTGGGGTGACCCAGCCGACGCCCACGACGACCACCCGGCCTTGACGACGCCACGAACTCCGGTGAGCAATCACAGCCGTGCGGCGCCCTTGACCAACGCGAATGTACGAAGCTTCGCCGTGACCTCCGAGCCCGGTGAGCTACTCCTCGATCTCACTTACCTCCTGCATCGTCGCAGCGTCGATCGACAGCGATTCCGCCCGGTAGCCACTGCGCCGCCCATCTGTGGCGAGCGGTAGCCGTTAGATCTGGATCGAACGCCTACGATAGATCACTTAACCCGAAGCGATGCAGCGATCTGAGCCGCCAGATTTCATTTAGATCCTCTGGCGGTGGAGCTCGATCCGATCTTGAACCGATGCAGGCGAATAAGATCATGAAGCGTGGCTAGGAACTGATCTGAAAATAGAATTTAAAACAGATTTTGATCCAGATTTCAAATGCCAATATCTTTTGAATTCCACGTTGGAATTTTGCAAACTTTATACCGTTGGATTCAGAAAAACAAGACCTTTCTGCCTATCCTTCTTGTTTAGCATATAGTAACCATTAGTTTGGCTTAAATTACAGAAACTTGTTTGAGGCCTTTTTGAGTATAAATTTAGTTTAGTATTTTGTTTTAGGGTTATTTAAGTTGTCTTGGCTATTTTGTGACTTGTTTAGTTTCTGAATTCATGCACTTGCTTGGTTGAGTTTTCAAAAATCATCACTTGGTAGATTCATGCGTGCATGCATTCATACTATTTCTTGTTTGTATATATTTGTGTGTAATTGTGTGCTACAACTTTGTGTGTAGATTTTGCTAGTGATTGTGATTGTGACGAGTGCTACTCTCCACACTACCAAGGCAAGTGATATCATCATGAATATTCCATTCCTATATTTTATATATGCATTAGTATTATTTTTTTCTAAGTATAGGACTTGCATGAATTTTTGCTAAGTACAAGCTAAGCTTTGGGAAAACCTATTAGGTAAAACCTTAGTAAAAATTACCTAAGTCAAGATTCCTATTACTATCATGCCTAGCCTAGCTACTAGAAAACAAGGGTGGTTTATATATTCACACTATGGAAAATTATTCCAAGTCTAAGGACTTGTTTTTATTTAACAAAACAACTAAGTTAATGAATCACCTGGGTGGATTGGAAAGAATGGGATATGTTGAGTGGTTACACAAGGCCAGGGGTACTGGTGAACCTTGTGTATCTCACTTGTGGATGGCCACCCAGGAACAAAGAGATTTGAGTTGTCAAATGTTGAGAAGCTTCAAGTGCAACCACTTGGTAATATGGGCTCTGCCATGATCTTAGGATGCTGGAACTTAGTCTCTTGGACAGTGGGTGGTAGATGGGTTGATAGGTTGGAGCGCGTCCATTTGACTAAGGAAAGGCTACTGAAGGATCATGTCTTGGGAAACCAAGGCTTGTGGGGAAAGTGCACCACCTCTGCAGAGTGTAAAACCTAAGTACTTAGCCATGTCCCTGGTAAAGGACAATTTGAGCATCAAGACATGGAAACTTCAAGAATCTCATCACTCCAATTTCTAAATAAAACTTGTGGGTGAACAAGGGTTAAAGGATCTTCAGTCTTTGATTGGTAGATGCCCGGAGTGGATCTTCAGTCTCTGATTGGTAGATACCTTGGGATGGACTTTGTCAAGCAAAAACTTAGTGTTTTCAAAAAGTTAAGGAAAATCTATTTTGAGCAATGCAAGCCTAAGCTCCACCAGCCAAATGCATATAGCCTTATAGTCCACTTAAATATATATACTAAGGTATCACTTGCCAATACTATTCCAAAGTATTGACCCTCTGTGGCTGTAACTTATGATGTTGCAGGTTACTCTGATGATGAATAGGAGTCATGAGTCTACACTCAATATGCTTGCCTGTGGCACATGAAGATGAAGACTTATGTTTATTTACATATTCCATAAACTCTTGTACTAGGCCTTTGGCCATGAGTTGTAAAAGACTATGTTTTATCTCTCCACAGACTCTAATAAACGACCTTTGTATCTGTGTACTTCATCTTAAACTGTGGATGCTAGCAATGATCCAGGGACTAGCATTGCAATCACAGGGATCTTTTCCTTTAATAAGGAGGGATCTTACAATCTTCCCACGAACCTCCAAAATATAATGCACAAGCCCTTAACATGTCTTCCAGTATTTGATTGGTTCTTTCCGTTTGACCCCCTATCTCTGGATGATAAGCTGTGCTAAAATCTAACTTTGATCCAAGTGATTCATGTAATTGTTTCCAAAATGCAGAAGTAAACACTGATCCCCTATCATTTACGATCTTCCTGGGCACTCCGTGCTTACTTACTATCTCTTTGATATAAACTTCCACTAATTTCTCGGCATTATCCTTCTGATTCACCAGAATAAAATGTGCACTTTTAGTGAGCCTATCCACAATTACCCATATCATATCCTTCCATTTAGGTGTCATGGGCAATCCTGTGATGAAGTCCATACCTATTTCCTCCCATTTCCATTCAGGAATTTCCAAAGGTTGCATTGGTCCTGCTGGACTTTGATGTTCAGCCTTCACCCTTTGGCAAGTATGGCATTTTGATACATATTTTGCAATGTCTCTTTTCATGTTATTCCACCAGAATAATTCTTTCAGATCCATGTACATCTTAGTACTTCCTGGATGTATACAATATGGTGTTTCATGTGCTTCTCTGAGTATGACATCACGAATATCAGTCACATCTGGAACACAAAGACGATCTTGGAACCACAAAGACTCATAATCTCCTAGGCGAAAAACTGATGTTTACCCTTGAGATATCCTCCGAATTTCTTCAGCAATGAAAGGATCTTCCGCTTGATGTCTAAAAATTTCGTGCTTAAGATCACTGTCCTGCTCTGCAACTACCTGCATAGTAGCTAATCCTCCAAGAATCTTTGTTCTAATGAATTGAAGCTTTAATCTTTCCAAGTCCATCTGTAACTCTTTTGGTAGCTCCTGATTGCTAGGTTGAATATCTGCTCTTTTACGACTTAAAGCATCTTCTACGAAATTTTCTTTTCCTAGAGTATAGTTGATTGTTAAATCATAATATTTGATTAGTTCCAACCAACGCTTCTGTCTCATATTCAATTCCTTTTGGGTGAAGAAATATTTAATACTTTTATGGTCAGTGTATAACTCACATCTGGCTCCAAAAAGAAAATGCCTCCATCCTTTCAACGCAAAGACTACTGCTGCTAACTCTAAATCATGAGTTGTATAGTTGACTTCATGTGGTTTCAGTTGTCTTGAACCATAAGCAATCACTTTCCAATCTTGCATTAACACAGAACCCAAACCTTCTTTAGATGCATCACAGTATACTGTATAGTCTTTTCCTGTTTCTGGAACTGCCAAAATTGGAGTGGTAGTTAACCTGGTCTTCAACTCCTGAAAACTTGCTTCACATTTCTCATCCCAATTGAATGGTCTATTCTTTCTTAACAATTTGGTCATTGGTCTAGCTATTTTGGAGAAACCTTCAATGAATCTCCGATAATAACCAGCCATACCTAAGAAACCTCGAATTTGTTTCAAATTGGTTGGTGTAGTCCATTCTAGTACTGATTGAACTTTAGATGGATTTACAGCAATTCCATCTTTACTGATCACATGACTGAGGAATTCTACCTCATCTAACCAGAATTCACACTTACTAAACTTAGCATAAAGTTTATGTTCTCTTAGATTCTGCAATGTTATTCTCAAATGATCTGCATGCTCTTCCTTATCCTTGGAATATATCATAATATCATCAATGAAGACTATGATGAACTTATCCAAATATGGCATAAAGATTTTGTTCATCAGGTTCATGAATATTGCTGGTGCATTGGTCAATCCAAATGGTACTACCAGATACTCTTGGTATCCATATCTTGAGACAAATGTTGTCTTTGGAACATCCTCTGGTTTGATTTTTATCTGATGGTATCCAGATCTTAGATCAATCATAGAAAATACTCCAGCTCCTTTCACTTGATCAAACAGATCTTGAATTCTTGGTAAGGGATACTTATTCTTTATGGTAACATTGTTCATATTTCTGTAATCCCCACACATTCTTCTTCCACCATCCCTTTTATCCACAAAGATCACTGGTGTTCCCCATGGGGATACACTTTCCTGAATAAATCCTTTTCTGGCTAAATCATCAATTTGCTCTTTGAGTTCTTTTAATTCCTTTGGTCCCATCTTATATGGTGCTTGAGCTATTGGTTCAGTACCTAGAATTAGATCAATAGTGAATTCTATTTCCCGATCTGGTGGCATTCTAGGTAGCTTTGCGGGAAAAACATCTTGAAACTCATTTACTACAGGAATATCTTCCAACTTGACCTCCTTCATTGAGTTCAACTGAAGATCCACCATGATATGAATGTGCCTATATGCTTGATAAACTATTCTTGCTCCACTTGAAGTTTTGACTGAGACAGTTTTCTCCTCACAATTTATCTGAGCCCCATGTTCAGTCATCTAGTCCATTCCCAGCACTACTGCAATCCCCTTCAAAGGAATCACATAAAGGTCCGCAAAGTATGTACAACCACAGATTGAAATAACCTGATCTTGTTTAATGTGACGTACAGTCACATTTCCCCTACCGTAACTACGGTCATAGGGTTTTCTAACATTGCCCTTCTAATCCCAAATTTATCACAGAATTCTTCAGAAATGAATGAAGTAGTTGCACCAGTATCAAATAGAACTTTGCCGGGATTGGTAAGGATGTTGAGCGTACCTATCACTGCGTGCTCTGAATTATCTACCTCCTCCAAGGTTGCGCAATTCAGCTTCCCGGTAGGTCTGTTTCTCTTTCCATTGTTGTTCTTGACATTATTTACTCCTCGATTGGGCTGTCCATTTCCTCCACTGGCTTGTCCTCCACCCTTGGTAGGCCAACCACCTGGTGGTTTACTCAGACAGTCGGGCTTGATATGACCCTTCTGACCATAACCGCAACAGATAACTACTGGTTTTTTGCATTCTCTCTGGAAATGCCCTGGAATTCCACAAATGTTACAGATAACATTCCTCCTAGGATTGGATTGGTTTCAACCACTCCCCTTGTTATTATTATTGTTTCCATAGGCTTTGTTCCGAGGTTTGAACTCCAGATTGGGTTTAGGTTTACTTGCCTGGATCCTCTTGGTTTCCTTCTTGGCTCTTTTCCGCCTATCCTCTTGGACATTCTTGTAGTCATCTTCGAAAGTGATAGCTGCATCCAGCAACTGCTGATAGGTTTGCGTATTGGCCAACCTTAACTGCATCATCACGAATGGATTTAACCCTCGCAGGAAACGCTTCTTCCTCTTGTCTTCTGTGTTAACATTTTCCTTAGCATAACGAGATAGTTGACTAAACTCCCGGATATACTTCATGACACTAGTATATCCCTGCTGAAGCTCCTCAAATTCTCTCCGCTTCAACTCCATAACACTTTACGGAACATGATATTCATGGAATCTCTGTTTGAACTCTTCCCAAGTGTACTCCCTTCCTGGCTGTTGCATGGCTATCTGATTTTCCCACCATGATGTTTCAGGTCCGGTTAGAAGATGAGTTGCATACCTCAGTTTCTCCTCATCATTGCAACCTACAGTCTTCAACTTTCTTTCTGTATCGGCTAGCCAATCTTCTGCATCCATTGGTTTAGGGGCTGATGCAAAAGGTAACGGCCTTGCATTCTGGAAGTCAGAAAGACTCACTCCTCCACCTTCGGGTGCTCTCTGATTCCCAGCTCATCCTAGCAGCTCTTCCATGAACTTGTTTTGGTTTTCTTGCATCATTTGCATACACTGCATAAAGTTCTGCTCCATTAACGGCCTCATTGGTGGTGGTGGTAATGTTCCCTAATTTCCTGCATCTGCATCGGCCTTCTCCTTGGCCTCATGTTCCATTCGCTGCTGCTTAGATTCGGTTTCTACACCCGTGTCCATGACCCCCTAGTCCTGCAACATAAAGCGAATACTCATAATTACATAATGCACATGTGTTCTGAGCTCGACTTTACGCACAGATCTAGTCACACAATGAAAATCCAAATAAAATCCAAATATGAATTTCACATATTATACAATACAACATCTTAATCATACAAAGTCATTACAACATATACCATATAGGTATAATCACAACACTACCTTATTTATCTAACTACCTTCTTTTATCGGATTACAATACACAGTACCCGATACTTTCTAAATAGCCGCCTGCTTCTAGTAACTACTACGCTCATCATACATGTCTGATGTCCAACCGTGATGACGTGATGTTCGTCGCACAGTTTGTGGAACAAATGGCCTTCCAGAAGGAACATACTCAGTATCTGAAGTGTCAGGGCTTGAGTCATTGCTCAACCTGAGTGCATTCATTCCCTCCATCTCAGCTGAAAAGCCTTCAGAAACATAATCAACAGTATCTCCCACTTGCATCTCCTGAGCTTCATTCCTTGAGTCGTCAACAGGATATGCAGATCCTGCTGCTCCCCAGGTGCTCTGTTGGGCAAGATAGTTAAACACAAGATAATGTATATTCCCTGGGTTTTGAGAAGATGTTGATGATTCAAACACTCTCTCCTCAGGATCTTCTTCTTCATCCTAATTATTTATGAATATTGTATTTCTACTCCTGTTACTAAGGTTAATTCTTGCACCCATCCGACTAGATTGTCCAACATTTCTGTCAGAACTATCTATGGACATCTGGTGTTCCTGGGACCCTTCGGATGATCCCATTCTCCAACCATCCAAATTCTCAATAGGAAGTTCAGAATCAGAACCATCTTCTGAACCCTGTGGTACTACATACCTCATATCTAAAGTAGGATCATATATAGGTTCAGGCCTTGGTGAATAAGGATATGGTGTAAAAGATTCAGGATCTATGGGTATATCCTTAAAGTTGGGCTTTGTATTACTACTTGCTTCCTTCTCCAACTGGAATGCTAAATTCTTCCTCCTTTCAGGATCCGTTAGATCCTCTAACATGTCATTTTTATCTTCGACAATAACTTGATGTGTCTTATAAAAATACGCAACAAGTGTTCGTTATCTATCCATAAACTTGGAAGCTAACTTAGGATGCTTCTTAACCAAAGTAAGATGATCCGGTACAGGATCCGAGTCTATAGAATCATGAGGAATCACAGAAAATGTGCTACCTTCTAACTCCTGAGCCTTATGCTCCCGGATATTAGCTATCGCCTCCACAACAGCAACATGATATGATGCTAAGTGACTCCTACCTTCACCTATAGGTAGATCGTGATATAATCCAAGCTCCTCTGGGAGTTGGATACTCACATGATACTTGGAGAACATCCGACCATCATAATAGGTTATGGTATTTACTGGAATTCTAGTTGGACAACTAAAAAGCTTTAAGAGTTGACGAAGTTGGTCTGTGAATGATCCTTGATAATCATCAAGTCTCCTCTTTCCTTACCAAAGTCTATTTTGGAAACTTTGGTGCCATAGCTCTGTATATAAGAAAAATATTTTTATTAGTAACCAATAATATATTGCATCATAACAAAGAATTATCGCACTAAAACATATAACAAAATATTCTCATTCGAATACCCATTATATTTCTTTTAGAGAATTCTTTATCGTTGCTACACACTCCTACAGGTAATACCCTTTACTAGGTTTCCAACCTAAGGTCAAAGCAATTTACTCTAATACCAACTGCGGTGACCCAGCATACCATTGCATGTGTAGTACACTATAGTCATTGACATGACATTCACAGAACACCGTTCCATAAATATCACATCTGAAAGGGCATGTATGCCCCCATGTGTGGTTTTGGTAATTAATGACAATCTCTACGAGACTAATGTGTAAATTGAGTTTCACTTGTAGGTTTGTCCATTGGCATTGCTTGGGCCATGTGTTGGTCTCAAGGTTGGAAGATGAAGAAATGTCCAAGGGCTTTGTGCCCATTGGAATCATGAAGAAAGAAGGATCTTGAAGGTTGATCAAGACATGTGCAAATAGTTTCATCAAGATGGATCAACCTCAAGTAGGGATGAAGAAGGGAAAGCTCAAGATGCGCCATCTCTAGAAGATCTCATGCTTGAAGCTTGCCATCCTCGTTCTCATGGAATGATGAAGACAAGTTCAAAGAAGAGGTTTCCCCATGGAGTATGGGGGAGCAATTTGCAAGTCTTCATCTTCATCAAGCAAGATCATCCAAGAAAGGTGTTCCCACTATAGAAGAACAAGACGGTCTACATCAAGTTCAAGTGGGATGCTCAAGGCAAAGGTATGTTCTTGATAGGGCTTCTCTTTTGTCGGTCTCATGTTGTTAGTTGGGAGACCGGGTTTAGGATAGATAGTCATACTATCAAGAGGGGATCTCAAGCGGGTGTCTCGTTTGCATCATTCGGAGAGAGCTTAAACCTTTGCATTCATAGCCTCATCTTTCTTGGTTGTTATTTGGTTCTTGTCCATGAGAGGATCTAGAGCTTGTGGTCATCATCATAACAAGCTCTAGTTTATCATCTAAGGATTTCACTTGCATATCTTATTGTGGTTTTTGATCTTGCGAGTTTTCCGGCTCCACACCTTGGGGTATTCTATTTGTCGTTATCTTTCCAACAAAATTGGTTTCATCCCGTTTGGAGTTCGGATGCAAAAGTTATTGCGTTTCTGGTTTTTTGGTTTCTGGAATTTCCCTGACCGAAAGTTCCGGCTTGCCATCGGAAGTTCCGCTAGGGCATTTTCGCCACCAAAAGTTTCGGTGGAAGTTCCGGGTCTTCTTCCGCTCATGCTCAATAACCTTCTGTTTTGGATGTGCTATTTGACGGAACTTCAGTCGGAATTTCCACCGGAAGTTTCGCTCTCATCGGAAGTTCCGGCCAGGGACCGGAAGTTCCGCTCAGGACGAAAGTTCCGATTGAATTTCCGGCTCTTGTTCCGTTACGCTCAAGAACCTTCTGCTTGTGTCTATTTGACGGAACTTCTGTCGGAACTTTCACCGGAAGTTTTGCTCCCACCGGAAGTTCCGCTGAACCGGCGGAAGTTCCGACCAGGATTTGTTTTTTTAGTTTCTCGCTCCGCAGTTTGCGACCGTTGGTTGTGTGCCACCGGAACTTCTGGCCTCCCACCGGAAGTTCCGGCCAGGGGTCGCGATTGCCTATAACGGGCAGATCTGGGAGACCTTTAAAAGGGGCTCCTCTTCCCCTTCGTGGGTACTAGCTTTTCTTCTTGGTTCTTGGCTTTCTCTCTCTCCTCCATTGTCAACCTTGAAGAAGCTTTCCCTCTCCCTTTCCCCTCCTATGATTCTTGCATATTTTTTGAGGTATTTGAGAGAGGAGATCTAGATCTACACCCCCCCCCAAGCTAAATCCCTTATTTGTGAAGGAATCACTGGGATCTAGATCTTGGAGAGTTTTGTGTTCTCCTTTTGTGTTCTTCCTCCCTTATTCCCCCAATAGCTTTTGTAGCTTTGTTGGAATTTGGGAGAGAAGGACTTGCCCTTGCATTTGGTGCATAGGTTTGAGTTCTCCTCGGAGATTTGGCGAGTTCAAGCTTGTGAGCTTGTTTCTCTTGGGTTCCTTGGAACCCTAGACGGTTGTGTGGTTGGATTGTTGACCTTTTGTGGTCTTGTAGCCTTTTGTGGCATTGTTGGTCTTTTGTGGCATTGTTGGCCTTTTGTGGCTTTGTTGTTGGGAGACTCCAATTGAGTTGTGGAGTTAGCCCCAATCTTGTACGGGTTCGGTGACCTCCCTCAAGCGTACCATAGTGGAGCAAGTGTCCGCCTTTTGTGGTGCGCACTTGGGAGAATAGGGTGAGCCTTTTGTGGTGTCGGTGAGTTGCGTGCTTCCGCATCCGGGGTGAGGCCTTGTGTGGCGTTGGGTGAGCATCGAGCCACCACACCTCGAGGTGAGCCATTTGTGGCGTTCGGAGAGCATTGCACCATCGCACCTCTCCAACAGAGACTTAGCTTCTTTGGAAGTGAACTTCGGGAAACAAATCTTCGTCTCCGCGTCCATCGGTTATCTCTCAACCGAACCCTTTACTTATGCACTTTACATTGTGATAGCCATCGTGCTTGAGGTATATACCTTGCTATCACCTTGTTGCTTGTATTTCTTAGCATAGGTTATTGGTGCACCTAGGTGAACTTAGTGGCTAGGTTTTGTGCTCAATAAATTAAACGTTAGTTCTATTCCGCATTTACTTGAGCCTAAGCCATAATAATTTAAAAGCCTATTCACCCCCCTCTAGGCGACTTCCTTTGTACTTTCAATTGGTATTGGAGTGGTACAACAAAAACATTGTGGGTCCATATTACAAACATACACACATTATTATTATTACAATACCAGAAGTTTGAGACTTTGAAAGATTCAACTTACAAACCAGAATATTAAGTGTTTCAGCGGAATTAAAAAGTAACAACTCCATCTAAGAGTTGAGCTCAGCAGCTTATTCTATAGGGTTCATGCTGCTCGGCTCCGTCGGTTACTACTAACTAGAGCACTAGTTCGACTCATTGCCATCTACTTCATAGAGTATTTCATAGTCCACTCCTTCAACACCTCCTGACAGGTCAGGCTCCTCGTAGAACACATCTTCTTGGCATTCAGCTTCATACATAGGTGTGTCTTCAGAATCTTCAGAGTCTAAGCAAGGGATCAAAGAAAAGATGAGTAACAGCGTTACCCAGCAAGTTCATTATATGCAAGGTGGGAAGTTTGATGCTCTAACTACCACCTCGGACTATAAGTCCTTGGAACTATGCAGTTTTTGTAAAATTTTCTTTAAAGATTGATTTTATTATGAAAATCTATGACCATCAGCCTTCACAGGTTGACCAGAACTTTCATGCAGTTCCTTTCCTGCCGCGTTCGTAGCTCCTTCCCGGAACAAGGAGTAACAAGTTACAGTTCTTACACTCTGTAGAGGTGCGTCACTTTACCCATGAGAGATCAACTCCTTGTTGCACAACCAGGCGTACTTTCCCGTCCACAATTCCATGATGTGGGGCCCAGTAGGTGATCCAAGCCAATCACTGCCCCCTCCGCGACCTCGCATGCCTCCTTGGTGTACACCATGCCCACACATTGAATTACGACAATGGTTTGTACAGACCGTTAGATGGCAGAACTATCGTGGGATGTTGAGGGTTCCCACCCATATGCTGCATATCCTCTACGAATTACCAATTAATATGCATGCTACGAGTGATAACAGCCATGACCTGCACATCTGGCTACATGCGAGAGGAAGAAGATACAGCTGACTTCTTTGTCCCATTTCAAATCTCATGGTTAACGCGTGATATACAGCACTAGAATCACTGATGTCATGGGTTATTAATTCCCGATCATCATTGTTGCAACATGAAACGTAGCAGCCCCGAAGGGTCAATACATGGAATGTATGGCAAGTAGAGCTATTAAAGGAGACAATAGAACTAGCATCTACATGCATATTTGGCAAGTGGAGCTCTGTCTAGCTTGCATTTACAAATACCTTTGTCCTACTTGCATAAATAGTTTTGTCTTTCTTCGAAAATATCTCAATTAAGTTAACCCATCAAAATTGAAGCAATTATAAAATTGGAATGAGCGATAAACATGTCATGAACTCAATATCAAGCAACTCAGATGTCCATAACCGGGGACACGGCTAATCGATTAGTTTATACACCATGCAGGGGTTAGTACACTTTAGCCATGTGACTTGGCCAGCCCAACACGTACCACCACTCTCATATTGGGTGATGATAGGGAGAAGTCCAAGAAGGGACCGTTCGGGAAGTAGCTTCCCAAACTCGACACGCACCGTACCAACCTACCAAAATTCTACATCTCTGGATACGTGGGTTCGAGTTACCACAACCTACTGAGTCCAACCAACCGCCCATTTCATTATTGGCATATGGTTGTACACGTAAGCTACCAAATAAAGAAGCCAATCATTTTCTCTTGATACCTGGGTGCCTTTCCGCAATGATACCACCAAAAAATATCAATCCCATCACACCCAGGAGATCCATTGATTAAGTTGTTTTTAGTTTTCATAAACCAACACTTTTAGAAACAACATTCAGTGATGTAACCCATCCCTCGTTCATCATAGCACGGCTAAGCACATATACCAATGGTGGCTCATCTACAAGAGATCCCTACCACATAATAGGACATAGCATAGCGATAGTACTTTCCTACACATGCGTCTATAAAATACACGACAATGCATTGAAAATAGTAGGACAATATCATGAACAAAGTAGCATCTACTTTCCTTGGTTGTAGTGGTAGAACGAACAATCCTCACACGAGCAAGCGTTACACTCTTCACAATCTACACGATACAATTGCAACACATAAACAAACCAAACACAATCATATACACACATAACAATGCAAGATGCATGCATGACAATTTGAACAAAGCTTCAGTAGCATTCTACAACCTTGTTCAGTATACCTACAGTATGCATGCATGGAAAACATTTTAAAAACATTGGAAACAAAGCATGCAATTTTAAATGGCCAAACAATTGAGCTATAACCCAATTATTAAGCCACTGCTATTGAACAGTTTGTCAAATCTTGGAAAAATAACTACTGTGTAGGCAACCTAAAATAGAACCAGTACCAACTGGAATCACTCAAAAAGGATTTGTAGAACTTTCTGAATAAATAAAATACTCCAGAAAGGCTTTTAATATATTCTGCAACTTCCAGTACTGCAAGTCTACCTTTTTAATACACTAACAGATTCCTCTTGTTCTACTGATTCCAGGGACACCTCATTTGCAATTTTTGGAGTTGTAGAACTTTTCCAATGAATTTATTACTCTAGATAGGACATTAAACTATTTATTTATTCACGGAAAAACCTTGCTTCAAATGTCTGAAAAAATTGTACAGCAATATTCTACATGAAAACCTGAATCCATCGGTATATTATTTGCAATTTTTGGCTTAGTAGATTAATTTATTTGAATTTTACAAGGTTTATCTATTTCCTGCCAACTTAAAATCGAATTAAATCATCAGTCAAAGTCAGCAGACTTGACCGTCTGACCGTGTACGTGGTCAATGATCAACAATCGCGCGATCCACACCGTGCATTGCAGATCATGTGGTTGTGCAAGCTCGCGAGGGGAGGGCTCACTGGCGGCGGTCGGGGTCGACGGTGGCGGCGGTTCCGGCGAGGGCTGGCGGTGGAGAGGTGCACGACGAGGCTCAGCGGACTTCGGTGGTCTTGGGGACGTCAGCAACGCGAAGCTTCGCTTCCGCTAGCGGCGGCAGAGGACAGCTGGAGAGCGGACGTCGGCGTCGGCTCCGGCGAGGTCGGCGAGCTGCGTCGGGGACCTGTGCGGCACGGAAAATAGGACGGGGCAAGTCATTCGAAGGTGGGGAAGATTCCCAGGGGAAAAGGGGGTCGGGGGTGCTAGGAGTTGAGCTCTATCGATCAATGGCGGCGGTGGTGTTCTCCGGCGAGGAATTGCGGGACGGTGGCGGCGGCTTAGGGGAAATTTTCCGGGGGTTTTCGTAGAGGGGCTCGAGGGCTTTATGGCGGTGCTCATGGCGCTCGGAGAGACGTCCGATCCTGCGCTGAGTTTGCCTCGATGTCCGTGCAGATCACGGCGTGCGGCGGTGCCACGACAGTGGGCCTGTCTGGCAAAGATAGGAAGGTTCGCCACTACGGGGTAGCGTTTATCTCTGCTTTCATGTGAAACTGTTCTACTGACGGTGGCGATCATTTGGCAAGCCCCGGGTGGGCCACGGTTGGCGGGCCAGCCAGCTGTGCTGGCGTGGGCTGCTGTCTCTTTTTTTCTTATTCTTTTTCCTGGAGATTTACTTAACTGAATTTTTTTGTCTGAACTGCACCTGAATTTTGACAGAAATTCAGCAGGGCATAACTTTTGATCCGTACCTCCGATTAAGGCGATTCAAAATGCTACGGGTTCATGTAGGGACCCTCTACGCATCTGCGCTAACCAAAAGACTAAACTCAAAGTTTCTAGCAGGTGCAAGGTAGAAACCAAGCACTCTAGTGTAGGTGACAAAATGCAAATGCAAGTGATGGTTTTTGCCAAAAGCTTTTAAAACTGATGCAATGATGCTCAAGATGCAATGGCATGTATGATATGCAGTACCAAATATAAAATTTGGGATGTGACAAGAATAACCCCCTTAAGATGAATCTCGTCCCCGAGATTCGGCGTGGCTAGCAAATAGGTGTGGGTGGTCCTCTCGCAGGTCATCCTCACGCTCCCAAGTGGCTTCCTCTTCGGTGTGGTGGCTCCATTGCACCTTGCAAAATCTGACCGTCTTGCTATGGGTAAACCTCTCTGCTGTATCCAAAATCTTGACCGGCTTCTCCTCATAGGTCAAGTCACTCTCTAGTTGAACCTCCTCCAGTGGCACGGTGTCTCTCAACGGTGTATCCATCATCTCCGGATGGCACTTCTTCACCTGGGACACATGGAACACGTCATGAACAGCGGACAGAGTCTCTGGCATCTCCAACTGATATGCAACTACTCCCTTGCATGATAAGACCCGGTATGGTCCTATAAACTGAGGTGCCAGCTTACCCTTGATTCCAAATCTCTTAGTCCCACGCAGTGGCGATACTCTTAGGTGCGCTCTATCACTGATCTCATACACCACTTCCTTGCGCTTGGCGTCAGCGTAGCTCTTCTGTCTCGATTGTGCTACCTTCAGCCTATCCCTAATCAAAGTGACCTTCTCCTCGGCATCCTTGATCAAATCAGGTCCAAATAGATGATGCTCTCCTACTCATCCCATAGCAATGGTGTCCGACACCTTTTCCCATATAGCACATCAAACGACGACGTCTTGATGCTGGTTTGGTAGCTGTTGTTGTAGGAAAACTCGGCATACGGTAAATTCTCATCCCAACTAGAGCCATGAGCCAAAGCGCAAGCTCTCAATATATCCTCTAAAATCCGATTCACCCTCTCTGTCTGTCGATCTGTCTGAGGGTGGAATGCTGTGCTAAAATCCAACCTAGTTCCCAGTGACTCGTGCAGTTGGCGCCAAAAGTGTGATGTAAATTGGGTGCCTCTATCTGATACAATGCTCTTGGGAACTCCATGTAGGCACACAATCATGTCCATATAAATCTTGCCCTAACCTTGCACTCGTGTAGGTTGTCTTCACTGGTATAAAGTGGGCTACCTTGGTCAAATGGTCGACCACTACCCAAATAGAGACGTATCTAGACCTGGTCCTGGGAAATCCTGTGATACAATCCATTCCCACTCTATCCCACTTCCAATCCGGCACGGGCAACGGCTATAGTAATCCTGCTGGCTTCTGGTGTTCTGCCTTCACTCGGCTGCATACATCACATAAGGCAATATGCTCGGTGATGTCTCCCTTCATGTTATTCCACCAAAATTTGTCCTTCAGATCCATATACATATTTGTATTGCCCAGGTGTATGGAATACGGCGAGTCATGGGCCTCCTGCAGAATTAGCTTCCTTATCTCTGGATCGTTGGGCACGCACAAACGATCTCCATACCACAAGGTTCCTTTCTCATCCTCACGGAATTCTTTTGCTCGATCATCCTTCATCTTTTCCTTTATCACCTCTATCTCCTCGTCTCCTACTTGAGCCTTCCTGATCATGTCCTGTAGCGTTGGTTGGACCTCCATTGCCGCCAAATATCCCTCGGACACTACCTCCAGTCTAAGCTCCTTGAATTGCTTACACAAATCCTCGGGCAACTCTCCAACAGTCAATCCATTGGCGTAGACCTTCTGGCTTAGAGCATCCGCTACTACATTGGCTTTTCCTAGGTGGTATTGCAGATTCATATCATAATCCTTGATAAGTTCCAACCATCTCCTTTGCCTCATGTTCAGTTCCTTCTGTGGGAATATGTACTTCAGGCTCTTGTGGTCGGTGTACACATCGTAGTGTTTTCCCATCAAGTAGTGCCTCCATATCTTGAGCGCATGTACAACCAATGCTAATTCCAAATCGTGTGTGGGGTAATTCCTCTCATGGTGTTTAAGTTTCCACGAGTCATATGACACCACTCTCCCATCTTGCATCAGCACACTTCCAAGTCCCTGTCGAGATGCATTACAATACACTTGAAATTCCTTCTAAAGATCGGGTAAACACAGAACAGGTGCGATCACTAGGCGGCGCTTCAGTTCCTGAAAGCTAGCTTCACACACATCTGTCCACTCAAACTTCTTATCCTTCTTTAGCAGTTCCGTCATTGGCTTATAGATCTTGGAGAAATTCTCTATGAACCTCCTGTAATATCCAGCAAGTCCCAAAAAGCTCCGAATATCGCCCACATTCTTGGGTGCTTCCCATTCAGTAACTGCCGTCTCTTTGCTTCGGTCAACAACGACTCCTTCTCCTGACACCACGTGTCCAAGGAATCCAACAGTGTTAAGCCAAAATTCACACTTGCTGAATTTGGCATACAGCTTATGTTCCCTCAGCTTCTCCATAATCAGTCGCAGATGTCTCTCATGTTTAGCATCATCCTTGGGATATATCAGTATGTAATCGATGAACACAACCACGAACTTGTCCAAGTACTCCATAAAAACCTTGTTCATCATGGTCATGAAATATGCCGGGGCATTTGTTAGTCCAAAAGACATAACCGTATACTCATATAAACCATACCTAGTGGTAAAAGCATGTTGGGGATATGCTATATGGGTATCCTCATAGCATGTCTCTTATCCGAATAACCCGGGTGGCCCATAGTCGGTAGCACGGCCTATGGCCTGCTGGGCGGCCTAGTTAGGTGGATCCAGAAGGGAGGGCCATGCCGGATAAAGGAAGGCTATGGTGGAGTCACCAGCGTACCCAGAGCCTTGGAGTGCAAGATACACAAGACTAGTAATAGACAGTGTAGAACTCTGTAACCTGTCCGGCTAGGACTTTTCCCTGTAACCCTAGGACCTGGCAACTATATAAGTCGGGCCTATGGGAGCCTTTAGGGCATCGATTCATACAACTTCTCATACACCTCGCACAGCAAACCTATCTCTGTAACTCGGCGTATTGCCATTATAGTGATTTATAGTAGGAGTAGGATTCCGCCACTGTTGTGGGATCTGAACCTGGGTAAGCTGTGTTACCTTGTACCCTTCAACCGTCCGCCTTACCCCACGTCTCTAAACACGCACTGTGAGGACCCCTCCATGGCGTACTCATTGGCAATACCACGACAATTGGCGCCCACCGTGGGGCAAGAGGCGCTTCAGGCTCTTCAGCGGGCGAGGACCAAGATCTTCGTGGTAATCGGCGAAACCGTAGCTATCGGTCGTGTTCTCTTCTCCGGCAATGTTCCGATCGTCCCTCCCAACGAGTTCTGGATCCCGGCGAAGATGAACCCTACGCGGTGTTCGATCGTTCCTATCGGAGACATCCACCTTTTCATCGGTGAAACCGACTCGGGCACTAGTTCCCTGGGAGTCGGAGGAGCATCAAGACCCACGTGGACCGCCTACGGGCAGGATACGTTCGCGGAAGGATCGATGTCGGATCTCTCCTCGGAGTTTGCCGGCAAAGATCGGAAAAATTCAAGACCCGCACGGACCGCCTACGGGCAGGATACGTTCGCGGAAGGATCGATGTCGGATCTCTCCTCGGAGTTTGCCGGCAAAGATCGGAAAAATTCAAGACCCACCCAAACCGCCCCTGTGCATGACATAAAGGTGGAAGATCACTGCAAATCCGCCGGCTTCGCCCATGCGTCTGGACAGCAGAGATCCAAGTTCGTCGGCGTGGTTACCATCTTCGATCTGGCGCGCTGCGTTCAGAGAGCGGGCGAAAACCCCCGTGACTACCTCGCCAGGTGGCTCCGTATACGGGCCGACCTGGCCAATTACCCCAATGATGATGCCATCTATCACTTTGTGGAAGTACTGGACCACGGCACGCTTCTCCGACATTCTCTAAGACGGAGCTTGATCGTCCATGGAACATAGCACAGCTACGTCCTTTCTACACTTAGCATTTTTTATCTAATTGTGTACCTCTTATATGATCAATGAAATAAAGCTCTTTGGTTCACTCATATTGCTGAGTCTTTTACCTCCTTTAGTGTTCATTTTTGGATCATATAAACCTTTATGCACAAGCTTTGCGTTTGCACTTGTGAAAATTCCGCCTACGGGCGTTAGCTTAAGCTTTCTGGTCTACACGTTCTTTGTTGTTTTTATGTGGATTCTGGAGTAGTGACTTTCGGTACTCATTGTTGGTGATTTTGTGCTTAGGTTATTGACGGTGCCATTGGGCATCATAACCTAAAGCACATGGTTCTGACAATGAGTCTTCCGACTCACGAAAAGTCAAGCATAAGAACCAAAGTAATGGATAAGCCAGCACTTGCTTAAAAAATATATACATGCTGGGCATTAATTCTTAAGTAGCAGGATACGACAAACATTGTTTTCCGCCTTAAGATTACATCACCAAGTTTTTTCAATGCACACTCCAGAGGTGAAACAAGAATTACAAAGTGTTTTTCACTCCTTGGGTGCAGGGGACTTGGAGGCCGCATCGTCACCAGCCGGAGATTCACCCTCAACGTCGCCACTGTGAGGAGACTCGAAGGATTCAGGGTCGGCGTTGTCAACAAAGTTTCTGGGCACGAAGACATCGACGTCCACCAACTCGGCAACCCTGGTGTCATAACCCGCGAGTGATGACAGGATGGCTTCGTGATCGATCTCCTTGCCGTCATCATCCACGTCGGGAATACCAGATGTCACCGTGTCGATGTCGGCACCTTCATAGTGTGCCTTCACCATGGACAACGCCATCCTTGCGCCAGCCCGTGCACATGAAGCTTTCCAGCTTGCGACACGCTCGGGGGCTCAGCGCAGAATCTCCGAGTACTTCACCACGGAGTCAGAGGCCTTGATATAAATTTGAAGGGGTTGGGCGATCTCCTTGGCTTGGGTGATGGCGGTGTTGATGAAGTTGCCGGCAAGAATCGTGCATTCCTTGTCCGAAGGAGGCGAGCGGGTTAAACCCAGGGGCGCTGAAAATTCCGACAACGATTGCATGAGTTAAAAAATTCTAAGTATCCAGACTACAGAACTACAAGGCGGAGGATACTTACTGAAGATGCTGGCCTTAGCCTGCCAGACGACGTCCGCCAAGGATTCTTTCTCTTGTTGGAGGAGCTTAAACGCCTTGCTATGGCGAAGGTTTTGCTCATCGGCAGCTTGCTTCTGATCCTTTAGGATCGCAAGCTCCTCCTTCAAGCGATTGATCTCGGCGGAGGCGGAGTCCTGCAGGGCTTTCATGGAATCCTCGTGCATCTTCAGCATTTCTTCCCTCTCCTTCTTAAGGATCTTGTTCTCGCTGTCCAGCTGCTGGATGTGCTTGGACTGCTCGACAATATTCTTGGCCTTGGCTACATGCTCTGCAAGTCGGAGAAAACAAAGTACACAGTGAGTACTCGAAGAAGGAAGGCACAAAAGTAATACGGAAATGCGCAAAAAGAAAACAGACTCTTGTTTTTGATGATCTCTTCCTTCAAGATGGCGGTTTTACCCTTTTCAGCTTCAAGGTCCGCGCGCATCTTCTGGTACTTATCATTCGCCATGCCCCTCCGAGAATTCTCGTTCTGTGGAAACAAATACAAAGTCAAGCCGTTGTTCAGTCTACTTGGAGCCCCTAGTCGGAGATTTTCCATCTAGGTGCTCGGGGGCTACAGCGAGAGTTTTTTAACTTAGCAATATGCTTAGCTTTTCTTTAAGCATCTAGTCGGAGCTAGTTCAGTTCTCAACTAGAAGCTTGGGGGCTACAGTATAAAGTTTTAACTCAGAAAATGCTTAGCTTTTCTTTAAGCATCTAGTCGGAACTAATTCAGTTACAACTAGAATCTTGGGGGGCTACGGCCCTTAAAATTATGAACACTGTGTATGCTACTCTTAAAGCATCTAGTCGGAATAATTCATTCCATCTAAATGCTTGGGGGCTACAGTGAGAGTTTTTTCTAACTTAGTCACTCTTAGAGCATATAGATGCAAAACCAATGGTTTTCCGTCTACATCCTCAGCTCTGGTGGGATACTCATATGAAATGCAAAAGGTAAAGTAAAACTTACAAGTGTGATGATCTTGAGGTTTGTAGCACTCTCGGCCAGCAGCTTGCCAAAGGAAGCTGTTGCCATAAGATGTCTGCTTGGAGTAGCTCCTCAAGACCGCACGTCGGAGATGATGACACTCCTCCAGAACCATAGTTGTCTTTGCCGGTAAGCACCGGAAGATAATCTTCGCAATTCTAAGGGTTTCGGGAGTAGGCGCCGCCTTGACAGAAGTACCAGCACCACCACCGCCTTGCCGCTCTGGATGGCATCCTTAGCGAGCTTCAGCCATTTGAAGAGCAGCACTCTCTGCGTCGCTTTGCTTTCACGACAATTGCGAGTTCGGTAGAGGCTCCAGAATCCACTTCCATGGCGGAAGGGCCTGGTGCCTCCTGGGCTTGGGGGCTTGTCGGAGCGGAGGAGGGCTTGACGGCAGGAGTAGCAGGGGCGATGGCGGGGGAAGAGTCGAGATGCAGCATATCTTTGATATTTTTAGAAGCCCCAAGAGTCTTGGAGGACTTCTTGAGGCTGGTTGTGGCTTTCTTCCTGAAACGTGCAGAATGCATAAGTACAGGAATAAGACAGATAAACAAGACAATGTCGGAGAGTAAGAAGCTTACACTAGGGGGCGCTTTGGCAAACATCCCGATGGCTTTCTTCTTTTCCGCCTCCGGTAGATTTCTTTGGAGGCTCCACCCTCCGTCTTCTTTTTCTTGCCTCCGTCGGCAGCGTCAGAGGTGGAGCTCTTCCGATTTCGCGCCAACGGAGCATCATCGTCGGACACGACCGTGACTTCCTTCATCTTGGGATCATAGATTTGGGCGGCCAGGTTGCCCTCCTCTAGATCGCTAAGCTGTTAAGTGAGAAATCACCGTGTTAGACAAGATGGTATTAGCAAGACAGAAAAACTGGAGCAATGTCATACACGGAAAATAAATACCTACCTTTGGGCACTTTCCGTTTACGAACATGTCGTAGGTGAGGGTGAATCCACGCTTCTTGTCCTTCACCTAGACGATGTCCTTAAGGCAGAACTTGACGGAGTCGCTCGAGAAGTTGTCCTCGGAGATCCGAAGGGTATCCCTTTGGTCGCCGGTGTACTCGTGCATAAGCTTCGTACGGTGCTGCAGAGGTTGGATCCGCCTGATGAACCAGCACATGGCTAGGTCCAAGCCGGTCAGACCCATCTCTACAAACCATTTGATCCGCCTTATTGATCGAGAAGCGTTGAGGTCGGAGGGAAGGGAGGCATGGGACCACCATGTGGGGACTTCGGCGACGGCTCCTGTTGGAGATATGCCCTAGAGGCAATAATAAATGTAGTTATTATTATATCTTTGTGTTTATGATAAATGTTTACATTCATGCTATAATAGTATTAACAAGGAAACATTAATACTTGTGTGATTTGTAAACTTAATTTGAAGTCCCTAGTATAGCCTCTATACTTCACTAGCTTGTTGGTTGATTGATGATTGTGGTTTCCCTATCATGAACATTGAGATGTTATCAACAACAAGATCATATCGTTAGGAGAATGATATGGTGGACATACTCCTATAGACAAGCGTAGCATAAAGATCAAGTCATTTCAATAGTTCAATTGCTATATGCTTTCTGATACATAGTAACCTAATTCCTTCGACCATGAGATCATGCATATCACCTTTACTGGATGGATGCTTTGATGTCATCAAACACCACACCATAACAGGGTGGTTATAAAGGTGGCATTGAGTGTTCGGAAAGTATTGGTTGAAACACATGGATCAAGAGTGGGATTTGTCCATCCACATGACGGATAGATATTCTCTGGGCCCTCTCGGTGAAATGTCATCCAATTAGCTTGCAAGCATGTGACTGGCTCACAAGGGATCACATATCACGGAACGAGAAAAGAGTACTTATCAGTAACGAGGTTGAACTAGGTATGCAGAGATACCGACGATCATAACCTCGGATAAGTAACATATCGTGAGACAAAGGGAAATTGGTATCGTATGTAAGTGGTTCATTCGATCGCAAAGTAATCGTAGAAATATGTGGGAGCCATATGAATTTCCAGATTCCTCTATTGGTTATTGTTCGGAGAAGTGTCTCGATCATGTCCGCATAATTCACGAACCGTAGGGAGACACACTTAAGGATTCGACGTTGTTTGAGTAGTTATGGTATTATGAGAAAGAGACCGAATGTTGTTCGGAGTCTCGGATGGGATCCGGGATATCACGAGGTGATCCGAATAGTCCGAGAATAAGATTCATATAAGGAAAGTCCCGTTTTGGAGTTGGGGAATGGTTCCGGTGTTTTCATCGGGAACATTCTAGAAGGTCCCGGAATGTCCGGCACTCCGGAGGGGGAAAGGGTACATGAATGTGTCATTACATATTGGAATGATTGCATCATGTACTAAGTGTTCTCGCTGTCCAAAATAAAGGGTTTATTTAAATCCTAAATTGAAAAGTCAAACGGCTAGTTTGAAAGTCAAACGGCAAGTTTTGGAAAGTGGAAAGAGGAGGAGAAGTGGAAACCGAGTTGGGGGAGGAGTCCCCTTGGCCGGCGCGCCCACCTCAAGGCCGAGTTGGGGAGGGACTCCACTCCCCTTGGCCGGCCAGCCCCACCTATATAAGGAGGCAGGCTCCCTCCTAACACACACTAGTTCCTATCCTCTAAACTAAACCCTAGATCTAAACCCCGGTTTAGAGCTCTTTCGGTTTAGAGCCTTCTACTTGGTTTAGAGCCTCTAATTGGTGTGTCTAATTACTAGACCACTAATAGCCTCTCTCATAAACTCCACCATACTGCACCGGCTTAAGGCGAAGCCTGGGATCTCCCTCTACTTCCTGTACCACGCCAGTTGTCTTTGGGAATCATGAGGAGAGTGCTACAACCTCCGCTTTCTGGAACAAGGGAGAGGAAGGTCTTCGTCGAGTACGAACGTGTGACCGATCAAGAGCGCCGGAACGCTGGAAGGATCGCTCACGCGATCTTGAGATCGGAAAGAGTACGACTACATCACCCACGAGAATCTGCTCTCGTTAAACACTTTGGAATCTTGAGGTGAGTTATTCCATCGACTCGTTGCTGCAATCTAGTAGATAGATCTTGGCTTGTTTGTTTGTATGCGATAGAAAATTTTTGTTTTCCATGCTACGAACCCCTACAGTGGTATCAGAGCCGTGTCTATATGTAGATCTGTTGCACGAGTAGAACACAATGGTCATTGTGGGCATTGATGCTTTTATTGTAGATTGCTTTTGTGTACTTTGCATCGTGCGGTATGTTGGGATGAAGCGGCCTAACCTTACATGACATCGTTCATGAGACTTGCTCCACGCTTGACATGCAACTTGTATTGCATAAGTGGCTTATGGGTGCTGTTTCTCCTAGCATAGTAAAGATCCAATTTACAACGGGTGATCAACAATGCTAGTATCAATGTTGTGGTTCTTGTTCGTAGTTAGAACGACACTTATTGAAAGCCCCAAACCACGTAAAATATGCAAAGAAAGTAGAAGCGTCTAACTTTGTTTTGCGAGGGTGTGATGATGTGATATGGCCATGATTGTGATTATATTTGATGTATGCAATGTTCCTTATTGTAAGTTGGCAACCGGCAGAGCCATATGGTTGTTTTAATTTCATAAGACCTGCGTGTCTATTCAAAATAGTTGTAATAGTTGAAGCTGGTGGACGACAACCATGAAGAAGCATCATTGACCTTGATGCTATGCCAGTGATGATGGAGATCATGTTCGTGCTTGAAGATGGAGATCGGAAGCACAAAGAAGAAAGGCCATATCATATCACATATTATGAATTGCATGTGATGTTAATCCTTTATGCATCTTGTATTGCTTAGTAGACGCCGGTAGCATTATAAGATGATCCCTCATGCACATAAATTTCAAGTTCTAAAGTGTTCACCCTTAGTATGCACCGTTGCCAAAGCTTGCTGCTTCGAAGCACCACGTGATGATCGGGTGTCTTTGATTCCGCGGGTGAATACAACGTAAGCAAGCCAGATTTGCTTATGCGGTAGCTAAGGTTTGATCTTGACGAGCCTAGCATGTACAGACATGGCCTCGTGAACACGGATCGCCGAAAGGTAAAGCATGAATCATATAGTAGATATGATGAACATGATGATTGTTCGCCATTGAAACTATATCAACTCTCGTGATGATCGGTGTTGATGTAGTGGATTTGGTTCGTGTGATCACTAAAACAATGTGAGGGATGTTGTTTTGAGTGGGAGTTCACCTAGTTTAATTTCATTAATTAATTTGAACTCAATTTGTCATAAACTTAGTCTAAACTATTGCAAATATGTTGTAGATCAATGGCAGCCCCTACCATTAATTTTAATGCGTTCCTAGAGAAAGAAAAGTTGAAAAACAATGGAAGCAACTTCGTGGATTGGTTCCGCAATTTGAGGATTGTCCTCACAGCTGGTAATTTGACCTATGTGCTGGATGCACCGCTGGGTGACCCACCTGCAGCTGATGCTGCCGATGAAGTAAAGAATGTTTACCTCGCTCGGAAGAATCAAGACTCCATAGTTCGATGTGCTATCTTGTATGGTTTAGAATCGGAGCTTGTAAAAGGTTTGAAGAGTCGATCCATATGATATTGTCGAGGATCTCAAATTAATATTTGAGACTCATGCGGCAATTGAAAGTTATGAAGCTTCGAAAAGTTCTTTAACCGCAAGATGGAAGAGGGTAGCTCTCGGTGAGCATGTGCTTAAGATGTCCAGGCACGCAAATAAACTTCAAAGTTTGGGTATAGTGATTCCTAATACTTTGGGGTTTACCATCCTCCAATCACTACCACCAAGTTACAAGAACTTTGTGATGAACTACAACATGCGTAACATGAACAAAGAGTTGCGAACTATTTGCTATGTTAAAATCTGCGAAGTGGAGATCAAGAAAGAGCACCAAGTGTTGATGGTCAATAAGACCACCAAATTCAAGAAAGGCAAGTCTAAGCGGAAGGACACTTCAAGAAGGGTGGTAAGAAAGCTGCCACGCCGACGAAGAGGACCAAGGCTGGACCCAAGCCTGATACTGAGTGCTTTTACTGCAAGGGAGAAGGTCACTGGAAGCGGAATTGCCCAAAGTACTTGGCGGATTTGAAGAACGGCAACATCAAGAAGAAAGGTATATCGATATACATGTTATTGATGTGTATCTCACTAGTATTCGTAGTAGTGCCTGGTATTTGATCTGGTTCGGTTGCTCATATTTGTAACTCAAAGCGAGCTGCAGAATAAACGGAAGCTAGTGAAGAACGAGGTGACGATGCGCGTAGGAAACGGATCAAAGGTTGATGTGATCGCGGTCGGCACGCTACCTCTTCATCTACCATCGGGATTAGTTTTATACTTAAATAATTGTTATTTGGTGCTGCGTTAAGCATGAACATTATATCATGATCTTGTTTATTGCGACGGTTACTTGTTTAAATCCGAGAATAATGGTTGTTCGATTTATATGAGTAATATGTTTTATGCACATGCACCTTTGATAGATGGTCTATTCTTGTTGAATCTCGATAGTAGAAAAACACATATTAATAACATTGAAGCTAAACGATTGAAATCAAGCGATAATTCGACCTATATGTGGCACTGTCGTCTTGGTCACATTGGAGTGAAGCGTGAAGAAACTCCATTCGATGGACTTCTTGAATCACTTGATTTTGAATCACTTGAAAGATGCGAGGCATGTCTGATGGGTAAAATGACTAAGACTCCATTTTCTGGTATGATGGAGCGAGCTACAGACTTATTGGAAATCATACATACCGATGTGTGTGGTCCAATGAGTGTAGCATCGCGCGGTGGTTATCGTTATGTTCTTACCTTCACGGATGACTTGAGTAGATATGGGTATATCTATTTCATGAAACATAAGTCCGAAACTTTCGAGAAGTTTAAGGAGTTTCAAAGTGAGGTAGAGAATCAACGTAACAAGAAGATTAAATTTCTACGTTCTGATCGTGGAGGTGAATATCTAAGTTACGAGTTTGGCGAGCATTTGAAGAAATGTGGAATACTTTTCACAGTTGACACCGGGAACACCACAGTAATGGTGTGTCGAGCGTAATCGAACTCTCTTAGATATGGTTCGTTCTATGATGTCACTTACAGATTTACCGCTATTGTTTTGGGGTTATGCATTAGAAACAGCCGGATTCACTTTAAATAGGGCACCATCTAAATCCGTTGAAACGACACCGTATGAATTATGGTTTGGGAAGAAACCTAAATTGTTGTTCCTTAAAGTTTGGGTTTGCGAAGCTTATGTAAAGAAGTTACAGCCGGACAAGCTTGAACCCAAAGCGGAAAAATGCGTCTTCATAGGATACTAGAAGGAAACTATTGGGTATACCTTCTATCATAGATCCGAAGGCAAAATCTTCGTTGCTAAGAATGGATCCTTTCTAGAGAAGGAATTCCTCTCGAAAGAAGTGACTGGAAGGAAAGTAGAACTTCGCGAGGTTGTCGAACCTTCTCTCGAATTGCGAGTAGCGCAAAGCACGGAAGAAGTTCTGTGGTGCCTGCCAATAAGAGAGGAAGCTAATGATGGTGATCATGAAACTTCGGTTGAAGTTGCTCTGAGCCTCGCAGGTCAACGAGAACTCGTACCACTCCTGATTGGTATGATTCCATTATGAGTGTCATGTTGGTAGACAACACCGATGACCCTGCGACATATGAGGAAGCGATGATGAGCCCAGATTCCAATAAGTGGCAAGATGCCATGAAATCCGAGATTGGATCCATGTACGAAAACCAAGTATGGACTTTGGTGGACTTACCGGATGGCCGAAAGGCTGTCGAGAACACATGGATTTTCAAGAAGAAAACAGATGCTGATGGTAATGTTACTGTCTATAAAGCTCGACTTGTCGCAAAAGGGTTTCGACAAATTCAAGGAGTTGACTACGATGAGACTTTCTCACCGGTAGCGAAGCTAAAGTCTGTGAGGATTTTGTTAGCAATCGCTGCATATTATGATTATGAGATATGGCAGATGGATGTCAAAACGGCATTCCTCAATGGAGACATTGATGAAGAGTTGTATATGATGCAACCCAAAGGTTTTGTCGATCCTAAAGATGATAACCAGGTATGCAAACTTCAACGGTCCATATATGGATTGAAGCAAGCATCCCTAAGTTGGAATCAACGTTTTGATAAGGTAATCAAAAGCATTGGTTTTATACAAACTTATGGAGAAGCTTGTATTTACAAGAAAGTGAGTGGGAGCTCTGTAGCATTCTTAATACTATATGTAGATGACATATTGTTGATTGGGAATGATGTAGACCTTCTTAATAGTGTCAAAGAGTATTTGAATAATAGTTTTTCAATGAAGGATCTTGGCAGCTTACATATTAGGCATAAAGATTTATAGAGATAGATCGAACGCCAAATATCATTGTCACAAAGTACATATTTGGACAAAGTTCTAAAGAGGTTTGGAATGGAAGATAGCAAGAAAGGGTTCTTGCCCATGTTGCTTAATCGACCTTGAGTAAAACTCAAAGTCCGACATCGGTAAGATAGAGAAAGGATGAGTAAGACTCCTATGCATCAGCCATAGGATCTCTAATGTATGCCATGCTATGTACTAGACCCGACATTGCATATGTCGTTAGTTTAACTAGCAGATATCAAAGTGATCCAGAGTGGATCATTGGACAATGATCAAAAACATCCTTAAGTACTTGAGAAGAACTAAGGATATGGTTCTTTCTTATGGAGGTGATGAACACCGTTGTTAATGGTTACACCGATGCTAGTTGGAACACCGATCCGGATGATTCTAAATCACAATGGATACGTATTTATTTTGAATGGTGCAGCATTAGCGGAGGAGTGCAAAGCAAAGCGTTGTGGCGAGATCTTCAACTGAATCGGAATACATGGCTGCTTTAAGCTTCACAAGAAGCGATATGGATGAAAGAGTTCATTACAGAGCTGGGTGTGGTTCCTAGTGCTGGACCCAATGTCTATCTCTTTGTGATAACATGGGCGCCATAGCCAATGCGCAAGAACCAAGGTCACACAAGAAGTCAAGCATATCAAGCTACGTTTCCACGCTATTCGAGAACATATCCAGGATGGGGATATAAAGATTTGCAAAGTACACATAGATCTGAATGTGGCGGATCCGTTGACTAAACCTCTCCCGAGGGCAAAACATGACCAACACCAAACTGCCATGGGTGTTCGTATATTACCATGTAATCTAGATTAGATGACTCTAGTGCAAGTGGGAGACTGTTGGAGATATGCCCTAGAGGCAATAATAAATGTAGTTATTATTATATCTTTGTGTTTATGATAAATGTTTACATTCATGCTATAATAGTATTAACAAGGAAACATTAATACTTGTGTGATTTGTAAACTTAATTTGAAGTCCCTAGTATAGCCTCTATACTTCACTAGCTTGTTGGTTGATTGATGATTGTGGTTTCCCTATCATGAACATTGAGATGTTATCAACAACAAGATCATATCGTTAGGAGAATGATATGGTGGACATACTCCTATAGACAAGCGTAGCATAAAGATCAAGTCATTTCAATAGTTCAATTGCTATATGCTTTCGATACATAGTAACCTAATTCCTTCGACCATGAGATCATGCATATCACCTTTCTGGATGGATGCTTTGATGTCATCAAACACCACACCGTAACAGGTGGCTATAAAGGTGGCATTGAGTGTTCGGAAAGTATTGGTTGAAACACATGGATCAAGAGTGGGATTTGTCCATCCACATGACGGATAGATATTCTGGGCCCTCTCGGTGAAATGTCATCCAATTAGCTTGCAAGCATGTGACTGGCTCACAAGGGATCACATATCAGGAACGAGAAAAGAGTACTTATCGAACGAGGATGAACTAGGTATGCGGAGATACCGACGATCATAACCTCGGATAAGTAACATATCGTGAGACAAAGGGAAATTGGTATCGTATGTAAGTGGTTCATTCGATCGCAGTAATCGTAGAAATATGTGGAGCCATATGAATTTCTAGATTCCTCTATTGGTTATTGTTAGAAGTGTCTCGATCATGTCCGCATAATTCACGAACCGTAGGGAGACACATAAGGATTCGACGTTGTTTGAGTAGTTATGGTATTATGAGAAAGAGACCGAATGTTGTTCGAGTCTCGGATGGGATCCGGATATCACGAGGTGATCCGGAATGGTCTGGAGAATAAGATTCATATAAGGAAAGTCCCGTTTGAGTTGGGGAATGGTTCCGTGTTTTCATCGAACATTCTAGAAGGTCCCGGAATGTCCGGCACTCGGAGGGAAGGGTACATGAATGTGTCATTACATATTGGAATGATTGCATCATGTACTAAGTGTTCTCGCTGTCCAAAATAAAGGGTTTATTTAAATCCTAAATTGAAAAGTCAAACGGCTAGTTTGAAAGTCAAACGGCAAGTTTTGGAAAGTGGAAAGAGGAGGAGAAGTGGAACCGAGTTGGGAGGATTCCTCCTCCCAAGCCGGCGCCCACCTCAAGGCCGAGTTGGGAGGACTCCACTCCCTCCCTGGCCGGCCAGCCTCCCTCCACCTATATAAGGAGGGGCAGGGCTCCCCTCCTAACACACACTAGTTCCTATCCTCTAAACTAAACCCTAGATCTAAACCCCGGTTTAGAGCTATTTCGGTTTAGAGCCTTCTAATTGGTTTAGAGCCTCTAATTGGTGTGTCTAATTACTAGACCACTAATAGCCTCTCTCATAAACTCCACCATACTACACGGCTTAAGGCGAAGCCTGCGGATCTCCTCTACTTCCCAGTACCACGCAGTTGTCTTTCGGAATCGCGAGGAGAGTGCTACAACCTCCGCCTGCTTTGGAACAAGGGAGACGAAGGTCTTCGTCAGTACCGAACGTGTGACCGATCGGGAGCGCCGCTTAACGTGGCCGGAAGGATCGTCTACGCGATCTTGAGATCGGAAAGAGTACGACTACATCACCCACGAGAATCTGCTCTCGTTAAACACTTTGGAATCTTCGAGGGTGAGTTATTCCATCGACTCGTTGCTGCAATCTAGTAGATGGATCTTGGCTTGTTTGTTTGTATGCGATAGAAAATTTTTGTTTTCCATGCTACAAACCCCTACAGCTCCGTCCACAAAGTCCGGATACGTTACTTCTCGGCCCGACAAAGGAATGTCGGGGCCATAGAAGTACGTCCGCTGCCAATTTTTGCATGACTCGTGGCCGACGATGTCGGGGAACCGCCGGCCAGGACGGATCTTGAAGCTTATGGTGCCGCAGTTTCTAAGCTCCTCTTTGCTGTGTCCGGCTTCACGTTTGACGGTGAAGAAGTAGACAAACAGATCTAACCTAGGCCTAATCCCTAGGTAACCCTCGCAAAGTGCCGCGAAGTTGCTAAGCACTAGGATACTATTGGGGGAGAGGTTGTGGGGTTGGACCTGGAAGTGATTCAAGACGGACAGGAAGAAGTGGCAGATGGGCAGAGAAATGCCGCGTACCAATTGCGCCTTGAGGTATACTTTCTCTCCGGCTTGGGGAGAAGGGGTCACCTCGCCGGCCGGCACCGCCGGGCGCCCCGCCAGCAAGCCCTCCGTCAGGAGGTAACCTCGCCGCCATCTCTTGGAGGTCGCGCCGGTGATGTCCGAGCCGCCATCACCTTTTGTGCGAAGTCCTCTTCCAGGGGCTCCAGCACCGCTAGGTTATGGTCGCCGCCGATGGTTTCTATCACCGCCGATGCGGGAATAACCAGGCCCTCTGGGGGCACGATGACGGAGCTCGCCGGCTTCGCCGCGGCTTCGCTCGACGCCGCCATTGATGGGGATGAGCTGCTGCTAGCCATGGAGGAGGGAGAGGACACGACTGGTGCAGGCAAGAGTCTAGGGTTTCTTGAGGTTTTCACGGAGAGCTCGAGGAGGCGCGCGGCTGGAGGAAGAAGACGATGACGCAGGAGAATGGGGTGAAAAAGTGGCAAGTGTCCCACGGCCGCTATTTATCTTACTATGCGTCAAGATTCGTGCAGCTAATCAGACGGTTGACGTTTAGACGACGTGTTCGTGAACGTGCGCGGTAATTTCGCCACGTCTCCAACCGTCGCCGCCAACGGTTCGTATCGCTCGCGCGGGAAAATCGGATATGATTATGTTCTCTGCATGTGTGAGTTACGAGGCGTCGCTGACCTACAGCCTACGTCGTCATAACTGACATGGTAGATGAGCCGTCCCATCGAAGATTCCGGCATGGACAGATTTAATCCGACAACGGAAGCGTACGATGGAAGATTCAGCATTTCTCCGACTTACTCATAGAAGACGGAGAACGGGGTTCTTTGGGAGGACTACAAGATATTGCTTGAAGATTTGCCGACATCCATCTAGACGGAGCATTCCACGGGAAGAGGCAAGACGGCGCAAGATCTCGGAGTTCTCCGGGGGCTACTGTTGGGGATATGCTATATGGGTATCCTCATAGCATGTCTCTTATCCGACTAACCCGGGTGGCCCATAGTCGGTAGCATGGCCTATGGCTCACTGGCGCCAGATTAGGTGGATCCAGAAGGGAGGCCCATGCCGGATAAAGTAAGGCTACGGTGGAGTCACCAGCGTATCCGGAGCCTTGGAGTGCAAGATACACAAGACTAGTAATAGACGGTGTAGACATTGTGCCAATAAAAGTCTAAAGGATAACCAATCTAATTCAACCTAGCCAGTTTTATTTTAATGGTGGTAGCGCCCTAATGGATCCCGAACCTTTCTTTCTTTCTAGCCTTCCCAAATCTCGGGATGAGATTTCTATTAAGGGTGGTAGTCTGTCACATCCCGAAATTCTCCTAATTTTGGAATGTGAAATAAATAAAATAAGTTTGATTGATTGATTAACTTTGTTGAAAATTCTCAAAGAACATAAATTTTTTGAATTGAAAATTCTCTCAACCTTGATTTCAAAACCTTATATTCGTTTGTTATGGCCTAAGTAGCCATATAGGCAAAAGGGCATGGATTGATTATGAATTGTTGATTTGGGTGCAAGATTACAAAATTCAAAATCATGAAGCATGCATGAGAACC
Organism: Avena insularis; assembly: GCA_023614405.1. NCBI lineage: Eukaryota > Viridiplantae > Streptophyta > Magnoliopsida > Poales > Poaceae > Avena > Avena insularis. Next base: position 303,323,733 of record CM042693.1, on the reverse strand, counting down.
ATTGCACTTAAACCATAAGAAAGAATTCCATCATCCAAGAAGGATTATCCAAAACCCTAAATGGGATTTTCCTATTCAAAGTGGAACCAAATACCTATGGTTTGTCCATAGCAAAAACTTGGGAAAATACATTCATGAATGGTTTATATTGATAGAGGACACTTCTATAAAACCACAGAAATTTATTTGAATCCATTTGGAGCTAAAATGCAAAAGTTATGTTTAATATAAAGAAATAATACTAATGTCCTAAGTGGCCAAATTAAATATTTATTTGGTGGTATTTTATAAATGGACAAGAAATGGTGTAGATAATATCCTACAAAGATCATTGTGACTTTACAAATTTATGGGAATTTAAATGGTTCAATTTGGAGTTCTAAATCAAAATATACAAAAGAAAACATAAAAAAATAAAGAGAAATAGAAGAAAAAAACTAAACCTAATCCTACCTGGCCAGGCCCAGCCCAAGCCATCCCTCCTCTCCCCTTCCCTACTCGCGCGCGCGGCAGCAGAGCAGCCCAACGTCAGCCCACGGCTAGCCCAGCAGCAGTCCGCGCTCCCTCTCTTACTCCCCATTTTGTTTTTTCATCGCGCCGCGGGACCCACTTGCCAACCTCACGAGACTCACCGCCGCGTGGACCCGCTTGTCATCCCCACCTCCCTCGTGTTCATCTTCCTTACGAACCGCCACCGCGAGGATCTCCGATCCGTTCAGAATCGATCGCCCCGCCTCCGATTCACGCCCCCCATAAATCTATTCCCTCCCCCTTATTCGAGCCGCCCCTCTAGAACCCTAGAAGAAGCCGCCAGGCCGCCGAATTTCAGCGTCGGAGTTCATCAACGTCACTGCCACTGCCATTGATGCCCAGACGAGGTCGAGGTCGATGCTCCCGAGCACCCCGTGCCCCTCTCCTCCCTCCATCATATTTCTATCGTTCCTCCGCCTCTCCCTGACCAGATCCCCTCGTTGCAGGAACGCCGTAGTGCCCGGAATTCTTCACCGGAGTTCCGCCGGAGTTGGAAACGACCAGCCGCACCTTGCCATCACCTGAAGAGGCGAGAGATGCCTCTGAGCATACTCCTCGATGCACCTCGACGTGCTGCTTCTCGTAGACCACCTCTCCGAGCCAAGATGTCATCGGAGCTTCCGCAACCATCAACGTCCGAGCAGCCATGCTGCTCCTCTCCATCATCGTCCACCGCGAGCCGATGCTAGCTCGCCATCAGCAACAAGAGCCGTCTGATCCCATCTGGATGGACCAGATCGAGCGAGCCGAGCCCCAGATGGTGTCTCAAGCCATGCCGACGCCGAGTCATAGCCAAAGCCGAGCTATCCCGAGCCACATGTTCTGCATCGTTCGATGCTAATCCCGCGACTGTTGTCGAGTCACTTAACTGAAGCGGTAAGAAACAATAGGAACACGCCACGTCGCCAAGCTTGTCTGCAGTTCGAAAATTCAATTTTAAATAGACAGAAACTTAGCAGATGTTGTAAAATTTATAGAAAAATATTTACATGTACAAAAAATATAAATAAAATATCTATGGATTCAGAAAAATGTGAAGAATATTAACATGCTGTTAGATCAGACTTTTACAGTATATATTTACTGCAGTAATTTAAATGATTTAATGGCATGTTTGGAGTAAATAAATCATAATAAATTATCTGTAGATCCTAAAAATACAAATAATATGTCTATGAAATCCTTGGTTCATGTAGAACATGTATCTGACCTTATATATAACTTTTGTCGAAGTAAATAATTTAAATGAATTAAACCCTTATAACTAGTATTTAAATCCTAGAAAATTAAACAGAACTCGGAAATTAGTGAAACCAATTGGTAATGTTTTGTATTGATAATATCTATCCAGAGAAATTGTGTGCCAAATTATTTGGTACTGTTAAAATAGAAATGCATACAGAAAACTTTAAACTCATTGCAATAGTGTTTTAATCATAAAAAAATATCTATGACCCCTTTTTAGGTGATTCAAATTGCTACTGGTTATAAATTACAGTACCTATCCAGTATCATTTAATTCACAATTTAATACAATAGAAACATCAGTAGTTGAATTAAAGTGAGATAAACCATATTAAATCCATATGGCTTTAATAATAAATGTTTTAATACATTAAATGACTTTCCACATGCATGATGTGATCTAATAATGTTCAGAGAACTAAATACAACCATTGTGACTTATTAAATCATCATGCATGCATTTGCTCATCGTTGTTTTATTGTATTATTGCATTGTTGCATGATTGCAATGTTTTGAATGTTGTGTTGTTGTGTTTGCTTCAAACATTAGATTGCGAGGTGTGCAACTACTGTGAGTGCAAATACTATGATTGCAAGTATTGCGATTATGACAGGTGCAACCATTATATCTATGAGTATTGTGAGGATTATATAATCGACTACATCTACAACAAAGGCAAGTGGTGCTATCTTGGTCATAAATGTCCTACTGTTTTCCTATGCATTATAGATGTTTTCGTAGAATTGCATATGTAGGAATTTATGTGTACATGCTATGCTATGTCCTATATTATTCCCTAGAATTCCTTGTTTATGAGCCATCGTATTGATAGATTGCTTAGCTAAGCTATTTGGACGAGGAAGGGAATCACACCGTGAAAATTTATGTATTTTGAAAGGATTATATTTTTCAAAATGACAAACCAACATGATTTTAATGAACCACCTGGACGGAATGGCATTGATTGGATCATCGAGTGCGGATTATGGTGGGGAATACCGCCCAGGACACTGGCAAAGGATTGGTTTCTTTGTTTGGTAGCTTTCGTGTGCAACCATGTGCCAATAATGAAATGGACGGTTGGCTGGACTTACTAGGTTGTGGCGACCCGAACCCTACGTAGCCAGAGATGTAGAATAGTGTAGGTTGGTACGGTGCGTGGATGGGTTTGGGAAGCTCTTCCCGAATTGTATCGTCTTGGACTTCTCCCTATCATCACACAATATGAGTGTGGTGGTCCGAGCTGGGTTGGCCAGGTCACATGGGTAAAGTGTACAAACCCCTGCAGGGTGTCTAAACTAAGTACTTAGCCGTGTCCCCGGTTATGGACAATTTGAGCTAACTAATACTAATGCTATGACATTTCTCACTCATCCTTATTTCTCAATTACTTAAAACTTATTGGGTGAACTTAATTGGGTACGAGCACCTGGGAGTGAACCGGAGTGTCCTATTTATTGTATTGGAAAACTACCTTGTTACAAATATTAGGATAAAACTATTGCTTTATGCAAATGAGCCTTAACTCCACCAGCCAAATAAGCATGTAGTTGATAGATTTGTTGATAACCACTTTAGCCTACTTGTCATACATTCAATGTATTGACCATTCGTGGATGCAACGTTTCATGTTGCAGGTTATATCGTATCTGAGTAATCGTTCATAGGTCGCGAGACTCCACTCAACAATTGTTCGCCTGTGGCACATTTGAAGGATGGAGATCTACCTTGTATTCGTTTTCCGCTGTGTACTTGAATAAATAATGTAAATTCTGGATCATATTTGTTGTATTTATGATGCACAGTTAAATTTGGTATCATTTTGTACTATGTGTGCCAGTGAACCGATCCAGGGATTGGCACTATACACATGAACTCAGCCTTATCAGGAGAGGGTGTTATAGATCAACTTGTGTAGAGCATTGTCCTTCCTGATCTGCCACAGGGGGTTCCTCAATGGCGGAGGAAAAATCTCACGCCCATTCTTCTTATGGCATCTTGGGGTATTTTTAATGTCTGCATCACAAACATCAACTTTCCCCAGATGGGAGCCATCATTTTCCTCGAACACCACACTACAAAATTCTACAACAGTTCTGGAAAGCTTATTGTAGACTCTATAAGTGTGGGATTCGGCACCATAACCAATAAAAATACCTTCTAAAGCCTTATACTCAAATTTAGATAAACGAACTCCTTTAATGAGAAAGAAACACTTACAACCAAACACCCAGAAGTATGAAATGCTAGGCTTGTTACCGGTAAGTATCTCATAGGGTGTCTTATCCAAGATTTTGCAGAGGTAAAGCCGGTTTGATGAGTCACATGCGGTGGATATAGCTTCAGCCCCGAAGTTATATGGTGACCTGAATTCAGCCAACATAGACCTCTCCATGTCCATTAAGGTCAAGTTTTTCCTCTCAGTTACACCATTTTGTTGAGAGGTGTATGCAGAGGAATATTGGTGTTTTATCCCCTCTTCACTTAGGAATTCATTCAGAGTGTAGTTCTTGAATTCGGAGCGTTGTCGCTTCTAATATATAGGGACATTGTGTTGACGCTGAACCTCGTTGGCAAAGTCAATGGCCGTTTGTTGAGTCTCACTTTTCTGCTTGAAGAAGTAGACCCATGTATATCTTAAGTAATCATCAACAATGACAAGACAATATTTCTTCCACCGAGGCTTGCATGAGACGGAGGACCAAAGAGATTCACATGAACAAGCTCCAAAATCCTCTTTGATGAGATAATATTCTTCCTCTTATAGGGAGAATCATGCATCTTTCCTTCAACACATGCCCTGCAAACACGATCTTTGGCAAAGGAAACATTTTCTTTTATTCCAAGAATGTGGCCACCCTTGTGAAGACTTTGCAAAGTTCTCATATTGACGTAGGCTAGACGGAGATGCCATAACCATCCCGCGTCGGCCTTTCCGAATAGGCACATTGGACCCGCGGTGATTTTCCCCAAAAATTCCACCACATAAAAGTCATTTTCGATGTACCCAACGAAAGCGACCTTTATAGACTTGCTCCACAAGAGTGCCACTAAATCATCATCAATGAAAACTGCAAACCCAACTTACCAAGGGCACGAACAGAAAGTAAATTATAACCAAGGGTCTCAACAAGCATGACGTCCATGAGAGAGATATTGTGAATAACCACAACCTTGCCAAGACCCAATACCTTAGACTTTGATTTATCACCATAGGAGATGATTATTTGATCATGATTAGGCCTCATCTCTGTGATGATCTCCTTGCTTCCGGTCATATTACTTGTGCATCCACTATCAAGCACCCATTTAGATCCACCGAAATCATAGAGCTACAAGAAAATTACTTCTTGTTTTTAGGTACCCATTTTTCAATGGGTCCTCTCATGTTAGTAACAAGGGTCTTTGGAACCCAAATAGACCAAGAAATATAATTATCAAAAGGACCAACATAGCTAGCATAAACATCACCATAATAATCATAAAATAACTCATCATGAGGATTATTAGACCCTGCAAAACCATTATAATCAGTTTTGTCCTTAGTGATGTTCTTTTCAGCAATGCTTGTCTTTGCTTGAGCATTCTTGGAATTCTTCTTATTTTTCTTCATCTTCTTGGTCTTGGGGACATAGCCAAGTCCTTCTTTTCCATTATTCATCCTTTCCTAGATAAGGACCTCATCTAGAACTTCCTCAACTTTGGGAAGAGATGCCTTGGCAAGCTCATCTTTCAACGTAGCATTTTCTTTAAGAACTTCTTCATGTGCACATATTTATGTAGAAATGCTAGGAATGGCATACTTGGTCAATCGAGTTTGGATTTGATCCAGAGACTCACTGAGAATAGAGTATTCACTCTCCGATGCCTTTTGAGCAATGTCAAGTTTCTCTAATTTCTCAAAGAGTCTAGCATGAGCAGCCCCAAATTCAACCTTTTCCTTCTTAAGTTTCTTTGCCTTGGCAATGGCATTATCACGTTCCTTTACAAGTTTGGTCACAATCTCTTCATGTGACTCCTCAATGGACTCAAGTCTCTCCTCTAGAGAGGCCCGAATCTCTTCTTGTAAAGCATTCTTCAAAAATGCAGTCTCATCCTCTCTTTTAATTCTGCCCTTTGCTTCGAGAAGCTCTTCGGAGTGTACAAGTTGAATCATAAGATCCTCGAAATGCATTATGTGCTCACCTTGCAAGTTAGTGATAAAATAGTCTAAAGCAATAACTTCTTCCTTAACCTTAAGACTAGTGGAATCATCCATATCGACATTCATAGTAGTCTTAGGAAAATAAGTGGCGGAACCTCTTTCCATAAGGTAAGTGACGTTCTTCTTGATGACATTCTCATTTGGAGAGTCGAAGAGTGAAGTAGGTGTAGATGTGGTGGCTATGGTAGCCACCTCCCGTGAGCTATCATCATCCGCTTCGTCTTCAATTGCAGATGAGTACTCCTATTGAGCTACCAATACAATCTTTGGTTGCTTATTGTATGGATCATTTTTTTTGACAAAAGGCTTCTTCTGAGGTGACTTTGACTTTTCCTTGAGAACGATCCCGCCCCCATGTTATTCTCGACTTTGATAGGGACACTCTACTACAAAGTGCAAACGCTCTCCACAATTGTAACAAGATCTCAGTTTTGGAATGTTTTCCCTTCGGTCATTTGACCCATTCTTGCATTCAAGATCTGATTTCGCCTTGGAGGGATCCTTCCAAAAGTTCCTTGCATAGAAAGCCATGTACTCTCCATGTGACCTCTTGACGTCCTCGGGGAAGTCCATAGCAACAATACCAACATCTTCTTGCTCAACAATATTTGCCTTCAAGGCCACATTTACCCCTTTTTGCATACCAATGGCTCGAGCACGAGAATCTTCAGCGTTCTTGGTGGCGACTTTCAAATGAGCCATTTCTTGCTTGACCTTGTTGGAAGTCATTTGGTAGTAATTGTGTCTACCTTGGAGGCTCTTCAAATCAGTAGGTTCAAATGGCATAAGCGCGCTTACGTATTTCCTCTTGATCCAAGCGTCATCAACATGGGTTGCCCCATGGTTTATGAATGTAGTGGCAATAGATTTGAGCCTTCTATACATATCTTCGTGGTCCTCGTCATCCATCATATATAAGCCTTCATCTTTGTTAATTAATGCATCATACGTATTTCTTCTCATGCTTTCATTCCCAATGAATAGTTCGGTGAGGGCATCTCGAGCTTCCTTTGCAGTACTGAGATGTTCGATATTTGTAATTGAGTTGGTTTTCCACAACCTATTTTTTCAAGTTGTTTAGGTCTCCAACATGAAGACCGTTCTTGATGATTTTCCATAACTTAATGGACGAGTTTCTCACATGAGACTTCATCGAAAATTGCTATTGATTAAAAGGAGATGTAGTAAGCTTGGGTGGATCATCCCTATTGTTTATATGAGGGTGAAGTATAGGTGGATCGGGTGAGTTGTAAGTGAGGAACCTCACTATACTCCTCCTTACCACTCCCCTTTTTCGAGGAGGAGCTCTTGCTATTATCTTCACCCTCCAACTCATCTTATATGGAGTTAGCGTTAGCTTTGTCCTTAGAAGAAGGAGTGGAAGCCTCCGAGGCGGATGGAGGAGGGGTTGTGGGTAGAGAGAGACGCGCTATCCTTTCACGCATATCTTCCATTTTTTTCTCCATGGATTTAAGCAAGGTTGTTTCCAACATCTTGGATCATCCACGGTGACCATGTCCACAGCCTCACTACCATCTGCCCTAGTACCCATACTCTCTTAGGAGGTAAAGCCTGAATAAAGAGTCGAGGCTTTGATACTAATTGAAATGGATCATATGGGCACCTAGAGGGGGTGAATAGGTGCTACTACAAATTTTAATTCTTTTTAATTTTAGGCTTGACACAAAGGTAAATTATATAGATATGCAACTACGGAGAATTTCCCTATATGCAAACCTAGCTACTAAGCAAGTAAAAACGAGGTAACCGTAGAGGATCACGCGAAGACACATGATTTTTTTGACCGCGTATCCTTCTTTGTTAAGGGAAGTATGTATGCGTTGGAGGGGTCGGCGGTACTAAGACCACCATGTCATAATAGGCCTCACCCTGTTCTCCGATGGATCTCGCCACCAAAGGCCTGGTCCACCTTTCCACTATTGGTGCCCTTCGAGACGGGAACCGGTGCTTTTACAACACTATCAGGGCACACATCCACAACTGAATTGGAGGCTCTCGTGATGACAACAATCTGCCACAAGAACAAGTATTATCAATAAATGAAAATGAGATCTAGATATTTTCAGGAAATACTAGATCAAGAATCCTCTAAGCGAATGGAGTGGAAGTGAAGAGATTGATTGGTGTTGATGAAGATTGAAGCCTCCTCCTTCGATTCCCCAAAGATCGGAGCCTTCAGGTGGATGAAGATGGAGATCTCGGTTTGGAACTTGAAGAATAGAACAACAAATTTTCATATAAATCTAGAGATCTGACGGGAGGAGCAGTTGGGGTACCCCCTGTCAAAACTCATCCGTTGGAGATTTTGGGCCGGATTATCCGGCCTAAATGGGGGCCGGATTATCCGGCTGGGGCAAAACTCCGATGCGGAATCATATTTTCCAGGGGGATCCGCCCCCCATACTGCATGACGCGCCTTGGATCCCTTTGCAAAAATTCCTGGGTGTGGATTATCCGGCCCGCTTGGGGTGGATTATCTGGCCCGGGCAAAAACTCCGGCCCTGGCGGGACAATCCGTGGGAAAGTTCGCCCCCCTACTGCATGACGCACTTTGTCCACCTTTGTTGATTGATCCTGGGGCGGATAATCAGGCCCTTGGCACGAGCGAATAATCCGCCCCCCAAACTTTTGTTTAGCTGCTTTTTGAGTAGACAATTATTTGCAGCACTCAACACACATTAAATAATCCTTGATATTATTATCTAACACATAAAAATCTAGAGATCATGAAATGTTCTTTCACTAATTCTAGCCCTAGTCACTGACTGGGGGCCTAAATCCACATCAGATGCCACAAGGGCACTGACCAAGTCAACTTGTAGACTGGGTGGACGGTGATGTAGGCACAATGTCACGGTGATGTCGGCATGGCCTCCACCGCCGGATAGTGGTCGCCGACGGTGATTTCGAACTCCCCATCAAGCATGGTTGGTCGCGTTCGAATGCGGGTAACACGGGGATCCTAAATATGGCGGTGTCGCTACCTATTAGTCAAAGGAGCTACATCTCCAACGAGCAACGGTGACAGAGCTCACAGGGTTGCGACGCGTGACGAGTACGGGGTGAGAGCCTGGCAAAGGAGAGGTGTTGGAGCACCAGTGACTCACCCTGGCGCTGATGGAAGGCTTGGGGAGGCCGAGCAAGGTCGGTATGTATGGCGAGGTGAGCGGCGGTGGTCGTTGGGATTGGGGAAGACGAGGTCGATGCGCGCGATTGCAGGCTCCTTGGCTCGATTCCTTCATCGTGGAGGCGTATCACAACATGATGGAGCTCTTGTCACTCTCGGTTGGCCTTGGGGCGGCCTCTAATGGCGGAGCGATACGATGACCGTCGGCTAGGGTTTGGGGTATTTATGTGGGTGAGAGAGGTATCCATAGAGAGAGGATGATAATGAGGATGAATGAGAGTGAGGGCATCGTCGTGGCCTCCTTATTCTCTCCAAATGATGACGGCGAGCAGCACGTTGGTTGAAGCATGCTGACGACGGAAAACGGCATCGAGCGCACACACGCAGGTGTCTGTGTATGTCAGGATGACGATGGTTCTCACTTTGCAGAAAACCCCCTAAGTTTTCTAGGAACAAAACCACGGTCCCTGTCTATGGTCCCACCCGTCAGGGGGTGAATGGAACTAGGCTTTGCTGGGCCGATGCGTGGGTTGCAGGAGTGTGCATGTGCGGTAGTTAGCAAGAGGGAGAAGCTCTGGTCGTCCTGTGGAGCTGGCCCATGGCTTATCTGGTTCCCTTTTCTTCACTTTTTTATTTAGTCATTTTTACTTTGCTATTTTCTATTTAAACAAACTCATTTCAAATATGTTTTGAATTTTATTTACATAATATATTTTCTAAACAATTACAATTATATAAGTGTATTTAGGGTTCTTACATGAACTTTTATTTTAATAATATATTTTCTTTATTTCATATTTTTTTATTATTATAGTTTTCTATTTTAACAAAATCTCTTCAAATTTGATTTCCATAAGGTATAAAACATTCAAGATTTTTGGTGGAATACTTAGAATAGTTTAGGCATCCATTATAACCGATTTGTTCTATGTTTATATTTGATACTTTCATAAATCATAATGAGATGAGAGGTTCTTTTATTAATTGAAATAATCAAGAATTAGGGTTTTGAGACTTTTTTTTATTACTTAGAGAATTAGCCAAATATGATTTTCATTTCTATTTAGGTTTAATGAAACTGTTAATGTGTTAAAATGCTTAATGGTAGGTATAGAATCTTTTTTTACATATAGCATCATATAATAATGATGATTTTCAATACTGTGGTGTTTTCAATATTATGATCCACCTAGTTAAATCCTACTTTGTTTTAGGGTTTAAAATTATCCTTTGGGAATACCCTTGTGGTTCTCTAAGGATATTAAGTGATTTTTATTACTCAAACTATAATGAATGTATAATAGGGTTAGACTTTATATATATACCTTCCTGTAAGGATACTAAGCATGGACAAAATCACTTGATCCTTTTTAAACAACCAAGAATGAACTATTATCTTAAGTGTTCCCTACCTTTAAAATGTGGTTGACTCTTGGTACAAAGTTAGTATATAATGGTTGACACTAAACATTACTTATATGACAAATGTAATTCATTTATCATGTAACAACTATTTAGATTTAGAAGAATGAATTAGACATGGACTTATCATGGCTTGGTATAGTCTTAGTTAAAGGTTTCTTGGGAATTCCTTATATTCCATACTTCATAAGTCTTGGCTCCTAACTAAGGAATTCATTTCCTAGATATACTTTGTATAAATCCCTCAACTTCTTCACAAGGAACACATCTTCCAAAATAAGCCAATCATCTGACTCAACCATATCCATCATCAAATGATTACATGGTCATGTCACTTTAACACTACTCATTATCCGTTCTTCCTCTAGTATATAACTTACACTTCTTAGCTACTTCCAACTTCATTAATCAAATCCCTTAAAATTATTCTCTCATCTACTTCCAAGGCTTGCAACACTATAATCCTCACTACACCACAAGTGATATCAATCCTCTAGAAGAGGTATGGTACTATTCCCCATAATACAAGATTGTTCTTGTATAAGCTTGATACGTCCAAAACGTATCTACTTTACCGAACACTTTTGCTATTGTTTCTCCTCTAAACTTGTGTGATTTGGATACAACTAACACTGACTGACGTTGTTTTTAGCAGAATTACCTTGGTGTCTAGTTTTTGTGCAAAAAATCAACTATCAGGAAAAATCCTGAAAAATATGCCAAAAATCCTATTTCACCAGAAGATCCACGGAGCCAGAAGACGAGATGGAGTGGAGGCCTGGGGGGCCACACCCTTTCCAGGCGCGGGTGGGCCAGCCCGCGCCTAGGGAGGTGTGGCCACCCGAGGCACCCCCTCGGGCTCCCTCTTCGCCTATAAGTCACCCCTTGACCTAAAAACCGAGGGGGGTTCATTGTTTTTCCAGAAAGAGTTCCGCTCCGCCGCCACCATTAGAAACCAAGATTCGGTCCAGAAACTCCGTTCTGGCACCCTGCCGGGACGGGGAATTTGGAGAGGATAATCACCATCGTCATCACCAACGCCTCTCCATCAACCATCAATGTTTCCGTCATCCATGAGTGAGTAATCCCCCATTGTAGGCTATGCGGATGGTAGGGACTGGATGAGTTCTATCATGTAATTAAATAAGATTGTTAGGCCATAGTGCCTAGTATCTCTATTAGTGCTATTTTACTTTGTTGCAACTTGTTATGCTTAATGCTTGTCACTAGGGCCCGAGTGCCATGATCTCAGATCTGAACTTATTTAAATTGAATCATTATGATAGTATTTTTTGTGATCTTATCTGCAAGTTGTGTACACATATCATTGTCCGGATCCAAAGGCCCCGAAGTGACAGAAATTGGGACAACCGGAGGGGGTGGATGTGGTGTGAGGATCACATGTGTTCATGGAGTGTTAATGCTTTGCTCCGGTTCTCTATTAAAATGAGCACCTTAATTGTCAGTAGTTCTCTAGAGGCCCCGCTGCCACGGGCTGGCAGGACAAAAGATGTTGTGCAAGTTCTCATTGCGAGCACGCATGACTATATATGGAGCACATGTCTATGATTGTTTAGTACTTGGATGCTTGTTATTATTTAATTGCAATGCCCTAGACTTTGAAGTTACATGTTTATACTCGTCCATGCAACGCCCGTCCATTCATCCCTATGCCTACTGCACTCGGATCCTACTGTTACCATTACAGTTACTATTGCTCTTGTTTCACTGTTTCTTTGTTGTTTCTACTACAAACTATTGCTACTGATAAACTTCTGTGAGCAAGAACTATTTCCAGGTGCAGCTGAACTAACAACTCAGTTGTTAAGGCTTGCAAGTATTCTTTGGCTCCCCTTGTGTCGAATCAATAAATTGGGTAATACTACCCGCGAAGACTGTTGCGATCTCCTACACTTGTGGGTCATCAAAGCTTAGTCAAAATACCATGTCTTCAACTACTTCATGCAGCTCATTCTTCCAACTAGATTATACACTAGCTTGACTTCTCATGATCAAGCTAGATGACTTACTTAACTAACTAAAGTTTAACCTAGCTTGTTGATAGCTATGAAAATAGCCATCTTTCTTCGTGTTTAAACATTATTTTTAGTCAAGAAATTGACAAGAATCTCTCTAGATTTGTCACTAATGACTAATTATTGAAAAGATGTGCAGTCAATTGCTTTAAATTGTGTTGTGTAGGAAATCATGCTTTTAAGAAAAAATCAGGAGCCACAAATGAAGATTTTGATGAAGTCTACACAGCCAAGCAATCCTGGAACCAAATCCATGCGTCAGAGGCCATAACGACCATGGGTATGGGCAGGGCCTGCCCGTACGGCTCTCACGTACCATGTGGCAGCAGCTTTGTATCATCAAACCCTACAAATTTAGTGAAGGCGCATATATATTTTGAGGTCCTAGCCGCCACGTAGAGGGCCGCCATTCTTAGATTGCATCACAACACCACCAAAGTATATCCACCACCATATTTCATCTTCTCCATCCTCCATACACTCCATAGCCAAATCCATTATCTTGTGCTTGAGATCTCCTTGTGATTCAGCGACCATTGTAAGAATACTTGATTTCAATCTAAGTATTTTTTACAATGTTTTCTATCCTTGATCTTATTGTTATGAGTGAGTAGTCCTCATGGGCTACGGGTTGGGGTGAAACCTTGCAGCGATTATGTGCATCCAATCTATGGGAGCATTTTGTATTGTTTGAATAAGGGATTTATATCTTTGTTTGTTTGTCTCTTGTCTTCATCTTTGGACTTGTAGGTACCCAAGACCCCCAAGATTGATAAAGGCTTGAGGTGAGATACTTGGTTAGCAGTGATCTCATAGGAAACCTAGTGACAGAAAGAGGTGTACGGTCTTTGCTTAGCTATCCGGTCGGGAACAACAGCAACATCACTTCTTAAGGCTTTGGTGTGTGTTTTCACTTAATAATTGTTTGTATCCTAGTACTTCGTGGTGCAAACGGTTGGATCATAAGACTATTGCTATGCCTGTGAATCGCAGGGGCTCTAGTATATTAGGATCTGCTTCCCACAAATTTTATCTCTATTAAAACATTACACATGATTGTGCTTATTATTATCTTTATCCCATATGATGTGCAGTTGCAGGTGAATCTTCAACCCTAGCCTATCTCCATCCATTGAAACAACCCACGATATAAAGTAAACTAGAAAGATTCGGTAAACGAAGGTAAAACAAACAAACAAAGTCTTGTAGACATGTCCTTATTTAATTCCGTTTAGCATTGTTTTCCAAGGTTCGATTAAACCTAGGTCTACTAGGGAAAAAGCTACTGTACTACATCCGTAAATCCGGATCGAAGGTATCACTTGGTATACCAATATCAACTCTTCAAAACTTAGTCAATGATCCCCAAGTGACTTGAGAATAATGATCACCATCCTTTGATCACACTAAGCCTAGACTTCCAATTTTCTGGTCAAGATCTATTCTCAAGTTAGCTACTTGTACTACAGCAAGTCTCATATATGTCTAGTTTGTTAATGAAGCTTACTCTATGGTTGTACCTACTTGTATCAACAAGATTACTCATTAATATTCTAACATTACTAGATTTCTCATAACTCCTTAAGTATTCGCTTATCTCTTACGTTCAGATGCTTCTAGTTAACCCATAAGTGAATTAACTCATCCAATAATAAATGGTTTGATCTACACTAAGGATCTCATTCTAATGATGTTGGCACATTCTATCATAAATGGTTCCTTCTTATTATTAACTTACTTCAAGACTTTGGAAGGACATTATTGTAAATCAAAGACTAAAGGTTCAAGAATTGCTTGATCAAGAATTGATCACTCCACATTGGTGATTTAACAGACACTAGATCATGGTTCAATAGGAACGGCATTCACTAATATGGTAGTAAGGATATGTGGTGAATGGTCTTGGCTTGACTTCCTTCCTACTCTATATGTGATAAGGGGTCAATATTTAGGAACTACCATGATTCTCATGGTAGGAAAAACTATGGTAAGCATGTGTACCAAGGTTTAGTTATTGAGTTTCTTTACTTGGGTTACATACTTGATTTGGTATCTAGGGGTTGTTGTAAAGGATAACATAATATGATAGCGAGAAGATCTGGTCTTTATCCTTAAGTAATGTGTTCGATTTAGCTTTATTCCATTTGATCTACCCATAGATCAAATTACCTTTATCCAAAAATAAGGTTTTAGAAAAGGTCATATTGAAACTTATCGCACTCAACTTGATGATCTACTTCACTTCCACCAAGTTAAGAGAAGCTTCAATCACTTTAATAAGTTTTGATTAAAAGTGTGAAAATTATTTAGATTTTCTATGCATGAATGCAATGCACACAATCAGCTTATTTCTAACCTCTAATGCTGGGATGCTACACATGATCCGCGTAAGGACTCCATAGCCGGCGTCACCCCAAGTGGCAAGTTCCCCGACGGCGGCGCAGGTTCTCGGACGGGCGGCGTATCAGTTGCGGTGGAGGAGGGCGAGGACCTGATTGTGTTTTTCCTAGTTTTCTAGGGTCCTTTAGGTATCTTTAGCACCCTTTTATACAGAACCCCCTTCTTGTAGGGGTTTTGATGTACTTGTACCCACCGCTTGGATCATATGAGCAGCTGCTAGGGCTTTCGTGCCATTTCCCCTTTCAAAAAAAACCACATCCACACGCCTGTAGGGATTCCACACGGGCCACATTTTAGCTGGCCAAAATTAACATGTGTGCTTTTCTACACATCTACTCCCTCCGTTTGGAAATATAAGATGTTTTAGGTTTGTGAAAAAGATGTATATAGACACCTTAGTGTTTAGCTTCATTTGAACCTACACACTAAAAGATGTCTAGATACATCTCCTTCACAAACCTAAAATATCTTATATTTCTAAACGGAGGGAGTAGGAATTTGTATTAGTTTTTAAAGATGTTTTCCATAATAAGAAAATTTTGATGCGCTACAAAAAATTAATTGTTCACGTGTGTCAAAATGAATAATCTCGTACTTGAAAATAAATGTTCATATATCATAGAAAATATTCATAGGTGTATAAGATTAAGTAAAATCAACATAAACGGTCATCGAGTAATAAAGCTGATCTTCTTTTTTGACATGGTAACACATCTGATCTTCATGTATCACAAAATTCTCATGCATATCAATAGAGTTGTTCACATGTGTGGAAAAAATTTGTTTCGTGCATACTGGAATATAGGATTTAAATACGTTCATGCAT
The DNA here is from genome assembly GCA_023614405.1 of Avena insularis. Lineage (NCBI taxonomy): Eukaryota > Viridiplantae > Streptophyta > Magnoliopsida > Poales > Poaceae > Avena > Avena insularis. The sequence continues at coordinate 303,307,920 of CM042693.1, read as the reverse complement.
TTAACCAAAAAAATTAAAGAAGGGAAGAGTAAAAAGAAAAGAAAAATAGGGAAAATTTAAATAAAAATGCAATATAGAAAAGGAACAAAAATGACAATAACTAAGAGTATGGGAAAACAAAGAAAAGATAAGAAGGAAAAAATTAGGAAAGAAACATAACTCAAATAGGATTTTTATTACTTATCGCGGTTTCATTTTGAGTATTGAATCACTTGTTCATTGAACAACTGTATGCTTTTTCATATTTTATTGTGATTTCACCTTTATCTTCCATTTTCCAACAAGGCTAGTTTCTTGATAAATAATTCAAGAAAATTTTCTCAATCAATAGCATTTTCAAGTGCGTGATTGAGCACTTGGGTCTGGATTCGGCTATTATGTTTAGAACAAATTTACACCCATATTTACTTAGATATTAGGTAGTTATGGTGAACCATCCATTGCTAGCACGTATATCATCCCATCTTTGAATATTCAACTTTTTTCATACGTATGTATCACATTTGACTAGCTTCCCACACACTAATGCAAATGCATGTCAAATTAAGAAGATAAAGTAACCCAACACATCCTAGATCTTGGAACCTGCGGGTGTCCCGTTAGTTAATTTTAGATTACTTGACGGACAAAACTAGTCTCACTTTTGCGATGGAAACACTATTCAACCCATGATATTTACTATGCAACACATTTGCATCTTTAGCGGGTGCGTTATAGTTAAGTGTGTAAATGGAATTCAATAATCTCACGTAGTAACTGCTTCGGCCGGAATGAAGGCTTGTGAAACGGATATGAAAGAGGAATACAAATTTATCTAGTAGTATTTAATCTTTTTTTGTCCCTAACTCTAATACAAGAAATTTTAGATGATGTTTGTCTATATTTTCTTAGGTGTATGTCTTTGATATCTAAGCACGCTTCTATTCTTATAGACAGTGTTGGGCCTCCAAGTGCAGAGGTTTGTAGAACAGCAGCAAGTTTCCCTTAAATGAATCATCCAAGGTTTATCGAACGCATGGAGGAAGAGGTCAAAGGTATCCCTCTCAAGCAACCCTACAATTAAGATACAAGAAGTCTATTGTGTCCCCAACACACCTAATACACTTACAGATGTATAGGTGCACTAGTTCAGCGAAGAGATAGTGAAATACAGGTAATATGGATGATTATAAGTGGTAATTGCAGTCTGAAATAAAAATTGCAGCAAGAAAACATGTAACAGGACTGATTGTAAACGGTGTTTCAATGACTAAAACAAGGCCTAGGGATCATACTTTCACTAGTGGACACTCTTATATAAATATCTTCTCTTCATTATGCTACCGTGAACTACTCTCCGGTTGGATAACTCCAATCCACGGTAGGACTACAAAAGCTCTCCTTAAAGTTCGTATTCCCCATCTAGGTAACCCCACACTATCACCTTGAGCGCTAGATGGTTCCAATAAACACCACAATTTCATAGAGACATCCAACTTAAAATATAACTCATGATAAGTATTTCTATAATCTTTAGCCTAAGTGCCACACGGTGTGCATACTGTCAACTTCACAGACGTGGGGATAAGTGGAGATTACAATAATTAAAGCACTTGAGTAGAAGAGTAGATCTACTTATTCAACTAGATTACAATGCTCATGATCACAATAAAATCATGCATAGAGAGAAAGATGAACACATAGCTATCGGGAGAGCCCTTAGCCTCGAGGAAGAACTACTCTCTCCTCATCATGGGAGTCAGCAACGGCGATGGAGATGGCGGTGGAGTCGATAAAGATGGCTCTGAGGGTAATTCCCCGTCCCGACAGGGTGCCGGAACAGAGACTTTTGTCCCCCGAATCTCCTCTTCGATGGTGGCAGTGCTGCGGAACTTTTCATGGATTTCTGATCTAGATAGGGTTTTTGTCTCTAGGAGACGTATATATAGGAGAAAGGGCAAGGTCGGTGAAGGCCCGAGGGGCCCACACCATAGGGCGGCGCGACCTAGGGTGGACCCGCGCCAGCCCTTGGTGTGGCCGCCTCGTGGCTCCACTTCGTGTCTCCTTCGGGCTCCGTGTTGCGTCTGGAAAAATAGGAACATCGGCTTTTGTTCTGTCCAATTCCGAGAATATTTCTTTACTAGCTTTTCTAAAACCAAAAACAACATAAAATAGGCAACTGGCACTACGGCATCTTGTCAATAGGTTAGTTTCAGAAAATGTATAAAAATGCCTCAAAGTGTAGACAAAACATAAGATAGTTGGTACAAAACAAGCATGGATCATCAAAAATTATAGATACGTTTACGACATATCAAGAATCCCCAAGCTTAACTCCTGCTCGTCCTCGAGTAGGTAAGTGATAAAAAGAATAATTTTTGAGGTTACATGCACCATTACAATCTTGATCAAGGTATTGTAAAGAATTGATAGTTGGGATCAAAGTACTCTAAACATGAGCATGAAAGATGTAGTTCTAACAATAAGACAAAGCAACTTTGTTGCAACATGAAAGGTAACATAAACAAAATATCATGAATAACAATGCATTGAAAGACATTTGTTTGTTTCACATATAGAAAACATAACAAGAGTGGTAATCAGCTTATCCTTCATGGAATAGCAAAACATAATTACATAGGACACCTTCAAAGTTCATAAGGGTGACTAGATACAAATAATTTAAGAACAAGCAATACCATAATTATGAATCAATCAACAAGTTTTGGGAAAATGCACATTAAACTAAGAATGACAACTATGCTCTCTTAATTGGTGTACAAGGATAGAAGATGGAGACTCAACAAAAAGTAAAAAGAAAGGCCCTTCACAGAGGGAAGCAGGGATATCAAGTTTCATAAAGAGCTTCCAAAAATTATGGTACTTATTAGCTTTGAGCTCTCATTGTCCCTATCATAAGCATCTTGAAGTGATTAAGGTTAAAGTGAGAAAAATATGAGTTATATGCTTGACAAATCATAAGTTTAAAATCTCATGCCACTTGAGTACGAGGGTCGTTCCTCATGCTACTCAACTTTAGTCACAAGGAAGTTCTTGTCATTGTAAGTATATGTGTATCATAGAGAACCACCAACAGGGTACCCCTTGCCCCATGACACAGGAGCTATCCCATACCAAAATGATAAGGCAACAGATAATGAGCACCTCAGCGATCTTTTATTTACCATGAGCATGGTGCCTTTTTTCTATTTTTCTATTTTTTCTGAAGATGCTTCATAGATTGCTCACTATGGTTATGCTGCAAGTTTCCACCATGATTAGGCATGGCTTAGGCTAGCCGCCCAGGCATTTCTCTAACACATATACATAACTCCATGGACTTGCAAGCTCCCCTTTTATTTCACATCGCCGACATCCATAAACAAAAGAACATGATATCAACTGAATAGATATGTATAAGTTTTGAAAGCATTCCCCATGACAATATGGTTCTGCTAATCTCCAATTTATAACTTCCAAGCATATAAGCACATAGATGGGCACAATGGTTCAATTTTATTAAGTGCAAGAAAAATAAAGTGTGCCATCAAGCTCGTGAGAGCTTTAATAACTAATTTTCACATAACAAAATTTTAATTTGGAAGATAGATAAACACATGAATATACTTGGAATGGTGTAACACACCATGCATAGGAGTTTATAGTGGACTCTTTGGAATAACTTGGTTTCTTGGGAGTTGGATGCACAATTAGAGCTCATACTCAGTATAAGTGGAGGCTAGCAAAAGACTGGGAGCGACCAACTAAGAGAGCAATAATGACCATAATCATGCAAAGCGACAAAACATCATTAATTAAAGCATAAAGTGATATCATAAATCTAATATTAAATGATCATAGAGGCTAGGGTGACTGATTCATGGTCTTAACATGCTGTAAGCATGTGCCAAGTCAACCCAATTAAAGCATCAAAGGAGAATAACACAATATTATGCTTTTGTATGCTAAAACAACGCATGATTCTTTCAAGGCACATTAAGCAATATAAATTGTTTGAAACAAGTCATGTTAAAACAATAATTACTAATCATATGGTCAAAGCAACATCTAACATGATATGATAAAGTCTAAGTCACAGTCAAAACAAGCTTCCTTTTGTACTGATACGTCAGAAACGTATCTATAATTTTTGATGCTCCATGCTTGTTTAGTATCTACTTTGCTTTGCTTTGTCTACACTTTGAGGTGTTTTTATATATTTTCTGGAATTAACCTATTAATAAGTTGCCACAGTGCCACTTGCCTGTTTTCTTCTGTTTTTGGTTCCAGAAAGGCAGAAAATCAATATTCTCGGAATTGGACAGGACAAAAGCCAAAGTCAATATTTTACAGTGTGGGACACGAATCCAGAAGACGAGATGGAGAAGTGCCAGAGGGCCACCACACCCCCTCCCTAGGCGCGGGCTAGGGTGGACCTACGCCTGGGCAGGGTGTGGCCCCCCTGGTCTCCTTCCTGTCTCGCCTCTTCGCCTATAAGAAGCCCCGATGTAGAAACCCTAAGTACCCGATCAAAACTCCATGAAACCTTCTGTAGCCGCCGCCACCGTCGTCCCTAGATCGGGGGGATCTGAAGTTCTTCCCGGCACCCTGCCGGAGGGGAGATCATCTCGGAGGCCTTCTCTCTGGTATGATGCGTGAGTAGTTCCACCTTGGACTATGGGTCCATGTAGTAGCTAGATGGTTGTATCTCCTCCTTGTGATTTCATGTATAGATCTTGTGAGCTCCGTTCATGATCAAGATCTAATCTATTTGTAATCATGCATGTTATGTTTGCGGCGATCTGATGGATATTGAGATTATTATGTCAGTTTGGTTAATGGTTTTGTCTTTATGATTCTATCATGTCTGTGTTGTTTGTGATCTTGCATGCTCTTTGTTGTTAGTAGCTATTTTGGCCGAGTAGTTGCTAGTGACACCAAGAGGGGGTATTTATGCTCGATAGTGGGTTCATGCCTCTAGTTTCCAAGGGAAGTGATAGAAATCTCTTCGGTTGTATATGTGCTGTTGCTACTAGGGAGAAAACAACAGTCTCTTGTTCATGGAACAAGTGGATTGTTTACCTTACACACTTTGCTTAAAGTAGTTGTCTGTTCCTTGCAACTTAATACTGGAGGGGTTCGGATGATAACCTAAAGGTGGACTTCTAGTCATATATGTAGTTGGATGGTGGTTTATGTATCTTGTTATATTGCCCAATCGAATCTCATAGGATCTTTCTGACTAGTATTGCATTGTTATGCCTTGCTCAGTTCCAGTCAATTGCCCTGCTGTAATTTTTTTACCCTTCATGCCATGTTGTTTATCTAAGGAGAGCACCTCTAGTGAACTATGGACCCTGGTCCAATCTTTACCATTGATACATCTTCCACTGTTACTATTTACTTGCTGCAAACTACCATTACCTTCCACACCATACAGTTAATCCTTTGTTACAGCAAATCGGTGAGCTTGACAACCTCACTAATTCGTTGGGACAAAGTCTTGAGTTTGTGTTGTGCAGGTCTCCACGTTGTTTGCAATACCTGTGTGACGTTTCCTTCCTCCTTGTGGTTCGATAACCTCGGTCTCTACTGAGGGAAACTTGCTTATGTGCTCATCACACCTTGTTCTTGGGGTTCCAACGAAGTGTCCCACGACAACATTGGGTGCACGCATCAAGGATTTCTGGCGCCGTTGCCGGGGAGGCTAAGGATGTCTTCACAAGGGGAGTCCTTCACTTCCTTTCTCTTTACTTTGTTTTTAGTTTGTTTTGTTCCTTTTGCTTGGTTTTGTTTGCCTCTTTTCAAAAAACCCAAAATAATTAGTCTAGTTTGGTTTGCTTGCTTTATTCAAAAACACAAAAAAAATAGTTCCTGTCAAAGTTGCTACCATGTCTGGTTTGGGGCCAATCTCTATTACACCTTTGGAAGAGATCTTTACTTTTAAGCAAAAAAGTGAAGAGAGTTTTAAAGAGGCTTGGTCTAGAATCACTGCTTTACAAAGGGAAAATGAGCCTAAGATGATTCTTAGCATGGTTATCAATAGTTTATACCACGATATTGCTCTTCGTTATAGATATGCTTTGGATGCTGTGGCTGAGAAAGATATTTTTCAATGTACTGAGGATGAAGCTTTTGATGCCATAAAGAAGTTGATTGCAATTTATAATACACCTGGCAAGTCTGATTCCTCTTTCACAAATATTTTGCTAGGTTGAACACTTCTGAGACCAGTATTGATGCTATGAATAGTTGCTATCACACGCTTAGGGCTTACCATGATTATGTTCCCATAAATTCTGAGCCTTCAAAGTGGTTTCCCACAATCAAAGTCTCTATAAATACTACACCTTTTGATGCTTGATGTGATATCGTGTCTGAATTTTATCTCATGCCTAAAGATATTTATGATTCTTTGAGTCGTTGGGGGCTTTCTGAAGGAGGAGAGGAAATATCTCTTACTAATAATGCCACTTTATTGCTCATTGGGATAGCTGAAGGTGTGTTTACAAAAATCTCAAGGAAAATGGATTGATTATCTTGTTATTGAATGTGTAGGCAAAGGACAGATCACACTCGGAAGATTGCTACTGAAACACCTTGGAGCAGTAATAGATGTGGGAAAAGGAATTATGCATTTTGCTCCTCCGGTAAGCAATCATATCTTCCCTAAAGAGAAGAAGAAATGTAAGAAAGGAAAGAACAAGAGGCTTAATGCTTCCTCATTTGAAAATACTTGATTCTTCTTGCTTCTTGTGCCTAACTTAAAGGCGTTAAAGAAAAGTACTTGTTGGGAGATAACCCAAGAGTTTCCTTGAGTATTTGAAGTTATTACTTCAGTAATGACCTCTCCTTATCATTTTTGTTTGCTTTTTGTGCCAAGAATGACCTCTAATAAGAGGGAAGTAAGATTTGGGGAGTTGCTGTCGTGAAACTGATTTCTGTCCTCCACCATAAAAATTCATGAGGAGTCTATGTAATTCGTATTGAGCTCAAAATTTACGAATAAATCCCCCATTATGTTAGTTAACGTTCGTTAGTTCAACACTTTTTTATTTGAGCAACAAAAGATATTCGAAAAAATCGGTTTCTACCTACTGGTCTATTTTGATAGATTTCTGCCATTATTTGCATTTGCTTCTTACTAATTCCTTTTTGAGTCCTCTTTTGGGGAATTGAGCTTTTTGAAGGAGTTGCTACAGTAGCTTGTGTTTTTAGTGAAAAGTTTGGCTGTTCCAAAGCTTTGTCAGAGGTATAATATCTTTTGAATACACTAATGTTGCTAATGAAGATTGTGTGAAGTTTTTTATGAAGGAAAAAATTTCAGGTGTAGAGAGAGAATGCTGCAATGAGATGAATAATGGACAAAAGCTCAAGCTTGGGGATGCCACCCCGGTGTCACCCCAAGAAATATCCAAGAGGTACAAGAGTCAAATCTTGGGGATGCCCAAGGCATCCCCTTCTTCATCAATAAAAAGCTCAGGTATGTCTAGACACTTCGTTTTTATTGTTTCTTGCACAGTTGTATTGTTCTTGGATCGTCTTAGTTTTCGTTTGGTTTGCTTAGGTTATTTAGTTTGCTTGAATAAAGTAGTTTGTACCCCCATTCTTGTTGTGTTGTTTTGAAAATAAGCTGCTTGTTGTTGGAAAGGAGTAGTAAGTTCTTGCTTGTAAGTGCAAGAGGATCTTGCATTGACCGTGACTTAGACTTTAGCATGACATTCTAGGTGTTGTTTTGACTTTATGCTTAGTGATTATTACTGTAGAATGTCTTGTTCCAAAAAATTGGGATTGCTTAGTGTGCCTTGAAGAAAGTATGTGTTGTTTTAGCATGCAAAAGCATAGTATTATGGTATTCTCCTTTGATGCTTTGTTTGGGTTGACTTGGCACATGCTCATACCATGTTATTACTATGACAAGTCACCATAGCCTCTATGATCATTTAGTCCTTGACTTGTAGTACCACTCTATGCTTTGTTGCTCTGCATGATTATGGCCATTATGCTCTCTTAGTTGGTTGTTCCCAGTCTTTTGATAGCCTCCACTTGTATGAGTAAAGCTCTACTCATGCCTCCAACTCCCAAGGAACCAAAGTTTTCCAAAGTGTCCACTATAAACTACTATGCATGGTGTGTTACACCATTCCAAGTATATTCTTGTTTTCATCTATATTCCAATTAAAAACTATTTTGTTATGTGAAAACTTAGTGATTAAAGCCCTCACAAACTTGATGGCACATTTTATATTCTTTGCCCTAATAAACTTGAACCATTGTGTCTTCTATGTTGTATATGCTTGCACTTATACATTGGAATTAGCAGAATCGTGTTGTCACGGGGAACGTTTTCAACATTGCACTTGTACTTTGTACTCAGTTTATATCATGTTATTTTGTCTATGGATGTCACCGGTGTGAAATAAAGAGGGAAATTGTAAGTCCATGGAGTATGTATTTTGTGTTAGAGAAACGCCTGGGCCGCTAGCCTAAGCCATGCCTAATCATGGTGGAAACTTGCAGCATCACCATAGTGAGCTATCTATGAAGCATCCTCAATAAAAAGCTATGCACATAGTAAATAAAAAGATCGCTGAGATGCTCATTGTCTTCTTGCCTTATCATTTTGGTTATGGGATAGCTCATGTACCATGTGCAAGGGGTACCCCGTTGGCGGTTCTCTATGATACGCATATACTTACAATGACAAGAACTTGCAGGTGACTAAACTTGAGTAGCATGAGGTGTGGCCCTCGTATTCAAGGGACTTGAGATTGCCAACTTATACTTTGTCAAGCATATACTCCATCTTTGTTCACTTTAACCTTAATCACTTCAAGATGCTTATGATAGGGGCAATGAGGGCTAAAAGCTAACAAGTACCATAATTTTTGGAAGCTCTTTTTGAAACTTGAAATCCCTGCTTCCTTTATGAAAGGCCTTTCTTCCACCATTATTTGAGTCTCCACCTTCTACCTTTAGGCACCATTAAGGGAGCATAGTTGTCATTCTGTGTGCAGTGTTCCAAAACTTATTGATTGATGCATATTGTGATATTACTTGTTCTTGTGCTACTTGTTTCTAGTCACCCATGTGAACTTTGAAGGTGTCCTATGCATCTATTTGCTACTCTATGAGAGACAAGTTGAATGCCACTATGCCATGTTTTCTGTATGTGAAACAAACAAACGTGTTTCAATGCATGTTATTCATGATCTTTGTTTGTAGCCTGTCATGTTGCATGCATAGTTACTTTGTCCTATTGTTAGAACTCCATCTTTAATGCACATGTTTAGAGTTCTTTGATCCTAGCTTTCAATGCTTGCAAATGGTTTGATCTTGGTTTTGATGGTTCATGTCACCTCAAAAATTATTCTTTTTATCACTTACCTACTCGAGGACGAGCGGGAGTTAAGCTCGAGGATGCTTGATACATCGGAAACGTATCTATAATTTTTGATGCTCCATGCTTGTTTAGTATCTACTTTCCTTTACTTTGTCTACACTTTGAGGTGTTTTTATATCTTTTCTAGAACTAACTTATTAACAAGTTGCCACAGTGCCAGTTGCCTATTTTCTTCTGTTTTTGGTTCCAGAAAAGCATAAAATCAATATTCTCGGAATTGGACGGGACAAAAGCCAAAGTCAATATTTTACCATGCCGGACACGAATCCAGAAGACGAGACGGAGAGGTGCCAGAGGGCCACCACACCCCAGCGCGGCTAGGTGGACCTGCGGCAAGGTGGTGTGGCCCCTGTCGCCTCCCGGCCTCGCCTCTTCGCCTATAAGAAGCCCCGATGCAGAAACCCTAAGTACCCGATCAAAACTCCATAAACCTTCTATATCTGCCACTACCGTCGTCCCTAGATCGGGGGGATCTGAAGTTCTTCCCGGCACCCTGCTGGAGGGGAGATCATCCCGGAGGCCTTCTCTCTGGTATGATACGTGAGTAGTTCCACCTTGGACTATGGGTCCATGTAGTAGCTAGATGATTGTATCTCCTCCTTGTGCTTTCATGTATAGATCTTGTTGGCTCTGTTCATGATCAAGATCTAATCTATTTGTAATAATGCATGTTGTGTTTGCGGGGATCCGATGGATATTGAAATTATTATGTCAGTTTGGTTAATGGTTTTGTCTTTATGATTCTATCATGTCTGTGCTGTATGTGATCTTGCATGCTCTCCGTTGTTAGTAGCTATCTTGGCCGAGTAGTTGCTAGTGACTCCAAGAGGGGGTATTTATGCTCGATAGTGGGTTCATGCCTCTAGTTTCCAAGGGAAGTGATAGAAATCTCTTCGGTTGTAGATGTGTTGTTGCTACTAGGGAGAAAACAATGGTCTCTTGTTCATGGAACAAGTGGATTGTTTACCTTAAACACTTTGCTTAAAGTAGTTGTCTGTTCCTTGCAACTTAATACTGGAGGGGTTCAGATGATAACCTAAAGGTGGACTTCTAGTCATATATGCAGTTGGATGGTGGTCTATGTATCTTGTTATATTGCCCAATCGAATCTCATAGGATCTTTCTGACTAGTATTGCATTGTTATGCCTTGCTCAGTTCCTATCAATTGCCCTGCTGTAATTTGTTTACCCTTCATGCCATGTTGTTTATCTAAGGAGAGCACCTCTAGTAAACTATGGACCCCGGTCCAATCTTTACCATTGATACATCTTCCACTGTTTCGGTTTACTTGTTGTAAACTACCATTACCTTCCACACCATACATTTAATCCTTTGTTATAGTAAACCGGTGAGCTTGACAACCTCACTGATTCGTTGGGACAAAGTCTTGAGTTTGTGTTGTGCAGGTCTCCACGTTGATTGCAACACCTATGTGAAGTTTCATTCCTACTTCTGGTTCGATAACCTCGATATCTACTGAGGGAAACCTGCTGCTGTGCTCATCACACCTTGCTCATGGGGTTCCAACGAAGTTTCCCACCACAACATTGGGTGAACGCATCATGTACCACTATAAGCATGAAAGTTTCTACTCTTTTCCAACACCAATCAACTTATTTGAAACAACTCACCAAGATAATAATCAATAAAGACCAGTGAGCTTGTCTCACAAATCTATAAAGAAGAATTAAAAAGTTCTAAGCACAAAGCAGAAGAAAACTAAAGCTAAACGCAGTGCTAGCAAATATGAACACTCACAGAATAATAAGAGTGAAAACTAAAGTGTTCTAAACAATGAAAATGGAGTGTGTCTCTCTCCAAAAAAAGTATGCTGGGATACAACCAACTTATTGCCACAAACAAGCAAAAGAAAACTAAAAACAAAAACAAAGACGCTCCAAGAACAACACATAGTGCATGAAGCAATAAACATAGTATTTTGAAAGAAAACCTAAGATTTTTGTTGATGAAGAAGGGGATGCCTTGGGCATACCCAAGCTTTAACGCTTGTACTTCTTGAATATTTCTTGGGGTGACACGGGTGGCATCCCCAAGCTTGAGCTTTTTTCCATACTTCATCTTATCACATCATTCTCTCCCTACACTTGAAAACTTCCTTCATACAAAACTTCACACAATCTTCATTAGCAACATTAGTGTATTCAAGATAATAAGCCGTTGGGTTCAGTTTCAACTCAAGTAAATCATCCATTAAAACATAAGCTACTGTATCAACTCATTTTAAAAGCTCAAATGATCAAAAGAATTCAAAAAGAAATCGATTAAGAGGCAAATGCAAATAATGGAAGAAATGTATCAAAACAGACCAGCAGGTAAAGAGCAATTTTTTCAAACATCTTCTGTTGTTCAAATAAAAAAATGCAAAACTAACGAAAGCTGGGTAAATACCAGGGGCATACACACACAAAATTTCAGCGTAATTCGGCGTACTGGGATTTTTCACGATTTTTTTATAGTGAAGCACAGAAATCTGTTTTGAGACAGCAACTTCCCCATATCTTACTTCCCTCTCATTATAGGCTATTTTTGGCACAAAAACCAAACAAAAAGGATAAGGAGAGGTTATTACAGAGGCAATAACTTCCAAGACTCAACAAAACAAAAATAAACTGAAAGCAAAAATATAATGGGTTGTCTCCCAAAAGCTCTTTCTTTATAGCCATTAAGATAGGCATGATAATTTTGATGATGCTCACATAAGAAATATGAATTGAAGTAAAAGAGAGCATAAATAAGCAAATATAAAAAAATAAGTCTAACCCACTTCCTATGAAAAATAATCTTGTAAAGAAACAAGTCATGAAAGCACAAAGCAACAAGCATAGGGAAGCAAAACAAGTGCAACTTCAAAAATTTCAACATAAAGAGGGGAAACTTAATATTGTTGAGATACATAAAACCATGTTTCCCTCTCTCATAACAACTTTCAGTAGCATCATGAATAAAATTAATAATATAAATATCACATAAAACATTCTTATCATGAGCCACATGCATATAATAATTATTACTCTTCACATAAGCATAGTCATTCTTATTAATTGTAGTGGGAGCAAATTCAACAAAATAACTATCATTATTATTATCATCACCATAGTCATCAAATATAGGAGGCATATTATAATCATAATTAATTTTTTCCTCAATGGTAGGTGGACTGGAAATATTATATTCATCATTGTAATCATCATATATTGGATGTATAGTATCATCATAGCAAATTTTCTTCTCTAAAGCAGGTGGACTAAAAAGATCATTTTCATAAAAACTAGCTTCCCCAAGCTTAGACGTTTCCATATCATTAGCAATAATGGTGTTCAAAGAATTCATACTAATAACATTGCTATTAGCATGCAAATAAAATTCCATAGGTTTTTTAATTTTCTATTCGAACACTTCATGTCCTAACTCAAGATAAATACTATAAAGCTCTCTAATTTTTTGTTGTTTTCCATTAAGCCTAACTACTGAAAATAAAAACAAGAAACAAAAATATATAATTACAGAATCTAAAGGAAATAATTTTGAGCACTCACACACCAGCAACAGTACTAGAAGATAGCTTAGTAGCCAGAGGATGTGAGTAACTTTTACCTTATCTCCCCGGCAACGGCGCCAGAAAAGACCTTGATGTCTACGCACGGTTTTATTTTTGTAAACAGTGTTGGGCCTCCAAGTGCTGAGGTTTCTAGAACAACAGCAAGTTTCTCTTAAGTGGATCACCCAAGGTTTATCGAACTCAGGGAGAAAGATGTCAAAGGTATCTCTCTCAAGCAACCCTACAATTAAGATACAAGTCTCTTGTGTCCCCAACACACCCAATACACTTGTCAGGTGTATAGGTGCACTAGTTCGGCGAAGAGATAGTGAAAGACAAGTAATATGGATGATTATAAGTGGTAATTGCAATCTGAAATAAAAATGGCAGCAAGCAAACATGTAACATGACTAATTGTAAATGGTGTTTCAATGCTTAGAAACAAGGCCTAGGGATCATACTTTTACTAGTGGACACTCTCATATAAATATCTTTTCTTCATTATGCTACTCTGAACTACTCTCTGGTTGGATAACTCCAATCCACGGTAGGGCTACAAAATCTCTCCTTAAAGTCCGCATTCCCCATCTAGGTAACCCCACACTATCACCTTGAACGCTAGATGGTTCCAACAAACACCACAATTTTATAGAGACATCCAATTCAAAATATAACTCATGATAAATATCTCTGTAATCTTTAGCCTAAGTGTCACACGGTGTGCACACTGTCAACTGCACACACACGTGGGGATAAGCGGAGATTACAATAATTAAAGCACTTGAGTAGCAGAGTAGATCTACTTATTCAACTAGATTACAAAGCTCATGATCACAATAAAATCATGCATAGAGAGAGAGATGAACACATAGCTACCGGTAGAGCCCTTAGCCTCGAGGAAGAACTACTCTCTCCTCATCATGGGATTCAGCAACGTCAATGGATATGGCGGTAGAGTCAATGGAGATGGCTCCGAGGGTAATTCCCCATCCCGACAGGGTGCCGGAACAGAGACTTTTGTCCCCCCGAATCTCCTCTTCGGTGGTGGCGGCGCTGCGGAACTTTTCATGGATTTCTGATCTGGGTAGGGTTTTTGTCTCGAGGATACGTATATATAGGCGAAATGGCAAGGTCGGTGGAGCCCCGAGGGGCCTACACCATAGGGTGGCGCGGCATAGGGTGGACCCGCGCCAGCCCTAATTGTGGCCGCCTCGTGGCTCCACTTCCTGTCTCCTTCGGGCTCTGTGTTGTGTCTGAAAAAATAGGAACTTCAGCTTTTGTTCCGTCCAATTCCGAGAATATTTCTTTACTATATTTTCTGAAACCAAAAATAGCAGAAAATAGGCAACTGGCACTGCGGCATCGTGTCAATAGTTTAGTTTCAGAAAATGTAAAAAAAATGTCTCAAAGTGTAGAGAAAACATAAGATAGTTGGTACAAAACAAGCATGGAGCATCAAAAATTATAGATACATTTACGACATATCAGTCTTGTTTAACGCATTGTTTATCGAGATAATTATTAAAAACATCAACCAGTATGGCCATCTAGTATATAAACAAGGATACCATCAGAAGTATAAATCAAGCTATGTTTTGTCTCTTAGACTCAATACTCATGTTTTTATGCTTAGGACTAAGTACCGTGTAGTGAATTTGAAAAAAAGCCTAAGAGTCAGACATTATTCATGCCAAACATCCATTTAAAAATACCTTAAAAATTCATTTTTAGAATTCAAATGTAAAATTAGATACAAGATTACAAATATATGTTCACACACACTACCGTAAAAAGGAGACCTTACATTTTAGGCTTCTTGCTTTATCGCATAATGAGAGCGCGAAGCCCCCCTCCCCTCCCATTCTTCGTCCCCGCTCCAACGGTTTTGATGGTGGGTTAAGGCCCATTGTGATTTTTTGTTTTCTTTATTCCTTCTTTCTTATTCCCTAATTATTATTTTTATTATCTTTATTTTTATATTAAAAATGTGTTACATCGTGCAAAATATGTTCATGGTGTAAAATAATTGTTCATGCTTCGAAGAACTATTTAACTGCTTGAAAAAAAATTCATGAGATTCAGTAAAGTGTTCATGGGTTCGAATCAAGTAAGTTCACGGATTCAAAAATATTCACTTGATAAACTTTATTTAAATTTTTAATAAAATAAAATGGTACCTTTTTTAATAGATCCCATTTGGTGTGACCCATGACACACTCCCTCTAGGTGGAGCTCCAATAGTTGCTCACTACAGGATTGCCAATAGGAGAGCCCGTTAAATATCGCCCTCACGCTTGAAAGAAGAATCCACATGGGCTACATTTTAGCGTGGACGAATAATAGTGTTTCTGAATATCAAAACTCATATTTATTCTCTAAAAAAGCTTCAGTAACAAGGAATATATGTTATCCATAAAAAATGTTAATGTGTCAAAATAAATGTTCCCATATCTAAAAAATGGGTTCATGTATTTCAAAAATAAATGATCTTCTATAAATAATAATATTCATTGAATTATATGCAAACAGAAAAATGTAATAAAAGTAAAAATAGAAAATCTAATAGTTAACTTAGAGTAAAAGTTTTATTCTTCTATCACAACAAATATTGTGCATAAAAATTAAAAGAGTTGTTCACATGTCTAGAAAAACATGTGTACATGCATATTAGAATATGTAATTTAAATATATTCCCCGCATTTAACCAACAATCAAAAGGTTATAAAAGGAGAGAAACTAAAAATAAAAATAAAGAAGATAATGAGGAAAATAATGGAAATAAAAATGTTTAAAAATATGGCAAAATAAGAAAATGGAAAAAACACAAGAAGGAAAAATATAAATAATATTTTAGGAAAGAAATTTGAAAATAAATAAATAGGATTATTAACTTTAGAACAAGTTTGCACCCCCATATTTACAGATTATCGGTAGTTATGGTGCGCAACTTTTTGCTAGTATCTCATCATGTCAATGGTTATCCAACATTCACCATAAGTTGATACCAAATTTGACTGTCGCATAAATAGTGGCTTCACACGTTGGGTACAAAGGTGTGGCAAATTAAGAGTAAGAAGTAGCAAAACTATCTTAGACCTTGGATCTTGTGGGTGTATCGGTATTTATTTTTAGATTATGGGCCAACTAGTTGTCCTTTTTTGGTTGAAACACTATTCAATCCGGCCCATTTTCTATGCAGAACATGCGCACCATGAGTGTGTGGGTTATAAAATCAAAAAGGTAGTCCTCACTAACCATGTGGTCAAACAAGAACGGATATGAAAGATAAACATAAATAGATGTTACTAACTATATTTGGCTCCAATTTTAAAAAAATATTTAGGAAATATTTCAAAGAATTAGTACCATGTCCCATAAACCACACCACATACAATCTTGCACTTCACGAACCAAACCAATAAGACCAAGAAATATACGAGACGCCGGCAGTGACGCCCACCTACATCAACACACGGATGTATTGTGCCAGCGGGGAGAGCAGCCTGGCTCGAGGAACTTTGTTTTGAAAGAAATAAATCCTCAAGGGTCTATTCGCAAATATATAGGGCGGCCGGTATGCCTCGTAGGTCTAACTATTTATGTGGCATCGGTCAACGTTGGTCAGACCAAAATAGGACCTCACGTGAATCACTTAAGAAAGATTTTGGATCTATGTATGGAATTTTAAAGAATTAGGATCAAAGTGAAGGCGAGGTAAAAGAATTAGGACCGCTCTTACGGTTTACTCTTTTATGGTTGATCGACTGTGTGCATCCTAGTTATGTCACCGGATGTAAGTTACTCTAATAAATAATAAAGCGCCCACTTTTTAAAAAATAAATGTTAAGATTTCTTCACTTTATTGATTAAGTATAAATTGAAAACTGTATACACGTAGCAGTATATATTTGTACACACTTGGTAACTAAGAAAGCTGCTGTTTGAAGCTCATTGTGTCAAATACTGCCCTCGAACCTGAAAGGATACCACATGGGCTGGACTTTAGTGTGGCCCAACATGTATAGTTATTTTATGAATCTCACAATTCATACCTGCTCTCTAAAAGGGTGTTTTAATGTTAAAAAGTAGTAGTACAAGTGTTATAGACAAGAATTGTCCACGTGTGTCAAAATAAATGATCACATACTTAAAGATAAATGTATATGTGTTTTCAAAACAAACGCTCATTTTTAAGTAAAATAGAATACTAAAATATATAAGTAGTAATAATTAAATAAATCAATATAAATTTCATGCATCATAAAAAAATCATACTTCAAATAATTGTTCACATGTTTTGAAAAAAATTACACATATTAGAATATGTAATGAAAATATTTTCATGCATTTAACCAAAAACTAAAACATAAATGCATGAATATTTCTTATAAATACATGAATATTGCTATAAATACATGCTCTTGTATCTTATTTCTTCACTTTATTTTTGTGTTGTTTATTTGTCACTACCTATAAATGGACAAGGGTCTCCTCCGAGATCCCGAGAGAGATTGCACAAGGACCATTTTACATAAATACATGGATATTGCTTATAAATACATGAATATTTACCTAAGATTGATAAATATTTTTCCACTCCAATTTTTTATTTTCCTATTTCTATTTTATTTTACTTGGGACAACATAAATAGGACACATATTTATGTAATATTGGAATAAGGAAAACATAAATAGGACACATATCATCGGGAGTATTATTTTACTTATGGTAACTTTGCTCATTATTTAATATGAGACTCACGGACACTTTTGTTGGAACAGGTGAACATTTTATTTTTGATATTTGATACATGAATATATTTTTAAATACATGTACATTTTTTATAAGATTTTAAGAATATTTAACATTATACAGAAATTACAAAAAACATTGTTGTTTATGTGATTTTTTCTTATTGGAATTGAAATTTTCTAATGTACTAGTGGAATTATTTATAAATTACATGAGCATTTTGAAATATTTTATAGACAACAACAATTTTCTAATTATTAAACTAACTTTATAGGTTTAATTATACATTTTTTTGCGGGTTAACTATACATCTTCCTTGTATTTATTTATAGGGGAAAACAACGATTTTCTTTCTATAATGGTCTATAGGAGCTTCCCGTCTGTGTTTTTTTTAGCATCAAACCTCACCTTTATTCAAGCTTCAAATATTACAGGAATATTCACACTATCAGGTGGATCTTAAAAACCAAAAAAAAAACGACCTACATCATTATAGATAGCAAATCTAGCGAGGTTGTGAGGTTCCTGGTTAGATGATCTCGATTCAAAGCAAAAGGAAATGCTCCAAAAATCTTTTCTAGACACCGCTGCAACCGATCCCGGTTCTTCCAGACAGCTGCATCTACATTTATTTTGACAACGCCCACCGGTGGTTTGGTTCATCGCGGTGCCTCTCTTGGTACACATTGTGGTATGCTCTTATTTCTCCACGTCGCTGAACTCTCAAGATCATTAATGAAGCTTTGAATAAACAAAAACGTGGACACCGTACTTTGGTACACATCCTCATGGATGGCCTTCCTCTTTGCATGTCAAATATCCCAAAGAGTAACAAAACACTTGACCTGGTCTTGATCAGATAAAGACTCGATCATTGTGAATAGGAAATCCCTCGCCTGATCGCCATTGAACATGCTGATGTGCTCCGTAATTCCCTCATCAACCAGCGCCTAGACACACCTTACCATATTGCATTCAATTAGAGAATGCTTCCACAAGTCCCTAGAACCACAAACCCGACAAAGATCGTCTTGGCTCATCTTGCGGTGGTGGCATACATCAGCCGTAGGAAGTGACTGCTTTGCCAATCTCCACAAGAACATATGGATCTTCGAAGGTACATGCGTTTTCCTAATAGATGTCCATTGTTTTTGCCGGCCCTCATTATCCGAGTTAGAACTCGTCCCCTCCAGCAGGCTTCCCTTCGATCTCGCATGTCTACTATCGTCTTGTATGCAGAACGAACTATGAAGATACCGGGATGATCCATCTGCCATGACTAGAAGTCCTCCTATCTCCTTGTACTCAATGGAATATTGCGAACGACACAGACATCCATTGGCAGAAAGAAAGCATTAAGCTTTCCCATGTTTTGATGTGCACATCTCCATCTAATTTGAATAGCAGCGGGCTATCATCTGCAAACAATAGGTGGCTAACCATCAGAGCTGATGGAGTTACCCTTATCCCATGGAGCATAGATGATTCACTTCGACTTTTTAAGAGGTATGAAAGGTCCTCTGTTGCCAACAAAAAAATATAAGGATATATGGGATCACCTTGACGAATTCCCCTTGTAGGTTGGAAAGGCTCGAGCTTCGATCCATTGAAAGAACTTGGAAAGAAACTGTTTTGACTAACCTCATCGCCATCTTTACCCAAAGTGACTGGAAGCCCATTTTCAACATAACTACCTCCAAATAGCACCACTCCACTTTGTCATAAGCTTTCCTTATATCCAACTTCAGAGCATAATATTGATTTTTTTATCTCTTCTTCTTCATATAATGCAGACACTCATAAGCTGAAATGAGCATCGCGTCATACTTCTCATGTGATTCCCCCTTGACTTCCTATCTAAAAAGCTTTCAATCTAGTGCTATTGTTGGGGGCAGCGCTAGGCGTCGTCCTTCGGATATTTGCCCCGATCATCTGGGTCCACAACACGACACGTGTCCCTAAAAACAACAACTCCTTTCATTTTTGCTATAAATGATTCGCTTTTGCTAAAAAAGGGTTTGGGTCAAAAAATAGAAAAATAGACTGGACCAGATTTCGCCGGAGACTTCGCCGACGACCGTGTAGAAAAAAATTGTGCTAACGTAGCATATCCGACCTCGCCGGAGGCTTTCGCCGATAGACTTTATCGGAGACCGAGTAGCAAAAACTTTACGCTATTGTAGCAAAAACATAAAATATATATAGCAAAAAAATGTCATAATATAGCAAATCCGATCGCGTCGGAGATCTCATAGCAAAAGCTATATGCTATTTGTAGCAAAACAATAAATCTACCTTAACAAAAATCTTGTAGCAAAAGCTATATGCCATGTAGGGCCAACCTCGCCATAGATTCTAGCTCGAACCTCGCCATAGATAGGCAGCGCCAAACTCCACCATCGCCATGGCACCAACCTCAGGTGGTGCGGTGCGCGGAGGCGCGCAAGCGTAGCGGTGCGCAGCAGGACGACGGCAGCCCGGCGGCGGCGCGGTGACATGGGGCTGTCGGCGGCGAGTGGATGCGCGCGCGAGGCGCTGCTGCGCGTGCAAGGCACAGCGACCGGGGGAAATCGTTTGATCCCGGGGCGACAGTATCATTTCCCTGCTGGAGTCCGTCGTACCTAAAAAAAACTAGAGCACAAGAGTCCGTGAAGCGATGGGTCCTTAAGTACCTAGGCCCTAAATACTAGTGGGCCGAGTTAGCCTGGCTTGGTAGAGACTCGGCCACGATTTGGAAGAGGCTCCACATGAAGAAACAAAAACCGAAAGGATTTGTATTTGCCTGTGAGACACTCACAGCTTAACACGTCAGCGTCATCCCCTCCCTTCCGCTCTTCTCCTCCCCATTCTCGAGCTGAACTGAACAGGGCAGCCCAGAGCATCCATCATGCTGCACGGCAAGCTCCACCTCCAGAACAACCCTCCGGCCGTCCCCTTCTCCACCGCACCACCATTCTCGCCGCCGGCGCCCACCACTACTACCACTTCCTCTTCCTCCTCGCGCACCCACCACATCCTCCACTCGGCCATTTCCCCCGCCGTACCACTCTCTACTACCCACGAAGACGATGACGCCCTCCTTGATCTCCTCCGCGCCGGAGACACCGATGCCGCCTACCGCCTCTTCGCCTCCTCCCCCTCCCTCCCCGAGTCCCCAACCGCGGCCTCCCGCCTGCTCGCCCAGCTCTCCTACAGCTCCACGTCTTCCCACACCTTCTCCCGCGCTGCGGGCCTCCTCCACCGCCTCCGCCAACAGGGAGGGCTCAGCCTCCTAGACGCAAACTCCCTCTCCCTCGCCGCCTCCGCCGCCGCCCGCTCCGGCAACGCCCACCTCGCCTACTCCCTCCTCCTCTCCATGCTCCGCCGCGGCCTCCTCCCCGACCGCCGCGCGTACACCGCCGCTATCTCCCGCCTCCGCCCCGCCCGCGCCCTCCGCCTCTTCGACGCAGTCCTCCACCACCTCCGCCGTGCCCCGGTCTCCCCCTCTCCTCCGTCCTTCTCGCTCCCCGACACGGCCGCGTTCAACGCCGCGCTCAGCGCCTGCGCCGACGCGGGGGACTGCAGCCGCTTCCGCCAGCTGTTCGACGAGATGCGCGGCTGGGGTGCCGGCGCGGCGCCCGACGCACTCACCTACAACATCGCCATCAAGATGTGCGCGCGCGCCGGCCGCCGGGACCTCGTAGCACGCGTGCTCGAGCGGATGCTCACTGCCGGCCTCGCTCCCTGCGCCACCACCTTCCACTCCCTCGTCGCCGCCTACGTCGGCTTTGGCGACATCCCCACCGCGGAGAAGATCGTGCAGGCCATGCGGGAAGGCCGCACCGACGTCTGTCTCCTGCTCAGGCAAGTGGCAGCCCAAGGAAACAACAACAACGATATCGTCGTCGAGCACAGCGATGCGCTCGAGGACATCGTCGGCACCAAGCCGAAAGAAAGCACCGAGGCGCCGCTGCTGCCGAGGACGTACCTGCCCAACTCGAGGGTGTACACGACGCTGATGAAGGGGTACATGAACGCCGGGCGCGTCGACGACGTGGTGGCCATGGCGCACGCCATGCGGCGAGAGGGGGAGACGATGCCGGAGAGCCGTCCCGACCACGTCACCTACACGACGGTGATATCCACCCTCGTCGCCGCGGGCGACATAGAGCGCGCGCACTCCGTGCTGGACGAGATGGGGAGAGCAGGGGTGCCGGCGAGCCGGGTGACGTACAACGTGCTCATCAAGGGGTACTGCCAGCAGCTGCAGATGAGCAGGGCCCGGGAGCTCCTGGAGGAGATGACGACGGACGCCGGCATCGAGGCCGACGTGGTGACATACAACACTCTCATCGACGGGTGCGTGCTCATGGACGACAGCGCGGGCGCGCTGGCCCTGTTCAACGAGATGCGGTCGCGGGGCGTGGCGCCGTCGACGGTGAGCTACACGACGCTGATGAAGGCGTTCGCGGCGTCGGGGCAGCCCAAGGTGGCGCACAAGGTGTTCGAGGAGATGGAGAAGGACCCGAGGGTGACGGTGGACAGGGCGGCCTGGAACATGCTGGTGGAAGGGTACTGCCAGCAGGGCCTGCTTGAGACGGCCAAGCAGACGGTGGAGAGGATGAAGGAGCGCGGCGTGCAGCCGGACGTGGCGACCTACGGCAGCCTGGCCAAGGGCATCGCCATCGCCCGGAAGCCCGGGGAGGCGCTGCTGCTGTGGAACGAGGTGAAGGAGCGGTGCGAGGCCGGCGGCGGCAAGCCGACGTTTAAGCCGGACGAGGAGCTCCTGGACGCGCTGGCCGACGTGTGCGTCCGGGGAGCGTTCTTCAAGAAGGCGCTGGAGATCGTGGCGTGCATGGAGGAGAACGGCATCGCGCCCAACAAGACCAAGTACAAGAAGATCTACATCGAGATGCACTCGAGAATGTTCACCAGCAAGCACGCGTCGCAGGCGAGGCAGGACCGCCGGAGGGAGCGGAAGAGGGCGGCGGAGGCCTTCAAGTTCTGGCTCGGCCTGCCGAACTCCTACTACGGCAGCGAGTGGCGGATTGAGCCACTCATCAGCAGCGACGACAACGACAATGACGACCTCTGATGTCGCCATAGCATCATATGACGGGCCTCGCCTCTTCCCTCCCGGGAAAGTTTTGACAATTACAAACTCGCAAAGAGATACTTGTATACATACTGCTGTTGTTGTGTCATCATCACTGCATAATGGCAAGGCCATTTTACTTTGTATCTATGGCTTTCTTAGATTATTAATAGAGGCATAAGAAAGCCTTGTCAGAAACATTATGGCGTCCAGATAACATTCAGATAGCTAGCTGCTAATGAGGATTCAGACGAACAGAAGAAATAATCTCTTTTATTTACCAAGCATTGCTTTGCTCGTGTCGTGGTCCCAACAGTACTGATTTTACAATTCAAGGGAACAAATGGGAGGTAAGTAACAAACAAAGGCACTTCAACGAGGCTGTTAGACTGACCAAAGTAAGATTCAGTGGCACTAGATCACAAGGCTCCGAGCTGTTGCTCTGACTTTGTACAGCATGTCTGCTGGTACCTCATGAGAAGGTGAAGTGCAGCTGTTGCAGGTCAAGGAATGTCAGTTGTTCGGACGCTTTTGGAGTATTTGGTGCAGTCAAATGGACCAACATCTTGAGCTTTGCGTTTAACCTGCAGAGACAGATGCAAAATATCTTGAATTCCGCCAGATGACAAAGAGTTCGTAAAAAAAACAGAATGCATGGTCTTCAGTTTGTAAGGAATCTACTGGTCCTAACTAAATCAGTATCCTTATTTTCTCTGTGCGGAAAAAACCGATTCGATGTTACGCATTTCAAGAATTGAACTTCTACCATCAAGATTGAAATGAATGGACCTTCAAATAAGAATTTTTTAATCATTGAACTTCTTCTAAGTAGATTTATTGCATGTACATATTCCTAAACCTCACTAAACATTAAAGCACCACCTGATGCATGTTTAGAGGGTATCAGATGTTTGCAATTATGGAGGAGCATACCGGTGACCACGGACTGGGTTCAGGGGTAGTTTTGTCGGTAGGAGAATTTTGCACAGCTCCACTCTTCTGTTCCAAAACTTCCTGTTAAAACATATTTACATGTCAGGTGCAAACCTCGTAGGTGAAGATTGTGATATATTCAGTGGAAATCATAACAGCCAGATGTGGGGCATTCTCTACTGTTTCTCCAAGAGAAGGAAAAGGAAGGAAGAATGGGAAGATATACCAATAGTAAGATGAATGCTAATGCTCTAGTAAAATTAGAAGGAAGCTTAACCCTACAGATTATTAATCCAATTGCTTTTCCCTGGTTGGTATGAAACTAAATCAATATGCAATTTACATCACGGAATATAGCAATTCAATGGTCCTAAATAAGGTACTACCAAGATACTGGGTTCAAATATGAATTTCAGGATGCTTGATCAGATTCATCACATGATCAATCTGATATAAAAACAGAGAACTACAAAACAAACAATTATTACTAATATTAACATTTGTCGCTTAGGAGGTGAGGGATATCGTACATTATATAGCTGTATAGAGCATCTCACTTACAAAAAATTCAGATAATTACCAATGCTACTTATTCATATAAATACAAAGCTTCAAAAGTCAATGGTGTCAAGTAAACTGACCTCCCCGCAAGCCTCCATGGCGGCAAGCCATTCTTCCGAAAATGGCACCAATTGTTTTAGATGATTTTTAATGATGGTATTTGTGGCTGATCTGTGGACTGCCTTCTTTCTGCAAAGGATTAGGAGACACTATCAATGCACTATATAACTGAAGTCATTGAATTTTATGTATTCGATATCTTGGTGCAGGCATACCCTATAGGTGCTGCATCCTCTAGAGTTGACAACTCGTTCGTGTCAAGCTCCATATCATCTTCAGTATTTGGTTCTTCCAGTAAAACCAGCTGTCTTTCCACTGGCAAAGAATCATGTGTTTCTGCCTTACAGTCAATTGTGACTTCTTTTGAATCCCTAAAATCAGTACAGGGCACATGTGCTCCTGGTTTCATAGGGGGACATTCTTTACTCCTGTAATCATGCTCAAACTCAGACCCTATTAACAGCTGAACTTCCTTGCCATCCAGTGAACTATCTGAGTCAAGATCCATATCGTCTTCAGTGTTGGGTTCTTCCAATAAAACAGGCCGTCTTTCCATTGCTGAAGGATCATGTGTTTCTATCCTACAATCAACTGTGACTTCTTTTAGATCACTAAAATCAAGACAAGGCACAGATGCTTCTGGTTCTATAGGGGGGCATTCTATACTCCTATAATCATTATCACAATCAGACCCTACTAACAGCTGAACTTCCTTACCAATCAATGGACTATGTGAAACAAAGTCGACACTACCACCAGTATTTGGTTCTTCTGATGAATTAGGTTTGGCTTCATTGCAAAAAGAACCATGCAAATCTGTTGTACCATCAGCTGAAGTTGGATTTATATCAACTGAATTACCACACTGTGGCACCCGATCTGCACATGTTGTAGACTCTACTGATTTCCTAGTGGAACATTCAGTACGTTGTTGATTGCAAGAATCAAAATCTCGCAAGTCAGCACCTGGAGTGCAACTGTTGCCTTCTGACAAAGAAACTTCGACCATTGTGTCCCTAGGAAGAGAATTTTCCAGGTCAATTGCTACACCAGCACAACTTTCTGACTTGCTTTCACAAATAAAATTGTCAAGGGTGCACACTTCAGAAATGCAAGACGATGACAATGTACTTGCCACAATAGGTTTCATTGAGGAGTCGATAGCGGCTTCATGAGAACAGGAGTCCTCAACATGCTCAATGGTCGAGGAGCAAATAGATTTAAGCAAATGTGAATTATCATTAGGTTCAGTTCTGTTCATAATGCCCCCTCCTACATGTGATGCAACAATATACGCATTTGGCACGCCATTTCTGGAACCACCATTCTTTTCTGAACCGGGTGATCGTGTAGTAGCTCCACTTCCAGCAGAGAAGCGATCAACCTTCCGCGTGGGCTCATTATTTGCATTTCTTGAATTTGCTGAGCATGTTGTTATAACTTCTGACAAGGATTCTTTCCCAGACCACACATTGTCATGCTCTAGACTAGATAATGAAGAGGCCCGAGTGCTGATTACCGGATGCACAAGCGGCTCTGAATTGTTTGGCAGCTGTGCTGTAAGACAGAGTCTGCTTTTTAAATCCTCGGGCTGCTTATATCTAGGAGGCTTTGCAAGTGCTGACATATTTCTAGTAAAGCAGAACTTCACATTTCCTTCAGCAGTATCACCATTCGATACAGGAGCCTGAGATAGCCTGCTATTTACATACTCAGGCTGCTTATATCTAGGAGGCTTTGCAAGTGATGAAGTATTTCGAGTAACACAGCTCTTTGCATTTCCTTGAACAGCATCGTCATGTGACACAAGAGCCTTTTCCTGAAAACAATCATTCAATCAGTGAAATTTTGACGGTGTTCAAGAAAAATGTATTGACAAAATACCAAATAAACTATCAAGAAATTAAGAATTAAATGACAGATTTCAGAAGTTTTTTCGAGAAAACGCAAAGGACCTTTGCGTTTCATTGCATTGAACAGGTAGAGTTTCGGTTACATCCTCCTAGGAGGCGGGTTACAAGGTGGTCCTATCATCTCAGTGCACATCCCAGGTGGATGGCAAGACTACTCTAAGCCTTTTGGCTGACAGATTTCAGAAGTTGAAGCGCACGAAAACTTGGAACATAAATTTACAAAGAAGACAAATAACATCTGTACTAACGTACAGACATCTATTTAGTTCTGCCTATGGCAAAATTTATATGTGATAACTGAGCAGTTTGCACGACCCCCCCCCCCCCCACCCACCCAACACACACACACACACACAATACACATTCCAGGGTTCGACTCCCGTTGGCATAATTTATTTCATGGGATGCCTGGTGTCCCGGTCATTCTTGTACAGACAATGGCACCAGGTGCTAGTGCCTTGTTGGTTGAGTCTTATGTAAAAATTAAAAGTAGTGTCTGTAGCATGGTCGTCTCTCTGACAAGCAATTTTCATATCATCCCATGTGCTACAAAAGAAATTATACACAAACCCTATAGCAATTAATGGCTAGTGCACTCCACATGTCCACACAAATCAGTCATACATTTGCAGGGAACTAATTTGCAAAGTTTGGTGATGTGCAACCAAGAACGTTGCGTAGAATCACGTCTATTTATTACTCAAGTGGCTTTAATATGATTGCATTATTTTCCATACCAAATATAGAACAACAAACAACACAAGTACATTAAACCACAAAGAAACAGACATGTATTCTTAAAAAATGAAGATGTAAAATCTTCACATGTGACAATGTGGCTAGAAATAGAAGAACATAACCTGAGAGAAAAAACCAACTGAAGGTGAAGGCATGCGCAGTGCTGATGGCTTAGCAGAAGTTGATGCAGGGACACCAACGAAACTGGAGGGCCTATTTTGTGAATAAGTTGAATAACTTGCACATTTCCTAGAACTATTGCCTTCTTCATGGATGGCTGTAACAGGTGCCTGAAAAATAAACAGGTAAGTTTCAGTTACTGCAAACAAGAATGCAGAAAACAATTCTCCAAATGGTGCAAATCATATTATGTACTCCCTCCGTCCCAAAGCTTAAGGCTTTTTTTTTGAAAAGTCAAGCTACAGAAAGTTTGACCAAACTTTTAGAAAAATTATCAAAAACTATGATATTATATAGATACCATGTGTAAATATGTTTCATGATGTATCAAAGGGTATGAATTTCGTATTATAAATATTAATATTTTTCTCTAAAAACTTGGTCAAACTTTACGTAGTTTGACTTTTGAAAAAAAAATAAGCCTTAAGCTTTGGGACGGAAGGAGTAACACTTAGAATTCTTAAAAGGTCGGTTTAGCACTAAGTTTTATTTCAGCTAAACATATTTGAGATGGTCAAATCCGACATACATCAAGATTTATAAATCTAAACCTGTGGACACCTAAAGAAGGAAATACAATATATAATGAAGTTGCTTACAGTTTGAAAATGTAAACCTAAAATATCCACAGTTGTTTTCAATTGCATAACTAGGCATGATTTTAGACCTTTAGTTTTATCTAGGTGAGTGATGAAAACTCAGGGATAGAATAACATTGCATGAAATGTCGGTGGCGCATAGATAGATTTCTCATATTACGATGGTAATCAGTACAAACACTCACCACATCCTTCTTTGTGGTAAGTCCAGAGGATTTGATCAAAGGTGTAGGCTTAATCTTTGATTTAAGCTGGAGTGCCTCCACTCTACCTGGGTGCTCTGTTTTAACTGAAAAATAGCAGTGCCTCGAGTTAGCTAGTTAGCAGTAGCATACAAAGAGTGCAAATAAAGTAGTTAAATATTACCTCTGTTCCTAAATATAAGATGTTTTGGTAGGCGAAAAATATCTTATATTTACGAACGGAGGTAGTAGCAGACAAATGGCACTAAGGTAAAGTAACAGAAAATCCCTGAGTACACAAGGACTTAACTTCCTTGAAAAGCGATATACAGAAGAATACCTGGAGGTAACTTTGAGTTTGATTTAGAAATATTTGTCGCTGATGAGGCACTTCTAGGGACCATAGGAATAGAAGGCTGAAATGACATTTTTGGTGTTCTTGTCATTTGAGTTGTAGCATTTGAGTTTGGCACCTTCTTCTGTGTATAACCAAGTTAAGACAAACAACATTTGTAGTTACCAAGACTTAATCTTCGTAACAATGGTATCGATTATAAGTTAAACATACTGCTGGTAAAAATAAGTAAAGGCTTCTCCAATTATCGTAAAACATGACAAAGGATATGCATATCCTGCTGGTGTATGCGGTATCGAATTTTGCATGCTTCGTGCTGACCTCTTATCCTGTTTTTCCAGAAATTGATCAGAAATAGGAGTGCTATTGCATGATTATTAGTGTCCACCACTACCATAAGTAAACAATGTGCTGAGTGATGAACTGACCAAAAGTTCTCTATGTTCAACCCGCTCAGAAGTTTTTGCAGGAGAAAACAATTTCCTTCCCTTGTTCTCAGCGCTCCGATACTTCACAAGCAATTTGCCGCGAGAGTTCTCCCCGGCTTCCTTCAGTACAGATGTGTTGCCAGATCTCCCAAACCTACACAATGGGGAAATGGTACCACCAACCCCTGAGCCAGGGCTCCTGTTTGGCTTCATTTGGGAGCCACTGAGCACAGAAAGCTCCGAATTATCTAAGACACCTGTGAATTTCACAAAACCCATCAGCTCCAGCCCGATCTAACAGAAAGATCTGTGAAAGAATTACTGCACCTTCTTCGGTGAAGAAAGCAGGGTTCCATGCTATGCTCTTCCTGAGGTTGAACCCTCCAGGCTTCTTCTTCCTCTTTGTAGAGACAGTCCCCTCTCTGTGCAGCGTTGGGCAATCGGTGACAATATTGTGGTCTTGGCAGACATTCTCTTTATCGCCATTTCCCATGAGTGGTGGAGAATCTGTGCTAAATCAGAAGTCTAGAATTACTACACATAAATTCGTCACCGAATGGTGTGAATCCGTACCGATGGATGCAGCATAACAGCCTGGACCAAGTAAAATCGAGAGTAAACCTTGGTCGCGCTAAAAAAATGGCGGAGGAGCACGAAGACGCATACCCTAGTTCTCCGCCCACACAAATTCCCTTCGGATAACTGAATCCGGTCGCGCGGGGTCGTAAGGAGAGAGAGAGAGAGAGAGAGGGGGCTTACCAGATCCGGCAGCTGCAGGGATGTGCAGCGGAGAGGTCATGCGTGCGTATATCTCCAGAAATGCAGCCGTCGCCGGGGTCGTCGTCGGAGGCGGAGGCGGAGGCGTCGGGAATGGGAAGTGTGAGATGGCGATGGGGAACTGAATTTTTTGGAATTTTTCTGTTTCGTTCGAATCGGCAGCCCAGCGGGAACTCGAAATTTGTGGGGCCATCGTCTGACCAGCACGATTAATGTTGTCCATCAAAAAACAAATCGCAAATTATGTGTGATAACACTCTGACCCGTTCATTCACCTCTCAACCGCCGCCTACTCCTGACCTAGTCACAACATTTCCGTCTCTTTCATAGATCGGTTTTTTTTCGGCTGGTCTCATCGACATCGGGAGGGGTGTGAAACCCGATTTATGGGTGGAGTTTTCAATAAAAATAGTGTTTTCATATGTTTGATTAGTGTTTTGGTTATCATTTTTTGACCTCTGTGTTAATGGAGATGTCACCGTATACAATAAGTAATCTTTGGTCTTTCGTTCGAGATCTCTTCTTCGGTATCAATGGTGGTGTTAAAAGATTAAAATTCTATAGGTACATTCTTTCGGATCTTCCTTCTCCGGATTGATTTTGGATTTTTTCTCATCGTCGTCGCTAGAAGGATTATCCTTGCAATATTTGTCTTGGCTGTTACGTCCTCGACAATAGTGATTCGTACTCTCAGTTCGTCAGCAACGTCGATCAGGCTGTTCGGTTAATTTTCCCTAAAATATTTGTGTTGGATCTCTTGTCGATGTTGATTGATTACCCTAATGGTTATGCGCGTGCACTTAGCCTTGCACTACGGCTCAAAATATTATGAGAGAACCTTCATCGGTATTTACAGGTTATGGTTTGATATCCGTCAGTGTTCGGCTGTCTTTAGAAAAGTGAAAGATTATGCCTTGGAAGAAGAAAGATATTGAATTTAGACTTTATTTTGTAATCAATGGAGACAGTTTATGTATCTCTATCATGTACTATTTTTTACTATGATATTGTCAAAAAAAATAGTCTGACTCTCGTTACGACAACCTGAAACTTGTGATGAAAAACGGTCGTTGGCCCGTATCTCTCAGTCGCCGAGCGACTACTCTCCTGACCTAGCCATAGCATCTCCGCCTCCTCCATAGATCGGTTCCTCCTCCTTCGGCCGGTCTCGCCAGCATCGGGAGGGGTGGGGAACCCGATCTATGGGTGGAGTTTTTAATAAAAATAGTGTTTTCAAATATTAGATTAGTGTTTTGGTTGTCATCTTCTTGACCTTTGTATTATTGGAGATGTCACCGTCTATAATAAGTGATCTTCGGTCTTTTATTCGACGATGAGATCTTTTTTCCGGCGTCAATGGTGGTGTTGAAAGATTAAGATTCTATAGATACAGTCTTTTAGATCTTTCTTCACCGGATCGATTTTAAACTTTTTCTTATGGTTGTCGCGAGGATTATCCTCGCTATATTTGTCTCGGCTGCTACGTCCTCGACAATGGTGATCCATATTTTTGGTTTGCCAGCGACGTCGATCAGGCTGTTCGGTTAATTTTTTCCAAGTTGTGTTGGATAACTTGCCGATGTTGATTGATTACCCTAATGATTGTGCGCGTGTCCGTAGTCTTGGCAAAAATTATGGAAGAGCCTTCATTGGTATTTACGGGTTATAGTTTGATATCTGTCAGGCTGCCTTCAGAAATTGCAAGATTATGTCTTGGAAGAAGAAGAAAATTGAAGACCTCAAAGATTTGCTAGTTTTCTTTAGACTTTATTTTATAATTGATGGATTCAATTTATATATCTTTACCATGTACTATTTGCTACTATGAATATAACATGGACCCATTCATGTGAAAAAAAAAACACTAAAACACTCTAATTCATTGGGCTTATACTCCAGACAAGCCATTGCGAGAAACTCTCAATTTATTTCAGAAGTAATCTTTTTTTCTTAAAAAAAATACAAAGTCAAACTTTGTAAAGTTATTTAGCATCATATCTATACTATTAGGCATTGTGAAATATAATTTTATATTATAGTATATATATTTAGCTTTGCGCATGTTTATAATTTTCTATATAGATAGTCAAACGCCGTAAAATTTAACTTCCACTGAAACCAAGATGCACTACATTTTGATAAAGAGGATGTAAGTAGACGTAAACGTCCATATAACTATATTACGAATATAAGTGGGTAACCTTTAGCGTACCATTTATTCTCTTTAATACAAAAAAATAAACTATATTTTAACAAATCTTTGTTTTTTTATAAAACTAGTTAATTTATTTATACTAGACTAAAAAAGAGGGTACACTAAAAAATTCAAACTTCCATCTCTAAACTATATTAAAGACTTGAGTAGCACGTCGTAAAGCTTGACAAGGTATAACGACATCTCCAACTAATGGTATAGAGTGTGTTTACTTTTAGTTGTTTGCTAGGTCCGGTTGGACAACTGGGCTATTTCCTCTCATACAAAAAACGTATCTAAGCCATGCTCATCCATGCTCGGTTGTTGAGCTCAAATTAAGCTTTGCAACTTGGTCAGGCTGAGCTCGCCCCAAAATTGTCTCGGGCGACCAAAAGAACTCCATGTTGAAATGGATCGTATGGATATTTAGAAAGGGTAAATAGGTGCTACTTTAAATTTTAGTTCCTTTTTAATTTTAGACTTGACACAAAGTAAATTCTCTAGATATGCAATTATGAGAATTTCTCTATATACAAACCTAACTAATAAGCGTGTAAAGAGGAGCGAGGAAACTGTAGGGGAACACGCGGAGACACGGTGATTTGTTTGACCGCGGTTTCTTTCTTATTAAGGAAAGTACGTCTACGTTAGAGGGGTGGGCGGTTCTAAGACTACCATGCCACAATAGGTCTCATCCTATTCTCTGATGGATCTCCCCACCAAAGGCCTAATCCACCTTTCCACTATTGGTACCCTTCGAGGCCGAAACTGGTGCCTTTACAACGCTAGTGGGGCACAGATCCACAACTGAATTGGAGGCTCCCGTGATGACAACAAGCTACCACAAGAACAAGGATTATCAAATAATAGAAATAAGGATCTATATATTTACAAGAAATACTAGATCGAGAATCCTCCAAGTGAATGGAGGGGGAGTGAAGCGCTTGATTGTTGTTGATGAAGATCGAGGCCTCCTCCTTCGTTTCCCTAAAGATCGAAGCCTTTGGGTGGATGAAGATGGAGATCTCTTGTTGAAACTTGAAGAACGTGTCTGGACTTTTTCGAAATGAATCAAAAGTTCTGCCAAGAGGGGGTGATGGGGATTAGATACCCCCTGCCAAAACTGGTCGTTGGAGACTTTTGGGGGCGGATTATCCGCCCTGGGGAGAAAATCCGCCCCAGAGACGGAAAATCCAAGGGATTGTCCCCCCCATATAGTGTGCCACGCCATGTTCTCCTTCTCAAAAATCCTCGAGGGGGCGGATAATCCGCCCCCTCAAGAGGAGGATTATCTAGCCCGGGCAAAAACTTTGGTCATGGCCGGACAATCCGGGGGATTCCCCCTCCCCCATGCAGTATGCCGCACCTTATCTCTCCTTGGTGAAATATTAGGGGTGGATTATCCGCCCCCCTAAGGGGCGGATTATCCGGCCTAGCCGGACAATCCGGGGGAAAATCCGCCCCCCATGTAGTGTTGTAGGGGTTCGTAGCATGCAAAAACAAAAAAATCTATCGCATGAACACACAAAATCCAAGACCTAATCTACGAGGTCGGTGCAACGAGTTTATAGAGTACTAACCCTCGTAGATCCAAAGCGTTTAACAAGATTGGATTCTCGTGGTTGATGTAGTCATTCACTTGCCAATCTCAAGATCATGTAGACAATCCTTCCGGTGCCACGTTTCGGCAGCGCTTCCACAGTCAGTCACACATACGATACTCGATGAAGACCTTCCTCTCCCTTGTTCCAGCAGGCTGCGGAGGTTGTAGATCTTCTCGCGATTCCAGCATCACGACGGTGTGGTGGTGGAGGTGGAGGAGTAGATCCTGCAGGGCTTCGCCTAAGCCGGATCAGGTTTGGTGGAGGAGAGAGGGCCTCGATGGCTAGGGTTTAGGCGCCGAGGGGAGGAGGGCGCCGGAGGCTTGGGCAAGGCGGCGGCGGCGGCTTGGAGGAGTGATACGTCAAAAACGTATCTATAATTTTTGATGTTCCATGCTTGTTTAGTATCTACTTTGCTTTGCTTTGTCTACATTTTGAGGTGTTTTATATGTTTTCTGGTACTAACCTATTAACAAGATGCCACAGTGCCAGTTGCCTAATTTATTCTGTTTTTGGTTCCAGAAAAGGCAGAAAATTAATATTCTCGGAATTGGACGGGACAAAAGCCAAAGTTAATATTTTACCGTGAGGAACACGGAGCCAGAATACAAGACGGAGGGGAGCCACCAGGGGGCCACACCCCCTGGCCGCACGACTAACCCTAGCCCGCGCCTGGGGGTGCGGCCGCCCTGGGTGCCCTCCTTCCTTGCCTCTTCGCCTATAAGAAGCCCCCGATACCTAAACCCTAAGGTGTTGGAGATATGCCCTAGAGGCAATAATAAATGTAGTTATTATTATATCTTTGTGTTTATGATAAATGTTTACATTCATGCTATAACAGTATTAACCAGGAAATATTAATACTTGTGTGATTTGTAAACTAAATTAGAGTCCCTAGTAAAGCCTCTTCATAATACTAGGTTGTTGGTTAATAGATGATTGTGGTTTCCCTATCATGAACATTGAGATGTTATTAACAACAAGATCATATCATTAGGAGA
The DNA here is from genome assembly GCA_023614405.1 of Avena insularis. Classification (NCBI taxonomy): domain Eukaryota; kingdom Viridiplantae; phylum Streptophyta; class Magnoliopsida; order Poales; family Poaceae; genus Avena; species Avena insularis. Next base: position 303,273,629 of record CM042693.1, on the reverse strand, counting down.
ATGATATGATGGACATACTCCTATAGATAAGCGTAGCATAAAGATCAAGTCATTTTAATAGTTCAATTGCTATAAGCTTTCTGATACATAGTAACCTAATTCCTTCGACCATGAGATCATGCTTATCACCATCACCGGAAGGATGCTTTGATGACATCAAACACCACACCATAACTGGGTGGCTATAAAGGTGGCATTGAGTGTTTGGAAAGTATGGTTTGAGGCACATGGATCAAGAGTGGGATTTGTCCATCCATATGACGGATAGATATACTCTGGGCCCTCTCGGTGGAATGTCATCCAATTAGCTTGCAAGCATGTGACTGGCTCACAAGGGATCACATATCACGGGAACGAGAAAAGAGTACTTATCGGTAACGAGGTTGAACTAGGTATGCAGAGATACCGATGATCAAAACCTCGGATAAGTAAACTATCGTGAGACAAAGGGAAATTGGTAAAGTATGTAAATGGTTCATTCGATCGCAAAGTAATCGTAGAAATATGTGGGAGCCATATGAATTTCCAGATTCCTCTATTGGTTATTGATCGGAGAAGTGTCTCGATCATGTCCGCATAATTCACGAACCGTAGGGAGACACACTTAAGGATTCGATGTTGTTGAGTAGTTATGGAATGATGAGAAAGAGACCGAATGTTGTTCGGAGTCTCGGATGGGATCCGGGATATCACGAGGAGATCTGGAATGGTCCGGAGAATAAGATTCATATAAGGAAAGTCCTGTTTCGGAGTTGGGGAATGATTCCGGTGTTTTCATCAGGAATGTTCTAGAAGGGTCCGGAAGGTCCGGCACTCCGGAAGGGAAGAGTACATGAATGTGTCATGACAATGTGGAATGGTTGCATCATGTACTAGGTCGCTTGGCTGGGCAAAATAAAGAGAGAAATCAAATCCTAGTTTGAAAGTCAAACGCCAATTTGAAAAGTCAAACGGCAAGTTTGCTTGGTGGAGGGAGAGTAGGAAACCTACTTGGGGAGGATTTCCCCTCCCTCCACCCGCCGACCAAGGAGGCCGACTTGGGGGAGGACTCCCTCCTCCCAAGTCGCGCCCTCCCACCTATATAAGGAGGGGCAGGGCTGCCCCTCTTCCTCACACCCAACACACCCAAAACCCTAGCCCTAGCCGTCGGCCTCCTCTAAGTCGTCGCCGCCTCCTAGGGTTCCTCCAACTCGTCGAGTTGGGGCTTCCCCTAACCCTAGCCGCCGGCCGAGCTCCCTCCTTAGTGCCTCTAAACCGTAGATCGTCAAGGCCTCTCTCAAGGCGAAGCCCTGCGAGATCTCCCCTCTACTTCCGACACCACGTCGTCGTGCTGCCGGAATCAGGAGGAGAGTACTCTACAACCTCCGCTGCCTGCTGGAACAAGGGAGAGGAAGGTCTTCATCGAGTACCGAACGTGTGGACGACTGCGGAAGCACTGCCGAAACGCAGCACCGGAAGGATCTTCTACGCGATCTTGAGATCAGCAAGAGTACGACTACATCACCCACGAGAATCTGCTCTCGTTAACCGCTTTGGAATCTTTGAGGGTGAGTTCCTCTATCGACTCGTTTCTAGAATCTAGTAGATAGATCTTGGCTTGTTTGTTTGCATGCGGTAGAATTTTTTTGTTTTCCATGCTACGAACCCCTACAGTGGTATCAGAGCCGTGTCTATATGTAGATCTGTTGCACGAGTAGAACACAATGGTCATTATGGGCGGTGGTGCTTTTATTATCAATTGCTTTTTGTGTACTTTGCAGCTTGCGGTATGATGGGATGAAGCGTCCCGGGCTAACCTTACATGACATCGTTCATGAGACTTGCTCCACGCTCAACATGCAACTTGTATTGCATAAGTGGTTTTGCGGGTGCCTGTCTCTCCCATCATAGTATAGATGCAATTTACAACGGGCACTTGATAGTTCAAGCATCAACGTTGTGGTTCTTGTTCGTAAGTTAGAGCGACACTTATTGAAAGCCCCAAAGCACGTAAAATATGCAAAGAAAATTAGAGGCGTCTAACTTTGTTTTGCAGGGATGTGTTGTGATGTGATATGGCCATGATTGTGATTATATATGATGTATGCAATGTTCCTTATTGTAAGTTGGCAACCGGCAGGAGCCATATGGTTGTCTTTAAATTCCGTTAAGACCTGCGTGTCTATTCAAAGTAGTTGTAATAGTTGAAGCTGGTGGACGACAACCATGAAACAGCGCCATTGACCTTGACGCCATACCGGTGATGATGGAGATCATGTTCATGCTTGAAGATGGAGATCGGAAGCACAAAAAGAAAGGCCATATCATATCACATATTATGAATTGCATGTGATGTTAATCCTTTATGCATCTTGTATTGCTTAGTTTACGACGGTGGCATTATAAGATGATCCCTCAAGCACACAATTTCAAGTTTTAAAGTGTTCATCCTTAGTAAGCACCGTTGCTAAAGCTCGTTGTTTCAAAGCACCACGTGATGATCGGGTGTGTTAGATTCTGCGAGTGTATACAACGTGAGCAAGCCAGATTTGCTCATGCGGAAGCTAAGGTTTGATCTTGACGAGCCTAGCATGTACAGACATGGTCTCGAAACACGGATCACCGAAAGGTAAAGCATGAGTCATATAGTAGATATGATGAACATGTTGATTGTTCGCCATTGAGCTACATCAACTCTCGTGATGATCGGTTTTGATATGGTGGATTTGGTTCGTGTGATCACTAAAACAATTTGAGGGATATTGTTTTGAGTGGGAGTTCACCTAGATTAATTTAACTATTAATTAGAACTCAATTTGTCATAAACTTAGTCTAAACTATTGCAAATATGTTGTAGATCAATGGCGGCCCCTATCATCAATTTTAATGCATTCCTAGAGAAAGAAAAGTTGAAAACAATGGAAGCAACTTCGTGGATTGGTTCCGCAATTTGAGGATTGTCCTCAATGTTGGTAATTTGACCTATGTGCTGGATGCACCGCTGGGTGACCCACCTGCAGCTACTGCTACCGATGAAGTAAAGAATGTTTACCTCACTCGAAAGAATCAGTACTCCATAGTTCAGTGTGCTATCTTGTATGGTTTGAAATCGGAGCTTCAGAAAAGGTTTGAGAACCATGACCCACATGATATTGTCCGTGAACTCAAAATGATATTTGAGGCTCACGCGGCAGTTGAGAGTTATGAGGCTTCTGAAAAGTTCTTTAACTGCAAGATGGAAGAGGGCAGCTCCGTCAGTGAGCATGTGCTTAAGATGTCTGGGCACGCAAACAAACTCCAAAGTTTGGGTATAGTGATTCCTAATGCTTTGGGGATTTACCGTGTCCTCCAATCACTGCCATCAAGTTACAAGAACTTTGTGATGAACTACAATATGCAAAACATGAACAAGACGTTGCCAGAACTCTTCTCCATGTTGAAATCTGCAGAAGTGGAGATCAAGAAAGAGCACCAAGTGTTGTTGGTCAATAAGACCACCAAATTCAAGAAAGGCAAGTCTAAGCAAAAAAGGAAACTTCAAGAAGGGCGGTAAGAAAGTTGCCGCGCCGGCGAAGAAGACCAAAGCTAGACCTAAGCCTGATACTGAGTGCTTTTACTACAAGGGAGAAGATCACTGGAAGCGGAATTGCCCAAAGTACTTGGCGGATTTGAAGAACGACAACATCAAGAAGAAAGGTATATCCGATTTTCATGTTATTGATGTGTATCTCACTGGTACTCGTAGTAGTGCCTGGGTATTTGATACTGGTTCGATTGCTCATATTTGTAACTCGAAGCAGGTGCTGCAGAATAAACGGAAGCTAGCGAAGAATGAGGTAACGATGCGCGTTGATAATGGATCAAAGGTTGATGTGATCGTGGTTGGCACGCTACCTCTTCATCTACTATCGGGATTAGTTTTACACTTAAATAATTATTATTTGGTGCCTGCGTGCAGCATGAACATTATATCTGGATCATGTTTATTGTGAGACGGTTACTTGTTTAAGTCCAAGAATAATGGTTGTTCGATTTATATGAGTAATATGTTTTATGCATGATGGGGGAATACCAATCGGGATATACCCACGAAGTGGATTCGCCAGCTGGATCGAGCCGACTGAAGCCAAGCCCAAAGCGGGTCGACTCGCCCAATACGGCGACTGGCGCATGCTGCACCCAGACGACTGGCGCCGACTGGAGGCCCAAGACGATGACTCGTATACAAAGCCCACCAACACACTTGTAAACCCTAACTGGTTGCATATATAAAGCCACCAGGGGCACCCCCACGGGGCATCTTCTCCCACATCATATTAGATCTAGTCTCTCCCTCCGCCTACGACGGCTTCCATGTAAACCAATCTATGATCATATACTGGATTGATAGCAGGACGTAGCGATCCTCCACCAAGGGGACGTGAACCTGGATACATCATGTGTCAATCTCGCTCCCGGATTCTCCTACGTCGCTTTGCTTCCTCTACGTAAGCTACCCCAATAGCATCTGCCGTGCAATACCACGACAGTTGGCGCCCACCGTGGGGCTAGCGGTGCTTGGAGGATGATAATTCGAACGAGATCCATCATCATCATCAACACGCTAATCCGATCTGGATGATAAGCGCAGGTGGCGGCGCTTGGCTTCTCGTGGCTCGGTGCCGCAGCACCCAGGCTCAAGCATGATGCGTCCGCGAAAATAACACTCTGATCGGTAATCGGTATTACAGGGCAGGTCGAGGCCAGAAGCATGCGAGTCGACTTTCAAAGGACTAGCAAATCGGTGAAGTGCTAGCTAATTGCATTGACGGACACGGCAGATTGGTTTTTTCTATTCAACCCATCTCTTTCTCTCTCTTATTGATAGCTCCATCAATTGTTAATTTCACCTAGATTTGATACACACGATGCATGCATGTTTATCTGTTTTGCACGTGCTATTTGGAACAATGGAATCGATCAAGAACGAATCCATCATAGGAAATTCTGGCGACTCAAAACGACCAGCTGCTTGACCTGCTTCACTATGGAGTACGAACGCATATGCCCGCTAGGCAACAAGGACCTGACTCCAAGCTGGACATGTACTACATCAAGTCGCGATCGATATCTAGAGCGGCCACGCACGCAAGCAGCAGCGACTACGGTTCAAAAGAAAGAGAACAATTTTCTCAACCCATGATCGGTGATACTTTTCCTCTCTCTTTTTTAATTATTAATACATACATGCAAAGTATTTTTGCCGGCACAACGACCAGATAAATTGGCAAGAAGTACGGGCATAGCAAAGCATGTGTAGATCAATTATAATATATCTAGTATTTGTCTACTTTGTATTCTCCTGATTTGCTTGTTCAGGCTTTGCACTCGTTTAAATAAGTTGAGATCGTATGATTGGATGCTAATCTCTCGTTTTATTTGTCTTACGTAACAAATCGATCAAAACTGTCCATATAAGGCGGCACAGAAATTAAGTCTCGGTGATTTAGGCCCAGTTCTTTTTGGGGCTTCTCCGAGAAGCCGCCCTCCCCCAGCTTTGTGGGGAAGTCGGTCTAAAAAATTTATGAGGCTTCCAAAATAGTTAAAGCTAAATAAATTTGAAAGCCTCGCAAATTTTTTGAACCGGTTTCCCAAGGAAGCTGGGGGTAGGGCAGCTTCTGGGAGAAGCCACCAAAAGAACTGGGCCTTAATCGTGCGTGTGAGCAGCTCCAATAAAGCATGCTCGACCGACTCCGCCCGCGGTCGAGTTAGCTACCGCTACTTGCCACCGCATCCACTCCCTCCGGCTAAACGCCACACCGGACGCTCGGGGACTCACCATCGTGGACCTCTCCACGCTCAGGGACTCGTCCGCCGTGGACTCGCCCCTTGCGGTCGCCGCCCTCGCGGACTCGCCTCTTGCGGCCTCGTCCATCGCCGACTCTCCATTCTACCGGCTAAACGCCGCGTCGACTTCTCCATAGAGTGACATCCGTCCGCCGCGTCGACCCCGTGACCACCGCGTCGACATCGTCATAGCGCGACCTCCGTCCGCCGCGTCGATCCCGTGTCCGCCGCGCCGACTTCGCCAAAGCGCGACCATACGTCCGCCGCGTCGACTCCTTGTCCGCTGCGTCGACTTTTTCTGGCTAAACGCCATGCGACCCATGTGTACGCCATGCCTAGTAAGGGACATTCATCGTCCGAGTCGCCAGAGAGGGTCACATGCCACGCTGCATGGACTCACCACTGGGTGTCTCTTCCCCCCAGGAAAAATCTATTCGCCTTTGTCAACTTTGAAAGAGCGACTCGCAATGGCCAAGTAGTGCGAACGAGGACTCGCAAACCGAGCCTCGGATCGTCCACGAAAAACGCTAACCGAGATCCATCATTGGAGTCGCCTTGCTCGACTGGCCTTCCGGGCCAAGACAAATGGTAGTGCTACACAAACAACACCATGTCCTCCTCAACCTAGATAAAGGCGACTCTCACACGGCTATATCGCGGACGAGGACTCGCAAACCGAGCCTCAGATCGTCCAGGAAGAACGCCAAGCCGAGAGACATCTTTGGAGTCGCCATGCGACTGGCCCCCCGGGCCAAGACGAGAGACTCGCTAACAAAAACAGCGCAGTCAACATCATCGCGGACTCGCAATCGTCGTGGACTCTCCACACTCGGGGACTCTCCCCTCGCGGACTCGCAATCATCGCGGACTTGCCACGCTCAGGGACTCCCCTCGCGGACCCGCAATCATCGCGGACTCGCCACGCTCGGGGACTCTCCCCTCGCGGACCCGCAATCATCGCGGACTCGCCACCCTCGGGGACTCTCCCCTCGCGGACTCGCAATCATCGCGGACTCGCCACCTTCAGGGACTCTCCACTCGCGGACTCGCAATCATCGCGGACTCGCCACGCTCGAGGACTCTCCCCTCGCGGACTAGCTCGACCTCGCCACTTGCCATGCTCGGTAGTAACCACTACTATTTTCGAAGTGCGCATCTCTAAAGAGCCTCAAGTCGCCTCTACAAGCCAACTCGAGCCTCGGGGACTACTCCTAGGCATGCTGCGTGTACGCGTGGTTCCACGACCGTGGCTCACCCTCGTCGACTCGCCACCGCGGACTCTCCACTCGCGGACTCTCCACGCTCGGGGACTTGCCACCGTGAACACTCGCCCTCGCGTACTCAACACGCTCGGGGACTCGCCACCGCGGACTCGCCCTCGCGTACTCAACACGCTCGGGGACTCGCCATCATGGACTTTCCTCGCAGATCAACACGCCGGGACTCGCCACCGTGGACTCGCCCTCGCGTACTCAACACTCTCGGGGACTCGCCACCGCGGACTCGCCCTTGCGTACTCAACGCGCTCGGGTACTCGCCACCACGGACTCACCCTCGCGTACTCAACACGCTCGGGGACTCGACGCGCTACAGACAGCGCCACTCGTCAGTCGCCCAACCTCGCCACTCGGCGCGCTCGGGGAACTCGGCATTCGCCGGTCGCTCGACCTCGCCACTCGCCGGGCTAGGGGACTCGGCACGCTTCACGTTCAGGGACTCGCCGGCACTGGCGGCTTCTCCGAAACCCCGTGTCTTTTGCCAATTGGCCATCACCGACTGGCTCACGCCTATCGCCTCCCGTTTCACGGTTCTTTTCTCCGTTCAGGAGCTCGTCGCCGATTCGCCACGACCCATCGTCAAGACTCTCCGTGCCCTGCCTCAAGACCGCGTCGAATCGACAACACGCTCGGGGACTACTGATGGGGGAATACCAATCGGGGTATACCCACGAAGCGGATTCACCAGCTGGATCGAGCCGACTAAAGCCAAGCCCAGAGCGGGTCGACTCGCCTAATACGGCGACTGGCGCATGCTGCACCCAGGCGACTGGCGCCGACTGGAGGCCCAAGACGGTGACTCGTATACAAAGCCCACCAACACACTTGTAAACCCTAACTGGCTGCATATATAAAGCCACCAGGGGCACCCCCACGGGGCATCTTCTCCCACATCATATTAGATCTAGTCTCTCCCTCCGCCTACTGCGGCTTCCATGTAAACTAATCTATGATCATATACTGGATTGATAGCAGGACGTAACGATCCTCCACCGAGGGGACGTGAACCTGGGTACATCATGTGCCAATCTCGCTCCCGGATTCTCCTACGTCGCCTTGCCCCCTCTACGTAAGCTACCCCCAGTAGCATCTGCCGTGCAATACCACGACAATGCACATGCACCTTTGATAGATGGTCTATTCTTATTGAATCTCGATTGTGGTAATACACACATTAATAACATTGAAGCTAAACGTTTGAAATTGAGCGATAACTCGACCTATATGTGGCACTGTCGTCTTGGTCACATTGGAGTGAAGCATATGAAGAAACTCCATTCCGATGGACTTCTTGAATCACTTGATTTCGAATCACTTGAAAGATGTGAAGCATGTCTGATGGTTAAAATGACTAAGACTCCATTTTCTGGTATGATGGATCGAGCTACAGACTTATTGGAAATTATACATGCCGATGTGTGTGGCCCAATGAGTGTAGCATCGCGCGGTGGTTATCGTTATGTTCTTACCTTCACGGATGACTTGAGTAGATATGGGTATTTATATTTCATGAAACATAAATCCGAAACTTTCGAGAAGTTTAAGGAATTTCAAAGTGAGGTAGAGAATCAACGTAACAAGAAGATTAAATTTCTACGTTCTGATCATGGAGGTGAATATCTAAGTTACGAGTTTGGCGAGCATTTGAAGAAATGCGGAATACTTTCACAATTGACACCGCCGGGAACACCACAGCGTAATGGTGTGTCCGAACGTTGTAATCGAACTCTCTTAGATATGGTTCGTTCTATGATGTCACTTACAGATTTACCGCTATCGTTTTGGGGTTATACATTAGAAACAACCGCATTCACTTGAAATAGGGCACCATCTAAATCCGTTGAAACGACACCGTATGAATTATGGTTTGGGAAGAAACCTAAATTGTCGTTCCTTAAAATTTGGGGTTGCGAAGCCTATGTAAAGAAGTTACAGCCAGACAAGCTTGAACCCAAAGCGGAAAAATGTGTCTTCATAGGATACCCGAAGGAAACTATTGGGTATACCTTCTATCATAGATCCGAGGGCAAAATCTTTGTTGCTAAGAATGGATCCTTTCTAGAGAAAGAATTTCTCTCGAAAGAAGTGACTGGAAGGAAAGTAGAACTCGACGAGGTTGTTGAACCTTCTCTCAAACTTGCGAGTAGCGCAGCACCGAAAGTTGTTCCTGTGGTGCCTACACCAATAAGAGAGGAAGCTAATTATGATGATCATGAAACTTCGGTTGAAGTTGCTACAGAGCCTTGCAGGTCAACGAGAACTCGTACCACTCCTGATTGGTATGATCCCGTTATGAGTGTCATGTTGGTAGACAACACCGATGACCAAGTATGGACTTTGGTGGACTTACCGGATGGCCGAAAGGCTGTCGAGAACAAATGGATTTTCAAGAAGAAAACAGATGCTGATGGAAATGTTACTGTCTATAAAGCTTGACTTGTCGCAAAAGGGTTTCGACAAATTCAAGGAGTTGACTACGATGAGACTTTCTCACCAGTAGCGAAGCTAAAGTCTGTGAGGATTATGTTAGCAATCGTTGCATATTATGATTATGAGATATGGCAGATGGATGTCAAAACGGCGTTCCTCAATGGAGACATTGATGAAGAGTTGTATATGATGCAACCCAAAGGTTTTGTCGATCCTAAAGATGCTAAAAAGGTGTGCAAACTTCAACCGTCCATATATGGATTGAAGCAAGCATCCCGAAGTTGGAATCAACGTTTTGATAAGGTATCAAAAGTTTTGGTTTTATACAAACTTATGGAGAAGCTTGTATTTACAAGAAAGTGAGTGGGAGCTCTGTAGCATTCTTAATACTATATGTAGATGACATATTGTTGATTGGGAATGATGTAGACCTTCTTAATAGTGTCAAGGAATATTTGAATAATAGTTTTTCAATGAAAGATCTTGGTGAAGCAGCTTACATATTAGGCATAAAGATTTATAGAGATAGATCGAGACGCCTAATATCATTGTCACAAAGTACATATTTGGACAAAGTTCTAAAGAGGTTTGGAATGGAAGATAGCAAGAAAGGGTTCTTGCCCATGTTGCCCAATACGACCTTGAGTAAAACTCAAAGTCCAGCAATGACAGAAGATAGAGAAAGGATGAGTAAAACTCCCTATGCCTCAGCCATAGGATCTCTAATGTATGACATGCTATGTACTAGACCCGACATTGCATATGCTGTTAGTTTAACTAGCAGATATCAAAGTGATCCAAGAGTGGATCATTGGACAGCGGTCAAAAACATCCTTAAGTACTTGAGAAGAACTAAGGATATGGTTCCTTCTTATGGAGGTGATGAACAACTTGTTGTTAATGGTTACACCAATGCTAGTTGGAACACCGATCCGGATGATTCTAAATCTCAATCTGGATACGTATTTACTTTGAATGGTGCAGCAGTTAGCTGGAGGAGTGCAAAGCAAAGGGTTGTGGCGAGATCCTCAACTGAATCGGAATACATAGCTGCTTCAGAGGCTTCACCAGAAGCGATATGGATGAAAGAGTTCATTACAGAGCTTGGTGTAGTTCCAAGTGCGTTGGACCCAATGTCTATCTACTGTGATAACATGGGCGCCATAGCCAATGCGCAAGAACCAAGGTCACACAAGAAGCCGAAGCAAATCAAGCTATGTTTTCACGCTATTCGAGAACATGTCCAAGATGGTGACATAAAGATTTGCAAAGTACACACATATCTGAATGTGGCGGATCCGTTGACTAAACCTATCCCAAGGGCAAAACATGACCAACACCAAACCGCCATGGGTGTTCGGTATATTACCATGTAATCTAGAGTAGTTGACTCTAGTGCAAGTGGGAGACTGTTGGAGATATGCCCTAGAGGCAATAATAAATGTAGTTATTATTATATCTTTGTGTTTATGATAAATGTTTACATTCATGCTATAACAGTATTAACCAGGAAACATTAATACTTGTGTGATTTGTAAACTAAATTAGAGTCCCTAGTAAAGCCTCTTCATAATACTAGCTTGTTGGTTAATAGATGATTGTGGTTTCCCTATCATGAACATTGAGATGTTATTAACAACAAGATCATATCATTAGGAGAATGGTATGATGGACATACTCCTATAGATAAGCGTAGCATAAACATCAAGTCATTTTAATAGTTCAATTGCTATAAGCTTTCTGATACATAGTAACCTAATTCCTTCGACCATGAAATCATGCTTATCAGCATCACCGGAAGGATGCTTTGATGACATCAAACACCACACCGTAACTGGGTGGCTATAAAGGTGGCATTGAGTGTTTGGAAAGTATGGGTTAAGGCACATGGATCAAGAGTGGGATTTGTCCATCCATATGACAGATAGATATACTATGGGCCCTCTCGGTGGAATGTCATCCAATTAGCTTGCAAGCATGTGACTGGCTCACAAGGGATCACATATCACGGGAACGAGAAAAGAGTACTTATCGGTAACGAGGTTGAACTAGGTATGCAGAGATACCGACTTATCGGTAACGAGGTTGTTGAGTAGTTATGGAATGATGAGAAAGAGACCGAATGTTGTTCGGAGTCTCGGATGGGATCCGGGATATCACGAGGAGATCCGGAATGGTCCGGATAATAAGAGTCATATAAGGAAAGTCCTGTTTCGGAGTTGGGGAATGATTCCGGTGTTTTCATCGGGAATGTTCTAGAAGGGTCCGGAAGGTCCGGCACTTCGGAGGGGAAGGGTACATGAATGTGTCATGACAATGTGGAATGGTTGCATCATGTACCAGGTCACTTGGCTGGGCAAAATAAAGGGAGAAATCAAATCCTAGTTTGAAAGTCAAACGCCAATTTGAAAAGTCAAACGACAAGTTTGCTTGGTGGAGGGAGAGTAGGAAACCTACTTGGGGAGGAGTTCCCCTCCCTCCACCCGCCGGCCAAGGAGGCCGACTTGGGGGTGGACTCCCGCCTCCCAAGCCGCGCCCTCCCACCTATATAAGGAGGGGCAGGGCTGCCCCTCTCCCTCACACCCAACACACCCAAAACCCTAGCCCTAGCCGCCGGCCTCCTCTAAGTCGCCGCCTCCTCCTAGGGTTCCTCCAAATCACCGAGTTGGGGCTTCCCCTAGACCTAGCCGCCGGCTGAGCTCCCCCCTTGGTGCCTCTAAACCGTAGATCGCCAAGGCCTCTCTCATACTCCACCATACTCGCTCCGGCTTAAGGCAAAGCCCCGCGAGATCTCTCCTCTACTTCCGACACCATGCCGTCGTGCTGCCGGAATCAGGAGGAGAGTACTCTACAATCTCTGCTGCCTGCTGGAACAAGGGAGAGGAAAGTCTTCATCGAGTACCAAACGTGTGACCGACTGCGGAAGCACTGTCGAAACGCAGCGCCGGAAGGATCGTCTACGCGATCTTGAGATCGGCAAGAGTACGACTACATCACCCACGAGAATCTGCTCTCATTAACCGCTTTGGAATCTTCGAGGGTGAGTTCCTCTATTGACTCGTTGCTACAATCTAGTAGATAGATCTTGGCTTGTTTGTTTGCATGCGGTAGAATTTTTTTGTTTTCCATGCTACGAACCCCTACATAAGGACCCGATCAATCTTCCACGGAACAGTCCGCAACCGCCGGCACCATCATCCCTAGATCGAGGGGATCTGAAGCTCTTCCCGGCACCCTGCCGGAGGGGAGATCATCCCGGAGGCCTTCTTCATCACCATGCCAGTCTCCGGTATGAAGCATGAGTAGTTCCACCTTGGACTACGGGTCCATGTAGTACCTAGATGGTTGTCTCTCCTCCTTTGTGCTACCATTTTTAGATCTTGTGAGCTCCGTTCATGATCAAGATCATCTATTTGTAATCATGCATGTTGTGTTTGCGGGGATGCGATGGATATTGAGATTACTATGTTAGATTGATTAATGGTTTTTTATTATTGATTCTATCATGTCTGTGTTGTTTGTGATCTTGCATGCTCTCTGTTTCTAGTAGCTATCTTGGCCAAGTAGATGCTAGTGACTCCAAGAGGGAGTATTTATGCTCGATAGTGGGTTCATGCCTATATTTAATCTAAGGGAAGTGATAGAAATCTCTAAGGTTGTAGATGTGCTATTGCTACTAGGGAGAAAACAACGGTCTCTTGTTCATGGAACAAATGGATTGTTTACCTTACACACTTTGCTTAAAGCAGTTATCCGTTGCTTGCAACTTAATACTATAGGGGGGGTCGGATGATAACCTGAAGGTGGATTACTCGTCATAGATGCAGTTGGATGGAGGTCTATGTATCTTGTTGTATTGCCCAATCAAATCTCATAGGATCATGAATATCTAGTATTGCATTGTTATGCCTTGCTCAGTCCTGTCAATTTCCCTGCTGTAATTTGTTTACCCAGCATGCCATGTTGTTTATCTTAAGGAGAGCACCTCTAGTGAATTATGGACTCCGGTCCAATCTTTACCATTGATACATCTTCCACTGTTACTGTTTACTTTCTGCAAACCACTATTACCTTCCACACCATACAGTTAATCCTTTGTTTTCAGCAAACCAATGAGATTGACAACCTCACTGTTCGTTGGGGAAAAGTCTGGAGTTTGTGTTGTGCAGGTTTCCAAGTTGCTAGAAACACCTTTGCATCGTTTCCTTCCTCCTACTGGTTCGATAACCTTGGTTTCTTACTGAGGTAAAAACTTGCTGCTGTGCTCATCATACCTTCTCTTGGGGTCTCCCAACGAAGCTCAACAATCACTTGAGCCGCGTCAATCTTTTTCTGGTGCCGTTGCCGGGGAGGCTAAGGACGGCTTCACAAGGGGAGTCCTTCACAACCTTTCTATTTACTTTGTTTTTGTTTTGCTTAGTTTCTTTTGCTTGGTTTTGTTTGCCTCTTTTTATCAAAAACTCCAAAAAAAATAGTTTCGTTTGGTTTGCTTTCTCTTATCAAAAACACAAAAAATTAGTTCCTACCCTAGTTGTCACGTGCTCTAGCTCACCATGTTGATCCCAAAGTTCACCCGGAAAGACCTTTCAATAGGTAGTGGCTCTATAATTGGGAAAGAAAATATTTAAGAATTATTTAATCATGTTAGCAAACATGAGGATATTGAGGATAGATCCTTAGCAGAACTTGCTCCTAATTATGAAATTGCTGCAACTTCTTTAGTTCACATGTTGGAGTCTAGGTTTGTTAACCTTAACCCCATGATACAAATTTTGTTTCTTAAACTAAAAGAAGAAGAGGATGCTAAAAGAGAGATTTTATCCTAGAAACTTTACTAAAAGAGTTCAATGATGTTGCTAAGGAAGACAAAAAGGTCTTTGAACGTTTTAATATGCTAGGCTCATGTGTATATGTTATGGGTACTTCATATAAAACGAAACCTAGAGAGTAAATTAAGATACCCATACCTTTTAAACTTGTAGGAATGCATGAGTCCTTAGAAAAGAATTTTGATTGGATTGTTCCTGAAAACCCATTTGATTAAAGTAGTGAACCTAAGAGAGATGAGAAAGGATCCTCTAAAACTCATTTGGATGAGATACCTTTCCTAGTTGAAGAGATTTCGAGTATTGACCTTAATGCTTCTTCATTTGAAAGTACTTGATTCTTGCTTCTTGTGCCTAACTTAAAGGCGTTAAAGAAAAGTACTTATTGGAAGATAACCCAAAAGTTTTCTTGAGTCTTGGAAGTTATTACCTCTGTAATGACATCTCCTTATCCTTTATTATTTTCTTTTTGTGCCAATAATAACCTTTAATGAGAGGGAAGTAAGATTTGGAGAGTTGCTGTCTCGAAACAGATTTTTTGTGCTCCACCGTAAAAAATGTGTAAACTCTCTATAAGTCAGATTGAGCTGTAATTTTCTGAATAAATCCCCCAATATGTTTGATAACTTTCGTTAGTTCAATACTTTTTTATTTGAGCAACAGAAGGTCTTCGAAAAAATCGGTTTCTGCCTGCTGGTTTGTTTTGACAAATTTCTGCCGTTATTTGCATTTGCTTCTTATTGATTCCTTTTTGGGTTCTTTTTGGGAAATTGAGCTTTTTGAGGGAATTGCTACAGTAGCTTGTGTCTTTAGTGAAAGTTTTGCTGTTTTAAAGCTAAACCCCAAGGTCTATTATCTTTTGAATACAATAATGTTGCTAATGAAGATTGTGTGAAGTTTTGTATGAATGAAAATTTTCAAGTGTAGAGAAAGAATGATGTAATGAGATGAAGAATGGACAAAAGCTAAAGCTTGGGTATGCCACCCTGTTTCACCCCAAGAAATATTCAAGAGGTACAAGCGTCAAAGCTTGGGGATGCCCAAGGCATCCCCTTCTTCATCAATAAAAATCTCAGGTCTTTCTAGACACTTCGTTTTTATTGTTTCATGCACTGTTGTGTTGTTCTTGGAGCGTCTTAGTTTTCATTTTAATTTTTGGTTTGCTTAGTTTGCTTGAATAAAGTAGTTTGGACCCCCATTCTCGCTGTGTTGTTTCAAATAAGTTGATTAGTGTTGGAGAGGAGTAGAAAGTTCTTGCTTGAATAGTACAAGATGTGCTTGCTTTGACTGTGACTTAGAATTTATCATGTCATGCTATATGTTGTTTTAACCTTATGCTTAGTGATTATTGCTGTAGCATGACTTGTTCCAAACAATTGGGATTGCTTAATGTGCCTTGAAGGAATCATGCATTGTTTTAGCATACAAAAGCATACTATTGTGGTATTCTCCTTTGATGTTTTGTTTGGGTTGACTTAGAACATGCTCATACCATGTTATGACTATGACCAAGTCACCATAGCCTCTATGATCATTTAGTTTTTGACTTGTGGTACCACTTTATGCTTTGATTAGTAATGTTTTGTCGCTCTGCATGATTATAGCCATTATTGCTCTCCTAGTTGGTCGCTCCTATTCTTTTGCTAGCCTCCACTTGTATGAGTAAGCTCTACTCATGCATCCAACTCCTAAGAAACCAAGTTATTCCAAAGTGTCCACTATAAATTCCTATGCATGGTGTGTTACACCATTCCAAGTATATTCTTGTTTTCGTCTACCTTCCAATTGTTATGTGAAAACTTAGTGATTAAAGCTCTCACGAACTTGATGGCACACTTTATTTTTCTTGCCCCTAAATAAACTTGAACCATTGTGTCATCTATGTTGTATATGCTTGCACTTATACATTGGAATTAGCAGAATTGTGCTGTCACGGGGAACATTTTCAATATTGCACTTATACATTGTACACAGTTGATATGATGCTCTTTTGTCTATAGATGTCATCGGTGTGAAATAAAAGGGGAGGTTGTAAGTCCATGGAGTTATGTATATGTGTTAGAGAAACGCTTGGGCCGCTAGCCACTCTGTAACACCCTCGGAATCGGCCCTATGCAAGTTTTAGCGCTTCCCGCCAAACCCGCATAGAAACGATTCAAAGGTGCCCACCAGGCACTTGCGTGTGGGTGGAAAACGAAGTAATATCATTACACAATAGTCCACGATGGAACCCACAGAACAGATATATACAACAATGACTCCATGAGTCAAGAATACAGATACACAATACAAAGATCCAAATCACCTTTAAAATGATACAACGTCCGAGTACGGACAAGATGCAAATTGAGCTAAGAGCCCTGAAGAATAACCAATGGTGTCCATAACCCTGCCCAGGCCAAGCCGGAAGGGTAACTCTACTAACGACGTCGATCTCAAAACCTGCTTAAACAAAAAGGGGTGCCAACAAAGGGCAAAGGAAAAAGAGCGGTCGATCGAGGCCGATTACGGCGAGACTAGAATTCGGCGGTCCTCGCCTACATAGGTATGGTGGACTGAAGCGGCAGCGCAGCATGCACTAAACAATCTATAGAGACTCGATATAACTATCGTCTATCAGAGAGGGATAAGAAAGACCTATTCGGAACCAACCTGATACTACCACAAAACATACCCATCCTGGGATTTCCCCCTCGAGACCAAGCGAGGAAGTCACCCGAGGAACTCACACAGTTGGCAGTTTTATTTATTCAGTTATCGTTGCAGCAATTACTAGTCAGGTATAGATAGTCATCCTGATATAATAAGCAGTGGGCACTTTTAGTTAACCATTCCGTTGTAGTTGCAACACTTACTAGTCAGATACAATTAGCATGAGATATTCCAAACCCAGCAGTTGTTGGTACTTTTATTTAGCCATTTCGTTGTAGTGAAGCTGATTACTAGTCATATCGGATACAAGTCAAATTATGACAGTAAACTTTAGTTATAGTTGTCTATGATCGAGAACTGTGCTCCAAGTCGTCCATAACCACGGACACGGCTTCTCGAAAAGATTTAACCCTGCAGGGATGCACCAAAGTTTCCACACGTACCTACACCCTTGTTGTCAGATCAGGTAGGTACAAGATCACAAAACATACACCCAACGGTATGTCGACGGGGTTTCAGACACGATGTTTCCCAGACCCAAAGCAAGCACATGGGGGCCACCCCACTAAGCTACCGTGAAAGTCGGCCGGTCTCGAGACAGACCAGGGTTTGTGACGACGGTTATAACGATTGGGAACCCGGAAATGTGGGCTTGTCGATATCACAACGCGTGTACGGGTTCCAAAATAGCGCTCCACGCATAATAGTAAATAAAGCGATAAAGCATGGCATAAGTACATGATAGTAATAAAGCCCCAAACTACTTTGTGGCCCCGATCTGATGCTTTGAAATCAGGTACTAATCGATGGGGTGCCCACACACACGTGGTTAGCGCTCGATCTCGGAACAGTGTCAAGAACTTCGGGTCCTCACGGACACCAGTGAGCGGTTAAAAACCAAATATTGTCTATTACCCACCGGTGCCTCTGCATTATTTACCTACTTCAATTTTAGTTATTAAACGGTAATTAAAGCCATGATCATCTCCAACATTAAACATGCGGCATTACTCCAACAACTGTGGTACTTGACGACACGCAACCACACTTGAGCAAGCGAATACGACACGCAAGTCCAACTATCTACCAAACAACAGGTAATAGGATGTGTCCAAGGCAATATAAGGCTGCAAGGGATATCACGGGTACGAAAACTAGAGCATCGCAACACAGATAGCAATAGATCAACAGGAGGAAATAAAGACTATAAAAGTAAGATGGGTAGAAAGGGGGAGAATGCTCGCCTAAAAACATTGCCGAAGGTTCATCCGAAGATCGGGTCGACACTCGCATCAACTCATCAGCCTAATCCGTGAAGAAGCAAAGCACTAGCAGAAACACCGGATGCAATATTTAATACTACGGTAGAAGATCGGGCATGATGCATGCATGATGTATGACATGGCAAGGTGCGATGCAATTAGACCATATTAAGCGGAACCGGGGTCCTGACAATTAATTAGTAGGTTTATGTTGTTTAGATGCCCCGCAATTTAAATGTTGTCTTAACATGGCAAAATATATCACCGGTTCAATGCACAAATTTAAATGGGACCAATATTAGACTAGATTCGCCCGCATATGGTCTTCATATTTAATTTAGGTGAATCGTCGAAACACCCACAATATGTATGCAAGCATGACAATTTAATTATGCAACAAGATAGATGTTATATTACAAAATAGGGGCGGATAAGATAGGGGTCACACATTGGATCAATGATCTTGGGTTCCAAGGTTCAACGGGGTTCGGCTTCGGGCGCCGGGATCGGTCTTTGGGATCGGATCCGGGAGGAAGACCTTGGGGTATCACGGTTCCGTTGTCGGTGTTGATCTTGGCAGCACGATCAGGGATCTTGTCGATGGTTCGTCGCTTGTCGGTCCCCGAGAACAAAAGAGAGTAGTAGCAGAGCATCGGAGCAGGGATCTGAGCCCAGGACGCACCCCATCTTGGTATAATTTTAGTGTTCACAACACACAAGATTTCAACTCAGCACGGGCGAGCGAGGCAGGCATCAACACCTCAACAAGCTCGTTACGCTGCTACAGAGGCAAGAGCCAAAGGAACGGGTCTATGCAGCTGCGGTTGGTCACGGACGAGTTCGGGCAGGGAGCCGGCGGACGGTGGCGGCAGCCGAACGCTGAACACGGGGAGGCGCAGGGACAAAGCCGCGTAGGGCCAGTTCGAGCACGGGGAGCGGGAGGAGGCCGCGGAGGCGGAGGCATGGCCGACGTCGACGACCTGCAGAGGACGCGCGGCCGACGGTAGCTGCGGTGGGGAGAGCTCGGGCTCGGGGTGGAGGAAGGGCGGCCAGCGAGGAGCTCACGGGGTGGCGGTGTACGGGGAGACGACGGTGGCGCGGCTCCCGTCGACGAAGGCTCGCAGAGGCAGAGGCGTAGGAGGGGCGACCTCGGGGCGACGACGGAGGAGGTTCTCGGGCGAGGAGGCAGAGCCAGAGAGCAGGGTAGGGGTCTGGCGGCGGGAGCGCCGGGCGCTGGCTCGAGGATGGAGAGGGGTGACACCGGCGAATGGCAGAGGAGGCACACAGCGAGGCTGGGCCGGAGGACGTTCGCGAGTGGCGGCGGCAGCGCCTGCTCGGACGAGCTGCTGCCTACCGGAGGAGGAGGCCGGCGAGGTCGATGACGTTGGGGACGGGCGGGCTTGCCGCGGCGATGCAGAGGAGACCGACAATGGCGACGCGGCTCAGCGGCTCGGGAGGACGGTCGGGCGACGAGGAGCGGTGGCGGCCAGCGCGAGCTTGCGCGACCCTATGCAGCGCACGGAGGAGAGTGCACACGGCGATGAGCGGAGCTCAGGAAGGCAGGGGCCCGTGGGGAGAGGCAGAGTGGCGGCTCTAGCGGCTGGGGGGAAAGCGAGGCGAGCGGAGGCGTGCGGGAAGGAGTCGAGCAGAGGGAGCGATGCGGGTGGAGGCGAGGGGAACGCGGGGTGGGACACGGCCTGGGGTAGGTGGGGCCCGACCGGGGGTGGGTCTCCGTGTCAGAGTGCGTGCGTGTGGAGTTTGGGTGGTGTTAGGTTTGAAACGGGGTGGCGGCTGGCTGGTGCGGGGTGGTGTGGCTGTGTGAAGGGACTGGCAGCGGGGGGGGGGGGGGTAGGGAGTGGGGTGAGGGGTGGTATGTTGGGGTAGCTAGGGGAGGTCAGATTAGGGTTAGGGTTTGGTCTGCCGGCTAGGCCTTTTGGGCCTGGCCTGTTTTAGGTCTAGGGTTTATTATTATTATTTATAGAATAGTATTTGTTTTCTTTTCCTTATATTTAGAAAATATTTTGTAAATAGCTTCTCACGATTAAAATATCAAGAAGTATAATTTGAATAAAAGAGGAGATATAATGTATGAGACAAAATATGGTTTTCGTGAAAATATTTTCAGGACAATATATGCATGATGATGTCATGATGATGCACATAATAAAAACAACATCGATTTTCTGGTAGTGGTTTTACCCAGGGTGCTACACCTAAGCCATGCTTAATCATGTTGGAAACTTGCAGCATCATCATAGTGAGCAATCTATGAAGCTTTCTTCTTATACAAAAAGAGATACATTGAAAAGAGGAAAGTGAGAAAAAATCATAGTTACCTTCCATGTTGCATGCATAGTTACTTTGTTTTACTGTTAGAACTCCATTTTTCATGCTCATGTTTAGAGTTATTTGATCCCAACGTCCAATGCTTGTAAATGGTTTGATCTTGATTTTGATGGTGCATGTCACCTCAAAAATTATTCTTTTTATCACTTACCTACTCGAGGACGAGCAGGAGTTAAGCTTGGGGATGCTTGATACGTCGAAAATGTATCTATAATTTTTGATGTTCCATGCTTGTTTAGTATCTACTTTGCTTTGCTTTGTCTACACTTTGAGGTGTTTTTATATGTTTTCTGGTACTAACCTATTAACAAGATGTCACAGTGCCAGTTGCCTGTTTTCTTCTGTTTTTGGTTCCAGAAAAGGTAGAAAATCAATATTCTCGGAATTGGACGGGACAAAAGCCAAAGTCAATATTTTACCGTGGGGAACACGGAGACAGAATACGAGACGGAGGGGAGCCACCAGAGGGCCACACCCCTTGGCCGCGTGACTAAGCCTAGCCTGCGCCTAGGGGGTGGCCGCTCTAGGTGCCCTGCCTCGCCTCTTCACCTATAAGAAGCCCCCGATACCTAAACCCTAAGGACCCGATCAATCTTCCAAGAAACAGTCCGTAGCCGCCGCCACCATCGTCCCTAGATCGGGGGGATCTGAAGCTCTTCCCAGCACCCTGCCAGAGGGGAGATCATCCTAGAGGCCTTCTTCATAACCATGCCAGCCTCCGGTATGAAGCGTGAGTAGTTCCACCTTGGACTATGGGTCCATGTAGTAGCTAGATGGTTGTCTCTCCTCCTTTGTGCTACCATGTTTAGATCTTGTGAGCTCCGTTCATGGTCAAGATCATCTAGTTGTAATCATGCATGTTGTGTTTGCGGGGATCCAATGGATATTGAGATTACTATGTCAGATTGATTAATGGTTTTGTCTTATTAATTCTATCATGTCTGTGTTGTTTGTGATCTTGCATGCTCTCTGTTTCTAGTAGCTATCTTGGCCAAGTAGATGCTAGTCACTCCAAGAGGGAGTATTTATGCTCGATAGTGGGTTCATGCCTCTATTTAATCTAAGGGAAGTGACAAAAATCTCTAAGGTTGCAGATGTGTTGTTGCTACTAGGGAGAAAACAACGATCTCATGTTCATGGAACAAGTTGATTGTTTACCTTACACACTTTGCTTAAAGCAGTTATCCGTTGCTTGGAACTTAATACTGTAGGGGGTCGGATGATAACCTGTAGGTGGATTACTAGTCATAGATGCAGTTGGATGGCGGTCTATGTATCTTGTTGTATTTCCCAATCAAATCTCATAGGATCATAAATGTCTAGTATTGCATTGTTATGCCTTGCTCAGTCCTGTCAATTGCACTGTTGTAATTTTGTTTACCCAACATGCCATGTTGTTTATCTTAAGGAGAGCACCTCTAGTGAATTATGGACCCCGGTCCAATCTTTACCATTGATACATCTTCCACTGTTACTGTTTACTTTCTACAAACCACTATCACCTTCCACACCATACAGTTAATCCTTTGTTTTCAGCAAACCGGTGAGATTGACAACCTTACTGTTCATTGGGACAAAGTCCTAAGTTTGTGTTGTGCAGGTTTCCAAGTTGCTAGCAACACCTTTGAGTCGTTTCCTTCCTTCTACTGGTTCGATAACCTTGGTTTCTTACTGAGGGAAAAACTTGGTGCTGTGCTCATCATACCTTCCTCTTGGGGTCTCCCAACAAAGCTCAACAATCAGCTGAGCCGCTTCAAGGAGTTAGGGCGCCGGCGACTTGGAGGGGCGGCGACGACCTAGGGTTTTGGGGTGAGGGGTAGGGGTGACCTACCCCTCCTTATATAGGTGGGGAGAGGCGGCAAGGGGAGGACGAGTCCTCCCCCAACCCCTCTTGGTAGCCGATGGCAAGGAGGGAGAGTGAAACCTCTCCCCTCTAGGTTTCCTCTCCTCCCTCCACTAGGCTTTTGACTTTCAATGTTAGGATTTGACTTTTCAAACTAGAGTTTGACTATTCAAACTAGAGTTTGATTTCTCTCTTGCTTTCGCCCAACCAAGTTTCCTAGGGTATGATGCAACCATTCCACATTGGTACGGCAAATTTCAAGTACCCCCTTTTCCGGGGTGGTGAACTTTCCATAACCTTCTAGAAGCTTCCGGTGAAATCACCGAAAACATTTCCAAACCCCAGAATTGGACTTTACTTATATGAATCTTATTATATGGACCATTCCGAAATCTCCTCTTGATGTCCTAGATCCAATCCGAGACCCCGAACAACATTTAGTCTCCAACTCATATTCCATATATACTAAACAACATCGAATCCATAAGTGTGTCTCCCTACGGTTCGTGAACTATGCATACATGATCGAGACACTTCTCCGATCAATAACTAATATAGGAATCTAGAAATTCATATGGCTCTCACATATTTCTATGATGACTTTGTGATCGAATGAACCATTTACATACGATACCAATTTCCCTTTGTCTCGTGATACTTTACTTATCTGAGGTTTGATCGTCGGTATCTCCAATACCTAGTTCAACCTCATTACCGATAAGTACTCTTTACTAGTTCCGTGATATGTGATCCCTTGTGACCTAGTCACATGCTTGCAAGACAATTGGATGACATTCCACTGAGAGGGCCCAAAGTATATCTATCCATCATATGGATGGATAAATCCCACTCTTGATCCATGTGCCTCAACACATACTTTCAGAATACTCAATGCCACCTTTATAACCACCCAGTTACGAAGTGGTGTTTGATATCATCAAAGTATCCACCTGGTGATGGTGATTAACATGATCTCATGGTTGAAGGATTTAGGTTACTATGTATTTGAAAGCTTATAGCAAATGAACTTTAAATGACTTGATCTTATGCTACGCTTAACTATAGGAGTGTGTCCATCACATCATTCTCCTACTGATATGATCTCGTTATTAATAACATCCAATGTTCATGATCAGGAAACTATGATCATCTATTAATCTATAAGCTAGTTTAACAAGAGGCTTACTAGGGACTCTTTCATGTTTACAAAACACACAAGTATTAATGTTTTCTGTTAATACAATTATAGTATGAGATGTAAACATTTATCATAAACATATAGATATGGTAATAACCACTTTATTATTGCCTCTGGAGCATATCTCCAACAGTCTCCCACTTGCACTAGAGTCAATAATCTAGTTTTGAAAAACTTTGTGCATTCAACACCTATGGCTTTCTGGTGTTGTATATACACAATACAAGAAAAATGTCCTTCTACAACGGACAATTTTTGTGGTTGAAGGTCCATTTTTCGTGGTTAAAAGCCTTCTACGACGGATGTCCTTAGTGGTAGAAGCCCTATCACAAATGATTCTACCACAGTTTTTTTACCATGGAAGATCGCACCCTTCGGCCACGAAAAGTTGTTCCATCATAGATGTGTTCGCCAGCCGCATTGACTGCTGACGTCATGCAAACTGCCACATGGCGAGCGTTGTTAACGACCAGTTAATGCCATTAACTGTTAATGAAATTGTGGTAGAAGATTATTAAGTGGTCCGACCCATTAAGGAAGCCCAACAGGATCGTGTCCCATTACTGTTTCGACATGAACTGTTACAAATGGACCCACTGGTGCAGCCGTATGCGGCCCGTGAACTTTCTGGCCCGTTACTGTTACGTTATGCACTGTTTGAATTGGGCCCATTTGTGCTACCGGTCGCGGCCCATATACTTTTGGGACCTTCACTGTTTTGTCCTAGTGAAGGCCCGCTGGGCTTGCTACTATGCGGCTCATTAGAGGCCTGTGCAAAGTCGACCCTGTACTATTAAGGCCTGCAATCGGCCTGACACTATTCTTACATACCATAATGGGCTACCAACTGATGGCCCATTTGTTGGAAGGCCCGTTACTGTTATGGCCCATAATGCGGCCTGCTCATTTTTTGGTCTGTTACTGTTCTAAACCAGGAAGGTTTCCCGGCCTGTTACTGTTCCGACCTGCTACTGTTCTGGCATGCTCCTGTTCTGCTCCGTACTGTTTATGCTAGTTACTATTCTGGCATGTTACTATTCTCGCCTGTTATTGTTTTGTCCTGTTACTGTTTGGCCTATTATTGTTTTGGCCCTTTTCTCTTTTGCTATTGGCCCGTATTTTTTTTGGCAAGTACAATTTAAGGCCTATGGCAGCTTATGCGTCCGACCATGATTTAGGCCTTTTACTGTATATTGAGCCCATCTGCTGGTCGGCATATCATATTCTATAATTATGGCGCAATTCTTCTTTAAAACGGTCCGTTAATATTTCGTCTCATTAATGCGGCGCAAGAATCAGCATATTACATCAACAGGAAAATACTGAAATTTATTACAGACCCGAATTCAACAGAAACAAAAAGATACATCACACAGAAATCGTCAGTCATGGGTTGGAACAGGGTTTCTGCTAGAGCTTACATCACCATACAAGTAACAACAGGCTTACCATGACAACTATAGAAGAGATTATCAAGTAGACGGTCAGTCCAATCTTGTCGATCTTTCAGTTCCAGTATCTGTTCGCATGTAATCGTGATTATTGCATCTGTTTCCTCTGTTTCTTATTCTATTAAATCAATTTTTTCGAGTGCAGATGTAACACCTCTTTGTGCTGGAATAGCTGGAACAGTGGGTCGATCAAGCAATAACTACTGTCGCTGCTGCTTTGTGAAATAACCTCAATACTTAATGTAAGAGTGTTCCCTTTTGCTCCATAGCTTCATGTGCAGCCTGAAACAAAGAAAACAAGTTAGCATGGCATACCAGCAAACTGGCAGCCAACTTATATTTAAAATAATTGTGATGCATCATTGGCTAGGAACAATCAATGATGTGCCTCGTACATCTCTTTTCAGAATAACAGGAATAGTCGACATCCTGGACCGATGCGAGCATGTGCCTGTATCACAACCGCTTCGTGGAACAAACAATACAGATTATCTTCATGCTGAAACTAATACATATTAAGTTAGTGCAACAAAGCAGGCGAAGAAACACTGTGTTTGTTGTCAAAGATTTTCAAAACCAGTATTGTCCTAATATAACAAATCAAGCAATCAACATGTGTCTCTTGCAGTCTAACTAAACTTGTTTGAAAGTGAATGTAGTGAACCAAGCAACTACTCTTTCCCTCATAAACAAATAATATCACTGCCTAATGGAAATATATAAAATATAACAAAAAGAGGTGTTTGGGATCCCTTGAGCTGCTTAGAATTGGTCAAGAAAACAAGCATTAACCTATAACATAAAAATAGCATTTAGAAATGGTCTATTGTATGAACTAGCCATATCAGTATGTAGTTCGAGAAATTATGGTGTAAGACCCCACCTTTATAAGCTAAAGGTCCCTGTGATTGCAATGCTAGTCCCTGGATCAAATGCTAGCATCCACAGTTTAAGATGAAGTACACAGATATAAAGGTCTTTATTACATCGTCATTCCAGAGATAAACATAGTCTTTACAACTCCATAGCCAAAGGCTAGTACAAGAGTTCATAACATCAGTAAATAAAGTAAAGTCTTCATCTTCATGTGCCACAGGCAAGCATGTTGAGTGTAGACTCATAACCCTAATCCT
This sequence comes from Avena insularis, assembly GCA_023614405.1. Taxonomy (NCBI): domain Eukaryota; kingdom Viridiplantae; phylum Streptophyta; class Magnoliopsida; order Poales; family Poaceae; genus Avena; species Avena insularis. Next base: position 303,247,406 of record CM042693.1, on the reverse strand, counting down.
CATCATAAAAACCTGCAACATCATAAGTTACAACCACAGTGGGTCAATACATTTGGAATTGTATTGGCAAGTGATACCATAGTATAATAGTAGTATCTAACAACTATATAAATTTGGCTAAGTGTAGCTTAGGCTTGCTTTGCTCAAAATAGGTTTTTCCTATCAGTTGAAACACTAAGTTTTTATTTGTCAAAAACTCCTAAGGAACCACCAATAGACATTGGTGATCCTTTACCCTTGTTCAACCACAAGTTTTTAACTTAGAAATTGGGATGAGGAGATCCTTGATAGGTTCAATGTCTTGATGCTCAAATTGTCCGTTGACGGGGACACGGCTAAGTACTTAGGTTTTTCCTTCTCGAGAGGTGGTGCACTTTCCCCACAAGACTCGACATGCATCGAGACTAGATCTTTCAGAAGCCTTCCCTTAGACCAAATGGACGCATTCCATCCTATCACCCTACCACCATCTATCCATCTGGCTAAGTTATTGCAACCTATATGATCAAGGTAGAGCCCATATGCCATGTGGTTGCACTAGAAGCTTCTAAACACTAAGTATCTCAAATCCCTTTGTTCCTGGGTGGCTTTCCACAAGTGTGATACACAAGGTAGACCATAGACATGGGCCTTGTCCACTCAACATAACCCAATCATGCCATTCCACCCAGGTGATTCATTCACTTAGTTGTTTTATTAAGCAAAAACATAAGTCAAAGACTTAGCAAAATTTCCATAGCATGTATAGAATCCACCCTTGTTTGCTACTAGCTAGGCTAAGCATGATAACATAACCAGTATCTTAACTTAGAGAAAATTCTACCAAGACTACAACTACTAGGATTTCCCATGGCATAGCATATAGATACTTAGCAAAAATTTCATGGAAGCCCTATACAAAATATCACTAGTGCTTAGTCAAAAATAATAGGACAAATACATGAAGCACCACTTTCCTTGGTAGTTTGGGGAGTTACAACAATCCTCACAATCACAATCACCACTAGCACCAAAATCTACACATAAAATGATAGCACCAAATTTACATTCAAATAATCAAGCAAAAATATATGAATGCATGAAAATGCAGTGAAATGAATTTATACACTAAACCAATCAAACCAAATAGTACTGAACACCAAAACTAACTATATAAAGTTTAAACAAACTTAAATTTGCTTTAAAATCATTTTCCAAATAATTTATATACCCAAAATAAGCCTATAATTAATTCTGTATAAAATCCCATTTTTACAGAAGCAAAATACAAATATAAGCCTACAGTACTATAGGATTTATTTTTCTGAATCCAATGATATCTTATTTGAATTTTTTGGATAAACAGAACAAAAGTTATGAATTTTACAAGTTTGAAACTCTAATAGATATAAAACAGATTTTAAATCAAAATCCCAGACACGTGGCTATGTCTTATTGGTCGATACTGCTTCACGCGGATCGGCCATCGTGGGCCGTAAGATTTAAGTGAGAACGCACGGGCCAGATCTAATCATACCCTTTCGTTAAGTGATCTAATCAGATCCACTGGATCTAGATCTAACGACTACGATACACGCGACCAAAGTCTGGCGACACTAAGGGTGCTGGCGGCGGTGGCGCTACTGGAGATGCTTTTTCGGTGAATACAGAGGGGGATGGGGGTTGTGTGTTGGCTTACCAGCGTCGCAAGGTCGCGAGGAAGCTCAACATGTCGCTGGCGTGGACGGGGGCGTGCTGTAGCAGCGGCTGGAGCTCGTCGGAGTTGCTGGTAGCGTCGGGCATGGGTTGGTGGAGACGATGACGACGCTCTGGATCGCCCTAACACAAATCAAAGCATCAAGGTGTGCTCAAGGTTCAGGCGAACACAACTGTTTGATTCAGAGGCCAAGGGGCGGTCGCATCTTACCACAATTGCTCGCCGGAGACGAGGGTGGCGTCAGGTGCTTGCGGTGGTTGATGGAGCCGACACTCTGGGTCACGAGCAGACAAACAAAGTGTATGAGAAGAAGCGTATGAGAAAGGGAAGCACGGCAGTAAGAAACAGAGGGCACGTGACGGACGGTGCTCACCGAAATAGCTCACCGGAGACGGTCGGGCAGGGGCGTCGCGAGCGCAAATACGAGCAACCTGGTGGCGTTCTGGCAAGGAGAGTTTGGGGAAATGACCGTGGTGTGGAGAGGTTTAAGTAGCCATAGCAGGGGAGGAAATCTCGCGGCGAATCAATGGCTATCAATCCCGGAATTAACGCAGCGGTGAATGGGGGAGAAACGGGCGGCGACAGGCTCACAGGCGAGGGTGGGAGGCGATCTTTGAGCTAAGCCTTGCCAGTGACTGTGCGAGGCAGGTGTGGGTGAGAGGGAGGCGAGAGGGGGAAATGGCCGGGTTGGCTTGTTGGGCTGGGTCTGGCACTAGGACGAATTGGTAGCGCTGACCTTTTTCTTTTTTCCTTTCTCTTTTTCTTTTTGTATTTGATTTTTCAGGAATCATTTTCAAACCCAATTCAAATGAGTTTGAATTCAAATCTTCCCTAGATTTTTGTAGTGTGAACCTTGCACTTAATTGTGTATAAAACACTACTGTTTAGTCCACTACCCCTTGATCCTTTGAAAATAAAATAAAACCATGTCTTATTGATATATAGATAATAGGCATAAAAATGGTTTTATTTGGAGTTTTGATTTGAAAATTTTTGTGCAAGTCAAAAATGCTATGAGTGCATGAATTAAATCCAAGTTTTTGTAATTCATGAATTTTTGGGATGTTACAAATCTAACCCCCCTTAAGATGAATCTCGCCCTCGAGATTCAGATTGGTTAGCAAATAGGTGTGGGTGGTCTTTTTGAAGATCATATTCTCTTTCCCAAGTTGCTTCCTCTTCAGAATGATGGTTCCGCTGAACTTTGCAGAACTTGATAGTTTTGGTACGGGTAACTCTTTCTGCAGTCTCAAGAATCTTGATAGGTTTCTCTTCATAGGTGAGATCACTCTCTAACTGAACCTCTTCTAAAGGTATAGTATCTTTCAAAGAAGTTTCTTCCATCTCCGAATGGCATTTCTTCAACTGACTCACATGAAACACATTGTGAATAGCGGACAGAGATTTGGGCAATTCAATCTCATAAGCCACTTCTCCTTTGTGACTCAAAATCTTGAATGGTCCAACATACCTTGGTGCCAATTTTCCTTTGACTCCAAATATTTTCACACCACGAAGTGGTGAGACTCTAAGATAAGATCTATCACCTACCTCATAGGTGACTTCTCTATGCTTTGGATCTACGTAGCTCTTCTGTAGGGACTGTGATATCTTCAATCTGTCCTTTACCAATTTGACTTTCTCTTCGGCTTCCTTGATCAGTTCTGGTCTGAACAAATTTCTTTCTCCCACACCACTCCATAGTAATGGCGTAGTACGTTTTCTTCCATAGAGAAATTCAAACGGTGCCATCTCAATGCTAGCTTGATAGCTGTTATTGTAAGAGAATTCTGCGTAAGGCAGAGTTTCATCCCAACTAGCACCATAGTCTAGGGCACAGGCCCTCAACATATCCTCCAAAATCTGATTGGTCCTTTTCGTCTGTCCATCAGTCTAGGGGTGAAAAGCCGTGCTGAACTCTAATCTTGTCCCCGATGATTCATGTAGTTGTCGCCAAAAATGCGAGGTGAATTGAGTTCCTCTATCCGACACAATACTCTTGGGTACTCCATGTAGACATACAATCATATTCATATAAATCTTGGCTAACTTAGCACTTTTATAGGTTGTCTTCACAGGTATGAAATGCGCCACTTTAGCTAGGCGATCTACAACAACCCAAATAGAATCATATCCTGATCTAGTCCTTGGCAGTCCGGTGATGAAATCCATACCAATCTTGTCCCACTTCCAATCAGGAATAGGTAGTGGTTGTAATAACCCTGCCGGTTTCTGATGTTCCGCTTTTACTCGACTACACACATCACACAAAGCAATATGTTCTGCTATGTCCTTCTTGAGATTATTCCACCAGAATCTTTCCTTCACATCCATGTACATATTTGTGTTACCCAGGTGAATAGAATATGGTGAGTTGTGTGCTTCTTGCAGAATCAGTTTCTGAAGCTCCGGATCTTGCGGAATACAGATACGTTTTCCATACCATAAAGTACCATGTTCGTCTTCATGGAATCCTTTAGCTTTCCCCTTATTAATTTTACCTTTGATCTCTTCAATTTCCTTGTCCATCTTTTGGGCTTCCTTGATCCTGTCCAACAATGTGGGTTGAACATCCAATGACATGAGGTGTCCTTCAGGTACTATCTCCAATCTGAGATCTTTGAATTGGGCACACAGATCATCTGGCAATTCTCCCTTAGTAAGGCCATTCACATAAACCTTACGGCTTAAAGCATCTGCTACAACATTTGCTTTACCGGTATGGTATTGCAAACTCATATTGATTTCCTTCTGAGTGAAGATATATTTCAGACTCTTGTGATCTGTGAACACTTCACAACGTTTTCCCAAAAGATAATGTCTCCATGTTTTGAGTGCATGGACAACAGAGGCTAACTCTAAGTCATGAGTAGGGTAGTTCACTTCATGAGTTTTGAGTTGTCTCGAGGCATAAGCCACAACTTTCCCTTCTTGCATCAAAACTCCACCCAATCCTTGGTGAGATGCATCACAATAAACTTGGAAATCCTTCTCCAAATCTGCCTCATAAGAATGGTGCTGTCACTAGTCTCTTCTTCAATTCTTGGAAACTGAGTTCACACCCTTCAGTCCAGTCAAACTTCTTATCTTTCTTAAGTAACTCCGTCATTGGCTTAGCTACCTTTGAGAAATTCTCAATGAATCTTATATAGTATCCTGCCAAGCCAAGGAAACTACAAACTTATTTTACCGACTTAGGAGATTCCCACTTAGTCATAGCTGACACCTTTGCGGGATCGACAGATATACCATCTCCCGACACAATATGTCCGAGAAATCCAACTTCATTCAGCCAGAATTCACACTTACTGAACTTGGCATACAACTTGTACTCCCTGAGCTTCTCAAGTATCAAACGCAAATGCTCTTGATGGTCTTCTTTGCTCTTGGAGTAGATCAAAATGTCGTTGATGAATACGACAACAAACTTGTCGAGGAACTCCATGAACACCTTGTTCATCATGTTCATGAAATAGGCTGGTGCATTCGTTAAACCAAAGGGCATCACGGTGCACTCATACAATCCATACCTAGTGGTGAAAGCTGTCTTGGGTATGTCTTGTTCTCTAATCTTTAGATGAAAGTAGCCTGATCTGAGATCAATATTTGAGAACACATGGGCTCCTTCTAGTTGATCAAATAGATCATTGATTCTAGGCAAAGGATATTTGTTTTTGATTGTCACCTCATTGAGTTATCGGTAGTCTATGCATAACCTCTGACCTCTATCCTTTTTCTCAACAAACAGAACTAGTGCACCCCAAGATGAAGAACTTGGTTGAATAAATCCTTTCTGCAACTATTCTCCAAGTTGTTTCTTGAGTTCTTTCAACTCATCAGCTGACATCTTGTAGGGTCTCTTTGCTATTGGTCCAGATCCTAGCAGCAAGTCAATGAGAAACTCCACGTCTCTATCTGGTGTCATTCCACACAATTCTTTCGGAAACACATCCGGATACTCCCTCACAATTAGCACACTGTCTATGCTAACCCCTTAAGAGAATTTAGCTTACTCCCTTTAGATTCAAAGTTAGACTTGAACCTAATCCGTTTCTTATCCGGGGTTGTGAGTGTAACAGTACGATTGGCACAATCTAGTACTCCTTCATACTTAGTCATCCAATCCATTCCCAAAATTACATCCAATCCTTGGGAATCTAGGATTATCAGACTAAATGGAAACTTATACTTTCCAAATTCTATCACTAGATCATGACATCCAAAATTCACTATCATCTCTCCTCCGGGAGAGCTTACTTTTATAGGACACCCAATAGATTCAGTTGGAATTCCATTTTTATCAACAAATGCTCTTGATATGAATAAATGCGATGTGCCGATATAAAAAAGGACAAGTGCTGGAAAAGAATTAAGCTTGAACTTACCAACCACAACATCAGACTCTTCATAAATTTCTTCCACATTGATGTGGTTCACTTGTCCCTTCTGAAAAGGGTTGGGCTTGTTGGCTCCTTCAACTTTATTTTCTGGGCATTCATTTGCATAGTGCCCAGTTTTCTTGCATTTGAAGCACTCAACCTGACTAATGTCTCTTTTTGCAGGCCGACTCCCATTACCACTTCCACTATGGTGTCTCTTGTGTCCACTCTTGTGGTTCTTATACTTGTCATTGTCATGACTGCGATGATGCTTGTTGTCATGGTGACGGTTGTGGTTATGGTGGCTGTTGTACTTCCCATGCTTGTGGAATCCAGAACCTCCACTATCATCATTATGGGAACGCTTGTGAGACGATCCCGAGACGTGCTTATCAAAGTTATGCTTCCTTTTCCTGCCCTCAACCTGTTTCATCTTGTTTTCCAAGATGGTGGCCTTGTCACAAAGGATTGATATGTTGGAACATAGGCAACAGATAGCTGCAGGTTCAATTCATCATTCAATCCTTCGAGGAACTTATCTTTCCTCTTGGCATCAATATCAACTTCATCCGGTGCATAGCACGCCAGATTGTTGAACTCCTCAATGTACTCAGCCACATTGCGGTGACACTGTTTCAGATTATGGAACTCTTTCTTCTTCAAGTTCATCACTCCTGATGAGATGTGGGCAGTGCGGAAACCATCTTCAAAGATAGCCCATGTCACATCCTCAAGGGGAGTGGTGATCTGAAAGTTATCCCACCATGTTGCTGCTGGTCCTTCAAGCAGATGTGCTGTGAACCTGACTTTTTCCTTGTCGGTGCAACCAACAGTGACTAAGTCCTTGTTCACGGAACGTAACCAGTCATTGGCTACCATTGGATCAGTTGTTCCCGAGAACTTGGCTGGCCTCAACCTCAAAAATCTTGTAAGAATGTCAAATGCTGGTGGATTATTGGGGTTGTTGTTATTTTGGTTATAGTTTTGATTGGCTAGGAACTGGGTCATCATCTGCATCGATTGAGCTTGAGCTGTCATCAATTGCTGCATCTCGGGGCTGACGTTATTGTTGTTGTTTGGGTTGGGGTTGGCACGACGGGGAGGCATCTGTGGTTCCAATAAGGATAAGGAATGAGATATAACCCATAGATGCCATGCACAATACATCACATAGAAACAACACAATAAACAATCACAAGATATCAAAGAGTTTAAACAACGTAAACAGCAAGTTTTGGAAAAAGTAAACACACCATAGCAAGCCATCCACATGTTAGATGGTCATTGCGACTCAATAATCAAAGTATGATAGATAAAAGATAGTCGACCAGTCTACACTACTCCTCCATGTCGACCTCCATGTTAACAAGTGTAAGTCCGGCTGTCTTGTACTCCTCGACACTAGTGATCAAGGCCTCGACCTTCGCACAGAGAGCTCTCTTCTATGAGCGTAGCCTCTCAATCACTCCCTGCTAGGTCTCGAGCTCAAAGTCCTTGGCCTCTATCTCGGCCTTCATGTCCTTGATCTTCTTGTTTCTATCTTGGAATCTTTTCTCCTGATTCTTGAACTTATTGTCTTGGCTCTCGAATCTGGCCTCCATCTCCTTGATGATCTCGTCTTGCTCCGCGAAGAGCTTGTCCTTATCCCTCAACTAAACCTGGAGCTCGTCATTTCTACGCATGACTTTGGTACTATCGGTGTCAAGGTGTCTAATAAGGCCCTCGAGGTCCTAGAGATATAGACGAACTGGCTCAATCGTCTCTCTAGTAGCGCCCTCATACACCAATGCCTCTCCCTCCTTGTCACGTCTCCCAAACGGTTGGAAGTAGAGGCCTCTAAGCTTGGTGGCGTGGCGTCCGCAGAGGCGTCCGAGTAGCTCCTGCATGACTACATCTAGACCCATCTCTTTGTCATCATGCATCAGCTTGAAGGAAATCTCCTCCGTGAGTGGCTCCGTCTGGCGTCCAGGCTGTGTGACTCTAAAGCCCCAAAGATCCTTTCTCTCAAACTTGGTGAGCTAAAGTGCCTTGATACTAGGAAGTGGGAGGTTGAGCACACTAGTAAACTGCACGATGCGTGAACCAAAACGAGTTCCATTGAACTCCTCAGCAATGCTGATCACAAAGCTAGGCATCTAATGTAAGATAGAGAAATATTAGAACAACACAAGTAAGACAAAAACAAGACAGTAAAATGAAAGCAAAAGGCATACATCACCCATAAAACATACAAGTCATGGCATACAAAGTCTACCACAAATACTAAGGTTCAAACATAACTTAGATAAATTTTTGCGAGAAAACGACAAGTGTGGTGGTCAAACTAGCGGTGTACGTTACAATTCTCACTCATATGCTAAGTCTATGATATCTTCCCTTAGATGTTTTATGGTGGTCTCTAAGTCTTGGGTATACTTCTTCTCCTCCTCAAGGTCATTTTTGGTGTTGAGCATTCTACACTTGAGTCTTTCACCAAGCTCCTTGATGGCATTCCAGGCTGCATTTCTTGCAGAGTCAAAGAATGTTGTATACATTTCTAAGTTGGTGCCCATGTAGAATCCCGACTCTTTGTGGTTGTCTCCCTTGTTTTTGTACAAGTGAAGTTGCACCCACCAATATTCTTCTTCTTCATCCATTACTGGAAATCCTTTGTACACGGCCTCACCATGTATCCCCAAGCTAACCATAAGGGTTTTAAGTGCTTTGGGAAACTCCGTCTCACATTCTAAAGTCATGGTCATTGATGTCTACGCACTTCTATTCTTGTAGACAGTTTTTGGGCCTCCAAGTGCAGAGATTTGTAGAATAGCAGCAAGTTTCCCTTAAGTGGATCACCCAAGGTTTATCGAACTCAGTGAGGAAGTGGTCAAAGGTATTCCCTCTCAAGCAACCCTGCAATCAAGATACAAGAAGTCTCTTGTGTCCCCAACACACCTAATACACTTGTCAGGTGTATAGGTGCACTAGTTCGGCGAAGAGATAGTGAAATACAAGCGGTAACGGTGCCAGAAAATAGCTTCTGACTTGTTGTTGACATGGGAGAACGTGTGTGAGTGCCAGAAAATACTTTGATGGAGCTTGACGTGGAGGTAAAGACTAAAGCAAGCAAACATGCAACCGATCTAGATGCAAACGGTGTTTCAATGTTTAGAAACAAGGCCTAGGGATCATACTTTCACTAGTGAACACTCTCTCATATAAATATCCTCTCTTCATGATACTACTCTTAACTACTCTCTGGTTGGACACTCTAATCATCGGTAGGGCTATAACATCACTCCTCAAAGTCCGCCTTCCCCAATCTATAAAACCCCACACTGTCACCTTGAGCGCTAGATGGTTCCAACAAACACCACAGTTTCATAGAGACATCCAACTCAAAATATACTCATAACAAATATTCAATCTAGCCAAAGTGCCACACACGGTATGCATGCTGTCACTTTCACACACACGTGGGGAAAATCATAGATCTATTAAAGCACAAAGAGTATTTATGTAGACTCAAACCTAAGTGCCACCATGGCATGCACGCTGTTACTTTCATACACATGGGGAGAGCAGAGATCTATTAAAGAACTTGAGTAGCACGGTAGATCTACTTGATTACAAATCTCATGATCACAATATGACCATGCATAGAGAGAGAGATGAACACATAGCTACCGGTAGAGCCCTTAGCCTCGAGGAAGAACTACTCCCTCCTCATCATGGGAATCAGCAACGGCGATGGAGATGGTGGTAGAGATCGATGGAGATGGCTCCGGGGGAACTTCCCCGTCCCGGCAGGGTGCCGGAATAGAGACTTTCTATCCCCCGAATCTCCCCTTCGGTGGCGGTGGCGCTATAGAGGTTTTCGTGGATTTCTTCTGGATGCCCTGGGGTTTTTGGGTCGGAGGCTTCTTATAAGCACAGGAATCAAGGTCCGTGGGGGTCCAGGGGGCCCACACCCCCTATAGGCGCCTCCAGGGCCTGCCCACGCCTAGGGGGTGCGGCCATCCTGTGTCCCCCCTCCGGCTCTGCTTCGTGGTTCCGTGTTGCTCCGAGAAAAATAATGACTTTGACTTTTGTCCCGTCCAATTCCGAGAATATTGATTTTCTGCCTTTCTGGAACCAAAAACAGAACAAAGCAAGCAACTGACACTGTGTCAACTTGTTAATAGGTTAGTTCCATAAAAGATATAAAAACACCTCAAAGTGTAGATAAAGCAAAGCAAAGTAGATACTAAACAAGCATGGAGCATCAAAAATTATAGATACGGTTCAGACGTATCAAGCATTCCCAAGCCTAACTTCTGCTCGTCCTCGAGTAGGTAAGTGATAAAAAGAATAATTTTTGAGGTGACATGCACCATCAAAACCAAGATCAAACCATTTGCAAGCATTGAAATCTGGGATCAAAGAAAAAATGTGCATGAAAGATGGAGTTCTAATAGTAAGACAAAGTAACTATGCATGCAACATGAAAGGCTACAAACAAAGATCATGAATAACATGCATTGAAAAACGTTTGTTTGTTTCACATACAGAAAACATAGCATAGTGGCAACCAACTTGTCCCTCATAGAGTAGCAAATATATGCATAGGACACCTTCAAAGTTCACAAGGGTGACTAGAAACAAATAGCACAAGAACAAGTAATATCATAATATGCATCAAACAATAAGCTTTGGAACACTGCACACAGAATGAAAAGTATGCTCTCTTAATGGTGCCTAAAGGTATAAGGTGGAGACTCAATAGTGGTGGAAGAAAGGCCTTTTATAAAGGAAGAAGGGATTTCAAGTTTCAAAAAGAGCTTCCAAAAATTATGGTACTTGTTAGCCTTCAGCCCTCATTGCCCCTATCATAAGCATCTTGAAGTGGCTAAGGTTAAAGCGACAAAGATGGAGTATATGCTTGACGAAGTATAAGTTGGCAATCTCAAGTACCTTGAATATGAGGGCCACACCTCATGCTACTCAACTTTAGTCACCTGTAAGTTCTTGTCATTGTAAGTATTTGCATATCATTGAGAACCGCCAATGGGGTACCCCTTGCACATGGTACATGAGCTATACCATAACCAAAATGACAAGGCAAGCAGACAATGAGCATCTCAGCAATATTATTATTTACCATGGTAATATGGTGCTTTTTTCTCTCTTTCCTATTTTCTCAATGTGTCTCTTTTTTTATAAGAAGAATGCTTCATAGATGTCACTATGGTGATGCTGCAAGTTTCCACCATGATTAGGCATGGCTTAGGATAGCGTCCCAAGCATTTCTCTAACACAGAATACAAACTCCATGGACTTACAAGTTCCCTCTTTATTTCACACCGGTGACATCCATAGACAAAAGAGCATGATATCAACTGAGTACAAAGTACAAGTGCAATGTTGAAAACGTTCCCCGTGACAGCACAGTTCTGCTAATTCCAACGTATAAGTGCAAGCATATACAACATAGATGACACAATGGTTCAAGTTTATTAGGGGAAAAGAATAAAAAGTGTGCCATCAAGTTTGTGAGGTCTTTCATCACTAAGTTTTCACATAACAAAATAGCTTTTAATTGGAAGATAGCTGAAAACAAGAATATACTTAGAATGGTGTAACACACCATTCATAGGAATTTATAGTGGCAACTTTGGAATAACTGGGTTTCTTGGGAGTTGGAAGCATGAGTAGAGCTTACTCATACAAATGGAGGCTAGCAAAAGACTGGGAGCAACCAACTAAGAGAGTATAATGGCCATAATCATGCAGAGCAACAAAACATTACTAATCAAAGCATAGAGTGGTACTACAAGTCAAGGACTAAATGATCATAGAGGCTATTGAGACTTGTCATAGTCATAACATGGTGTGAGCATGTGCCAAGTCAACCCAAGCAAAGCATCAAAGGAGAATACCACAATACTATGCTTTTGTATGCTAAAACAACGCATGATTCCTTCAAGGCACATTAAGCAATCCTAATTGTTTGGAACAAGTCATGCTACAATAATAATCACTAAGCATAAGGTCAAAACAAGATCTAGCATGACATGATAAAGTCTAAGCCACAGTCAAAACAAGCTCCCTTTTGTACCCCTATAAGCATTAAACGTTCTACTCTTTTCTGACACCAAACAACTTATTTGAAACAACTCACAAAGATAATAACCAATAAAGATCAGTGAGATTGTCTAACAAATCCACAAAGAAGAACTAAAAAGTTCTAAGCTGAAAGAACAAGAAAACTAAGGCTGAACGCAGTGCTAGCAAAAGTGAACACTCACAAAACAATAAGAGTGAAAACTAGAGTGTTCTAGGCAATGGAAACAGAGTGTGTGTCTCTCCAAAATAAGTGTGTTGGGATCCAACCAACTTACTCAAGCAAACTAAGAAAACGAAAACCAAAAACGAGAACTAAGACACTCCAAGAACAACACAACAATGCATGAAACAATAAAAATGAAGTGTCTAGAAAGACCTGAGATTTTTATTGATGAAGAAGGGGATGCCTTGGGCATCCCCAAGCTTTGACGCTTGTACCTCTTGGATATTTCTTAGGGTGAGACCGGGGTGGCATCCCTAAGCTTGAGCTTTTGTCCATTCTTCATCTCATTATATCATTCTCTCTCTACACCTGAAATTTTTCCTTCATACAAAACTTCACACAATCTTCATTAGCAACATTAGTGTATTCAAAAGATATTAGACCCTTAGGAAAAGCTTTGGAACAGAAAAACTTTTCACTAAAAACACAAGCTACTGTAGCAACTCCTTCAAAAAGCTCAATTTCCCAAAAAGAACCCAAAAAGGAATCAATAAGAAGCAAATGCAAATAATGGCAGAAATCTGTCAAAACAGACCAGCAGGTAGAAACCGATTTTCTCAAAGACCTTCTGTTGCTCAAATCAAAAACTGTTGAACTAACGAAAGTTAGCTAACATACTGGGGGATTTATTCGTAAATTTTCATCTCAATCCGACTTACAGAGACGCTTCACGAATTTTTATGGTGGAGGACAAAAATCTGTTTCGGGACAGCAACTCCCCAAATCTTACTTCCCTCTCATTAGAGGTCATTCTTGGCACAAAAAGCAAATAAAAAGGATAAGGAGAGGTTATTACTGAAGTAATAACTTCCACGACTCAATAAAACTCTTGGGTTATCTCCCAACAAGTACTTTTCTTTAACGCCTTTAAGTTAGCCATGGAAGTTTGAGAAGATGCTCACATAAGAAATATGAATTGAAGTAAAAGAGAGCATCAAGAAGAAAATTCAAAACACATTTAAGTCTAACCCACTTTCTATGCATAGTAATCTTGTAAAGAAACAAGTCATGAAAGCACAAAGCAACAAGCATAGGAAAGCTAAACAAATGCAACTTCAAAATTTTCAACATAAAGAGGGGAAACTTAATATTGTTGAGATACATAAAACCATGTTTCCCTCTCTCATAATAACTTTCAGTAGCATCATGAATAAAATTAACAATATAAATATCACATAAAACATTCTTATCATGAGCCACATGCATAAAATGATTATTACTCTCCACATAAGAATAGCCATTCTTACTAATTGTAGTGGGAGCAAATCCAACAAAATAGCTATCATTATTGTTCTCATCACCATAATCATCAAATATAGGAGGCATATTGTAATCACAATCAATTTTCTCCTCAATAGTAGGTGGACTGAAAATATCATATTCATCATTGTAGTCATCATATATTGGAGGTTTGGTATCATCATAAACAATGCAATAGCTATCTTCCAAAGCTAGGGAACTAAAAAGATCATTTTCATAAAAACTAGCTTCCCCAAGCTTAGAATTTTCCATAGCATTAGCAATAATGGTTTCCAAAGAGTTCATACTAATAACATTGCTATTAGCATGCAAATAAAGTTCCATAGGTTTTTTAATTTTCTCTTCAAACACTTCATGTCCTAACTCAAGATAAATGCTATTGAGCTCTCTAATTTTTTGTTTTTTTCCATTAAGCCTAACTAGTGAAAACAATAAACAAAAAGACACAATTGCAGAATCTAAAGGAAATAACTTCGAGCACTCACACCGGAGGATGTGAGTACCTTTTACCTTACCTCCCCGGCAACGACGCCAGAAAAAGAGCTTGATGTCTACGCACTTCTATTCTTGTAGACAGTTGTTGGGCCTCCAAGTGCAGAGGTTTGTAGAATAGCAGCAAGTTTCCCTTAAGTGGATCACCCAAGGTTTATCGAACTCAGGGAGGAAGTGGTCAAAGGTATTCCCTCTCAAGCAACCCTGCAATCTAGATACAAGAAGTCTCTTGTGTCCCCAACACACCTAATACACTTGTCAGGTGTATAGGTGCACTAGTTCGGCGAAGAGATAGTGAAATACAAGCGGTAACGGTGCTAAAAAATAGTTTCTCACTTGTTGTTGACGTGGGAGAACGTGTGTGAGTGCCAGAAAATACTTTGATGAAGCTTGATGATGACTCCTTGATGGTGCCAGAGAACTTGGTGCTTGATGTGGAGTCTTGTTGGGAACCCCAAGAGCAAGGTGTGAAGAGCACAGCAGCAAGTCTTCCCTCTATTGAGACCGAGGTTATCGAACCAGAAGGAGGAAGGAAACATCACACAGGTGTTGCAAGCAATGCGGAGACCTGCACAACACAAACTCAAAACTTTGCCACAACGAATCAGTGAGGTTGTCAAGCTCACCGGTTTGCTGTAACAAATGATTAAACGTATGGTGTGGAAGGTAATGGTTTGCAGCAAGTAAACAAGTAACAGTGGAGGATGTATCAATGATAAAGATTGGACCGGGGTCCATAGTTCACTAGAGGTGCTCTCCTTAGATAAACAACATGGCATGAAGGGTAAACAAATTACAGCGGGGCAATTGATAGGAACTGAGCAAGGCATAAAAATGCAATTAATAGCCAGAAAGATCCTATGAGGTTATTTGGGCAATACAACAATATACATAGACCGTCATCCAACTGCATCTATGACTAGAAGTCCACCTTCAGGTTATGTAAGATCCCTCCTTTATAAAGGAAAAGTATCCCTGTGATTGCAATGCTAGTCCCTGGATCAAGGCTAGCATCCATAATTTAAGATGAAGTACACAGAAACAAAGGTCATTATTACAGTCATTCCAGAGACAAACATAGTCTTTACAACTCCAAGGCCACATGCCTAGTACAAGAGTTTAAATAAGTAAATAGATAAAGTCTTCATCTTCATGTGCCACAGGCAAACATGTTGAGTGTAGACTCATGACTCCTAATCCTCATCAGAGTAACCTGCAACATCACAAGTTACAGCCACAGTGGGTCAATACATTGGAATAGTATTGGCAAGTGATACCTTAGTATAATTTTGGTGGACTAGATACTATATGCAATTTGGCTAAGTGTAGCTTAGGCTTGCTTTGCTCAAAATAGGTTTTGCCTATTAGTTGAAATCACTAAGTTTTTCTTTGTCAAAACTTTTCCCCAAGGAACCACCAATAGACATTGGGGTCCTTCACCCTTGTTCACCCACAAGTTTTACTTAGAAATTAGGATGAGGAGATTCTTGATAGCTTCCATGTCTTGATGCTCAAGTTGTCCAATACCAGGGACATGGCTAAGTACTTAGATTCTTCCATCTATAGAGGTTGTGCACTTTCCCCACCAGACTTGATTTTCACCAAGACAGGACCTTTCAGAAGCCTTCCCTTAGACCAAATGGACGCGTTCCAACCTATCATCCCACTACCACCAACTGTCCAAATGGCTAAGTTCTAGCAACCTATGTGATCCAGGCAGAGCCCATATTGCCAAGTGGCTGCACTAGAAGCTTCTTAACATTTAGCCTCTAAAATCTCTTTGTTCCTGGGTGGCTTTCCACAAGTGAGATACACAAGGTAAACCATAGAAATGGGCCTTGTGTAACCACTCAACATAAACCATTCCTTCCATTCCACCCAGGTGTTTCATTCACTTAGTTGTTTTATTAGGCAAAACACAAGTCCAAAGACTTAGAAATATTTTCATCATAGCATGTATATTTCACCACCCCTTGGTTGCTACTATCTAGGCTAAGCATGGCATAGATAAGCATCTTAACTTAGAAATTTCCTAGCAATTCTACACTACTAGGATTTCCCAACATGGCATATAAGCAAAATATAACATGCAAGACTAGCAAAATATTTCTAATGCTTAGTAGAAAACATAGGGATAAAAATATCATGAAGCACCACTTGCCTTGGTAGTTTGGAGAGTAGCTACACTCCTCACAATCACAACCACTATTGGCACCAAAATCTACACATAGAATCATAGCAACAAATCACATACAAATAAATACAAGCAAAAATATATGGATGCATGCAATATGATATGTGATGATTTTCTAAACTCAACAAAACAAGTGTATAGTACTGGTTCATAAACAAGTTCAAAACTTGCCAAACAACATTTATTTAAACCCTAAAACATTTCTCAAACAATTCATATACTCAAAATAGCCCTACACATGTTTCTGTAAATAAAACCATTTTAACAGAAGCAAAACATTAAACACATCACATATTTAGAAAGGGCTTGTTCTCCTGATTCCATTGATATAAAATTTATCAAATTTGGACGTGGGAATCAAAAGTTATAGCTAAAACAATTTCAAACAACTAATAGATTCAAATCCTGATTTTAAATCTAATTCCTGGCCACGCGTCACGTTCTGATTGGCGCGTACCGGTTCACACAGGATCGCGCACACATGCCGTTATATCTACTTAATCTGCATGGCCCAGATCTACTCATACCGATTCGTTAAGTGATCTGTTTATACGCGCTGGATCTAGATCCAACGGTCCACGATCAAGCGACCATGGATGGGCGGCGCCAGCGGTGGCATCTGGCGGCGGCGGCTCTGTCTACGGCGGCGCGGCAGCTACAGGGGGTTCTAGGGTCTACGGAGGTGCTTACCGGGCTCGTAGCGATGCACAGATGGTCAACGTGGCGACGGCTTAGCAAGGGGCGCACGGACACGGCTGCACGGGCTCGTCGGAGTTGCTGGCGGCGTCAGATGCTTGCTGTCGAAGACGTTGCCGAGGTTCTGCATCGACCTAGCACGAGCTAGATGATTTAGGAGATGCGCAAAGGCCTGGCGATCAAGACAGTATCAAAGGGGAGGCAAGGGGCGCACTCGTTTTACCTGAATTGCACGTCGGAGTCGAGCGGCGGCTCAGGTGCTCGCGAGTGTGAACGAAGACGTCGCTCTGGGTCACTAGAAAGCAAACAGAGGGCATTAGTGAACGCACAAAGACATGCTGGTCATGATGGTTTGAACCAGAGATAGAGGGGCGGCCAGTACTCACCGAGATTGGTCACCGGAGTTGCTCTGTCTACGGCGGCGCAAGGGCGATTGCGGGCAACCTGGGGGCGTTTCTGCAGCTTTGTTGGAAATGGCGCGAGGTGGTCTTATATCGAGCGGGGCGAGGATCGCGTCTTGGTATCAATGGCAATTAAGCCCGCATGATCGCGGCAAGGTAACGGATGAGCGGCGTCATGACGCTGCGTGATTGACGACGACGACGTGGTCACAGGGTCCACTCGTCAGCGAGTGAATCAAAGAGGAGGTGGGGTCGGGTGGTCAGCGACTTGGTGGGTTCGTCTGCAAGTGAGAGAGAGAGGGGGGAACCCGGGTGGGCTTAGTGGGCTGAATCCGTCGCTATGCTAGATTGGTGGCGCAGGCCCTTTTCTAATTCTTTTCTCCTTTTCTTTTTCTGTTTTCAATTTCAAGAATCAAATTCAAATGATTTCCAAATCTATTTGAATTCAAATCTTTTCAGGATTTTTGCAGTGTGCAATAATCACATTTCTGGGCATAAAACCAAGTGGTCACTTGGAATAAAATAAAATAAGCAGTGACATAGCACTAGTTTGAATTAGTTTTGAAATTGGTTTTCAAATCATATTTGTTTTGAAACTTTGGTTTAAATCTTGGCAATCTAGCAATACTACCTGTGAGCAATGAGACAACAAAGTTTGGTCCAATGGACAACAATCTCTCATTGGAGAGTAGCATTTGTTTCAAATGCTGATCACATAAAATAATGAGCTCATATGCTCCTGTTTTTGAATTGATTTGTTTGGAATGAACTCTATATGTGATCATGGTTGCATGGATGATATGCATGAGTTTGAAACATGATTCTAGGGATGTTACAATCTAACCCCCTTAAGGTGAATCTCGCCCTCGAGATTCGGATTGGCTAGCAAATAGGTGAGGGTGGTCTTTCCGAAGATCATCTTCTCTTTCCCATGTTGCTTCTTCTTCGGAATGATGGTTCCATTGAACTTTACAAAACTTGATTGTTTTAGTTCGAGTAACTCTTTCTGCAGTCTCAAGAATCTTGATAGGTTTCTCTTCATAAGTGAGGTCACTCTCCAATTGAACCTCTTCTAAAGGTATAGTATCCTTCAAAGAAGTTTCTTCCATTTCTGGGTGGAATTTCTTAAGATGACTCACATGAAACACATTATGAACAGCTGACAAAGATTCTGGCAATTCAATTTCATAAGCAACTTCTCCTTTACGACTCAGAATCTTGAATGGTCCAACATATCTTGGGGCCAACTTCCCTTTGACTCCAAACCTCTTTACTCCACGAAGTGGTGACACTCTAAGATAACCTCTATCACAAACTTCATAGGTGACTTCTCTACGCTTAGGATCTGCGTAGCTTTTCTGTCTGGACTGTGCTATCTTTAATCTGTCCTTAACTAGCTTGACTTTCTCTTCAGCTTCTTTGATAAGTTCTGGTACGAACAAACTTCTTTCTCCCACACCATTCCATAGCAATGGGGTGGTACACTTTCTCCCATAGAGAAACTCAAATGGTGCCATCTCAATGCTGGCTTGATAGCTATTATTATAAGAGAATTCTGCGTAAGGCAGACTTTCATCCCAACTGGCTCCATAGTCTAGGGCAAATGCTCTCAACATGTCTTCAAGAATCTGATTAGTCCTTTTTGTCTGTCCATCAGTTTGAGGATGAAAAGCAGTGCTGAATTCCAACCTCGTTCTGAATGACTCATGCAATTGCCTCCAAAAATGAGAAGTGAATTGGGTTCCTCTATCTGACACAATACTCTTGGGTACACCATGTAGACATACAATTCTACTCATATATATCTTGGCTAACTTAGCACTTGTGTAGGTTGTCTTCACGGGTATGAAATGAGCCACTTTAGTTAGGCGATCTACTACTACCCAAATAGAATCATATCCTGACCGGGTCCTTGGCAATCCGGTAATGAAATCCATACCAATCTTGTCCCACTTCCAATCAGGAATAGGTAGTGGTTGAAGCAAACCTGCTGGTGTCTGATGTTCCACTTTCACTCTACTACACACATCACACAAAGCAATATGTTCGGCGATGTCCTTCTTGAGATTATTCCACCAAAATCTTTCCTTCATATCCATGTACATTTTGGTGTTACCCGGATGAATGGAATACGGTGAGTTGTGTGCTTCTTGCAAAATCAGTTTCCGAAGATCCGGATCCTGTGGAACACAGATACGTTTTCCATGCCATAAAGTACCCTGTTCGTCTTCATGGAATCCTTTGGCTTTTCCTTTACCAATCTTTTACTTGATCTCTTCAATTTCCTTATCAGTCTTCTGGGCTTCCTTGATTTTGTCCAACAAAGTAGGTTGAACATCCAAAGACATGAGATGTCCTTCGGGCACAATCTCCAATCTAAGGTCTCTAAATGGGCACACAGATCATCTGGCAGTTCTCCCTTAGTAAGGCCATTTACAAAAACTTTACGGCTTAGAGCATCTGCTACAACATTTGCTTTACCGGGATGGTATTGCAAACTCAAGTCATAGTCTTTGATGAGTTCCAGCCATCTTCTTTGTCTCATATTAATTTATTTCTGGGTGAAGATATACTTCAAACTCTTGTGATCTGTGAACACTTCACATCGCTTTCCCAAAAGATAGTGTCTCCATGTTTTGAGTGCATGGACAACAGAGGCTAACTCCAAATCATGAGTAGGATAGTTCACTTCATGAGTTTTGAGTTGTCTCGAGGCACAAGCCACAACTTTCCCTTCTTGCATAAGTACTGCACCCAATCCATGATGAGATGCATCACAATACACTTGGAAATCCTTCTCCAAATCTGGCAGACATAAGACTGGTGCTGTCACAAGTCTCTTCTTCAATTCTTGAAAGCTGAGTTCACAACCTTCAGACCAAGCAAATTTCTTGTCTTTCTTTAGCAATTCTGTCATAGGCTTAGCTACCTTGGAGAAATTTTCAATGAATCTTCTATAGTAACCTGCTAAGCCAAGGAAACTACGAACTTCTTTCACTGATTTGGGAGATTCCCATTCAGTTACAGCTGAAACTTTAGCAGGATCAACTGCAACACCATCTCCTGACACAACGTGTCCAAGAAATCCAACTTCATTCAACCATAATTCACACTTGCTGAATTTGGCATAAAGTTTATGCTCTCTAAGCTTCTCAAGTATCAAACACAAATGTCCTTCATGTTCTTCTTTGCTCTTGGAGTAGATTAAAATGTCATCGATGAAAACGACAACAAACTTATCAAGGAATTCCATGAACACCTTGTTCATCATATTCATGAAGTATGCTGGAGCATTGGTCAAACCAAATGGCATCACGGTATACTCATACAATCCATACCTTGTGGTGAAAGCTGTCTTAGGTATGTCTTGTTCCCTTATCTTGAGTTGGAAATAACCTGACCGGAGATCAATCTTTGAGAACACACAAGCTCCTTCTAACTGATCAAACAAGTCATTGATTCTAGGCAAAGGGTATTTGTTCTTGATAGTCACCTCATTGAGTCAATGGTAATCTATGCATAACCTTTGACTTCTATCCTTCTTTTCCACAAACAAGACTGGGGCTCCCCAAGATGAAGAACTTGGTTGAATAAATCCTTTCTGCAACTGTTCTCCAAGTTGTTTCTTGAGTTCTTTCAGTTCATCAACTGACATCTTGTACGGTCTCTTTGCTATTGGTCCAGAACCTGGTAGCAAATCAATGAGAAACTCCACATATCTATCTGGTGGCATTCCCGACAATTCTTCCGGAAACACATCCGGATATTCACTCACAATTGGTACACTGTCTATGCTAACCCCCTTAAGAGAATTTAGCATACCCCTTTTTGCTTCAAAGTTGGTCTTGAACCTGATCCTTTTATTTTCTGGAGTTGTGAGTGATACAGTATGGTTGGCACAATATATCATTCCCTTGTTCTTAGTCATCCAGTCCATTCCCAAAATAACATCCAACCCTTGGGAATTTAGGACTATCAAGTTAACGGGAAACTTATACTTCCCAAACTCTATGACTAGAACATGACATCCTGAATTCACTATCATTTCTCCGCCAGGAGAACTTACTTTTATAGGACACCCAATAGTTTCTACTGGCAGTTAATTTCTTTCAACAAATTCTCTTGATATGAATGAATGAGATGCACCAGTATCAAAGAGAACAAATACTGGAACGGAATTGAGTTTGAACTTACCAGCAACAGCATCAGGCTCCTCATAGATTTCCTCCACATTGATGTGGTTCACTTGTCCCTTTTGAAAAGGGTTGGGCTTTTTGGGTCCTTCAACTTTCTTTTCTGGGCATTCATTAGCATAATGCACCATCTTCTTGCACTTAAAACACTCAACCTGACTAATATCCTTCTTGACAGGTTGGCTTCCACTCCACTTCCCCTACCACTGTGGTGGCTCTTATATCCACCCTTGTGGTTCTTGTACTTGTCATTGTCATGACTACGGTGATGCTTGTTGTCATGATGACGGTTGTGGTTGTGGTGCTTGTTGAATTTCCCATGCTTGGGGGATCCTGAGCTTCCACTATCATCATAATGGGAACGCTTGTGAGATGATCCCGAGCTGTGCTTGTCCGAGTGCTTTCTCTTCCTACTCTCAACTTGCTTCATTTTGTTCTCCAAAATAGCAGCCTTATCACAAAGAGACTGGTATGTGGGAACATAGGCCACTGATAGCTGCAGGTTTAGTTCATCATTCAACCCTTCAAGGAATTTTTCCTTCCTCTTAGCATCAGTGTCAACTTCATCTGGTGCATAACGCGCCAGATTGTTGAACTTCTCAATATACTCAGCCACGCTGCGGTGGCGCTGCTTCAGATTATGGAACTCTTTCTTCTTCAAACTCATCACTCCGGATGAGATGTGAGCAGTACGAAAGCCCTCTTCAAAGATAGCCCATGTCATATCTTCAATGGGAGTGTTGATCTGGAAGTTATCCCACCAAGTGGCTGCCGGTCCTTCCAACAAGTGAGCTGCAAATCTGACTTTCTCTTCATCAGTACAGCCAACTGTTACCAAGTCCTTGTTCACGGAGCGTAGCCAATCATTGGCCACCATAGGATCAGTTGTTCCTGAGAACTTTGCTGGCCTCAATCTCAAGAACCTGGTAAGCATGTCAAAACCCGGTGGGTTGTTGTTGTTGTTATTATTGTTGTTATTGTTGTTGTTGTTGTTCTGGTTCTAGATGAACGTAGTCATCATTTGCATCAGCTGAGTCTGAGCTGTCATCATTTGCTGCATCTCAGGAGTGATGTTGTTGTTATTGGGGTTGGGATTGGCATGACGAGGAGGCATCTGTGGTTTGTTCAATAGAGATGAGAATGAGATACCCATAGATGCTTTCATGCACAATACATCACATAAACGATCACCAAGCATGCATCATAACAATAATAGTTCAACAACAAAACGACAAGTTCGCAAAGTAAACACACAAATAACAAGCCATCCACATGTTGGATGGTCATTGTGACTCAAATAAAGTATGATAAACAAATGATAAATGAGTAGTCATCACTACTCCTCGGCATCAACCTCCTCCTCAACAAAGGTAAGACCTGCATTCTCCATAGCGGTCTTGTATTCCTCGACATTGGTGGTAAAGGTCTCTACTTTGGCTTTGAGAGCCCTCTTCTGAGAATGAAGCCTCTCAATCACAGTCTGCTGATGCTCGAGCTCGAAGTCCTTGGCCTGCAGTTCTTTAGTCATGTCCCGAATCCTCTTGTTCCTATCTTGGACTCGCTTCTCCTGACTCTTGAACTTTCTATCCTGGCTCTCGAACTTTGCCTCCATCTCCTTGACTATCTCATCTTGCTCCGTGAAGAGCTTGTCCGTCTCACGAAGCTGCACCTGGAGTTCGTCATTGCTAAGCATGACGTTGGTCCTATCAGTGTCCACGTGCCTAATAAGAACCTCTAAGTCCTGGAGGTATAGGCGAATCGGCTCAGCTGTATCCCTCGAAGTGTCCTCGAAGTCAATGGCCTCTCCATCCTCATCACGTCTACCGAAGACGTGGAAGTGAGTACCTCTAACCTGTTGAGAGTGTCTCCCTAACAGACGTCCAATCAAGTCCTGCATGACTACCTCTAGGCCCCTCTCCTTGTCATCGTGCATGAGCTTGAAGATGATAGCCTCCGTGGTAGGCTCAGTCTGGCGTCCGGGCTGGTTGACCTTGAAACCCCAAAGGTCTTTCCTCTCAAACTTGGTGAGGGTAAGAACCATGATGGTAGGAAGAGGGAGATTGAGCAAAGTAGTGAGCTCAATAATACGAGGGCCAAAGCGAGTTCCCTGGAACTCCTCAATAGTGCTGATGGTAACATTAGGCATCTATTTATAAGATATAAAAAGTTAGAAACAACACAATTTAAGATAAAACACAAGGCAAAGCATCACATACATATCCTTGGAAATCAAAACACACAAGTCATTGCATACATGGATCCATTACAACAACCAAGGTTCAACTTATTCTAAGCAACATTTGGAAAATAAGGTGATAAGTGGAGGTCCAACTAACGAAGTAAGTTACAATCCCAACTCACTAGATATGTTGGCTAACACAATATTTCTAGAAGCAATCACTCTATCTTGAGCACATGACTCCATTACTAAGTCTATAATGTCTCCTATTAAGGTTTGGTTGGTAGCCTCCAACTCTTGGGTATGTTTCTTCTCTCCTTTTAGGCTATTTTGGATGTTGAACATTCTGCACTTGACTCTATCACCAAGTTCTTTGATGGTCTTCCAAGCTGCATCCCTTGCTGAATCAAAGAATGTAGGGTGCATCACTGAATTGGTGAACATGCAGAATCCTGATTCCTTGTGGTTGTCTTCCTTGTTTTTATACAAGTGAAGTTGCACCCACCAGTACTCAACTCCTTCATCCATCACAAGAAAGCCTTTGTACACAGCTGCACCATGTATTTCCATTGCAACCATGAGGTCCTTGAGAGCCTTGGGGAATTCTGTCTCACACTCCAAAGTCATTGTCATGAGTGGTCCTTTCCTTACGGCTTCGTTGATGGAGTTCATCTACAAATAGAGTTGAGAAAGAAGATTAGAAAAGTTTACGAGAAGAATAGACAAGTGTAGAAGTTGATGAAAATTTTTCCTTGGAGGTTTTCAATCCTAGGGTCATAATCCTACAGGCAACACAGTGCTCTGATACCATCTGTAAGATCCCTCCTTTATAAAGGAAAAGGATCCCTGTGATTGCAATGCTAGTCCCTGGATCAATGCTAGCATCCACAGTTTAAGATGAAGTACACAGAAACAAAGGTCATTATTACAGTCATTCCAGAGACAAACATAGTCTTTACAACTCCAAGGCCACAGGCCTAGTACAAGAGTTTAAATAAGTAAATAGATAAAGTCTTCATCTTCATGTGCCACATGCAAACATGTTGAGTGTAGACTCATGACTCCTAATCCTCATCAGAGTAACCTGCAACATCACAAGTTACAACCACAGTGGGTCAATACATTGGAATAGTATTGGCAAGTGATACCTTAGTATAATTTTTGTGGACTAGATACTATATGCAATTTGGCTAAGTGTAGCTTAGGCTTGCTTTGCTCAAAATAGGTTTTGCCTATTAGTTGAAATCACTAAGTTTTTCTTTGTCAAAACTTTTCCCCAAGGAACCACCAATAGACATTGGGGTCCTTCACCCTTGTTCACCCACAAGTTTTACTTAGAAATTAGGATGAGGAGATTCTTGATAGCTTCCATGTCTTGATGCTCAAGTTGTCCAATACCAGGGACATGGCTAAGTACTTAGATTCTTCCATCTACAGAGGTTGTGCACTTTCCCCACCAGACTTGATTTTCACCAAGACAGGACCTTTCAGAAGCCTTCCCTTAGACCAAATGGACGCGTTCCAACCTATCATCCCACTACCACCAACTGTCCAAATGGCTAAGTTCTAGCAACCTATGTGATCCAGGCAGAGCCCATATTGCCAAGTGGCTGCACTAGAAGCTTCTTAACATTTGGCCTCTAAAATCTCTTTGTTCCTGGGTGGCTTTCCACAAGTGAGATACACAAGGTAAACCATAGAAATGGGCCTTGTGTAACCACTCAACATAAACCATTCCTTCCATTCCACCCAGGTGTTTCATTCATTTAGTTGTTTTATGAGGCAAAACACAAGTCCAAAGACTTAGAAATATTTTCATCATAGCATGTATATTTCACCACCCCTTGGTTACTACTATCTAGGCTAAGCATGGCATAGATAAGCATCTTAACTTAGAAATTTCCTAGCAATTATACACTACTAGCATTTCCAACATGGCATATAAGCAAAATATAACATGCAAGACTAGCAAAATATTTCTAATGCTTAGTAGAAAACATAGGGATAAAAATATCATGAAGCACCACTTGCCTTGGTAGTTTGGAGAGTAGCTACACTCCTCACAATCACAATCACTATTGGCACCAAAATCTACACATAGAATCATAGCAACAAATCACATACAAATAAATACAAGCAAAAATATATGGATGCATGCAATATGATATGTGATGATTTTCTAAACTCAACAAAACAAGTGTATAGTACTGGTTCATAAACAAGTTCAAAACTTGCCAAACAACATTTATTTAAACCCTAAAACATTTCTCAAACAATTCATATACTCAAAATAGCCCTACACATGTTTCTGTAAATAAAACCATTTTAACAGAAGCAAAACATTAAACACATTGCATATTTAGAAAGGTCTTGTTCTCCTGATTCCATTGATATAAAATTTATCAAATTTGGACGTGGGAATCAAAAGTTATAGCTAAAACAATTTCAAACAACTAATAGATTCAAATCCTGATTTTAAATCTAATTCCTGGCCACGCGTCACATTCTGATTGGCGCGTACCGGTTCGCACAAGATCGCGCACACATGCCGTTATATCTACTTAATCTGCACGGCCCAGATCTACTCATACCGATTCGTTAAGTGATCTGTTTATACGCGCTGGATCTAGATCCAACGGTCCACGATCAAGCGACCATGGATGGGCGGCGCCAGCGGTGGCATCTGGCGGCGGCGGCTCTGTCTACGGCGGCGCGGCAGCTACAGGGGGTTCTAGGGTCGACGGAGGTGCTTACCGGGCTCGTAGCGATGCACAGATGCTCAACGTGGCGACGGCTTAGCAAGGCGCCGCGGACACGGCACGGGCTCGTGGAGTTCTTTGGCGGCGTCGATGCTGTCGAAGACGTTGCCGAGGTTCTGCGTCGACCTAGCACGAGCCAGATGGTTTAGGAGATGCGCAAAGGCCTGGCGATCAAGACAGTATCAAAGGGGAGGCAAGGGGCGCACTCGTTTTACCTGAATTGCACGTCGGAGTCGAGCGGCGGCTCAGGTGCTCGCGGGTGTGAACGAAGACGTCGCTCTGGGTCACGAGAAAGCAAACAGAGGGCATCAGTGAACGCGCAAAGACATGCTGGTCATGATGGTTTGAACCAGAGATAGAGGGGCGACCAGTACTCACCAAGATTGGTCGCCGAAGTTGCTCTGTCTGCGGCGGCGCAAGGGCGATTCTTGCGGCGACTGGGGCGTTACATGCAGCTTTGTTGGGGGAAATGGCCGCGAGGGGGAGGTGGTCTTATAGCCAGAGCGGGAGCGAGGATCGCGCGCGGTATCATTGGCAATTAAGCCTACAGTGACTGCGGCGAGGTAACGGCGGAGCGAGCGTCGCGACCGCACGTGATTGACGACGATGACGACATGGTCGCAGGGTCCACTCGTCAGCGAGTGAATCAAAGAGGAGGTGGGGTCGGGTGGTCAGCGACTTGGTGGGTTCGTCTGCGAGTGAGAGAGAGAGGGGGGAACCCGGGTGGTCTTAGTGGGCTGAATCCGTCGGTGGGCTAGATAGGTGGCGCAGGCCCTTTTCTAATTCTTTTCTCCTTTTCTTTTTCTGTTTTCAATTTCAGGAATCAAATTCAAATGATTTCCAAATCTATTTGAATTCAAATCTTTTCAGGATTTTTGTAGTGTGCAATAATCACATTTCTAGGCATAAAACCAAGTGGTCACTTTGAATTGGCCTGGTCACTTGGAATAAAATAAAATAAGCAGTGATATAGCACTAGTTTGAATTAGTTTTGAAATTGGTTTTCAAATCATATTTGTTTTGAAACTTTGGTTTAAATCTTGGCAATCTAGCAATACTACCTGTGAGCAATGAGACAACAAAGTTTGGTTCAATGGACAACAATCTCTCATTGGAGAGTAGCATTTGTTTCAAATGCTGATCACATAAAATAATGAGCTCATATGCTCCTGTTTTTGAATTGATTTGTTTGGAATGAACTCTATATGTGATCATGGTTGCATGGATGATATGCATGAGTTTGAAACATGATTTTAGGGATGTTACAGGTTATCATTCGAACCCCCTCCAGTATTAAGTTGCATGCAATAGACAACTGTTTTAAGCAAAGTGTGTAAGGTAAACAGTCCATGTGTTCCATGAACAAGAGACCGTTGTTTTCTCCCTAGTAGCAACAACACATCTACAACCGAAGAGATTTCTGTCACTTCCCTTGGAAACTAGAGGCATGAACCCACTATCGAGCATAATACCCCCTCTTGGAGTCACTAGCAACTACTTGGCCAAGATAACCACTAGAAACGGAGAGCATGCAAGATCACAAACAACACAGACATGATAGTATCATAAAGACAAAACCATTAATCAAACCAACATAATAATCTCAATATCCATCGGATCCCCGCAAACACAACATGCATGATTACAAATAGATTAGATCTTGATCATGAACGGAGATCACAAGATCTATACATGAAAGCACAAAGGAGGAGATACAACCATCTAGCTACTACATGCACCCATAGTCCAAGGTGGAACTACTCACGCATCATACCGGAGAGAAGGTCTCCGAGATGATCTCCCCTCCGGCAGGGTGCCAGGAAGAACTTCAGATCCCCTCGATCTAGGGACGATGGTGGTGGCGGCTACAGACGGTTTCATGGATTTCTGATCGGGTACTCAGGGTTTCTGCATCGAGGGCTTCTTATAGGCGAAGGGGTGAGACTGGGAGACGACCAGGGCCACCAAACCCTAGACAGGCATGAGCCCACCTGCCCCCGCGCCTGGGCTGGGTCTGGCCCCCTGGCTTGCCCCTCCGGCTCTCCTCTGGAATTCTTGTTCCCCACGGAAAGTAATTGACTTTGATGTTTGTCCCGTCCAATTCCGAGAATATTTCTTTACTAACTTTTCTTAAACCAAAAACAACAGAAAACAGGCATCTGGCACTATTGCAACTTGTTAATAGGTTAGTACTAGAAAACATGTAAAAATCACCTCAAAGTGTAGACAAGCAAAGAAAAGTAGATACAAAACAAGCATGGAGCATCAAAAATTATAGATACGTTTCCAATGTATCAACATCCCCAAGCTTAACTCCTGCTCGTCCTCGAGTAGGTAAGTGATAAAAAGAATAGTTTTTGAGGTGACATGGACCCTCACAATAAAGATCCAACCATTTGCAAGCATTGAAAGCTCGGATCAAAGAACTCTAAACATGTGCATGAAAGATGGAGTTCTAACAATAGGACATAGTAACTATGCATGTAACATGACAAGCTACAAACAAAGATCATGAATAACATGCATTAAAAAACGTTTGTTTGTTTCACATGCAGAAAACATAGCATAGTGGTAATCAGCTTGTACCTCATAGAGTAGCAATATAATGCATAGGACACCTGCAAAGTTCACAAGGGTGACTAGAAACAAGTAGCACAAGAGCAAGTAATAACACAATATGTATTAATTAATAAGCTTTGGAACACTGCACACAGAATGAAAACTATGCTCTCTTAATGGTGCCTAAAGGTAGAAGGTGGAGACTCAATAATGGTGGAAGAAAGGCCTTTTTTGTAAAGGAAGCGGGAATTACAAGTTTCAAAAAGAGCTTCCAAAAATTATGGTACTTGTTAGCTTCCAACCCTCATTGCCCCTATCATAAGCATCTTGAAGTGGTTAAGGTTAAAGTGGCAAAGCTGGAGTATATTCTTGACTAAGTATAAGTTGGAAATCTCATGCCCCTTGAATACGAGGGCCACACCTCATGCATACTCAACTTTGGGTCCAGGTAAGTTCTTGTCACTGTAAGTATTTGCATATCATTGAGAACCGCCAACGGGATACCCCTTGCACATGGTACAGGAGCTTTCCCATAACCAAAATGACAAGGCAAGCAGACAATGAGCATCTCAGCAATTCTTCTTATGTACCATGGGAATATGGTACTTTTTTATCTCTTTCCTCTTTTCTCAATGTGTCTCTTTTTAAGAAAAATGCTTCATAGATGTCACTATGGTGATGCTGCAAGTTTCCACCATGATTAGGCATGGCTTAGGCTAGGGGCCCAGGCGTTTCTCTAACATTGGATACAAACTCCATGGACTTACAAGTTACCTCTTTATTTCACACTGGTGACATCCATAGACAAAAGAATATGATATCAACTGAGTACAACAAGGTACAAGTGCAATGTGGAAAACGTTCCCCGTGACAGCATGGTTCTGCTAATTCCAACTTATAAGTGCAAGCATATACAACAAAGTTGTCACAATGGTTCAAGTTTATTAGGGGCAAATAATAAAGTGTGCCATAAAGTTCGTGAGGGCTTTAATCACTAAGTTTTCACATAACAAAATAGTTTTTAATTGGAAGATAGATGAAAACAAGAATATACTTGGAATGGTGTAACACACCATGCATAGTAATTTATAGTGGACACTTTGGAATAACTTGGTTTCTTTGGAGTTGGAGGCATGAGTAGAACTTACTCATACAAGTGGAGGCTAGCAAAAGACAGGGAGCAACCAACTAAGAGAGCAATAATGGCCATAATCATGCAATGCAACAAAGCAAACTAATCAAAGCAAAGAGTTGTACTACAAGTCAATGACTAAATGATCATAGAGGCTAATGGTGACTTGTCATAGTCATAACATGGTGTTAGCATGTGCCAAGTCAACCCGAGCAAAACATCAAAGGAGAATACCACAATACTATGCTTTTGCATGCTAAAACAACGCATAATTTCTTCAAGGCACACTAAGCAATCCCAATTGTTTGGAACAAGACATGCTACAGCAATAATTACTAAGCATAATGCCAAAACAACACCTAGCATGTCATGCTAAAGTTTAAGTCACAGTCAATGCAAGCTCCTCTTGCACTTCAAGCAAGAACTTACTACTCCTTTCCAAACACCAAGCAAACTTATTTGCAAAACAACACAGCGATAACGGGGGTCCAAACTACTTTATTCAAGCAAACTAAACAACATAAGCAAAGCAAATGAAAACTAAGACGCTCCAAGAACAACACAACTGTGCATGAAACAATAAAAACGAAGTGTCTAGACAGACCTGGGCTTTTTATTGATGAAGAAGGGGATGTCTTGGGCATCCCCAAGCTTTGACGCTTGTACCTCTTGGATATTTATTGGGGTGACACCATGGTGGCATCCCCAAGCTTGATATTTTGTCCATTCTTCATATCATTGCATCATTCTCTCTCCACACCTGAATTTTTTTCTTCATACAAAACTTCACACAATCTTCATTAGCAACATTAGCTTATTCAAAAGATATTAGACCACTAGCAAAGCTTTGGAACAACAAGGCTTTTCACTAAAAACACAAGCTACTGTAGTAACTCCTTCAAAAAGCTCAATTTACCTGAAGAGGACTCAAAAAGGAATCAATAAGAAGCAAATGCAAATAATGACAGAAATCTGTCAAAATAGAACAGCAGGTAGAAACGAATTTTTTCGAACATCTTCTGTTGGTAAAATCAAAAAGCGTTGAACTAACGAAAGTTAGAAAACATACTAGGGGATTTATTCGTAAATTTTTAGCTCAATATGATTTAAAGAGTCTCCTCTCGATTTTTTTGTGGAGGACAAAAATCTGTTTCAGGACAGCAACTCCCCAAATCTTACTTCCCTCTCATTAGAGGTTATTCTTGGCACAAAAAGCAAACAAAAAGGATAAGGAGAGGTCATTACAGAAGTAATAACTTCCAAGACTCAAGTAAACTCTTGGGTTATCTCCCAACAAGTACTTTTCTTTAACGCCTTTAAGTTAGGCGCAAAAAAGCAAGAAGAATCAAGTATTTTCAAATGAGGAAGCATTAACATTCATACTTGCAAAATCTTCAACTATGAAAGGTATCTCATCCAAATGGTTTTTGGAGGATCCTTTCTCATCTCTCTTTGGTCTACTACCTTCATCAAAAAGATTTTCAGGGGCAACCCAATCAAAGTTCTTTTCAAAGGCTTCATGCATTCCAACAAGCTTAACGGGTATGGGTATATTGAATTCCTCTCTAGGCTTAGTTTTATTAGAAATACCCACAACATCTACACTTGAACCTAGCATTTTGAAACGTTCAAAAACCTTTTTGGCTTCCCTAGCAACATCATGGAATTATTTTGATAAAGTTTTAAGGATGAATTCCCTTTTTCAACATTCTTCTCTTCTTTTAGTTTTAGGAACAAGAATTGTATGAAGGGGTTAAGGCTAACAAACCTAGCCTCCCACATATGAACTAAGGAAGATGCAAAATCACATAATTAGGAGCAAGTTCAGCTATAGATTTATCCTCAATATCCTCATGCTTGCTAACATAATTAAATAATTCTTCAATATTATCTTTCCCAATTATGGAGCCACTACGTATTACAAGATCTTCCAGGGCAAACTGGGGGAACAACATGGTGAGCTAGAGCAAGGTGGCAACTAAAGCAAGAACTAATTTTTTTGTGTTTTTGAATAAGGTAAGCAAACCAAACTAGAATAATTTTTTTGGGTTTTTTGAAAAGAGGCACACAAAACAAAGCAAACTAAAAACAAAGTAAAGAGAAAGGAAGTGAAGGACTCCCCTAGTGAAGACGTCCTTAGCCTCCCCGGCAACGGCGCTAGAAAACTTGTTGATGACTCCTTGATGGCGTTAGAGAGCATGGTGCTTGATGTGGAGTCTTGTTGGGAACCCCAAGAGAAAGGTGTGAAGAGCACAACAGCAAGTCTTCCCTTAGTTGAGACCGAGGTTATCGAACTAGAAGGAGTAAGGAAACGTCACACAGGTGTTGCAAGCAACGCGGAGACCTGCACAACACAAACTCAAGACTTTGCCACAACAAATTAGTGAGGTTGTCAAGCTCACCGGTTTGCTGTAACAAAGGATTAAACGTATGGTGTGGAAGGTAATGGTTTGCAACAAGTAAACAAGTAACAGTGGAGGATGTATCAATTATAAATATTGGACCAGGGTCCATAGTTCACTAGAGGTGCTCACTTTAGATAAACAACATGGCATGAAGGGTAAACAAATTACAGCGGGGCAATTGATAGGAACTGAGCAAGGCATAACAATGCAATTAATAGCCAGAAAGATCCTATGAGGTTGATTGGGCAATACAACAATATACATAGACCGTCATCCAACTGCATCTATGACTAGAAGTCCACCTTCAGGTTATCATCCGAACCCCCTCCAGTATTAAGTTGCAAGCAACAGACAACTGCTTTAAGCAAAGTGTGTAAGGTAAACATTCCACATGTTCCATGAACAAGAGACCATTGTTTTCTCCCTAGTAGCAACAACACATGTACAACCAAAGAGATTTCTATCACTTCCCTTGGAAACTAGAGGCATGAACCCACTATCGAGCATAAATACCCCCTCTTGGAGTCACTAGCAACTACTTGGCCAAGATAACCACTAGCAATGGAGAGCATGCAAGATCACAAACAACACAGACATGATAGTGTCATAAAGACAAAACCATTAATAAAACCAACATAATAATATCAATATCCATCGGATCCCCGCAAACACAACATGCATGATTACAAATAGATTAGATCTGGATCATGAACGGAGCTCACAAGATCTATACATGAAAGCACAAAGGAGGAGATACAACCATCTAGCTACTACATGGACCCATAGTCCAAGGTGGAACTACTCACGCATCATACCGGAGAGAAGGCCTCCGAGATGATCTCCCCTCCGGCAGGGTGCCAGGAAGAACTTCAGATCCCTCCCGATCCAGGGACGATGGTGGTGGCGGCTACAGACGGTTTCGTGGATTTCTGATCGGGTACTCAGGGTTTCTGCATCGAGGGCTTCTTATAGGCGAAGGGGCGAGACTGGGAGGCGGCCAGGGCCACCAAACCCTAGCCAGGCGTGAGCCCACCTACCCCCGTGCCTAGGGTGGGTCTGGCCCCCCTGGCTAGCCCCTCTGGCTCTCCTCTGGACTTCTTGTTCCCCACGGAAAGTAATTGACTTTGACATTTGTCCCGTCCAATTCTGAGAATATTTCTTTACTAACTTTTCTGAAACCAAAAACAAAAGAAAACAGGCATCTGACACTGTTGCTACTTGTTAATAGGTTAGTACTAGAAAACATGTAAAAAGAACCTCAAAGTGTATACAAGCAATCACTTGACATGGAGGTAAAGACTAAAGCAATCAAACATGCAACAGATCTAGATGCAAATGGTGTTTCAATGTTTAGAAACAAGGCCTAGGGATCATACTTTCACTAGTGAACACTCTCTCATATAAATATCCTCTCTTCATGATACTACTCTTAATTACTCTCCGGTTGGACACTCTAATCATCGGTAGGGCTATAATAGCACTCCTCAAAGTCCGCCGTCCACAATCTTGATAGCCCCACACTGTCACCTTGAGCGCTAGATGGTTCCAACAAACACCACAATTTCATAGAGACGTCCAACTCAAAATATACTCATAACAAATATTCAATCTAGCCAAAGTGCCACACACGGTATGCACGCTGTCACTTTCACACACGTGGGGAAAAGCATAGATCTATTAAAGAACAAAGAGTATTTATGTAGACTCAAACCTAAGTGCCACCATGGCGTGCACGTTGTCACTTTCACACACATGGGGAGAGCAGAGATCTATCAAATAACTTGTGTAGCAAGGTAGATCTACTTGATTACAAAGCTCATGATCACAATATGACCATGCATAGAGAGAGAGAGAGAGAGAGAGAGAGAGAGAGAGAGAGAGAGATGAACACATAGCTACCAGTAGAGCCCTTAGCCTCGAGGAAAAACTACTCCCTCCTCATCATGGGAATCAGCAACGGTGATGGAGATGGTGGTGGAGATCGATGGAGATGGCTCCGGGGGCACTTCCCCGTCTCGGCAGGGTGCCGGAACAGAGACTTTCTATCCCCCGAATCTCCCCTTCGGCGGTAGCGGCGCTACTAAGGTTTTCGTGGATTTCTTCTGGATGCCCTAGGGTTTTTGGGTCGGAGGCTTCTTATAAGCACAATAATCAAGGTCGGTGGGAGTCCAGGGGGCCCACACCCCCTGTAGGCGCCTCCAGGGCTTGCCTGCGCCTAGGGGGTGCGGACACCCTGTGGCCCCCCTCTGGCTCTTCTTAGCGGTTCCGTGTTGCTCCGGGAAAAATAATGACATTGGCTTTTGTCCCGTCCAATTCCGAGAATATTGATTTTCTGCCTTTCTGAGACCAAAAACAGAAGAAAACAGGAAACTGGCACTGTGGCAACTTGTTAATAGGTTAGTTCAAAAAAATATATAAAAACACCTCAAAGTGTAGAAAAAGCAAAGAAAAGTAGATACTAAAGAAGCATGGAGCATAAAAAATTATAGATACATTTTGGACGTATCAGTCACGAGTGGTCCCTTCTTGATGGCTTTGTTGATGGCCGCCATCTACAAATAGAGATGAGAAAGAAGATTAGGAGAGGTTTACAAGAAGAAAAAGACAAGTGTGAAATTTGCAAAGAGTTGCATTTTTCCTTAATGGTTTTCTTAGTCTAATCCAACCTAGGGTCATAATTGTAGCACCCCCCGGGGTTAGGCTTAAACTAACCTCAGATCACCATCTAAGATAAGTTCAACTCCAAACACGAAAGATCACAGTATGATTTGGTAACATTACAGAACACAGGGATTCAACAGCATAAGTTTAAACTCTTAACAGAGTAAGATATTAGAGTTATTACAAACCAGAGGTCATAGACCCAACTACATCACATAGCGAAAGAAAATTAGGTTGTTCTACACAACCACTTAGCAAAAGGCCTAAGAGGCCATAAAAAAAGTGACGTCCATCCCATAGTCCTCAGGCTGCTACCTGGGACCCCCCAACTACTGGTCGATGTCAACGTAGAAGCCACCTTCAGTCGCAACTAGATCATCTGTAGAAAAACAACAATGGCGCAAGGCTGAGTACGAGAATGTATCTACATGCTCTGGCTATAAAGGCTTTCTCTGGATTTACTTTTGCGGAAAGCAATCTTTATTTGTAAACAAGAGAGAGAAGAGGATTGTCTACTCAGAATATTTTAAAAGGGATAAGATAGCAACTTCTTCACCTTGTTCATCACATTTGGATAACCACCAACTTCATCAGAACCTCCTATCTAGGATCACCCCCTCGACCCAGAGGAAGCATCCTTAAGCACACGTGGATCAACAAGTTTCATAGTGGTTAATGTTATCTATGATCTTAAGTCCGGTCGCCAAGTCGGTCATAACCGTGAACACGACTTTTCGAAAATATTTAACCCTGCAGGGGTGTACAACTTTACCCACACGTACCAACCGACTCTTAATGCCAAATATTATTAGCCCTCTTCCTTGGAAGGCCGGTAGAGGGTGGTTGACCACGACCTTTACCTTGCTTTCGCCGAGACCATGAGTCACGCAATAAGTATGGTTCCGCCGTAACGGGTCAAATCCCGAAGCCGGTACTTAAAGATGTGAGGCGAGGTTGGTTCACTAGGGGCTCCATCAACCCCAAGCAACCGCGGACATGCTTCCCTACCTGTTATGATGCACCTCCTTCACCTCCTATTTCAAAACGTTTTCAATGTGTATGCCAAATGGAAAGCCCGAACTATGTGACTCATGGAATCTACTAGGCAAGTTAGTCAATTGAGGGGTTGTCCAGGCCCCGTGTGGATGTACACTCGTCTTGGTTCCAAAGGTAAGAGCTCAGTTCCTAGTGGTGGCGAGCATGGGACTATAAAAACCACAACCAACCTGGCCTCCCATACAAGCCTTAGCATATTTAATTAACTCCTTCGATGATGTCACCATCTCCTACCTCACTACCTTCCTTGGCATCTCTGATTCATCATTTGGATAGATCAGACGTTGTTACTATGCATGCCTAAGCTGTCGGTAACAAAAGCTCTAACAACGGTCACATGCCAAACCTAGGTATGCTAG
Organism: Avena insularis; assembly: GCA_023614405.1. Lineage (NCBI taxonomy): Eukaryota > Viridiplantae > Streptophyta > Magnoliopsida > Poales > Poaceae > Avena > Avena insularis. Next base: position 303,210,678 of record CM042693.1, on the reverse strand, counting down.
GAGCAGTGGATCAGGAGTATAAGGCTACAAAGGGAAACTGTGAAGCAGATAGGTAACCCTAGCTACTGACAAAAGACCACATTGGAATCGTGTGCATCATAGCGAGAACGTAATATACTTCATAAAACATAGGTTCAGAATGAGAGGCTACACTTTCCTTGTCCGTCAGTAGACAAGTATGGATCTTCGGTGTTGTTGACTTCAGCTTCGGGTTTGGTTCCTATTCACGAAGAACCAAATACCGGAAAAAGGGAAACCAACATTCAATACATGGCATGTGCAATGCTCAAACAATATGGATGATATGACAAGTTAAATAGTGTTGAAATGAACCCTAGAACATGTTTGGTCATTTTAAACGGGGTCCGAGAGGTCCAAACTCTAGAACAGAGGAATCCTCGGAATCACCTGTGGGGTTCAATTTGTTATTCTATTTAAACTTGTCATGAAAGTTAGTTAACAATGCATGATTATAGTGTAAATAGGTAGAAATCATTTTTCTAAACATTTTGATATATCATTTGTATTTTTCTGACTTATAGATAATTAGTTATTGATTTTACAATATTTAAACCTTTTCTGAAATTAGTAAAACAATTTAAATTGAATTATTGCATCAGGATGACGTCAGCACAGGCGCCAGATACTTTTTACACACAGCTGACCCTAGCCAGTGAGACTGACAGAGGGGCCCAAGGCCACCTCAACAGCCACATTGGCGGTCAGCGGTCAAAGGGGACCCATGCCACGTCGGGGTGACGTCAGCACGGCGGCCACCGCCATATGGTTGCCAGAGACAGCGAGGGAGGGCGTGCGAGACTGAGGGGCCTAGTCTACTCGAACCAGCGCAACAAGGCGAACCCAACGGTGGCGGCGCCGCTGGTCTTGGGTCATCGGAGCTTGGTCAAAGACAAGCGGCAGCGGCAGCGCTTGCAGATCGACAACGCGCAATGGCTACGAGAGGCTAGAGGGTACTCAGAGGGTGCGTTGAGCACCAGGGGCTCACCACGGTGCTCGCAGGAGGGTCGAGGAAGCCATGCGAGGCTGGGGTCGACGACGGGGTGCTCTGCGAACCTCGTCGATGTTGAAGAAGATATTGGAATTATGCCCTAGAGGCAATAATAAAGATGTTATTATTATAATTCTTGTTCATGATAAAGTTTATATTCCATGCTAGAATTGTATTAAGCGGAAACTTTGATACTTGTGTGGTTTATGAACAACGCCGTGTCCCTAGTATGCCTCTATGGACTAGCTCATTGATTAATGATGGTTAAGGTTTCCTAACCATAGACATGAGTTGTCGATTAATAATGAGATCATATCATTGGGAGAATGATATGATGGACATACCCAAATCAAGCAGAGCAATTAGATCATGTCATCATGTTCATCTTTGCGAAGCTTTTTCTTATGTCAAATATTTTATTTCTTAGACCATGAGATAATGCAACTCCCTGGTATCGGAAGAAAGCTTTGAGGTCATCAAACGTCATCCTATGAGAGGGTGATCATAAAGGTGTCTCTCAGGTGATCGGAAAGTACTTGTTGGGTTGTATGTATCGAGATGGGATTTGTCCCTCCCAAGTCGGAGAGATATACTTCGGTCCCACTCGGTAATCGATATCAACACCGCTTGCAAGCACGTGGTTAAGGAGTTAATCACAAAGTGATATCGGATTACGGAACGAGTAAAGTACTTGCTGTGAACGAGATTGAACTAGGTATGCCGATACCGACGATCGAATCTCGGGCAAGTAAAATATCGCGTGACGAAGGGAATATATATATGGGATTAATTGAATCCTGGCATCGTGGTTCATCCGATATGATCATCGATGAATGTGTGGGAGTCAATATGGGTTTCCGGACCCCACTGTTGATTATTGATAGAAGATCATGTCTGCATATTCTCGAACCCGTAGGGTCACACACTTAACGTGTCTCGACGCTAGGATAGAATGGATAATTGGTTTATGAGTTTTTGTTCGGAGTCTCGGATGAGATCCAGGACGTCACGAGAGGTTCCGGAATGGTCCGGAGAATAAGATTCATATAAGGGAAAGCAGTTTTTGGATTTCGGAATTGTTTCAGATTGTTCGGTATTGTACCAGACGCTTCTAGAACCTTTCGGAGTGGGACCAACGTGGCCCCACTTGTCGGGAGGGGGCATGGGCCTACGAGGGAGTGCCCTGGCCGCATTGGGCCAGGGGAACAAGGCCCCATAGGCCCAGCCGGCCAAGCCCTAGGGGAAACCCTAGGGAGAGCTTCTAGAAGGGGGGGGGGGAACTTGCCCCCCACTCCTCCCATGTGGCCGCCGGCCCTAGGCTTGGAGGAGGGGCAAGGGGGCAGCCGGCCAGCCCTCTATATAAAGAGGGCAGGGGCACACCCTCCCCCCACACCTCCTCAAACCCTAGCCGCCTAGTTGCTTCCCTGCTCTCTCTCTCTCTCCCGACCGCGTGTAGGCGAAGCCCTGCCGCAGAAACTCTCCACCTTTGCACCACACCGTCATGTTGTAGATCCAATCTATCTCTCCACCCCACTTTCTGGACTGAGGAAGGAGGAGACGTCGAGGTGCCGTATGTGTGCATCTCTCGGAGGCATCGCCACTTACGGTGTTGGATCAGATCGGATCGCGAGGAGGAGAAGCTAGTACGACTACATCAACCATGTTCCGTTGAACGTTCCGCTGTGTGAATCTTCAAGGGTATGAAGATCTCATCTATCCCCCCTCGTTGTTTGCATCTCCTAGATTAGATCTTGGCTTTCCCGTTTGCATCCGTAGAATTTTTTTGATTTACTATGCTACAAAACCCTTCAGTGGTATCAGAGCTAGATCTATGCGTAGATGTGTTTCACGAGTAGAACGCGACATGCTTGTTGCGGGCGTTGATGTTTTCTGTTGCAAGCCTCTTGTTTGTGTACTTCTTGTGACGCGTTATAGTGATATCGAAGCGGTCCAGGCCAACTTTACGCGACCCCGTTCGCGAGACCGGCTCCGCACTTGACGTGTGCGTTGTTCCACACATGCGGCTGGTGGATGCCAGTTTCTCTCACTATAGTTGTCATGGGATTTACACCAGATATTGGCAACCATAATATCACCGTTGTGGCTTTCCGTAGGTAATAATCGTTCTTAGCTTGTTACTCCCATAAGCCATGTAAAACATGCAACAACAAAGTAGAGGCGTCTAACTTGTTTTTGTAGGGAGTGTTTTTGTGATATGGTATGGCCCAAGATGTGATGTGTATGTTGTATTCAATGATCATATTTTGTAATGTTTCACGACTTGCATGTCGATGAGTACACAACCGGCAGGAGCCATATGGTTGTCTTTATAATTGTGTATGACCTGTGTGTCAACTTCTTATACGCCATGTAATAGCTTTACTTTATCGCTAAGTAGTTAGCAATAGTTGTAGTTGCTATTCGGGGTGGAGGCAATCATGGTGGAGTGATGGAGATCATGCTGGCACACACAAGATGGAGATCATTGCGCGGAGATTGGCTATACCATGTCACATAAAATTATATGCATGTGATGTTTATCCTTTTATGTATCTTATTATGCTTAGATCGCGACGGTAGCATTATAAGATGATTCCTCACTTAAGATCAAGATAAAACTGTGTTCTCCCCATGTATGCACCATTGCGAAAGTTCGTCGTGTTCAAGCATAACGTGATGATCGGGTGCTATAAACTCTACGTTCACATACAACGGGTGCAATCCAGTTTTGCACACACGGAAATACTTGGGTTTGACTTGACGATCCTAGCATGTACAGACATGGCCTCAGAACACACGAACCGAAAGGTTAAGCATGAGTCATATGAATGATATGATCGACACTTTGTTGTCCACCATTGAAACCACATCTCTTCTCATGAAGATCAGATTAGGTGTGGTGAATTTGGATCATGTTCACTAAACAACTTGAGGGATGTTGAATTTAGTGGGAGTTCATCTAGTAATTTGATTAAGTTGAACTAGTTATCATGAACATAGTCTAAATTGTACTTGCAAATTTTGTAGATCAAATGGCTAAGTCCAACTTCAACTTCAATGTTTTTGCCGAGAAAGAAAAGCTTAAGAACAATGGGTCTAACATCACCAACTGGTTCCGCAATCTGAGAATCATTCTCTCTAGCGGACAAAAGGACGATGTCCTTGAGAAAGCGCTAGGTGACGCCCCTGCTGTAGATGCACCGGCTGATGAGAAAGCTGTTTATCAGTTGAGCGAGGATGATTATGGTGTGATTAAGAGCACCATGTTGTTTGCTATGGAATCGGACCTTCAAAATCGTTTTGAGGATTTCCTCGGGCCCTTTGAGATTCTTGAGGAACTGAAAACTATGTTTCAGACTCAGGCCCGTTCTGAGAGATATGAGATCTCTGAGAAATTCTTTAACTGCAAGATGGAGGAAGGGAGTTCCGTTAGTGAGCACGCCATTAATATGTCGGGATACACTCAACGCCTTGAGCAACTGGGCTGCAAGATTCCAGAGGAGCTCAAGATTGACAGAGTTCTGCAATCACTCCCTCCTAGCTACAAAGGTTTTATAGTTACTCATAATCAGATTGGTTCCACTGATACAATCACTGAGCTCTTCGCTAAGCTGAAAGCTGCGGAGGTGGACATCAAGAAAGATAATCATGTGTTGATGGTCAACAAGCCCCCCAGCTTTAAGAAAGGTAAGGGTGCAAAGAAGCCCTTCAAGAAGGGCAGCGGCAAGCGCTGCCCTGCAGAAGAAGCTCAAGTCTGGACCTCCGGACATCGAGTGCTTCTATTGCAAGGACAAGGGTCATCGGAAGCGAATCGTCCAAGTACTTAGCGGACAAGAAGGCTGGCACCATCAAAGGTATATTTGATATACATGTTATTGATGTTTTCCTTACTAGCCCTCGTTGTAGTGCCTGGGTATTTGATACTGGTTCAGTTTCTAATATTTGTAACTCGAAACAGGAGCTACGGAATAGAAGGCGGCTAGCGAGGGATGAGGTGACGATGCGCGTTGGCAACGGATCAAGATTTGATGTGATGGACGTCGGCACGCTCTCCTTAGTTTTACCTTCAGGATTAGTTTTAAACCTCAATAAATATTATTATGTGCCTGCGTTGAGCATGAACATCATATCTGGATCGTGTTTATTGCAAGATGGTTATTCATTTAAATCAGAGAATAATGGTTGTTCTATTTATATGAGTAACATGTTTTATGGTCATGCACCTGCTATGAATGGTTTATTTCTTCTGAATCTCGAAAGCAATGAAACACACATCCATAACATTGAGGCTAAGAGATGGAAGGTAGATAGTGATAATACGACTTATTTGTGGCACTGCCGTCTAGGTCATATTGGTGTAAAATGCATGAAGAAACTCCATTCTGATGGACTTTTGGAGTCTCTCGATTTTGAATCATTTGACACGTGCGAGCCATGCCTCATGGGCAAGATGATCAAAACCCCGTTCTCCGGAATAATGGAGCGAGCAACGGACTTGTTGGAAATCATACATACCGATGTATGCGGACCAATGAGTGTTTCGACGCGAGGTGGTTATCGCTATTTTCTCACTTTTACTGATGACTTAAGTAGATATGGTTATATTTATTTAATGAAACATAAATCTGAAACATTTGAAAAGTTGAAAGAATTTCAGAATGAAGTGGAAAACCATCGTAACAGGAAAATTAAATTTCTACGATCCGATCGTGGAGGTGAATATTTGAGTTATGATTTTCTCATGCATCTGAAAGCAAGCAGAATCGTTTCGCAACTCACGCCACCCGGAACACCACAGCGCAATGGTGTGTCTGAACGCCGGAACCGAACTCTATTAGATATGGTGTGATCAATGATGTCTCTTACAGATTTGCCATTATCATTTTGGGGTTATGCATTAGAAACCGTTGCATTCACTTTAAATAGGGCACCATCTAAATCCGTTGAGACGACACCGTATGAACTGTGGTTTGTTGCTAAACCTAAGTTGTCGTTTCTTAAAGTTTGGGGATGCGAGGCTTACGTCAAGAAGTTGATGTCGGACAAGCTCGAACCCAAAGCGGAGAAATGCGTCTTCATAGGATACCCTAAGGAAACGATTGGGTATACCTTCTACCACAGATCCGAAGGCAAAGTGTTTGTCACAAAGAACGGATCCTTTCTTGAGAAGGAGTTTCTCTCGAAAGAAGTGAGTGGGAGGAAAGTAGAGCTAGACGAGGTTATTGAACCTTCTCTTGAGTTGGAGAGTAGCGCAGCACCTGAAATTGTTCCAGTGCCATTTGCACCAACAATAGAGGAAGCTAATGACAAGGATCATGAAGCTTCGGACGATGCTACTACTGAACGTCGTAGGTCGACAAGGTCATGTGCTCCTCCTGAGTGGTACGGCAACCCTGTCTTGACTGTCTTGTTAGTAGACAACAGTGAACCTGTGAACTATGAGAAAGCAATGATGAGCCCAGACTCTGGGAAATGGCTAGAGGCCATGAAATCCGAATTGGGATCCATGAGAGAAAACCAAGTATGGACTTTGGTGGACCCTCCTAGCGATCGTAAGGCCATTGAGTGCAAATGGATTTTCAAGAAGAAAACGGACGCAGATGGTAATGTTACTGTCTATAAAGCACGACTTGTCGCGAAAGGTTTTCGACAAGTTCAAGGTGTTGACTACGATGAGACTTTCTCTCCCGTAGCGATGTTTAAGTCCATTCGGATTTTATTAGCAATTGCTGCGTTTCATGATTATGAAATATGGCAGATGGATGTCAAGACTGCGTTCCTCAATGGCAACATTGATGAAGAGTTGTATATGATGCAACCCGAAGGTTTTGTCGATCCTAAGGATGCTGATAAGGTGTGCAAACTTCAGCGTTCCATTTATGGACTAAATCAAGCATCTCGGAGTTGGAACCTTCGTTTTGATCAAGTGATCAAGAGCTTTGGATTTGTTCCAAATTGCTACGAAGCTTGTATCTACAAGAAAGTGAGTGGGAGCTCGGTGACATTTTTGGTACTATATGTGGATGACATATTGATTATCGGAAATGACATTGACATGCTTAACGATGTGAAGAGTTATTTGAACAAATGTTTTTCAATGAAAGACCTAGGGGAAGCTGCTTATATATTGGGCATCAAAATCTATAGAGATAGACAAAGACGCCTGATAGCTTTAAGCCAAAGTACATACCTAGACAAAGTTCTGAAAAGGTTCAGAATGGATAAGGCAAAGAAATGTTCAGTGCCTATGTTGTCAGGTAAGATATTGAGCAGGGCTTAGTGTCCAGCTACGGTAAACGATAGAGAAGCTATGAGCAAAGTGCCTTATGCCTCGGCCATAGGATCTATCATGTATGCCATGCTATGTACTAGACCGGATGTGTCCAATGCTCTTAGTTTGACGAGATACCAAAGTGATCCAGAGGAACATCGACAGCCGTGAAGAACATCCTAAAGTATTTAAATAGAACTAAAGAAATGTTCTTAGTCTATGGAGGTGATGAACAGCTCGTCGTAAAAGGTTACGTCGATGCTAGTTTCGACACCGACAAGGATGATTCTAAATCTCAGACATGATACGTTTATATTTTGAATGGAGGATCTGTGAGCTGGAGAAGCTGCAAGCAAAGCGTGATCGCAGGATCTATAGTAGAAGCGGAATACATGGCTGCTGCAGAAGCGTCAAGTGAAGGAGTTTGGATCAGGAACTTCATCACTAAGCTTGGTGTGGTTCCAAGTGCCTTGGACCCACTTGAGATATTGTGTGACAACACTGGCGCCATAGCACTAGCTAAGGAACCAAGATATCATCCAAAGACCAAGCACATCAACCGCAAGTTTCATCTAATTCGAGATTATATAACAGATGGAGATCTGAAGATTAGAAAAGTACATACAGATCTAAATGTCACAGATCCGTTGACTAAACCTCTTCCACGAGCAAAACATGATCAGCACCTTAGTGCCATGGGTGTTAGATTGTTGCCAGATGTAAACTAGATTATCGACTCTAGTGCAAGTGGGATACTGTTGGAATTATGCCCTAGAGGCAATGATAAAGATGTTATTATTATAATTCTTGTTCATGATAAAGTTTATATTCCATGCTAGAATTGTATTAAGCGGAAACTTTGATACTTGTGTGGTTTATGAACAACGCTGTGTCCCTAGTATGCCTCTATGGACTAGCTCATTGATTAATGATGGTTAAGGTTTCCTAACCATAGACATGAGTTGTCGATTAATAATGAGATCATATCATTGGGAGAATGATATGATGGACAGACCCAAATCAAGCAGAGCAATTAGATCATGTCATCGTGTTCATCTTTGCGAAGCTTTTTCTTATGTCAAATATTGTATTCCTTAGACCATGAGATAATGCAACTCCCTGGTATCGGAAGAAAGCTTTGAGGTCATCAAACGTCATCCTATGAGAGGGTGATCATAAAGGTGTCTCTCAGGTGATCGGAAAGTACTTGTTGGGTTGTATGTATCGAGATGGGATTTGTCCCTCCCAAGTCGGAGAGATATACTTCGGGCCCACTCGGTAATAGATATCAACACCGCTTGCAAGCACGTGGTTAAGGAGTTAATCACAAATTGATATCGGATTAGGGAACGAGTAAAGTACTTGCTGTAATGAGATTGAACTAGGTATGCCGATACCGACGATCGAATCTCGGGCAAGTAAAATATCGCGTGACGAAGGTTATATATATGGGATTAATTGAATCCTGGCATCGTGGTTCATCCGATATGATCATCGATGAATGTGTGGGAGTCAATATAGGTTTCCAGACCCCGCTGTTGATTATTGATAGAAGATCATGTCTGCATATTCTCGAACCCGTAGGGTCACACACTTAACGTGTCTCGACGCTAGGATAGAATGGATAATTGGTTTATGAGTTTTTGTTCGGAGTCTCGGATGAGATCCAGGACGTCACAAGAGGTTCCGAAATGGTCCGGAGAATAAGATTCATATAAGGGAAAGCAGTTTTTGGATTTCAGAATTGTTTCAGATTGTTCGGTATTGTACCAGAAGCTTCTAGAACCTTCCGGAGTGGGACCAACGTGGCCCCACTTGTCGGGAGGGGGCGTGGGCCTACGAGGGAGTGCCCTGGCCGCATTGGGCCAGGGGCACAAGGCCCCATAGGCCCAGCCGGCCAAGCCCTAGGGGAAACCCTAGGGAGAGCTTCTAGAAGGGGGGGGGGAACTTGCCCCCTACTCCTCCCATGTGGCCGCCGGCCCTAGGCTTGGAGGAGAGGAAAGGGGGCAGCCGGACAGCCCTCTATATAAAGAGGGCAGGGGCACACCCTCCCCCCACACCTCCTCAAACCCTAGCCGCCTAGTTGCTGCCCTCCTCTCTCTCTCTCTCTCTCTCTCTCTCTCTCTCTCTCTCTCTCTCTCTCTCTCTCTCTCCCGATCCCAGCGTGGCGGCCTGCAGAAACTCTCCACCTTTGCACCACTCCGTCGTGTTGTAGATCCAATCTATCTCTCCACCCCACTTGCTGGACCGAGGAAGGAGGAGACGTCGAGGTGCCGTACATGTGCATCTCTCAGAGGCATCGCCACTTGCGGTGTTGGATCGGATCGGATCGCGAGGAGGAGAAGCTAGTATGACTACATCAACCACGTTCCGTTGAATGTTCCGCTGTGCGAATCTTCAAGGGTATGAATATCTCATATATCCCCCTCGTTGTTTGCATCTCCTAGATTAGATCTTGGCTTTCCCGTTCGCATCCATAGAATTTTTTTGATTTACTATGCTGCGAAACCCTTTAGAAGAAGGGATCGATGCAGTCTATCGGGGGCATCCCAGCTCGATTCCTTCGGGGAGGAGGATGCTCGCGTCCAGGCGGAGCTCGTGGCGGTGTCGGATGAGCGAGGGGAGGCCGGAGACGGCGGCTAGCCGGCGGCCATGGCGGGCTAGGGTTCGGCTGGAAGGGGAAATCCAACAAAGGAAGCGAGGGGAGGGGAAACTGGTATGGGGAGAGGCAGCTGGGCGAGGGCGTTCTTATCCTCACTTCCAGGGGCGGCGGCGTGCATCGTAGTGCACGAGGAATCAACGGCTGGTGGCGGGACACACAAGTGCTTCGCCGGCGTCCTTCTGGCGAGGAAGAAGAAAGGAGAAAAGGAATCGAAGGGGTACCGGGCCGCGTGGGCTGGCTTGGGCCGCTGGCTTGCGCACGCAAGCGGCAGGGAAAGGAAAGAGGGATGGGCCACAACCCATTGGCTGTTGTTGCCTATTTTTTTTAACAAAACCCCCTTTTTTATGTTTACTATTTTCTCTTTCTAATTTCATTTTAATCTGTTTTGAATAATTCAAAAATACAAGACTTTGTTAAAAATATTTGAAATATTGGAGGGGACCTATTAATCCTTTTGGGCTCCAAACATTTTGTCATTTCAAAATTCAAAACTATTTGAATGTGGTTTCAAAGAGAGGGGGAAAATTAGGGTTTTGGATTGCATTTAATTCAACACACTTGATCACATGAAAACATTTTATTGATTTAAACAGATGCATGCAATACTTAAGTACTAATTACATATGTTACAAACTTGGGATATTATAGCTCTACCCCCTTACAAGAATCTCGACCCGAGATTCCTAAGTTTTAGAAAAGAAGGCAGGGTACTTAGATCTGAGACGATCTTCTCATTCCCAGGTTGCTTCATCCTCAGAGTGATGAAACCACTGAATTTTCAGGAACTTGATGTTTTGACGACGATTTTTGCGCTCGATTTCATCAAGGATACGAACATGATACTCATGATAAGTCAGATCCTTCTGGAGATCAAGAGTTTGGTGATCAACACCACGGACAGGATCTTTGAAGAAACGCTTGAGTTGAGACACATGAAAGACGTCATGTACCTTAGGGAAGTTTGCAGGCAGCTCCAATTGATATGCGAGTTCACCTTGCTTAGAAAGAACGCGAAAAGGACCAACATAGCAAGGGGCTAGTTTGCCTTTGATACCGAAACGTTGGACACCCTTTAAAGGAGTGACCCGAAGATAAGCTTGATCACCAACTTCATATTCAACATGTTGATGGTGACGATCATGGTAGCTTTTCTGGCGAGACTGAGCAGTTTTCAAATGATCTCAAATGATACGAACTTGATCTTCTGCTTCCTGGATCATATCCGGTCCAAAAAACTTTCTTTCGCCGGTTTCTGACCAGTTCAAAGGAGTACGACAGGTTCTTTCATATAAGAAATGGAAAGGTGCCATTTCTATACTGGACTGATAACTATTGTTGTAGGAGAATTCAGCAAAAGGAAGGCATTTCTCCCAGTCCTTGCCAAAAGATATGACACACGCTCATAGCATGTCTTCAAGGATTTGATTCACTCTTTTGGTATGGCCACCGGTACTAGGATGATAAGCTGTACTGAAGGAGAGGCGAGTTCCCATAGCAGTTTGGAAGGTTGTCCAGAACCTTGAGGTGAACAAACTCCCTCGCCAGAGACAATTTTCTTCGGAATCCCATGAAGAACAACTATTCGAGAGATATATAGATCTGCTAACTGACTAGCATTTATAATCTCGCGAAAAGGTAGAAAGTGGGCAACCTTGGACAGGTAGTCAACGATTACCCAGATGGCATCATTTCCTTTTTGAGTCTTTGGGAGACCAGTGATGAAATCCATACCAACTTCATCCCATTTCCACTTATGTATTTTATGTGGTTGCAGGAGACCAGCGGGTCTTTGGTGCTCATCTTTGACGCGATGGCAAACGTCACATTCAGCAACAAAACAAGCGCTATCCTTCTTCATACTAGACCACCAGAATCTTTGACGAAGATCCCGATACATCTTGGTACCTCCAGGGTGGATAGAAAGAGGTGATTCATGAGACTCTTGGAGAATTAAGTCCCTCAATTTTGTTCTCTTCGGCACTACTAGACGGTTACCAAAGTAAATAGTACCTTGATTATCAACAGAGAAACACTTGGCAACTCCGCTTGCAATGTTCCCTTTGATCTCAGCAATTTCAGAATCATATTTCTGAGCAAGCTTGATTTCATCCTCTATAGAAGACTTCAATTCAAGGGTAGAAAGGAATCCACGAGGAACTACTTCAAGATTCAATCGAGCAAATTCCTCATGAAGAGAAGGTTGTGCTTGTTTGATCATCAGGGTGTTGCAATAAGACTTACGACTTAGCGCATCAGCAACAACATTGGCTTTTCTAGGTTGATAGTTGATACCCAAATCATAGTCCTTGATGAGTTCCAACCATCTTCTTTGCCTGAGATTCAAATCAGGTTGTGTGAAAAGATACTTCAGACTCTGATGATCCGAGTATAACTTGCAACGACTACCAAGAAGGTAATGTCGCCATTGCTTAAGAGCATGAACAACAACTGCAAGCTCAAGATCATGAGTTGGGTAGTTGTTCTCATGTGGTTTTAGCTGACGGGAGGCATAAGCCACCACATGCCCATATTGCATTAACACACATCCGAGACCTTGGTGAGAAGCATCGCAGAAGACAATAAAGTCTTTGCTGGTGTCTAGGAGAACTAGCACCGGAGAAGTTGTTAACTTGGTTTTTAGTAGCTGGAAGCTTTCTTCAGCCTTATCAGACCATTCGAACTTCTTATCCTTCTTAAGAAGATCAGTCATTGGCTTTGCAATCCTAGAGAAGTTCTCGATGAATCGACAATAATAACTAGCCATCCCGAGAAAACTTCGGACATCCTTGACGGATTTAGGAGACTCCTAGTAGAGGATAGTTTGGACCTTGTCAGGGATAACAACAACCCCTTGGGCGGAAACAATATGAACAAGGAATACGAGCTCTTGTAACCAAAACTCACATTTGGAAAACTTGGCATAGAGACAATGTTCTCGAAGTTTTGTCAACACCAAACAAAGATGTTCGGCGTGCTCTTCTTCAGTCTTGGAATAGACCAGAATGTCATCGATGTAGACCACGACGAACATGAAGACAGAGTTCATAAGCCGCATGAAAGTGGCTGGAGCATTGGTAAGACCAAAGGACATGACTGTGTACTCGTAAAGACCATAACGAGTGGTGAAAGCAGTCTTTGGAATATCTTCCTTACGAATCTTTATCTGGTGATACCCTGACCTCAAATCCATTTTGGAAAAGACAGTGGCATCACTTAACAGATCAAAGACATCATTGATCCTAAGGAGGGGATACTTTTTCTTGATAGTCACAGCATTGAGTGGGCGATAGTCCACAACCAGACGCGATATGTTGGTATCTCGCTTCTTAACAAAGATTTTAGGACATCCCCAAGAAGATGTGCTGGGCTGAATGTATTCTTTTCCTTCTAACTCCTCTAATTGCTTCTTCAACTCCACAAGCTCATGAGGAGGCATACGGTAGGGTCTTTTAGAAACAGGAGCACTTCCATGAACTAACTCTATGACAAACTCCACACTTCAATCAGGTGGCATGCCAGGCAACTCCTCAGGTAAGACATCCGGGAATTCACAGACCATAGAAACATCTTGAACCTCTAATGGAGGTAGAACTTCAAGAGCATACATGTAAGATCCCTCCTTTGTAAAGGAAAAGGATCCCTGTGATTGCAATGCTAGTCCCTGGATCATTGCTAGCATCCACAGTTTAAGATGAAGTACACAGATACAAAGGTCATTTATTACATCCATTCTAGAGATCAACATAGTCTTTACAACTCAAGGCCACAGGCCTAATACAAGAGTTTGAATAAGTAAATAAATATAAGTCTTCATCTTCATGTGCCACAGGCAAACATGTTGAGTGTAGACTCATGACACCTAATCCTCATCAGAGTAACCTGCAACATCACAAGTTATAGCCACAGTGGGTCAATACTTTGGAATAGTATTGGCAAGTGATACATTAGTAAAATTTAGGTGGACTATACTACTATATGCAATTTGGCTAAGTGTAGCTCGGCTTGCTTTGCTCAAAATAGGTTTTTCCTATTAGTTGAAATCACTAAGTTTTTCTTTGTCAAAACTTTTCCCAAGGAACCACCAATAGACATTGAGGTCCTTCTCCCTTGTTCACCCACAAATTTTTACTTAGAAGTTGGAGTGGTGAGATTCTTGATAGCTTCCATGCCTTGATGCTCAAGTTATCCATTGCCATGGACTTGGCTAAGTACTTAGATTTTTCCATCTGCAGAGGTTGTGCACTTTCCCCACCAGACTTGGTTTCACCAAGACAGGACCTTTCAGAAGCCTTCCCTTAGACCAAATGGACGTTGCTCCAACCTATCATTCCCACTACCACCAACTGTCCAAATGGCTAAGTTCTAGCAACCTATGTGATCCAGGCAGAGCCCATATTGCCAAGTGGCTGCACTATAAGCTTCTCAACACTTGGCCTCTAAAATCCCTTTGTTCCTGGGTGGCTTTCCACAAGTGAGATACACAAGGTAAACCATAGCCATGGGCCTTGTGTAACCACTCAACCAAAAACCACCAATCAAGTCCCTTTCCACCTAGGTGATTCATTGACTTAGTTGTTTTATTAAGAAAACATAAGTCCAAAGACTTAGAAATATTTTCACCATAGCATGTATATTTTACCAACCCTTGTTTGCTACTAGCTAGGCTAAGCATGGCATAGATAGTACTTAACTTAGAAAATTTCCTAGCAATTCTACAAATACTTAGGATTTCCCATCATGGCATTTGGCAAAAATAGTAACATGCAAGACTTAGCAAAAATATTTCTAATGCTTGTATAAAAATATATAGGGATGGAAATATTCATGATGTACCACTTGCCTTGGTAGTTGGGAGAGTAGCACTCTTCACAATCACAATCACTAGCACCAAAGTCTACACAAAGAATGGTAGCAACAAATTACACACAACATATACAAACAAACAAAAATACATATGCATGCATGCAAAATGCTAAGTGATGATTTTTAAAACTCAACCAAGCAAGTGCATGGTACTGAATCATAACCAAGTCAAAAACTTGCTAAACCAAGTTTATTTGACACTAAAACAATTTCCTAAACAATTCATATACTCAAAATAGTCCTAAACAAGTTTCTGCAAATAAAGTCATTTTAACAGAAACTAAACACTAAACACATTGCATAAACAGAAAGGGCTTGACTTCCTGATTCCAACGGTATAAAATTTGCTAAAATCTAACGTGGAAATCAAAAGTTACAAGCAAATCAAATTTGGATATAAATCTGATTCAAATTCTGTTTTTAAACTAAACCCTAGCCACGCGGCGCTATCCTATTGGTCGATACCGCTTCGCTCAGGATCACCCTTCCGCGCCGTAGGATCAAGTCAGATCCAACGCGCCAGATTTGAAGAAAACGATTCGCTCGGATCTAATCTAAGCCGCCAGATCTACATCTAACGGCTGTTGTTGCCTCGACCATAGACTAGCGGCGCTAGCGGCGGCGACTGGCGGCGGCGCGTCTGTCAGCGGCGGCGCTGGCGTTCTAGGTCGTCCAGGGAGGGGAGAGGGTGCTTACCAGAAACGCAAGGACGAGGCGAAGCTCAACATGGAGGTGGCTTGGCAAGGGGCGCACGGCAGGGGCTGCTGGAGCTCGTCGGAGTTGCGCACGGCGTCGGGTGGTTGCCGTCGAAGTTGTTGCCGAGGTTTCGCGTCGCCCTAGCACAAACCAGATGGATTAGGAGACGCGCAAGATAGTGGCGAACATCCTCGTATGCAAGAGGGGGCAAGGGGCGCGCTCTGCTTACCGTAATCGGTCGCCGGAGTTGAGTGGCGGCTCGGTCGGTTGCGGGCACGAACGGGGACGGCGTCCTGGGTCACGAGCAGGCAAGCGAAGAGTATCAGAAGATGCACGAGATCACGCTGGGCACATTCGTTTGAATCAGAGGCATAGGGGCGGTCGGGACTCACCGGAATTTGCTGCCGGAGGTCATCGGAGCTGCGGCGGTGTTTGGCGAGTTGCGAGCAGCCTGGGAGGGTGGAGATGAAATTGAGTGAGGGGAATGGAGCGGAGTGGGGAGGTGCTTAAGTAGGCGGAGGCTCGACAAGAAACGCTTAGCGAATCAATGGCAATTACACCGAGAAATCAACGTAGCAACAGCCAGCGGCGACGGCGTCTGCGCGCGAGATTTGGGGAAGAAGGAGTGACGTGGAGAGGGCCCGCTTGTCAGCGAAATAAGCAGAGAGGGAGTGGGGTCCGAGCGTCGGATCGATGCGCAGTGCGTCAAGTAGAGAGAGAGGGGAGCCGGGTGGGCTAAATGGGCTGAGTCTGTTGCTGGGCTCAATTCCTGGCGCCGGCCCTTTTCCATTTCTTTATTCCTTTTCTTTTTCTGTTTTGATTTTCTGGATTGGTTTTTAAATGAATTCAAACTCTATTTGGATTCAAATCTTTTCTGGATTTTTGCAGTGTGCAATAGTCACAAAACTTGGCATAAAACCATGTGGTCACTTTGAGTTGGCTTGGTCATTTTTGGAAAGACAAAATAACAGTGACATTGCACTTGGTTTGCAAATGTTTGAAAATGGTTTTTGAAGCCATTTCTATTTTGTAAAACTTTGTTCAACTTCCACACTCAATCCAATCAACAAGGGAAGCAAACAAACTTGGTTTAAAACATTCAAGCTCTCAAATGGGGATGGCCATTTGATATAAGTTTGCTCACATAAAATGATAGCACTATGTGCTTCTGTTTTCTTGAATTTGGTTTGAAATTGATCTCAAAACTACATGCATGCATGAGTGATATGCAATCTTTGAAATCATGATTTTTGGGATGTTACAAATCTAACCCCCTTAAGGTGAATCTCGCCCTCGAGATTCGGATTGGCTAGCAAATAGGTGAGGGTGGTCTTTCCGAAGATCATCTTCTCTTTCCCATGTTGCTTCCTCTTCGGAATGATGATTCCACTGCACTTTGCAAAACTTGATAGTCTTTGTCCTTGTGACTCTTTCTGCAGTTTCAAGAATCTTGATAGGTTTCTCTTCATAAGTGAGGTCACTTTCCAGTTGAACCTCCTCCAAAGGTATAGTATCCTTCAAAGAAGTTTCTTCCATTTCTGGATGACATTTCTTAAGTTGACTCACATGAAACACATTATGGACAGGTGATAGATATTCTGGCAGTTCTATTTCATAGGCAACTTCTCCTTTGCGACTTAGAATCTTGAATGGCCCAACATATCTTGGTGCCATTTTTCCTTTGACTACGAATCTTTTTACTCCACGAAGTGGTGATACTCTAAGATAGGATCTATCACCAACTTCGTAGGTGACTTCTCTACGCTTAGGATCTGCGTAGCTTTTCTGTCGGGACTGTGCTATCTTCAACCTGTCCTTAACCAACTTGACCTTCTCTTCGGCTTCTTTGATAAGATCTGGCCCGAATAAACTTCTTTCTCCCACACCATTCCATAACAATGGGGTGGTACACTTTCTTCCGTAGAGAAACTCAAACGGTGCCGTCTCAATGCTGGCTTGATAGCTGTTGTTATAAGAAAATTCTGCGTAAGGCAGACTTTCATCCCAACTGGCTCCATAGTCTAGGGCACATGCCCTCAACATGTCTTCGAGAATCTGATTAGTCCTTTCTGTTTGACCATCGGTTTGAGGATGAAAGGCAGTACTGAATTCCAACCTCGTTCCCAATGACTCATGTAGCTGTCTCCAAAAATGGGAAGTGAATTGAGTTCCCCTATCAGACACAATACTCTTGGGCACTCCATGTAGACATACAATTCTACTCATGTAGATCTTGGCCAACTTAGCACTTGTATAAGTTGTCTTCACGGGTATGAAATGAGCCACTTTAGTTAGGCGATCCACTACTACCCATATGGAATCATACCCTGACCTGGTCCTAGGTAATCCGGTAATGAAATCCATACCAATCTTGTCCCGGCCCAATCAGAATAGGTAGTGGTTGAAGCAAACCTGGTTTCTCGATGTCTGCCACTCTACTACACACATCACACAAAGCAATATGTTCGGCGATGTCCTTCTTGAGATTATTCCACCAAAATCTTTCTTTCATGTCCATGTACATTTTGGTGTTACCCGGATGAATGGAATATGGAGAGTTGTGTGCTTCTTGCAAAATCAGTTTCCGCAACTCCGTGTCTTGTGGAACACAGATGCGTTTCCCATGCCATAAAGTACCCTGTTCGTCTTCATGGAATCCTTTTGCTTTTCCCATGCCAATCTTTCCTTTAATCTCTTCAATTTCCTTATCAATCTTCTGGGCTTCTTTGATCTTGTCCATCAAAGTGGGTTGAACATCCAAAGTCATGAGATGTCCCTCAGGCACAATCTCCAATCTGAGTTTTCTAAATTGGGTACACAAATCATCTGGCAATTCTCCTTTAGTAAGGCCATTCACAAATACCTTACGACTTAGAGCATCTACTACAACATTTGCTTTACCGGGGTGGTATTGCAAACTTAAGTCATAGTCTTTGATAAGTTCTAGCCATCTTCTTTTTCTCATATTAATTTCCTTCTGGGTGAAGATATACTTCAAACTTTTGTGATCTGTGAACACTTCACAACGCTTTCCCAAAAGATAGTGTCTCCATGTTTTGAGTGCATGGACAACAGAGGCTAACTCTAAATCATGAGTAGGATAGTTTACTTCATGAGTTTTGAGTTGTCTCGAGGCATAAGCCACAACTTTACCGTCTTGCATAAGTACTGCACCCAAACCCTGATGAGATGCATCACAATATACTTGGAAATCTTTTTCCAAATCTGGAAGACACAAGACTGGTGCTGTCACAAGTCTCTTCTTCAATTCTTGAAAGCTGAGTTCACAACCTTCAGACCAAGCAAAC
The DNA here is from genome assembly GCA_023614405.1 of Avena insularis. NCBI lineage: Eukaryota > Viridiplantae > Streptophyta > Magnoliopsida > Poales > Poaceae > Avena > Avena insularis. Next base: position 303,191,869 of record CM042693.1, on the reverse strand, counting down.
TTCTTGTCTTTCTTTAACAATTCAGTCATGGGCTTAGCTACCTTAGAGAAATTCTCAATGAACCTTCTGTAGTAACCTGCTAAGCCAAGGAAACTACGAACTTCTTTCACGGACTTGGGAGATTCCCATTCAGTCACAGCTAAAACCTTAGCAGGATCAACTGCTACACCATCCTTCGTCATAACATGACCAAGAAAACCAACTTCCTCCAACCAGAACTCACACTTGCTGAATTTGGCATAAAGTTTATGCTCTCTCAACTTCTCAAGTATCAATCGTAAGTGTCCTTCATGTTCTTCTTTGCTCTTGGAGTAGACTAAGATGTCATCGATGAAAACGACAACAAATTTGTCAAGAAATTCCATGAACACCTTGTTCATCATATTCATGAAGTATGCTGGAGCATTGGTCAACCCAAAAGGCATCACAGTATACTCATACAATCCATACCTTGTGGTGAACGCTGTTTTAGGTATGTCTTGTTCTCTTATCTTGAGTTGAAAATAGCCTGACCTTAGATCAATCTTTGAGAACACACATGCTCCTTCTAGCTGATCAAACAAGTCATTGATTCTAGGCAAAGGGTATTTGTTCTTGATAGTTACCTCGTTGAGTGAACGGTAATCTATGCATAACCTTTGACTTCTATCTTTCTTCTCCACAAACAAAACTGGGGCTCCCCAAGATGAAGAACTTGGTTGAATAAATCCTTTCTACAACTGTTCTCCAAGTTGCTTCTTGAGTTCTTTTAGTTCATCAACTGACATTTTATACGGTCTCTTTGCTATTGGTCCAGACCCTGGTACCAAATCTATCAGGAATTCCACATCTCTATCTAGTGGCATTCCCGGCAATTCTTCCGGGAACACATCCGGATATTCACTCACAATCGGCACACTGTCCATGCTAACCCCTTAAGAGAATTTAGCATACTCCTTTTTGCTTCAAAGTTGGTCTTGAATCTGATCCTTTTATTTTCTGGAGTTGTGAGTGAGACAGTATGGTTGGCACAATCTATCACTCCTTTGTACTTAGTCATCCAGTCCATTCCCAGAATGACATCCAATCCTTGGGAGTTTAGAATTATCAGGTTAACGAGAAACTTATACTTCCCAAATTCTATGACTAGATCATGACATCCCGAATTCACTATCATTTCTCCACCAGGAGAACTTACTTTTATAGGACACCCAATAGTTTCTACCGGTAGTTCATTTATTTCAAAAAATGCTCTTGATATGAATGAATGAGATGCACCAGTATCAAAGAGTACAAATGCTGGAATAGAATTGAGTCTGAACTTACCAGCAACAGCATCAGGTTCCTCATAGACCTCCTCCACATTGATGTGGTTCACCTGTCCTTTCTGGAAAGGATTGGGCTTGATAGGTCCTTCAACTTTCTTTTCAGGGCACTCATTTGCATAATGCCCCATCTTCTTGCATTTGAAGCATTCAACCTAACTGATGTCTCTCTTAACAGGCTGACTTCCACTTCCACTTCCATTACCACTGTGGTGGCTCTTATGTCCACTCTTGTGGTTCTTGTACTTGTCATTGTCATGACTACGGTGATGCTTGTTGTCATGACGGTTGTGGTTGTGGTGCTTGTTGAATTTCCCATGCTTGTGGGATCCTGAGCTTCTGCTGTCATCATAGTGAGATCGTTTGTGAGACGATCCCGAGCTGTGCTTGTCGGAGTGCTTCCTCTTTCTACTCTCAACTTGCTTTATTTTGTTCTCCAAAATAGCAGCCTTGTCACAGAACGACTGATAAGTGGGAACATATGCCACAGCCAACTGCAGATTCATCTCATCATTCAAGCCTTCCAGAAAATTTTCCTTTCTCTTGGCATCGGTGTCAACTTCATCCGGTGCATAACACGCCAGATTGTTGAATTCCTCAATGTATTCAGCCACTTATGCGGTGGCGCTTGATTGTGGAACTCTTTCTTTTTCGCACTCATCACTCCGATGAGATATGAAGCGATCAAAGCCATCCTCAAAGATAACCCATGTTACTTCATCTATGGGAGTGGTGATCTGGAAGTTGTCCCACCAAGTGGCGGCTGGCCCTTCCAGCAGATGTGCTACAAATCTGACTTTTTCAGCATCCGTACAGCCCACGGTTACCAAATCCTTGTTTACTGAGCGTAGCCAATCATTGGCCACCATGGGATCAGTCGTCCCTGAGAACTTAGCTGGCCTCAATCTCAAGAACCTGGTGAGCATATCAAAGCCCGGAGGGTTGTTGTTGTTATTGTTGTTGTTGTTGTTGTGGTTGTTGTTGTTATTGTTTTGGTTCTGGATGAACGTTGTCATCATCTGCATCAGTTGTGTTTGAGCAGTCATCATTTGCTGCATTTCTGGAGTGATGTTGTTGTTGTTGGGGTTGGGGTTTGCACGACGGGGAGGCATCTGTGGTTTGTTCAAATAGAGATAAGAATGAGATGCCCATAGATGCTTTCATGCACATTACATCACATAAGCAAACACAAACATGCAACACAAGATAAAAGTTCAACAACACGATAACAAGTTCACAAAGTAAAACACACAAGTAGCAAGCCATCCACATGTCGGATGGTCCAATAACAAGTTCTCAAATAACAAGTATGATAATAAAAGATAAACGAGTAGTCAAGTCTACTCATCGGCATCAATCTCCTCCTCGACAAAGGTAAGACATGCATTCTCCATCGCGGCCTTGTTCTCCTCGATGGTAGTGGTCAAGGACTCTATCTTGGCCTTGAGAGCCCTCTTCTGGGAACGAAGCCTCTCTATCACCGACTGCTGCTGCTCTAGCTCGAAGTCCTTGGACTCCAGTTCTTCAGTCATGTCCCGGATCTTCTTGTTCCTATCCTGGACACGCTTCTCCTGACTCTTGAACTTCCTGTCCTGGGTCTCGAACTTCGCCTCCATTTCCTTGACTATCTCGTCCTGCTGCGCGAAGAGCTTGTCCTTCTCGCGAAGCTGCACCTAGAGCTCATCATTGCTGAGCATGACATTGGTCCTGTCCGTGTCCACGTGCCTAATGAGAGACTCTAAGTCCTGGAGGTACAGGCGTATCGGCTCTGCTGTGTCCCTCGAATCGTCCTCGAAGTTGATGGACTCTCCGTCCTCATCACGTCTTCCGAAGACGTGGAAGTGGGTGCCTCTAACCTGTCGGGAGTGTCGCCCTAGCAGACGTCCTATCAGATCCTGCATCACTACCTCAAGGCCTCTCTCCCTGTCATCGTGCATAAGCTTGAAGACGATGGCCTCCGTAGTAGGCTCTGTCTTGCGTCCGGGCTGGTTCACCTTGAAGCCCCAGAGGTCCTTCCTCTCAAACTTGGTGAGGGGATGCACCATGATGGTGGGAAGAGGGAGATTGAGCAAAGTGGTAAGCTCAACGATACGAGGACCAAAGCGGGTAACCTGGAACTCCTCAACAGTGCTGATGGTAATAGGCATCTATTTATAAGATAGAAAAGTTAGAACAACACAATTCAAGATAAAGTAAAAGGAATAACATCACATACACATCCTTGGGAAGCAAAACACACAAGTCATGCATACATGAAACCATTACAAAAACCAAGGTTCAATCTTATTTTAAGCAACATTTTGGAAAATAGGGTGATAGGTGGTGGTCCAACTAACGAAGTACGTTTACAATCCTATCTCACTGGATCTGTTGGCTAACACAATGTTCCTAGAAGCAATCAGCCTATCTTGCTCACATGATTCCATCACTAAGTCTATAATGTCTCCTCTTAAAGTTTGGTTGGTAGCTTCCAACTCTTGGGTATGTTCCTTCTCTTTCCTTAGATCATTTTGGAGGTTGAGCATTCTGCACTTGACTCTGTCACCAAGTTCTTTGATGGTCTTCCAAGCTGCATCCCTTTCTGATTCAAAGAATGTAGGGTGCACCCTGAATTGGTGAACATGCAGAATCCTTTTTCCTGATGGTTGTCTTCCTTGTTTTTATACAAGTGAAGTTGCACCCACCAGTATTCCACTCCTTCATCCATCACTGGAAAACCTTTGTACACAGCTGCACCTTGTATCTCTAATGCAACCATGAGGTCCTTGAGAGCCTTGGGGAATTCTGTCTCACACTCCAAAGTCATTGTCATGAGTGGTCCTTTCCTCACGGCTTCGTTGATGGAGTTCATCTACAAATAGAGATGAGAGAGAAGATTAGAAAAGTTTACGAGAAGAATAGACAAGTGTAGAAGTTGAAATTTTTTCCTTAGTGGTTTCCAATCCTAGGGTCATAATCCTACAGGCAACACAGTGCTCTGATACCATCTGTAAGATCCCTCCTTTGTAAAGTAAAAGGATCCCTGTTATTGCAATGCTAGTCCCTGGATCATTGCTAGCATCCACAGTTTAAGATGAAGTACACAGATACAAAGGTCATTTATTACATCCATTCTAGAGATCAACATAGTCTTTACAACTCAAGGCCACATGCCTAATACAAGAGTTTGAATAAGTAAATAAATATAAGTCTTCATCTTCATGTGCCACAGGCAAACATGTTGAGTGTAGACTCATGACACCTAATCCTCATCAGAGTAACCTGCAACATCACAAGTTATAGCCATAGTGGGTCAATACTTTGGAATAGTATTGGCAAGTGATACATTAGTAAAATTTAGGTGGACTATACTACTATATGCAATTTGGCTAAGTGTAGCTCGGCTTGCTTTGCTCAAAATAGGTTTTTCCTATTAGTTGAAATCACTAAGTTTTTCTTTGTCAAAACTTTTCCCAAGGAACCACCAATAGACATTGAGGTCCTTCTCCCTTGTTCACCCACAAATTTTTACTTAGAAGTTGGAGTGGTGAGATTCTTGATAGCTTCCATGCCTTGATGCTCAAGTTGTCCATTGTCATGGACTTGGCTAAGTACTTAGATTTTTCCATCTGCAGAGGTTGTGCACTTTCCCCACCAGACTTGGTTTCACTAAGACAGGACCTTTCAGAAGCCTTCCCTTAGACCAAATGGACGCGTTCCAACCTATCATTCCCACTACCACCAACTGTCCAAATGGCTAAGTTCTAGCAACCTATGTGATCCAGGCAGAGCCCATATTGCCAAGTGGCTGCACTATAAGCTTCTCAACACTTGGCCTCTAAAATCCCTTTGTTCCTGGGTGGCTTTCCACAAGTGAGATACACAAGGTAAACCATAGCCATGGGCCTTGTGTAACCACTCAACCAAAAACCACCAATCAAGTCCCTTTCCACCTAGGTGATTCATTGACTTAGTTGTTTTATTAAGAAAACATAAGTCCAAAGACTTAGAAATATTTTCACCATAGCATGTATATTTTACCAACCCTTGTTTGCTACTAGCTAGGCTAAGCATGGCATAGATAGTACTTAACTTAGAAAATTTCCTAGCAATTCTACAAATACTTAGGATTTCCCATCATGGCATTTGGCAAAAATAGTAACATGCAAGACTTAGCAAAAATATTTCTAATGCTTGTATAAAAATATATAGGGATGGAAATATTCATGATGTACCACTTGCCTTGGTAGTTGGGAGAGTAGCACTCTTCACAATCACAATCACTAGCACCAAAGTCTACACAAAGAATGGTAGCAACAAATTACACACAACATATACAAACAAACAAAAATACATATGCATGCATGCAAAATGCTAAGTGATGATTTTTAAAACTCAACCAAGCAAGTGCATGGTACTGAATCATAACCAAGTCAAAAACTTGCTAAACCAAGTTTATTTGACACTAAAACAATTTCCTAAACAATTCATATACTCAAAATAGTCCTAAACAAGTTTATGCAAATAAAGTCATTTTAACAGAAACTAAACACTAAACACATTGCATAAACAGAAAGGGCTTGTCTTCCTGATTCCAACGGTATAAAATTTGCTAAAATCTAATGTGGAAATCAAAAGTTACAGGCAAATCAAATTTGGATATAAATCTGATTCAAATTTTGTTTTTAAACTAAACCCTAGCCACGCGGCGCTATCCTATTGGTCGATACCGCTTCGCTCAGGATCACCCTTCCGCCGTGAGATCAAGTCAGATCCAACGCCAGATTTGAAAAGCGATTCGCTCGGATCTAATCTAAGCGCAGATCTACATCTAACTTTGTTGTTGCCTCGACCATAGACTAAGCGGCGCTAATGGCGGCGACGCGTCTGTCGATGGCGCTGGCGTTCTAGGTCCGAGGAGGAGAGGGTGCTTACCAGAAGCATGGCGATGACTCAACATGGAGGTGGCTTGGCAAGGCGCCTGGCGAGAGCTGGAGCTCGTCGGAGTTGCGCACGGCGTCGGGTGGTTGCCGTCGAAGTTGTTGCCGAGGTTTCGCGTCGCCCTAGCACAAACCAGATGGATTAGGAGATGCGCAAGACAGTGGCGAACATCCTCGTATGCAAGAGGGGGCAAGGGGCGCGCTCTGCTTACCGTAATCGGTCGCCGGAGTTGAGTGGCGGCTCGGTATTCGGTTGCGAACGGGACGGCGTCCTGGGTCACGAGCAGGCAAGCGAAGATTATCAGAAGATGCACGAGATCACGCTGGGCACATTCGTTTGAATCAGAGGCATAGGGGCGGTCGGGACTCACCGGAATTTGCTGCCGGAGGTCGTCGGAGCTGCGGCGGTGTTTGGCGAGTTGCGAGCAGCCTGGGGGGGTGGAGATGAAATTGAGTGAGGGGAATGGAGCGGAGTGGGGAGGTGCTTAAGTAGGCGGAGGCTCGACAAAAGCCAGCGAATCAATGGCAATTCGCGAGAAATCAACGCAGAACGAGCGGCGGACGTGTCTGTGGCGAGATTTGGGGAAGAAGGAGTGACGTGGAGAGGGCCCGCTTGTCAGCGAAATAAGCAGAGAGGGAGTGGGGTCCGAGCGTCAGTGACTGCGTGGGTGCGTCTACGCGTGCGAGAGAGAGAGAGGGGAGCCGGGTGGGCTAAATGGGCTGAGTCTGTTGCTGGGCTCAATTCCTGGCGCCGACCCTTTTCCATTTCTTTATTCCTTTTCTTTTTCTGTTTTGATTTTCTGGATTGGTTTTTAAATGAATTCAAACTCTATTTGGATTCAAATCTTTTCTGGATTTTTGCAGTGTGCAATAGTCACAAAACTTGGCATAAAACCATGTGGTCACTTTGAGTTGTCTTGGTCATTTTTGGAAAGACAAAATAACAGTGACATTGCACTTGGTTTGCAAATGTTTGAAAATGGTTTTTGAAGCCATTTCTATTTTGTAAAACTTTGTTCAACTTCCACACTCAATCCAATCAACAAGGGAAGCAAACAAACTTGGTTTAAAACATTCAAGCTCTCAAATGCGGATGGCCATTTGATTTAAGTTTGCTCACATAAAATGATAGCACTATGTGCTTCTGTTTTCTTGAATTTGGTTTGAAATTGATCTCAAAACTACATGCATACATGAATGATATGCAATCTTTGAAATCATGATTTTTGGGATGTTACAATACAACTTTGCTTCAGGAATAGAAACAACTGAAGGAGATAGTGACCCTACGGTCCAATACTTGACTGTTATGCCAGTAGGACTAGTTAGAGTCACAGACTTGGTTGTACAATCGAGGATGGCTTGATAACGGATCAACCAATCTATGCCCAGAATGATGTCAATATCAGTTGACTTGAGGGCAATAAGGGAGGTGGGGAAAAGTTGAAATGCAACTTCGATTAGATTCCCATGACTAACCATGGTGGAAAGCCAACTAGAACCAGGAGATTGAACCCATAGAGGAACAGATAACCCCTCAAAACTTATCCCATGCATTTGAGCAAAATCTTGTGACAGGAATGAATGCGATGCTCCAGAATCAAACAAAACTTTAGCTGGAATTTGATTGATACGAAGCGTACCCATTATGATGCTTGGATCTTCCTGAGCCTCCTCAGCGGAGATATGGTTCAGGCGACCTCTTCCAGCACCTTGGTACTTATCATTCTTCTTTGGTGGTGGTGCCTTCTCAGCAACATTCTTTTGAGGACACTCTTTGCATAGTGGCCAGGCTGGCGACAATTGAAACAAATAAAACCTGATGCATTTCCAGCAGGAGGGTAGTTTGATCCACCAGCATTGTTTGGACTAGCATTTGGACGAGGAGCATATCCAGAAGATCTTGAGGTGTAAGGAGAACGTGTCACAGCATTGTAAGGCACGAATACACGACGCTTCTTATTGCCAGAACCAACCTTGTTGTACCCCTCCTGAGGACGCTTACGAGTTTCTTCGTACTCCACTTTTCCACTCTCGGCCTTCATAGCCTTGTTAACAAGACCTTGGAAGTTACCAAAGTCCATGAGGTGGATATCACGGCGAACCTCAGGATCAAGTCCCTTGCAGAATAGAGCTTGCTTCTTAACATCAGTGGAGACCTCTTCAGTAGCATAGCAGTCAAGACGATTGAAGTTGCGCTGGTAATCACACACAGAACCAGTGCCCTGCTTCAGCTTGAGGAACTCCTCCCTCTTCAGACCCTCTGGAATATGGTAAGCTCGGAAGGCTTCAATGAACTCTTGCCATGTAACAACATGTTGAGCTTCTTGCATAGCCAAGAAGTTTTCCCACCAGGAGTTAGTTGCTCCCTCCAGATGATAGGCAACAAAAGTCACCCAATAAGCTTGAGCAACATGACCAACCTGAAGTTTGCACTCCATAGTGCGAAGCCAGTAGTCTGCATCAAGTGGCTCAGTGGAATAGCTGAAAACTGGCGGAGTGAGACGTGTGAAGTCCTTGATACCAACTTGATTGTTCTGGCGTTGAGTAGTGTTGTGCTCAATCCTTTCAAGGAGCCTCATGTTGTCAACACGGTTGGTTTCGTACATGGCATGAGTTGAACCATGGACGGTTGTGGAGGAAGGTTGGAAGATTCACCCTCATTTGCAGCACCACGAGCATGAGCATGGGTACGGGCACGAGAGGTATCACCCATACTGAAAGAACAAAAAGAGTTAGACAAGGGATTCAAAGGAACAAGACGGAAACATGAACGAAGAGTACTTGATATAAACGTATCATCTTATCAAGGATGGTAGTATCAATGCATACTAATGTATACACTAACCAGCTGACTTACAAACCATGACAATGGAATGCTAAGATGTTACACACCAAGAAAAACTGAGATATCTTGGAACTCTGAGAATAGCAACCAAGTATGGAGTACTTTAGAGAAACAACCCCAAAACCACGATCCTAGAAGTTTTGAGATATGAGACAAGGAATGAAAACCTTTTCAAACCAAATAGGGTAAGAGAAACTCCAGCATCAGAAACACACCAGAAAAGGAGTAAAAAGAATCCTAGTTAGAGTTTCTGCAAATAATTTTTAACTTCCAAATAGTTTTGTCAATTTCTAGACTCAACATCGACCAATAAAAGGGTTTCCTACAGGCAGTCCTGCTCTGATACCAAAACCTGTAGCACCCCCCGGGGTTAGGGTTAAACTAACCTCAGATTACCATCTAAGATAAGTTCAACTCCGAAAACGGAAGATCACAGTATGATTCGGTAACATTACAGAACACAGGGATTCAACAACATAAGTTTAAACTCTTAACAGAGTAAGATATTAGAGTTATTACAAACCAGAGGTCATAGACCCAACATTACATCACACAACGAAAGCAAATTAGGTTGTTCTACACAACCACTTAGCAAAAGGCCTAAGAGGACATAAACAAAAGTGACGTCCATCCCATAGTCCTCAGGCTGCTACCTGGGATCCCCAACTACTCGTCGATGTCAACGTAGAAGCCAACTTTAGTCGCAACTAGATCATCTGTAGAAAAACAACAATGACGCAAGGCTGAGTACGAGAATGTACTCCGCAAGACTTAGATAACCTAGTATCTACATGCTCTGGCTAGAAAGGATTTCTCTGCATTTACTTTTGCGGAAAGCAATCTTTATTTGTAAACAAGAGAGAGAACAGGCTCGTCTACTTAGAATCTTTTAAAAGGGATAAGATAGCGACTTCTTCATCTTGTTCATCACATCTGGATATCCACCGGCTTCATCAGAACCTCCTATCTAGGATCACCCCCTCGACCCGGAGGAAGCATCCTTAAGCACATGTGGATCACAAGTTTCATAGTGGTTAATGTTACCTATGATCTTAAGTCCGGTCACCAAGTCGTTCATAACCGTGAACAAGGCTTTTCGAAAAGATTTAACCCTGCAGGGGTGTACAACTTTACCCACACGTACCAACCAACTCTTAACGCCAAATATTATTAGCCCTCTTCCTTGGAAGGCCGACAGAGGATGATTGACCACGACCTTTACCTTGCTTTCGCCGAGACCATGAGTCACGCAATAAGTATGGTTCCGCCGTAATGGGTCAAATCTCGAAGCCGGTACTTAAAGATGTGAGGCGAGGTTGGTTCACCAGGGGCTCCATTGACCCTAAGCAACCGCGGCCATGATTCCCTACCAGTTATGATGCACCTCCTTCACCTCCTCTTTGAAAACGTTTTCAATGCGTATGCCAAATGGAAAGCCCGAACTATGTGACTGATGGAATCTACTAGGCAAGTTAGTCAATCGAGGGGTTGTCCAGGCCCCGTGTGACTATACGCTCGTCTTGGTTCCAAAGGTCAGAACTCAGTTCCTAGTGGTGGCGAGCATGGGACTACAAAAACCACAACCAACGTGGCCTCCCATACAAGACTTAGCATATTTAATTAACTCCTTCGATGATGTCACCATATCCTACCTCACTACTATGCATGGCTAAGCTATCGGTAACAAAAGCTCTAACAATGCTCACATGCCAAACCTAGGTATGCTAGGAGCAGTGGATCAGGAGTATAAGGCTACAAAGGGAAACTGTGCAGCAGATAGATAACCCTAGCTACTGACAAAAGACCACATTGGAATCGTGTGAATCATAGCGAGAAAGTAATATACTTCATAAAACATAGGTTCAGAATGAGAGGCTAAGCTTGCCTTGTCCGTCAGTAGACAAGTATGGATCTTCGGTGTTGTTGACTTCAGCTTCGGGTTCGGTTCCTATTCGCGAAGAACCAAATCCCGGAAAAAGGGAAACCAACATTCAATACATGGCATGTGCAATGCTCAAACAATATGGATGATATGACAACTTAAATAGTGTTGAAATTAACCCTAGAACATGTTTTGTCATTTTAAACGGGGTCCGAGAGGTCCAAACCCTAGAACAGAGGAATCCTCAGAATCACCTGTGGGGTTCAATTTGTTATTCTATTTAAATGTCACATCCCAAATTTTGGATTTGGTTCTGCATATCATTCATATCATTGCATCATGCCTTTCCATGCAAAACCACCGATTAAAAAGAATCGGCAAAACGCTATTTTCAAAACCCTATTCTATTTTACTACGAGGCTCCTGCGGGAGGCTTTAGTAGGACTAGTATAGTCCACCCTTGTAGCCTAGTGGTTTCACTCAACCCTTGACCCTAGGTTGTTCCCCTCATTTTTACAAAACCGTAGGAGCAAGAATCGCCCGATTCGGAGCTCGTACGGAAAAGTTACGGCCGTTCTATTGAAAGATAGAAAATCGGGCCGATTTCCGTACCCGATTCCAACCGCGCGCCGTGTCCGCGTAGGACCCACGAGGGGGCCCCACTTAAGAGGCCCCGCACCGCGTGCCGTCTCTCCCTCCCATGCAGCCGCCCCGCCTCGTTTCCCGTGCCCACCGCCGCCCTCGGGATCCGCGCCGCCACCGCCCAGGTACCCCGCCGCCGAGCCGCCTCCCGCCAGCGCGCCGCACCCCGCCTCCCGCCAGCGCGCCGCTCGCCTCCGCGCCGCGTCGCCGCCGCCGCAGCCGCCCAGCGCCGCCGCCGCTGCCACGCCCGCCTCGCAGCGCTTCGCCATCGCGCCACCGCCAGCGAGTTGCCGCCGCTGCGTGCCGCGCTGCCGTTGCGTGACCGCCTTGATCCGCGCGCTGACCAACCTTCCTCTTCTGCGCAGGAAAAACGCCGTCGCCGGAATCGATCGCCGCCGTCGTCCCGAGTTCGCCGCCGTTTATCTCCGGTGAGTCCGCAGCCGCCATTAGATTTCAGATCAGCGTTCCAGAACGGTCGTTGACCAGTCAGCCCCAGGCGTTGACTAGTCGACGCCGCGATCGGCAACGCGTTGACCGATCAACGAACCGCTTGATTGGTTAATTTCTTTAATCGATTTAGTTGACACATTTCGATAGAAACTTGTAAATTGCGTAGAAATTAAACCGCTGGGCCAAAAATTGCAAATAAAATATGTGTAGATTCAGTGAGTCGTGTAGAATCTTGCTGTATCTTTGGTTCAGACTTTTGCAGCAAGATTTAGTACAGTTTAATCAAATAGGTTAATGGCCTTTTTGGAGTAATTAATTCGTAGAAAAAGATCTGTAGCTCCAAAAATTGCGTATGATATGTCCCTGGATTCAATGGAACAAGGGGAATCTCATCGTGAATTAAAAGGATAGGCTTACGGTGAAAACTTCTGCAGAAACTGTCTAGTGGCCTTCTGCAGTGTTTTAATTACTCGGGGAGTTTTATAATTCCTTTTTGAGTAATTCCAGTTGGTGCTGCTCCTAATTAGCTATGCCTGTACGGTAGAATTTTCCCAAGATTTTAAAAACAGTATACTACCGATAGTGAATTATTTGAGTTCTAGCTCTAGTTTTGAGTATTACTTTTTGCGTAATAGTTTTCCTAGCGCTAAAACTATTTTCCATGCATGCAATCAGTAGTATTATTGAATAGGATTATGTGGTGCAGCTGTAGCACCAATTCACTTGCCTTGCATACCTTCATGCATCATCTTTGTTGCATGTGCTTGAGGATTGTTTGTTTATGATTGCAATTGTATCGTGTAGATTGTGACGAGTGCAACGCTTGCTCGTGTGTGGATTGTTCTTCCGACCGCTACAACCAAGGCAAGTAGATGATACTTTGTTCATGATATCGTCCTACTATTTTCAATGCATTGTCGTATATTTTGTAGTTGCATGTGTAGGATGATACTATCGCTATGCTATGTCCTATTATGTGGTAGGGCCTTCCTTGTAGATGAACCACCGTTGGTAGATTTGCTTAGCCATGCTATGTTGAACAAGGGCTGGGTTACATCATTGAGACTTGTTTCTAAAAGTATTGGTTTGTGAAAACTAAAACAACTTAATCAATGAATCCCCTGGGTGTGATGGTATTGATAATTTTTGGTGGTTTCATTGCGGAAAGGCACCCAGGTATCAAGAGAGAATGATTGGCTTCTTTATTGTGTAGCTTACGTGTACAACCATGTGCCAATAATGAAATGGGCGGTTGGTTGGACTTAGTAGGTTGTGGTAACTCGAACCCGCGTATCCAGAGATGTAGAATTTTGGTAGGTTGGACGGTCTTGGCGTCGGGATTGGGGTGCTACTTCCCGAACAGTCTCTTCTTGGACTTCTCCCTATCATCACCCAAAATGAGAGTGATGGTACGAGCTGGGCTGGCCAAGTCACATGGGTAAAGTGTACTAACCCCTGCAGGGTGTGTAATCTAATCGATTAGCCGTGTCCCCGGTTATGGACGTCTGAGTTGCTTGATATTGATTCCATGACATGTTTCTCGCTCATTCCAATTTCATAATTGTTTTAATATTGTTGGGTTAACTTAATTGGGATCTTTTCAAAGAAAAATCAAAAACTGTTTACGAAAGTAGGACAAAGGTATTTGCAAATGCAAGCCAGACACAGCTCCACTTGCCAAATATGCATGTAGATGTTAGTACTATTGTCTCCATTACTAGCTCTAATTGCCATACATTCCATGTATTGACCTTTCGGGGCTGCTACGTTTCATGTTGCAGGTTATTCCGATTCTGAGTAATCGATATAGGCCACGGTACTCCACTCAGCACTTGTTCACTTGTGGGTAATTTGAAGAATGGAGGATTTACTTTATTTAAGTTGCTACCTGAATAATTTGAGATGGCCTTAGGCTAAGCTTTTATTGTAATAATGGTACTCTGGATCTTTGTTATTCATGATACACGGATATTTTGCTATGTTATTCATCTTATTCTATTGTGGGCCAATGAACCGATCCAGGGATTGGCATGTCACATAGAAGCCTCGGTCTTTTCAGAACCGCAGTGTTACAAGATGGTATCAGAGCCCGTGTGTCGACTGTAGGATCGTGACCTAGGATTGGATTAGGAAGCCATAGATTTATTAAAGCCTATATTAACTCTGTCTTTCATCCTATGCCTTTCACCCTCGTAAATTCTTACCATATGCTATTATCACACTTTCCTCTCTTACTTGATAGATGGGAGAAGTTAGGACTGAGTATGCAACCATGGAGTCACCAAGGCCCTTTGCAAGGCAGTTAGCACAGCTCTCGCAGTCATTGGGATTGCCACTGCCCATGTTCAAGGGAAGAAGGTTGTACACCTATGGATATGGAGAGGATGCATGGGAGATCACCACCTTCATCTTCAGGGATGCCGCCTTGCCAAACCCTGTGCATTTGATCTACACCAAGACATACTGCAACTGGGGACTTGGAATCAACCTGGCCATACATGAAGCCCTGTCTCGCCAATGCCATAATGTCCGACACCTACTGCCAGCAGATTCACCCTACCGTGACTATGGGAGGCGTGATGAAGATGGGCACATTGTGGTTACCCCGGGCGACAGGAACAACATGCCGCCCCGTCGGAGGCACATAGAGGACATGGAAAGGGAGAATGGAGCTCTAGCTGAGAAAGTGATGATGATAAAGGAGATTGCAGATTTTGCTAGCAATGGTATGGTGGTCCAAGGACAGGATATTGACACCCTGCATGAAGCTGTGGGAGTTCTGGAGAATGCCCTGATAGCCAGAGATGAAACCATAGCTCATCTCCATGGTACTGTGCAGGAGAACACCCAGAACATACAACAGTTGCAAGGGACCGTCCAGGAAAGGGATCAAACTATTGAAGCTATGACAGCCCAGATTGCCGCTCTCCAAGCACAGCTGAATTCACCCTCTGATGATGACAATGGAGATGATGGCAACAATGGGGATGATGATGACAGTGGGAACGATGATGATGATGAGGACGAGGACGATGATGATGGAGACGATGATGATGGGGGAGATGAAGCTGTTGCAGTTGCAGTTGAGAGTGAAGAAGAAGAGGAGGATCCAGAAGAGGTGGAGTTTGAGATCTCAAGTGATGATTCAGGAGAAGTGTACACTCCGCCGCCATGGTTGTACCGCGATCCGAAGCGCCAACGCATGAGTGCAAGGACCTACCGCAACCTATTCAAGGAGTAGATAGAAGTCCACCAATTAGTCCTCGTTAGGTAAATTCGTTTGGATTAATCTCGATCGTTGTGAATCTTAGTTGATGTTAGTTTAAGAGTGTTTAGTTGCTTATTTTTGTACTCCAATATCCCAGGAATTATTTGTGCTAAATTTTATGAAAGAGTTATGGCAAGTTTGGTTACTATCTGTGTTATTTTTCGCTGCAGTTTTCTGCTGATACAGTAGTACTGTACGATTTTTCATATTTTTCTGGTAACTGGGAAAAATCTGAAAAAAATTGGGCTGATGCGAAACTCTCTTTACTATATGTGCAAAAATCAGCTAATTTGTCTGACGAGTTTAAGTCAGGCGGAAAAATTCGCGAACGCTGCTGGACTGTTCTGGCAGATTGCTGTTTTGTTGCTTAGTTGATCAACTGTTTAGTTAACCATTGCCAACTCTTGCAAAATATTTCAGTAGGTATATACTGGTAGGATAACCCCTGGGATGTTGCTGGATCACTTGTTTGTTGATGTGTTGCTTGCTTGTGATTGTCTGCTATTGTTTGTTGTTGATTGATCATATGCATGGGTAGAATCCAATTGTCGTAGTTGATTCTTTCTAAATTTACCTGTGCTGAACCGCAGATGCCTCCCCGCCGTCAACCCACTGAGTTGGAGCAACTCATGGCAGCTCAGGCACAGCTGACCCAAGTAATGACTCAGTTCATGGCAGCTCAGAACAACAACAACAATGGAAACAATCACCCTCAGGGAGATGCTCTCACCAGATTTCTGAGGCTAAGGCCAGCTAAGTTCTCTACTGCAACGGAACCAATGGTTGCTCTCGACTGGTTGCGTTCAGTCAACAAGGATCTGGTAACTGTTGGATGCACTGATGCTGAGAAGGTGAGGTTTGCCGCTCACCTACTGGAAGGACCAGCCGCTTCTTGGTGGGACACTTTTCAGATCACCCACCCGCTGGATACTGTGACGTGGGCAATGTTTGAGGAAGGTTTCAGGACCAACCACGTGTCTTCAGGAGTTCTGAGCCTGAAGAGGAAGGAGTTCCGTAACTTGCGCCAAACCAATCGCACCGTGGCTGAGTACATTGAGGAGTTCAACAACCTGTCCCGTTATGCACCTGAGGATGTTGACACTGATGCAAAAAGGAGGGAGAGATTCCTGGATGGCCTCAGTGATGAGCTTTCAGTACAGCTACTGGTGGTTTACTGCCCCACTTTCCAGGAGCTTATGGACAAGGCCAGGATCTTGGAAGGGAAGCACAAACAGGTGGAGAACCGCAAGAGAAAGAGCAAAAATCACCACTCTGGTTCACATCACAAGTCTCGCACTTCATATGATGGATACTCCAAGCATGGAGGAAGTGACCATGGGAGCCATGACCGCCACCACCACGGAGGCGATGGGCATCGTCATGACAACCATAGGAACACCCACCACAGCCACAAGGGAGGACACTCTCACCACTCTGGAGGACACGGTGGACATGACCGCAACCGCGATCGCAGCTTTGTGAAGAAGGATCTAAGTGAGGTGACATGCTTCAAGTGTAAACAGAAGGGACACTATGCTGACAACTTTCCGGAGAGGAAGGGACTGAAGCCAACCAACAACGAGAAGGCCACAGTGAACCACATGAATGTGGAGGAGATCCCAGATGAGCCTGACCTTGTGATTGGTAAGTTTCCAATCAACACTCACCCTGCACTTATACTATTCGATACTGGTGCATCGCATTCATTCATATCAAGGGATTTTGTGGATAAGTATAAGCTACCTACTGAGTCTATGAAAGGGTCTATTAGAGTGAGTTCACCTGGAGGAGATATGATAGCTAGCGCGGGATGCCGCGACTTAACTGTGAGGATTGGAACACACAACTTCAGTGCACATTTGGTAGTGCTGGAATCACAGGGGTTAGACGTTATTCTGGGTATGGATTGGATGTCTATGCATGGGGGACACATAGATTGTGCACAGCGAGCTGTATCACTCAAAACCCCGGATGGTAAGAGGATTAGATTCAAGTCGGCTGTACGACCAGGAAGGTGTAAGTTGAATTCTCTTAAGGGGGTTAGCATGGATCTTGTGCGATGATTAGGGATTATCTGACGTGTTTCGGAAGAGCTGCCGGGGATGCCACCTGACGGAAGTAGAGTTTCTTATCGACCTGATGCCTGGAACAGGACCAATAGCAAAGAAACCATATAAGATGGATGTGGATGAGCTGAAGGAATTGAAGAAGCAGTTGAAAGAGCAGCTGGAAAAGGGATTCATTCAGCCTAGTTCGTCGTCATGGGGTGCACCTGTTCTGTTTGTGGAGAAGAAAGACAGCAAGAGATTGGTGGTGGACTATCGTCATGAATGAAGTAACCATCAAGAACAAGTACCCTCTGCCGAACATAAATGATTTGTTTGATCAACTGGAAGGAGCAAAGGTGTTCAAGAAGATTGATCTGCGATCAGGCTACTTTCAATTGAAGATCCGGAGGAGGACGTGCAAAACCGCCTTCACCACTAGGTATGGTTTATATGAGTATACGATTATGTCTTTTGGACTAACGAATGCCCCGGCATATTTCATGACCATGATGAACAAGGTATTTATGGAATACTTGGACAAGTTCGTGGTGGTGTTTATTGATGACATACTGATATATTCCAAGGATGATGCTGAGCATGAGAAGCATCTAGGACTGATTATGGAGAAGCTGAGGGAACATCAGCTGTATGCCAAATTCAGCAAGTGTGAATTCTGGCTTAACACCGTTGGGTTTCTTGGACACGTAGTGTCAGGAGAAGGAGTCGCTGTTGATCCAAGCAAAGTGACTGCAGTAACTGAGTGGGAAGCATCCAAGAATGCGGGAGAGATTCGCAGCTTTCTGGGACTTGCTGGATATTACAGGAGGTTCATTGAAAACTTTTCCAAGATTGCTAAGCCGATGACTGAACTTCTGAAGAAGGAAAGGAAGTTTGAATGGAAGGATGTGTGTGAAGCCAGCTTTTAGGAACTGAAGCGTCGACTAGTGACCGCGCCTGTTCTGTGCTTACCAGACCTTCAGAAGGATTTCCAAGTGTACTGCGATGCTTCTCGACAGGGACTTGGGAGTGTGCTGATGCAAGATGGGAGAGTAGTGTCATATGCCTCGCGACAACTCAAGCACCATGAGCGGAATTACCCCACACACGACTTGGAGTTAGCGTCAGTGGTTCATGCACTCAAGGTATGGAGGCACTACTTAATGGGAAAACACTGTGATGTGTACACCGACCACAAGAGCCTGAAGTACATATTCACGCAGAAGGAACTGAACATGAGACAAAGGAGATGGTTGGAACTTATCAAGGACTATGATATGAATCTGCAATACCACCTAGGAAAGGCCAATGTAGTAGCAGATGCTCTAAGCCGAAAGGTTTACGCCAATGGAATGACAATTGGGGAATTGCCTGAAGATTTGTGCAAGCAGTTAAGGACCTTAGACTGGAGGTAGTATCTTAAGGATACTTGGCAACAATGGAAGTCCAACCAATGCTACAGGAAAGAATCAGGAAGGCTCAAGTGGGAGACAAAGAGATAGACGAAGTTAAGGAAAAGATGAAGGAGGGTCGAGCAATGGAATTCCGCGAGGATGAGCAAGGTACCCTGTGGTATGGAGATTGTTTGTGCGTCCCCAACGATCCGGAGTTGAGGAAGTTGATTCTGCAGGAAGCTCATGACTCGCCGTATTCCATACATCCGGGCAATACGAAGATGTACATGGACCTAAAGGACAGATTCTGGTGGAACAACATGAAGGGAGACGTCGCAGAGCATATTGCCCTATGTGATGTTTGTAGCCGAGTAAAGGCGGAACACCAGAAGCCAGCAGGACTACTACAGCCATTGCCCGTGCCGGATTGTAAGTGGGATAGAGTGGGAATGGATTTTATCACAGGATTGCCCAGGACCAGGTCAAGATATGACTCTATTTGGGTAGTGGTCGACCATTTGACCAAGGTAGCTCACTTTATACCGGTAAAGACGACCTATACGAGTGCAAAGTTGGCCAAGATTTACATGGACAGAATTGTGTGCCTACATGGAGTTCCCAAGAGTATCGTATCTGATAGGAGCACCCAATTTACCTCACACTTCTGGCGCCAGCTGCACGAGTCACTTGGTACTAGATTGGAGTTTAGCACAGCGTTTCACCCACAGACCGATGGACAGACCGAGAGGGTGAATCAGATTTTGGAGGACATGCTGAGAGCTTGCGCTTTGGCTCATGGTTCTAGTTGGGATGAGAATTTGCCGTATGCTGAGTTTTCCTACAACAACAGCTATCAAACCAGCATAAATACGTCACCGTTCGATGTGCTGTATGGGAAACGGTGCCGAACACCATTGCTATGGGATGGAGTAGGAGAACGTCAGTTGTTTGGACCAGATTTGATCAAGGATGCTGAGGAGAAGGTTGCCTTGATTAGGGACAGGCTGAAGGTAGCACAATCAAGGCAGAAGAGCTACGCCGACGCCGAGCGTAAGGAAGTGGTGTACGAAATAGGTGATAGATCGTACCTCAGAGTGTCGCCACTTCGTGGAATCAAGAGATTTGGAATTAAGGGTAAGCTGGCACCTCGGTTTATTGGACCGTATCGGGTCTTAGCATGCAAGGGAGAAGTTGCTTATCAGTTGGAGTTGCCAGAGGCTCTATCCGCAGTTCACAATGTGTTCCACGTATCCCAGCTGAAGAAGTGCCATCCGGAGATGGTGGATACACCATTGAGAGACACTGTGCCACTAGAGGAGGTTCAGCTTGAGAACGACTTGTCCTATGAGGAGAAACCGGTCAAGATTCTGGAGACAGCAGAGAGGACTACCCGTACCAAGACGATCAGGTTTTGCAAGGTGCAATGGAGCCACCACACTGAAGAGGAAGCCACTTGGGAGCGTGAGGATGACATCCGGGAGGACTACCCACACCTATTTGCTAGCCGCGCCGAATCTCGAGGACAAGATTCATCTTAAGGGGGTTAGTCTTGTCACATCCCAAATTTTGGATTTGGTTCTGCATATCATTCATATCATTGCATCATGCCTTTCCATGCAAAACCACCGATTAAAAAGAATCGGCGAAACGCTATTTTCAAAACCCTATTCTATTTTACTACGAGGCTCCTGCGGGAGGCTTTAGTAGGACTAGTGTAGTCCACCCTTGTAGCCTAGTGGTTTCACTCAACCCTTGACCCTAGGTTGTTCCCCTCGTTTTTACAAAACCGTAGGAGCAACGATCGCCCGATTCGGAGCTCGTACGGAGAAGTTACGGCCGTTCTATTGAAAGATAGAAAATCGGGCCAATTTCCGTACCCGATTCCAACCGCGCGCCGTGTCCGCGTAGGACCCACGAGGGGGCCCCACACCGCGCGCCGCCTCTCCCCCCCCCACGCAGCCGCCCCGCCTCGTTTCCCGTGCCCGCCGCCGCCCTCGGGATCCGTGCCGCCACCGCCCAGGTACCCCGCCAACGAGCCGCCTCCGCTTGCCGCACCCGCCTCCCTTCGCCAGCCGCTTTCGCCCGCTAGGCGCGCCGCCCATACCGCCGCTGCCGCGCCCTCCATAGCGCCCGCCGCCTGCCTACCGCCGCCAGCAGCTGCGCCATGATCCACGCGCCACCGCCGCCTCTTCCGCGCAGGAAAAACACCGTCGCCGGAACCGATCGCCGCCATCGTCCCGAGTTCGCCGCCGTTTGTCTCCGATGAGTCCGCAGCCGCCATTAGATTTCAGATCAGCGGTCCAGATCGGTCGTTGACCGGTCAGCCCCAGGCGTTGACTAGTCAGACGCCCAGTCACCGCCCAGTCAGCAGCCATGTTGACCAGTCAACAGACACAGTTGACTGGTTAATTTCTTTAATCGATTTAGTTGACAGATTTCGGTAGAAACTTGTAAATTGCGTAGAAATTAAACCGCTGGGCCAAAAATTGCAAATAAAATATGTGTAGATTCAGTGAGTCGTGTAGAATCTTGCTGTATCTTTGGTTCAGACTTTTGCAGCAAGATTTAGTACAGTTTAATCAAATAGGTTAATGGCCTTTTTGGAGTAATTATTTCATAGAAAAAGATCTGTAGCTCCAAAAATTGTGTATGATATGTCCCTGGATTCAGTGGAACGAGGGGAATCTCATCGTGAATTAAAAGGATAGGCTTACAGTGAAAACTTCTGCAGAAACTGTCTAGTGGCCTTCTGCAGTGTTTTAATTACTCGGGGAGTTTTATAATTCCTTTTTGAGTAATTCCAGTTGGTGATGCTCCTAATTAGCTATGCCTGTACGGTAGAATTTTCGCAAGATTTTACAAACAGTATACTACCGGTAGTGAATTATTTGAGTTCTAGCTCTAGTTTTGAGCATTACTTTTTGCGTAATAGTTTTCCTAGAGCTAAAACTATTTTCCATGCATGCAATCAGTAGTATTATTGAATAGGTTTATGTGATGCAGCTGTAGCACCAATTCACTTGCCTTGCATACCTTCATGCATCATCTTTGTTGCATATGCTTGAGGATTGTTTGTTTATGATTGCAATTGTATCGTGTAGATTGTGTGAAAGTGCAACTTACTCGTGTGTGGATTGTTCTTCCGACCGCTACAACCAAGGCAAGTAGATGCTACTTTGTTCATGATATCGTCCTACTATTTTCAATGCATTGTCGTGTATTTTGTAGTTGCATGTGTAGGATGATACTATCGCTATGCTATGTCCTATTATGTGGTAGGGCCTTCCTTATAGATGAACCACCGTTGGTAGATGTGCTTAGCCATGCTATGTTGAACGAGGGCTGGGTTACATCATTGAGACTTGTTTCTAAAAGTATTGGTTTGTGAAAACTAAAACAACTTAATCAATGAATCCCCTGGGTGTGATGGTATTGATAATTTTTGGTGGTTTCATTGCGGAAAGGCACCCAGGTATCAAGAGAGAATGATTGGCTTCTTTATTGTGTAGCTTACGTGTACAATCATATGCCAATAATGAAATGAGCGGTTGGTTGGACTTAGTAGGTTGTGGTAACTCGAACCCGCGTATCCAGAGATGTAGAATTTTGGTAGGTTGGACCGGTGCGCGTCGGGATTGGGGTGCTACTTCCCGAACAGTCTCTTCTTGGACTTCTCCCTATCATCACCCAAAATGAGAGTGATGGTATGAGCTGGGCTGGCCAAGTCACATGGGTAAAGTGTACTAACCCCTGCAGGGTGTGTAATCTAATCGATTAGCCGTGTCCCCGGTTATGGACGTCTGAGTTGCTTGATATTGATTCTATGACATGTTTCTCGCTCATTCCAATTTCATAATTGTTTTAATATTGTTGGGTTAACTTAATTGGGATCTTTTCAAAGAAAAATCAAAAACTGTTTATGAAAGTAGGACAAAGGTATTTGCAAATGCAAGCCAGACACAGCTCCACTTGCCAAATATGCATGTAGATGTTAGTACTATTGTCTCCATTACTAGCTCTACTTGCCATACATTCCATGTATTGACCCTTCGGGGCTGCTACGTTTCATGTTGCAGGTTATTCCGATTCTGAGTAATCGATATAGGCCACGGTACTCCACTCAGCACTTGTTCACTTGTGGGCAATTTGAAGAATGGAGGATTTACTTTATTTAAGTTGCTACCTGAATAATTTGAGCTGGCCTTGGGCTAAGCTTTTATTGTAATAATGGTACTCTGGATCTTTGTTATTCATGATACACGGATATTTTGCTATGTTATTCATCTTATTCTATTGTGGGCCAATGAACCGATCCAGGGATTGGCATGTCACATAGAAGCCTCGGTCTTTTCAGAACCGCGGTGTTACATTAAACTTGTCATGAAAGTTAGTTAACAATGCATGATTATAGTGTAAATAGGTAGAACTCATTTTTCTGAATATTTTGATATATCATTTGTATTTTTCCGACTTATAGATAATTAGTTATTGATTTTACAATATTTAAACCTTTTCTAAAATTATTAAAACAATTTAAATTGAATTATTGCATCAGGCTGACATCAGCACAGGCGCTAGATACTTTTTACACACAGCTGACCCTATCCAGTGAGACTGACAGAGGGGCCCGAGGCCACCTCAACAGCCACGTTGGCGTCCAGCGGTCAAAGGGGACCCAGACCACGTCGGGGTGACGTCAGCATGGCGGCCACCGCCAGATGGTCGCCGGAGACGGCGAGGGAGGGCGCGTGGGACTGAGGGGCCTAGTCTACTCGAACCAGCACAACAAGGCGAAGCCAACAGTGGCGGCGCCGCTGGTCTTGGGTCACCGGAGCTTGGTCAACGACGAGCGGCAGCGGCGGCGCTTGCAGATCGATGGTGCGCGACGGCTACGAGAGGCTAGAGGGCAGGCAAAGGGTGTGTTGAGCACCAGGGGCTCACCACGGTGCTCGCAGGAGGGTCGGGGAAGCCAGGCGAGGCCGGGATCGACGGCGGGGTGCTCGGCGGACCTCGTCGGTGTTGAAGAAGAAGGGATCGATGCGGTTTATCGGGGGCGTCCTAGCCCGATTCCTTCGGGGAGGAGGATGCTCGCGTCCAGGCGGAGCTCGTGGCGGTGCCGGATGGGCGAGGGGAGGCCAGAGACGGCGGCTAGCCGGCGGCCATGGCGGGCTAGGGTTCGACTAGAAGGGGAAATCCAACAGAGGAAGCGAGGGGAGGGTAAACTGGTATGGGGAGAGGCAGCTGGGCGAGGGCATTCTTATCCTCACGTCCAGGGGCGGCGGCAAGCATTGTAGCGCATGGGGAATCGACGGCTGGCGGTGGGACACGCAGGTGCTTCGCCGGCGTCCTTCTGGCGAGGAAGAAGAAAGGAGAAAAGGAATCGAAGGGGTACGGGGCCGCGTGGGCTGGCTTGGGCTGCTGGCTTGCGCACGCGAGCGGCAGGGGAAGGAAAGAGGGATGGGCCACGACCCATTGGCTCTTGCTGCCTATTTTTTTAACAAAACCCCCTTTTTATTTTTCTGTTTACTATTTTCTCTTTCTAATTTCATTTGAATCTGTTTTGAATAATTCAAAAATACAAGAATTTGTTAAAATATTTGAAATATTGTAGGGGCCCTATTAATCCTTTTGGGCTCCAAACTTTTTGTCATTTCAAAACTCAAAACTATTTGAATGTGGTTTCAAAGAGAGGGGGAAATTAGGGTTTTGGATTTGCATTTAATTCAACACACCTGATCACATGCAAACATTTTATTGATTTAAACAGATGCATGCAATACTTAAGTACTAATTACATATGTTACAAACTTGGACTGTTACAGTAATCCTACAGGCAACATAGTGCTCTGATACCATCTATAAGACCCCACCTTTATAAGGTAAAGGTCCCTATGATTGCAATGCTAGTCCCTGGATCAAATTCTAGCATCCACAGTTTAAGATGAAGTACACAGATACAAAGGTCTTTATTACATCGTCATTCTAGAGATAAACATAGTCTTTAAAATTCCATAGCCAAAGGCTAGTACAAGAGTTCATAACATAAGTAAATAAAGTAAAGTCTTCATATTCATGTGCCACAGGCAAGCATGTTGAGTGTAGACTCATAACCCTAATCCTCATCATAAAAACCTACAACATCATAAGTTACAGCCACAGTGGGTCAATACATTTGGAATTGTATTGGCAAGTGATACCATAGTAGAATAGTAGTATCTAACAACTATATGAATTTGGCTAAGTGTAGCTTACGCTTGCTTTGCTCGAAATAGGTTTTTCCTATCAGTTGAAACACTAAGTTTTTGTTTGTCAAAACTGCCAAGGAACCACCAATAGACATTGGTAAACCTTTACCCTTGTTCAACCACAAGTTTTTAACTTAGAAATTGGGATGATGAGATCCTTGATAGGTTCAGTGTCTTGATGCTCAAATTGTCCGTTGCCGGGGACATGACCAAGTACTTAGGTTTTTCCTTCTCGAGAGGTGGTGCACTTTCCCCACAAGACTCGACATGCATCGAGACGAGATCTTTCAGAAGCCTTCCCTTAGACCAAATGGACGCGTTCCATCCTATCACCCTACCACCATCTGTCCATCTGGCTAAGTTATTGCAACCTATATGATCAAGGCAGAGCCCATATGCCATGTGGTTGCACTAGAAGCTTCTAAACACTAAGTATCTCAAATCCCTTTGTTCCTGGGTGGCTTTCCACAAGTGTGATACACAAGGTAGATCATAGACATGGGCCTTGTGTAACCACTCAACATAACCCAATCATGTCATTCCACCCAGATGATTCATTCACTTAGTTGTTTTATTAAGTAAAAACATAACTCAAAGACTTAGCAAAATTTCCATAGCATGTATAGAATCAACCCTTGTTTGCTACTAGCTACTCTAAGCATGATAACATAACCAGTATCTTAACTTAGAGAAAATTCTACCAAGACTACAACTACTAGGATTTCCCATGGCATAACATATATATACTTAGCAAAAATTTCATGCAGGCCCTATACAAAATATCACTAGTGCTTAGTCAAAAATAATAGGACAAATACATGAAGCACCATTTGCCTTGATAGTTGAGGGAGAAGCAACAATCCTCACAATCACAATCACCACTAGCACCAAAATCTACACATAAAATGATAGCACTAAATTTACATTCAAATAATCAAGCAAAAATATATGAATGCATGCAAATGCAGTAAAATGAATTTCTACACTAAACCAATCAAACCAAACAGTACTGAACACCAAAACTAACTATATAAAGTTTAAACAAACTTAAATTTGCTTTAAAATAATTTTCCAAATAATTTATATAGCCAAAATAAGCCTATAATTGATTCTATATAAAATCCCCTTTTACATAATCAAAATACAAATTTAAGCCTACAGTAGTGTAGGATTTATTTTTCTGAATCCAATGATATCTTATTTGCATTTTTTTGGATAAACAGAACAAAAGTTATGAATTTTATAAGTTTGAAACTCTAATAGATATAAAAATAGATTTTAAATAAAAATCCTAGACACGTGGCTATGTCTGATTGGTCGATACCGCTTCACGCGGATCGGCTATAGTGGGCCATAGGATTTAAGTGACAATGCACGGGCCAGATCTAATCATACCCTTTCGTTAAGCGATCTAATCAGATCCACTGGATCTAGATCTAACGGCTACGGTGCACGCGACCAAAGTCTGGCAGCGCTAAGGGTGCTGGAGGCAGCGGCGCTACTGGAGATGCTGTTCCGGCGAATACAGAGGGGGTTGGAGGTGTGTTGGCTTAACGTGTCGCTGACATGGACAGGGGCCTGCTGTAGCAGTGACTGGTGCTTGTCGAAGTTGCTGGTAGTGTCAAGCACGGGTTGGCGGAGATGATGATGACGCTTTGGATCGCCCTAACACAAACCAGAAGCATCAAGGTGTGCGCAAGGTTCAGGCGAACACAACCGTTTGATTCAGAGGCCAAGGGGCGGTCACGTCTTACCACAATTGCTCGCCGGAGACAAGGGTGGCGTGAGGTGCTTGCGGTGGTTGATGGAGCCGATGCTCTGGGTCACGAGCAGACAAACAAAGTGTATGATAAGAAGCGCATGAGCAAGGGGAGCACGACGGTAAGAAACAAAGGGCACGGGGCGGACGGTGCTCACCGGAATAGCTAACCGGATACGGTCGGGCAGCTGCGTCGCGAGCGCAAATACGAGCAGCCTGGTGGTGTTCTGGCGAGGAGAGTTTGGGGGAAATGACCGCGGTGAGGAGAGGTTTAAGTAGCCAGAGCGGGGGAGGAAATATCACAGCGAATCAATGGCTATCAATCCCGGAATTAACGCGCGGGAATGGGGAAAAGCAGTGACAGCGTCATGCGAGGTGAGGGAGACGACGCTGAGTTGGCGCTAACACCGGGCAAAGGATCAGGGTAGGGCGGGTGAGAGAGAGGGGAGAGGGGAAACAGCCGGGTGGGCTTGTTTGTCTGGGTCTGGCACTAGGCCAAATTGGTAGCGCTGGCCTTTTCCTTTTTCCTTTCTCTTTTTCTTTTTCTGTTTGATTTTTTAGGAATCATTGTCAAACCCAATTCAAATGAGTTTGAATTCAAATCTTCTCTAGATTTTTGTAGTGTGAACCTTGCACTTAATTGTGTATAAAACACTACTATTTAGTCCACTACACCTTGATCCTTTGAAAATAAAATAAAACCATGCCTTATTGATATATATAATAGGCATAAAAATGGTTTTATTTGGAGTTTTGATTTCAAAAAATTTGTGCAAGTCAAAAATGCTATGAGTGCATGAATGAAATGCAAGTTTTTGTAATTCATGAATTTTTGGGATGTTACATATGGTTGGATCTCCAACCACAGAAGGTGGCATTGTTTTAATCATCAGCGAACTATGATAGTACCTTGGAAAAACAAGCAATAAATCAAGTGTCTGTATTAAATAGACTACCAGTCAGAGAAATGAGATATCAACAACTGATTTTCAGTAGACAGATCATTCAAATATTTTGATCATCGGGCCAGTATATAAAAAAGAAGCAAAACAAAGAGATGAGTCATTTCATGCCAAAACAATAGTTATATGTAGCCAAAAAGTAGCAGAAATCTTCTTTGTAATGCCTACAACTATTATATTTCCAACTTCTGATAGTATCATTGTGCATATAACCAGGCAACTAAGAAAATCGAGTAGACAAAAAAGCAACTGATAAATTGTGCTTCTTGCAAGATCAATGAAGCATTTGAACAATGTATGACTGGTATGAAGTGGAAGATCAAATTAAGCAGAATGTGACATTCTCTCGATAGAAGCAGTTTGTTCACCATATAGAGTTGGTAGCTAGGAAATGTAGCAACGTCGTATGCATCAAATAAACTGCTATTTGAAAAAAAAGATATCCAATATATATAATTTCAAGTAACCGTGTACAAGCTTTGTTATCCACATTATATCCATAGAAACCATGACACGTCGCATTGTTGCAATCACAAGTCAACTAAACATGCAAAGGACTTATAACCAATTGAACCATGTGGTTGCTAATATTAAACTAGCAAGATCATATGATCATCTATAGATTAAATCGAGCAGACATGAGTTGGAACATATGCATATTGTCTCATGTTTCTTAGTAATCAACAATTGTATTCTCAAAGAAATTGCCATCATTTAAAGTAAGAAAATCATGACACTTCTTTAACCATGAGCAAACTAAATAATCAAATTGGTAATAGAATCTATATGTGTCTCATGTAGAGTAGCTAGTGAGGTAATGAATTAAGCAATAAAACACCAGGTGCACGATTGATACGTTCATTTTGCATCACTATTTTATATCATAATTTAATTTTATTCATTGATATATTTCATAATTAGAGATGATACTTATGTTATTTTGCATGTTTGATGATTTTTGGAGAATTAACTGCTGGAGTCAGAATTCTGCTGGAAAAAGCGCTGTCCAGATGCAATATTTCCGAAGATCAGAAAATTTCAGAAAATATACGAAAATTCCTCTTTTTACAGAAGACGAAGATATCCAGAAGAGGGAGTGGATATGGGCCACAGGGGGCCCACACCACCCCTAGGCGCGGCCCCCTGGGCCGCGCGGCCGGGTGGGTGGCCACCCTGGCCCACCTCTGGCGTCGCCCTTTCGCGTATATCTTTCTCCTGAAAGCCATCACAGAAATATTCCGCTGCCTCTGCGGGGCGGAAATTACAGAGAGAGAAAAAGCTCTTCGGCAGGCAGAAATCTGCCGGGAAAATTCCTCCCCGGAGAGGGAGATCATCGCCATCGACACCGTCATTGCGCTGGGCTTCATCGGTCTCATCATCATCACCACCAGCACCATCACCACCACACCATACCGTTGTAAAAATTGGGTTGGATCTTGTGTAGTTCATAGGGGAAACTTTCCCGGTGTTGATTACTTGTTGTAGTTAATGCTATTGAGTGAAACCATTGGATTATTGTTCATGTTAGGATTGTTACTTATCATTATTTCATCTCCGATCTTGATCCATATGATGTCTTATGAGTAGTTCGTTTAGTTCTTGAGGACATGGGAGAAGTCATGTTGTTAGTAGTGGAATTACATTGAGTAATATTTAATGGTTTGATATTTATGTTGTGGTGCTATTCTTCTAGTGGTGTCGTGTGAACGTTGACTACATGATACTTCACCTTTATGGGCCTAGGAGAATGCATTGTGTACTTGGCTACTAATTGTGGGGTTTCCGGAGTGATAGAAACCTAAACCCCCATTAGGAAACCATTGCATCAGGGAGTGTAGAATCTCAGAGTTTAATGCTGTGGTTAGATTTTTATCTTAATTAATTTCTTGTAGTTGTGGATGCTTGCAAGGGGTATAATCACAAGTGTGTATTAGTCCAAGTTTGGGTAGTACATTAGCATAGGTTCACCCCCAAAACACTTATCCAACCAATGAAGATTAATCAACTATATGAAGCGAAAGTACTTGACAATATTCCCATGTGTCCTCGAAAATGTTTCATCATAAGTAATACAACCGACTTGTCCTTTGCTGAAGAAAGGATTGGGCCACTCGCTGCAATTATTATTATTGTCTTTTATTTACTCGCATTTTATTTATCTGCATTACCAAAACCCCCTAAAAACTGTTTGCTAGTATTTATATTGAATCCTTGATACAAACCGCTTGTCAACACCTTCTACTCCTCGTTGGGTTTGACACTTTTATTTATTGAAAGTACTACAATACACCCCCTATACTTGTAGGTCATCAAGACCATTTTTTGGCGCCGTTGCCGGGGAGTGAAGCGCTATTGAAGAGTGGAATTGATAAAGGAAATTTCTACTGTGAGTATTGTTTTTATTCCTGTCTGTTATTTTATTTCATCATGGATAACACAATTGATTTCCTATTTGGGAAAACTAGTATCACTGCTAAGGTAGTAGATGAACCACCACCTGTTGAATTGGATCCTTTTAAAATACCTACAAAAAATGTTGAACGTGTTATGAATAACTGCTATTTTGGAGATGGAACTGTCCATCCTGGTGATCATTTGCTATTTATACATGAATTATGCGAGTTGTTCAAGTGTGCAGGTATTACAATGGATCAAGTTAAGAGAAAGCTATTCTCTATATCATTGAAAGGCAGTGCTGCGGAATGGTATAAGCTGCTGAAGAATGGCTGATCTATTGAATGGGAGGAAATTGTACCTCTCTTTTATTATAAATTCCATCCTCCTAGTGAGATTCATAAAGATCAAAATCAAATATATAATTTTTGGCCTCATGATGGAGAGAGTATTTCCCAATCTTGGGGGAGATTGAAGTCACTAATGCTCAAATGTCCCATTCATGAGCTCCCTAGTAATATTATTATTAATAACTTCTATGCAAGGCTTCCTCTTCATGATAAGGATTTATTGGATGCTTCTTGTGCTGGATAATTTACAACTATGAAAGAATAAGCTAAATGGGATCTTCTCGACCGTATTCAATAAAATACCGAAGCATGGGAGAATGACAAAGGAAGAAAGATTGGTATAAATTATGATTATGAATGCATTAAATCTTTTATGGGAACTGATGAATTTCATAAAATTAGTGCTATTTATGGTCTTGATTCTCAAATACTTGCAAATTGTTTTATGGCCTTTGCCTCTTATCTTGATATTCCAAAAAAGGAATGGAACAAGTACCATGCGCCTTATAAAGATATTGTTAATTGTGTTCCTGCTAGAAATATTGAAGTTTGTACTATTGATCATATTTTGCCTGAACCTTATATTGAGAAAATACCTTTCCCTGCTAAGGTAAATGAACATTCTATGATTACTAGTGTGGTTAACAAAAGTACAAAGAAAGGTGTAGAACCTGATGAAAAAATAAATTTTGAACCTGCGGTAGCAATTGTGAAAGACCTTATCACTAAAAATGTAGAATATGGACATATTATATTTTGTTAAGATGCTTCTAATATTGTTTCACATCCTAGTAGAACTAGGAAAGCTAGTGTCCCTATGCTTTCTTTCAGGATAGGTGATCATTGCTATTATGGTTTTATGTGATATTGGTGCAAGTTCAAGTGCTATTCCTTATGAGCTTTACAGAGAAATTTTGCATGAAATTGGTCCTTGTGAACTTGAAGAAATTGATGTGGTTATTCAACGCTGATATAGAGACCATCTCTCCAATTGGTATTGTAAGAGATGTGGAAGTTCTTTGCGGTAAGACTAAATATCCTACTGGTTTTCTAGTACTTGGTTCAGCTGCTAGTAAAAATTGTCGTATCATTTTTGGTAGACCTTTCTTGAACACTTGTGGAGCTATTATAGATTGTAAGAAGGATAAAATTTTAACTAAATTTGATGGAGAATCTTACGAGTTTAATTTTTCTAAATTTTCTAAAGCTCCTTATGAAAATGAATTGCCTAATGAGGATTTTAGAGTTGAACAACTTGCTTCTATTGATCTTGATCCTAACGATGCTTTGCATCAATATATGGAAGATCATGAATGTGAGATCTTCATGGAAGAAAGAAATGAGATTGACGCGATTCTTCTTCATCAACCTGAGATCCTTAAGCATAATCTACCTGTGGAAGATTTGGGCACCACATTACCACCTAAAGAGGATACTGTTTTCGATCTAAAACCTCTACCTAATGATCTTAAATATGCCTGTCTTGATGATAAGAAAATATATCGTGTTATTATTAGTTCTAAACTTTAAGGAAAGGAAGAGGAAAGATTATTGGAAGTATTGAAGAAACACCGAGGATCTATGGTTTTACTCTTGATGATTTAAAAGGGATTTCTCCTACTATATGTCATCATGATATTAATATGGAACCTGATGCAAAACCAGTTGTTGAACATCAACGCTGTTTAATTCCTAAGATGAAGGAAGTGGTAAGAAATGAGGTATTGAAACTTCTTGATGCTGGTATTATTTATCCTATTGCTGATAGTAGATGGGTTAGTCATGTTCATTGTGTCCCGAAGAAAGGAGGAATTACTGTTGTGCCTAATGAAAATAATGAGCTTATTCCTCAAATAGTAGTAGTTGGTTATAAGATGTGCATTGATTTTAGAAAGGTTAACAAAGTTACTAAGAAACCATTATCCTTTACCTTTTATTGTTCACATGTTAGAAAGGTTGTCGAAGAAGACTCATTTTTGTTTTCTTGATGGTTATTCTAGGTTCTCTCAAATTGCTATTAGAAAGCAAGATCAAGAGAAAACCACTTTTACGTGTCCTTATGGAACTTATGCTTATAGGCGTATGCCATTTGGTTTGTATAATGCTCCTTATGTTATCTTTCATGGGTTTTGTGAAGAAATTGTGGAAGTATTCACGGACGATTTCTCCGTCTATGGAACTTCTTTTGATAATTGTTTGCACAATCTTGATAAAGTTTTACAGAGATGTGGAGAAACTAATCTTGTTCTTAATTGGGAGAAATGCCACTTTATGGTTAATGAGGGAATTGTCCTTGGACATAAAATTTCTGAAAGAGGTATTGAAGTTGATAGAGCCAAAGTTGAAGCAATTGAGAAAATGCCCTGTCCTAGGGATGTTAAAGGTATTCGTAGTATCCTTGGTCATGCTGGTTTCTATAGGAGGTTTATTAAAGATTTCTCCAAGATATCAAAGACTCTTACTAATCTTCTCTAAAAATATGTACCTTTTGTTTTTGGTGATGATTGTAAGGAAGGTTTTGAAACTCTAAAGAAAGCTTTAACTACTGCTCCTATTGTCCAACCACTTGATTGGAATTTACCCTTTGAAATTATGTGTGATGCTAGTGACTTTGCTGTAGGTGCTGTTCTTGGACAGCGAATAGATAAAAAGTTGAATGTTATTCATTATGCTAGTAAGACTCTTGATGCTACTCAAAAGAATTATGCTACTATGAAAAAGAGTTCTTAGCTGTAGTATTTGCTTGTGATAAGTTTAGACCTTATATTATTGACTCAAAAGTTACTATTCATACTAATCATGCTGCTATTAGATACCTTATGACAAAGAAAGATGAAAAGCCTAGGCTTATTAGATGGTTGTTACTTTTACAAGAGTTCGATTTACATATTGTAGATAGGAAAGGTGCTAAAAATCCTGTTGCTGATAATTTGTCTCGATTGGAAAACATTTCTTTTGATCCTATTCCTATTAATGTGTAAGATCCCTCCCTTTATAAAGGTAAGGATCCCTATGATTGCAATGCTAGTCCCTGGATCAATGCTAGCATCCACAGTTTAAGATGAAGTACACAGAAACAAAGGTCATTATTACATATCATTCCAGAGACAAACATAGTCTTTTACAAACTCCATGGACAAAAGCCTAATACAAGAGTTCAAATATATAATAAGATAAATAAGTCTTCATCTTCATGTGCCACAGGCAAGCATGTTGAGTGTAGACTCATAACCCCTAATCATCATCAGAATAACCTGCAACATCACAAGTTACAGCCATAGTGGGTCAATACATTGGAATAGTATTGGCAAGTAATACCTTAGTAGAATACTGGTAGACTAGATACTATATGCATTTTGGCTAAGTGTAGCTTAGGCTTGCTTTGCTCAAAATAGGTTTTACCTATCAGTTGAAATCACTAAGTTTTTCTTTGTCAAATCTTTCCCAAGGAATCACCAATAGAAATTGGTGAACCTTCACCCTTGTTCAACCACAAGTTTTTACTTAGAAATTGAGATGACGAGATTCTTGATAGCTTCCATGTCTTGATGCTCAAGTTGTCCAATACCAGGGACATGGCTAAGTACTTAGATTCTTCCATCTGCAGAGGTTGTGCACTTCCCCACAAGACTTGATTTTCACCAAGACAGGACCTTTCAGAAGCATTCCCTTAGACCAAATGGACGCGTTCCAACCTATCATCCCACTACCACCAACTGTCCAAATGGCTAAGTTATTGCAACCTATGTGATCCAGGCAGAGCCCATATTGCCAATTGGCTGCACTAGAAGCTTCTTAACATATGGCATCTCAAATCCCTTTGTTCCTGGGTGGCAATTCACAAGTGAGATACACTAGGGTAGTCCATAGATATGGGCCCTGTGTAACCACTCAACATAACCCATTCACAACCATTCCACCCAGGTGTTTCATTCACTTAGTTGTTTTATTAAGCAAAACACAAGTCCAAAGACTTTGAAATATTTTCTTATAGCATGAATATGTAACCACCCTTGGTTTCTACTAGATAGGCTAAGCATGGCATTGATAAGAATCTTAACTTAGAAATTTCTAGCAATTCTACTACTACTAGGATTTCCCAAGCATAGCATATAGACCAAAATATTCATGCAAGGCTAGTAAAATACTTCTAATGCATAGTTGAAAAACATAGGAATAAATCATGAAGAACCACTTGCCTTGGTAGTTTGGAGAGTAGCTACAATCCTCACAATCACAATCACTATTTGCACCAAAATCTACACATAAAATAATGGCACAAAATCACATACACAATTAATACAAGCAAAAATACATGAATGTATGCAATATGCCATGTGATGATTTTTGACACCAAACAAGACAAGTGCACTGTACTGAATCATAAACAAGTACAAAACAAGCTAAATAAACTTTATTTGAATAACAAAACATTTTCCAAATAATTACTATACTCAATTTATGCCTACAAATGATTCTGCGAAAACAATCGTTTTAAAAGAAGCAAAACATTAAACACATTGCATAAATGGAAAGGATTTTCTCTCCTGATTCTATTGATATAAAATTTGTCAAATTTGGACGTGGGAATCAAAAGTTATGAATTATTCAAGTTTAAACATATAATAGATCTAATTCCTGGTTTTTATTAAACAGACAGGCCACGTGGCGTGATTTCATTGGACAAAAATGGTTCGCGTGGATCGCGTGCTGTGAGGCGTTGGATGCTCGTCGTGTGCTCGGTTCGCGAAGGGGCGTACGGAGTCGATGTTGATTGCTCGTCGGAGATCGAGACGGCGTCGGTTGTTCTCGGTTGGCGACGGAGACGATGTTCTGGGCCACGCTAAGACGAGAAAAGGGTGCCATTAAGTGCGTAGGATGCTGGGGATCACACGCGTACCAAACAGAGGGAGAGGAGAAGCTAGGGCTTACGGGGAATGGTCGCCGGAGTTCAAGCAGACGGTGGCGGAGCTCAGTCGATGACGCTGCCAAGGATACAGGGCATGCGCGGGCGAGAGGAAGGTACCGAGAGATGCGACTGGTGATGGTGGGTGTGCTCGTGTGGTCGAGGAGGCGAGGGGCGACGGGGTTTGGCCGGAATTGTCGCCGGAAGGCGTCGGAGCAGAGGGAGGTTCTGAGAGAATTCCGAGCAGCCTGGTGGCTCCGGTGGGGTGGTGTTTGGGAGAAAAGGGGAAGGGGAGCATGGTGCTCAAGTAGGCGTGGTCGTGGGCGTGAATTACTCGAGCATTGAACGGAATTGAAGCCGCGGAATTAAACAGGAAACGCCCGGAGGAAATTGGGGAAGAACTGGTCGCTGGGGGTGGAGACGATGACTGACGTGTGGGCCTCTGTTGTCAGCGAGAGAAAAAGAGAGGAGGTGGGGTCCCTGCGTCAGTGACTCTGTGGGTGTGGTTGCGAGTAAAAGAAACCGTTTCGTGGGAGGGGATAGTTGGGCTAGATGGGTCGAACTGGGCTGGGTTGGGCCAGATTGGCTGTTTGCTTTATTTTTTCCCACCTTTCACTCTCCTTTTTCTGTTTGATTTTCTAGAAATGATTTTCAACTCTAATTCAAATAAGTTTGATTTCAAATCTTCTCTAGATTTTTACACAGTGAACTTTGTACTCAAATGTGTGTCAAACACTTCTGTTTACTCAAACACACTTTGATCATTTGAAAAATAAAATAAAACCAAGCCTTAATGAGATATAAATAATAGGCATAAAATTGGTTTTATATTCATACTTTGTTTTGAAAACTATGCCCAAGCTTTGGAAAACACTTAAGTTTGAACTCAAAACATTACTGAATAAAATAAGTACCTTTCTCATTAGAAGGTAGCAATAAGGCTATAACATGCTTACATAAAATAATGAGAAACATATGCTCCTGTTTTTGAAATGGTTTTGAAAAAGAACCCTAAATGATCATGGATGCATGGATGATATGCATGAGTTTTGAAACATGATTTTAGGGATGTTACATAATGATAGTTTTCCAAATGAACAGTTGGCTACAATAAAGGTAAGCTCGCGAGAGAGTCCTTGGTATGCTGATTATGCTAACTTTATTGTTTCCAAGTATTTGCCTCCAACCTTTATAGCTCAGCAAAGAAGGAAAGTCTTTGAGGCATTATTTTTGGGACACTTATATAAAGGAGTCGATGGTATTATGCGAAGATGTGTTCCAGAATATGAACAATGAGAGATATTGAGAAAATGTCATGGTAGTGCTTATGGAGGACATCATGCTGGAGATAGAACTGCACAAAAAGTTCTACAATCAGGTTTTTATTGGCCCACTCTTTTTAAAGATGCAAGAAAGTTTATTTTATCATGTTATGAATGTCAAAGAGTTGGTAATATTTCTAGACGCAATTAAATGCCTATGAATTATTCTTTAGTTATTGAACCATTTGACTGTTGGGGATTTGACTTTATGGGTCCTTTTCCTCCTTCAGAAGGTTATAGTCATATTCTTGTTGCTGTTGATTATGTTACTAAGTGGGTATAAGCCATACCTACAAAAGGTGCTGATGGTGAAACCTCTTTAAAAATTCTTAAGGCTGTTATTTTTCCTAGGTTTGGTGTGCCTAGATATCTTATGACTGATGGAGGTTCTCATTTTATTCATGGTAGTTTTAGGAAGACCCTTGCTAGATATGATGTTAATCATAGAATTGCTTTATCTTATCATCCCCAAACAAGTCGGCAAGTAGAATTATCAAATAGAAAAATTAAATCTATCTTGCAAAAGACTATTAATAAATCTAGAAAAAATTGGGCTAGTAAGTTGAACGATGCTTTATGGGCTTATAGAACTGCTTATAAAAATCCTATGGGAATGTCTCCTTATGAAATGGTTTATGGAAAAGCTTGTCACATGCCTTTATAATTAGAACACAAAGCTTATTGGGCAGTGAAAGAACTTAATAAGGATTTTAAACTTGCTGGTAAGAAAAGATTGCTTGACTTGAGTTCTTTAGATGAGTGGAGAAGTGAAGCTTATGAAAATGCTAGACTCTTTAAAGAAAAAAGTAAAAAATTGCATGATAGGAGAATTCTTAAGAGAGAGTTCCATGTTGGTGAGAAAGTTCTATTGTATAGGTCTCGTCTCAGATTTTTTGTAGGAAAATTACTCTCAAAATGGGAAGCACCATTTGTTATTGAAGAGGTGTATCGTTTAGGTGCAATAAAAATTTCTTCATTGAGAGACAACACTACGCAAGTGGTGAATGGTCAAAGGCTCAAACATTATATTTCTAGAGATTCTTATAATGAATATATTGATATTATTCAAGTGGTGACATTGGAATAATTTATTAAAGACCAAATTCAGGAATCTGCAGAGTCCGTTTTCGAATAAGTAACAATTTTGGTAAGAAAAAGTTCGCGAAAAAACTTTCCAACTTATATTTTTGTAGTTTTTATTTAATATGGAAGATTATGAGTCGAAAGAGGTATATAAATGGAGTCCGGGGGGCTCACAACACCCCTGGGCACGGGCCCAACTAGCCGCGACACCAGGTGGTGTGGCCGCCTCACAGTTCGTCTTCGACCCGTTTTATCCCAGTACCTTCCTTTTGTCGTTAAACTTTGTGATATATAATCCCCCGGATCCCCCGAGGTCTATATAGTTTTCTCGTGACGTTTTAATTTTGATCTGTTCTGTTTAGATGTTGTCCCAGGGTTCGTCTTCGGAGGACTATGAGCTGCAACACCGGCGTGAGCTCCTTCGCGATATTGAGTAGAGGACTTTCGTTGGATGGGTGGAAGAAGAAAGGATCACAGCTAGGCACGAAGACATGGATCAGAGCATCGAGGAGGAAGTAAAGAACATGTCAGCAAGCATGGAGGGACAGATTGCTGCGGGATCAAGGGCAAGAAAACCTACTCTTGTAGGGTCAATTAACACTGGACGTGCTTTTTCTCATAATATGCAGGGACCAATACCACCAGTTCCAGACCTCAGCTCCTTCTCTGCAGCAGTGGAAGCCCTTCGATCCACTGATGAGTTTTGTGATAAGTATCGAGTTTTGAGGAGAGAGGTGGAGATACTTCAAGAGGAGAATACAGGCTTTGCAGGATGCTGGAGAATTTTCTCACCCTGATCATGATCACACCACCACCACCGAAGGAGTAATTCGTCATCAAATTTTGGATCCCCTTGGTTTGTTCCAAGCTTGGGGGAGTGTCGCGGTATCACATCATTATCTTTTATCTTTTTACCTTTTTAGTAGAGTCATATCATGAGTAGAGAAGTTATCATATAGGATTGTTTGCAATGTGGAATTATCTCTCCTTTAGTTGGTTATCTCTGTATCCCTTGGTGTGAGTTCCTGTTATGGAATATTAATGAGAAGTTTTATCATTTACTTTTTGCACATCTTATTTTAGTTTGCAATTTCTGATATATGATTGATCTTGTTGTTAGTATTGGTATCACTTTGGGAGCATCAAGTAAATTTAGTTGATTTTGGCAAACTTAGCTTTGGTCAGTAGCAAGAATATTTTGAGGCTTGGGTATAAAAGAGAAAAATACTTGTAGATTTGTTACTTCATTATCCTTCTTTCTTGTCTAGCTCATAAGCTTAGTATTCTCAAGTTAAGATCATGTGTGCTTCCAAGGAAGATTGCATGATTATTTCTATCACATGTATGTTTGCTTGTTTCACTCAACTCTTATGCTTGGTACCTAGACTTGCTAGCCAAAAACATGTATTGAGAGGGAATTCTTCATGTGCATCCAAACCTTGAACCAAAACCTATGCCATTTGTGTCCACCATATCCACCTATTAGCATCATTGCTATTCCAAGTAAATTCTCGAGTTTTATCTATCTTCCAAATTAAAATTTTGTTATGAGAAAATTAGTTAGTAAAGCTCTCACGAACTTGATGGCACACTTTATTTTCTTGCACTTAATAAATTTGAACCATTGTGACCATCAATGATGATTATATGCATGCAAATTGTAAGTTGGGCGTTAGCAAAACCATGCTGTCATGGGGCACACTTTCAACATTGCAGCCTAGGCCATGCCTAATCATGGTGGAAACTTGCAGCAAAACGATAGTGGGCATTCTATGAAGCATCCTCAATAAAAAACTATGAAAATAGAAAATAAAAAGATCGCCTGGGTGGCCAGCCTAGGCCATGCCTAATCATGGTGGAAACTTGCAGCAAAACGATAGTGGGCATTCTATGAAGCATCCTCAATAAAAAACTATGAAAATAGCAAATAAAAAGATCGCTCAGATTCCCACTATATGTTGCCTTGTCATTTTGGTACAGGATAGCTCCTATGTCATGACGCAAGGGGTACCCTGTTGGCGGTTCTCTATGATACACATATACTTACAATGACAAGAACTTACCTGGGACCAAAGTTGAGTATCATGAGGCCTCGGTACTCGTATTCAAGGGGCATGCGATTTTCAACTTATGATTTTTAAGCATATAACTCGTATTTGCCCTCACATTAACTTTAATCACTTCAAGATGCTTATGATAGGGGTAATAAGAGCTCAAAGATAATTAGTACCATAATTTTTGGAAGCTTTATCAAACTTGTTAATCCCTGCTTTCCTCTGTGAAGGGCCTATCTTTTACTTTTATGTTAAGTTAGTAAACCTAT
Source organism: Avena insularis (assembly GCA_023614405.1). Lineage (NCBI taxonomy): Eukaryota > Viridiplantae > Streptophyta > Magnoliopsida > Poales > Poaceae > Avena > Avena insularis. The sequence continues at coordinate 303,151,773 of CM042693.1, read as the reverse complement.
TCCTCTCTATCTCAAGAAAGCATTTGAGTTGTTGTGATTCAATCATCTATATGTTGATTTATTCAATCTTGTTTTTCTTATGTTCCTTGTTTTGCACAATGCTCTTATCCGGATGAATATAACTTTGAAAGCTATCATTGTTGGTGAAGACACCGTTATGTTTGAGCAAGTGACTCCTGCAATATAAGCTTCATTATAAAAGCTTTGATAAAAAATAAGTATGATTTGTTAATTGTTCTCTGACCAAGAACAAAGTTTGCCATCACCAATTATGATTTTCTTAGTGCACCTTTATTGTGACTCTCTTACTCATTGCAAGTTAAGTTATATAAGAATGAGTTGCTTTCTATTATGATTTGTGTATTGTTGGGGATATACTTTCCGGGTATACCCACAGGACTCGCTGACCAGGGTGGCCCACCAACGGGTTAGAGTTTTGCTTCATGGGCGGCCCAGTAAGAGAAAGAGGAGGAGCCAGTTCCGGCTACGGCAAGGCCTAGAAGAGTTACCGACTTAGGCCTATAGTATTACTTGTAATCCAAGATGTATCTAGTTACCGACTCTGTAACGTAGCCAGATAGGTCTCTCATGTAACCCTAGGTCCTTGTATCTATATAAACCAGCCCTATGGGAGCCTTTAGGGCACAACCAATCATACTACCACAATCACAACTCGCACAGGCGAACCTCTCTTGTAATCCGCTGTAACATACGGCTTATGCCGATATATTACTGGGTTGCTAGCAGGAGTAGGATCCGATCACCGCAGTCAGATCTGAACCTGGGTAAACTTGTGCTCACCGCTCCTGGAACATCCGACGTCTCACATGTAGGGTTCGCAGCATAGAAAACAAAAAATTTCCTACGATGGGAACATCTATGTACCAAGATCTATCTACTAGATACAAGCAACAGGTGGATATACATCCATAGAATACATACCCTTGAAGACCGACAAAGCTTAACGAGTCCAAACTCGTGGTTGATGTAGACGATCTCTTGCCGATCTCAAGATCGAGAGGAAGTCCTAGCGCCGCAAAACAGCAACACATCCGTGCTCGCACACACGTTCGAGGCACCGAGCAACCTCCGCCTCCTCGCTCCAGCGATGCAGCGGAAGCACAACTCTTTCTTGCCGAAAATCCACCGGGAACATGTATCTCGCTAGTTCGAGACCATGGGGGATAAATACTAGAGGGGGAGAGAGATCCTTCACGAGGAGGTGTGAGTGAGAGAGAGGGAGGGGGGATCCTTTTATAGGGAGAGGGGGGCACCCAAGGGGCCATGCGCCCAGCCATGGGGCTGCCCCCTCCCCTCCTTTCATTCATGTGGGTGGACACTCCACTCACACAAAAGCCTTTCAATTCCCTCCACTCAAAAACCCACCCAAATTCCCGTTAAATTTCCACCAAATTTAATGCAAGCTCTCATTAAATAGAACTCCTTTTATTTATTCAGAATTTTGTCAATTACTTTAATGACAAACATTCACATATAACCCCTTGCTAGTATTTCATTTCACATGCAGAAACACTTTCTGCAATTTCACTCGAAAACCCGTTTCGGTATCTAGTGAAATAAATTCCTGCGCTTGTTCATTCTTTCAACATGAAACTTTTGCTCCAATTGGATGTTGGTGTCTCTTTAGTGTGTCCACCTATGGTTCGTGAATAATGCGGACATGATCGAGACCCCTCTCAGATCAATAATTAGAAGCGGGATCTGGAGACCCATACTGACTCCCACACATTCAACGATGACTTTCTTGTGATCGTCGGAACCTTTTACGCTAGTATCTTAATCCTTTTGTTTCGCGATATATTACACGTCCGAGATTCGATCATTGGTATCTCCATACCTAGTTTGATCTCGTTACTGACTTGCACTCTTTTCTTGTTCCCGTGATATAACATTCTAGTGATCAAATCACTTGCTTGCAAGCTAATCAATGTGATATCACCGAGAGGGCCCAGAGCATATCTATCCATCATCGGGATGAACAAATTCCACTCTCGATCCATGGGCCTCAACATAACACTTAATTAGTTCTGAATCCATCTTTATAATCACCCTGTTATGGTGTGACGTTTGATGTTATCAAGAAATTCTTCTGGTGTTAGTGATTGACATGATCTCATGGTCTAAGGATTAGGATCACTTCGTAAGTTGTTACAGCAATATAAACTCAATGACTTTGATCGTAATGCTATACTTCGGATGAATGTTCATCACACCATTACACTAAAGTTGTGACCTCGTTATTAACAACATCCAATGTCCATGATCAGGAAACCTTTGATCATCTTGTTAATCAACGAGCTAGTTTATAAGAGAGGCATAACTAGGAACTTCCTTTTTGTTTATTAAACACACATGTATTAAAGTTTCCGTATTAATACAATTATAGCATGTAAAATAAACATTTATCATAAATAAGGAATACGATAATAACCACTTTATTATTGCCTCTCGGGCATATTCCCTTCAGTCTCCCACTTGCACTAGAGACAATAATCTAGTTTGAAAACTTTGCGTATTGAACATCTATGGCTTTCTGGTGTTCCATATACGCAATTGCAAGTGGTTAACATAATCTACGGATCTGACGCTTTCAGGTCTGTGTGTATTTGCATGTCTTTGCGTCTTCACGCATCACTCATTCTCCAATGAGATGGCATTGTATAAAATTTGGTCTTTTGGTGAGACCTTTAGTTCCTTGGGGTTAAAACATGTCGATACTGTTGTCATACAATATATCTTTTAGTGTTAGCCCGTTGCGAACCACACCTTAGTTTGATAACAAACTACTTGACACAAATTCCCTCCTTTGCCGCTACTATAGCAGTCATACACTTAGCCTTTTGTTGTAGTATTCGTCATAATGTATCTTAACTTTGGAACTCTTCCAAATCCATCATGGAATCTCCTTTCCATTACATTGTGCCACCCATAGTTTAAATTGAGATAAACTTAATTTGTATCTTGTGACAAAACAAGTATCAATTTAACGCTTTACAATGAACTATTTGTAATTGTTTGTCACCTCTACACAAATATATTCTTAGTCCTTCCAAAAGATCATAAGAATATCCTTACTATCGTCCAATGATCATTTTATGATTCATTCTGGTATATGATCATAACACTTAGAGCATAGGACATATCTGGATGTGTACATATCATGGTATGATTGATCAAAATATTCTCGTGATTTCACTCATCAAGTGTCAAAGCACTTGAATCTTGTTTCACTTATCAAGTGTCGATACACTTGAATCTTGATTCAATTCCTTTCCATGCGCCAAGAACCGTTTCTTGTCGTTTCTATATTGAACTCCTTCAATATCTCATATATGTACGTTTGGCACAACCATATTGGCGTCACAGTCTATCCACTATAGACATTCACGCAAAATATTCGGGTTTTGCCTAAGTATTTCATCGAAATGAAATTCTTAACCTTTGTCAATAAAAGATACATCATTTCTAATCAACAAGATGTCATCCACATAATGTATTAGAAATGTGTCTCAGCGCTCCCACTTAATTTCTTGCAAATGCAAGCATCTTCATCGTCTCCGGATGAAAACTCCTTTTCATCACGATGAAGATTCCAACTCCGTGATGCTTACTTCAACCATTGAAGTTTGCATGACCTTTTTAGCATCCTTTGAATTTAACAAAACCCTTTGGACCGTGTCATGTACACGTCCTAGGTAACCATTCTATTAGAAGCACTTTGTTTTGTTTATTCATCTACCATATACCAAATTATATGTAGTGGTTGCTACTTTAATCCGTCCAGACTAAATATCGCTATGAAAAATCAAATCTTGTCATAGTCAACTTCTTGAACATTGTCATAAAATACTTTACGACATGTCGACTATTTCATAGATTTGAAACATCCATGTATGTTTCTTTATAGATCCAAATACGACCGATAGGTTTTTACACCTTTCCGGAGGGTCTTCCAAGTTCAAAACTTGATTTATCGTGTATGGGCTTATCACGGATTTTATGGCTTCAAGCCATTTGACGGAATCAGGGCCCATCATCGCTTCTTTTTATGTATTCGGTTCATCATTGTCAAACAATAATGATTTACTCTCAAATCTTAGCATTTGATTGTTTAACCGACCTACTTGGTTCAATAGGAACTTAGATCTCCGTGACCACAACCTTTGAGGCACATAAGCTATGAGCATTATGGCAGCCTTTGGAACGATTTCCGGCGCTGCGCAACTCAGCACATATAGCTAAGGTTCGTTAACCTTATCAAAGTTCTATTGTCCTCCCACTTAACTTTTACGAAAAATTCCTTCTCCAAGAAACTTCACATTTCAAGCGACAAACCCTTTTGTCCTCAGTGTTATGGAGGAATAACCAATTGTTATTCGAAATAACTTATAAAGACATGCTCATCCAACTTTGGTTGTAAACATCTTACTTATGTTTAGCATACCAAAATTTAAGAAAGGACAACTTCGGTTTTACCCCAAACCATAACTCATATGGTGTCATTTCAACGCATCAAGATGGAGCTCTTTTGAGTGTAAAAGCGGTAGTCTCTAAAGCTTTAATCTTTTAAAACATAATGGCAGTTTTATAAATAACACCTTTGATCCAACCATGTCAAACAAGGTTTCCTTACAAATCTCAAACACTCCATATTCCTATGGTGTTTCGGGAGATGTAAATTTAGGTGTTTTGCTAAACTTGTAACTCAAATAAATCCATTTTATGATAAAATCATAATTCATTTATTTTTCTTGTTACACTTGTAACTCAAATAAATCCCTTATGATAAAATCATAAACCATTTATTTTCTTGTCACAATGATTTTCACTTCATCTTGAAAGTCTTTGAACATTTTCAAATATTTCACACTTCTTTCTCATTAAGTGAATATTCACTCAAATTTCCAGAGAAAGCATATGAAGTTGAAATCCATCGCTTATGACTACACATAATGGACTACATACATCGATATGTATAAATTCCAATATTTTAGTCGTTCATTCTTCTTTGGCCTTTGAACGAAGTTTTAATTATCCCGAGGAAAGTCTCACAAGCGTCACTTGATCAAATCAAAGACTCCAAAAATCCATGAATATGGAGATTCTTCATGTTTTCTTTCCAATATAATTTAAACAGCGATGTCACTTCGTAAGTGATCTTTCAATCATTTGTCTTGCGAAATTTTAGCATTAGGTTTTATGGATGTGATTTCTCCAACTAGATTTGTAAATCATCTATCTTATATGGAATACGGTAATTATTTGAACAACCTTTGTTCTCATAATACCTGATTCAAATAACAATTATTAAAACAAATCTTGAAGTCAAGATTTGATGTCAACGAGAAATACAAACAACGGTTTGTTTGTTTTCGATGAACATCATCACATATTCTCTTACTAGTTACTTAGGCCATTGTGGTTCATGAATTGCGTCGTTCCGTATGAAATTTCATACCTACCAATTCGGTATCCAATACCCAAGAACCACATTGTTTAACAAGCAAAGAATACAACCATAACATGTATATCATATATATATACCTAAATTGGATATTTCCAATCTTTTCTTTTCTGCCAAATATATTTTATAGATTCTCTTTCAGCATTTCCTTATCCTTTTTAAAAGAATCTATCAACATCAAAAGTGGCGCCATATACATGACACATAGTCCAAAGCGTGTATATTCAAATAATAATACCTTTGGACTTGCACTTTGAAGTAGATCACCATCATCAAAATGATCGGTATTCTTTCAAAATCCATTCTTTAGTAATCTTTTAGTGTAGTAAACACTTTACATACATCTTCTATTCATCCGTATCATGACGACTTTCATGATCAAGCTACTGTAGCTTATAAAGGCGAATCGTGAGTATAACATTACTTTCCAAAACCCTTTTGGATGATTAGGACGTCTAGCATCTCCAACCTTCGTAAATTCTCATCCAATATGAGAACATATATTATACTCTATCATATTGCAACCAAAACATCGTTTCAGATATTGTTATATCTGCCACACATGATGGTTTCTGAAACAATTCTTTCAGCTCCTAGATAAACTTGATATTAAAACAATCAAGAATCATGGAGGCAAACATGATACTTAAGATACTAACACTGGAATTGTTACTCTCGATTTAATACCAACTATTAAATTCCACGGAGTAAATAGAGTTTGCTGAAAGTTTGCAATAGGACTTTAAACTTTAGATTGACACTCAACACAATACGATACCAGTTCGTAAAGTATATATCCAGAATTCTATAGTTCTATTATCTCAATTACAACTATGCATAAGGTGGTGAACGAATGCCAATGACTACAACAAATTATGCATTCACTTTGATTTAATTTATGATAAATTGAGTTCTACTAATCCAAATTAGAAATGAACTCCCACTCAAAAACGACATCCCTCGTGCCTTTTTGGTGATTACATGAACCAAATCCACTACACCAAGTCCGATCCTCACGTGAGTCGTGTAGCTTCAAAGCGAGCATCAAATGGGCATCATATCTACTATATGACTCATGCTTAACCTTTCGGTCCGTGTTAGAGGCCATGTTTGTACATGCTAGGCTCGCCAAGTAAGAACCTTAGTATTGGCGTGTGTAAATCTTACACCGAGATATGCTCGTGGATTCAAGTACACCCGATCATCACGTGATGCCTTGAAGCGACGAAACATTGTCGGTGCATACTTAAGGAAGAACACATTTTTATCTTGATATCTAAATGAGGGATCATCTTATTATGCTAATAAAACGCCAAACAAGCAATATAAGATGCAATCAAACATCACATGTTTATTTAGTGAAATGATATGGTTCCCGCATATGATCTTAATCATGTGCACCGTGGTATGATCACTATCATATCTTTATGTGTAAATCCAAGGTCTATGGAGTTTACACGTTATGTGTGTTGTAAGAGTATCATCTCATACTTCTACTTATAACATCACCATATCATAACACTAGCCCAGCAACAATCTAAACTAGACGCCTCTAATTTATCCATTGCAAATTTTATGTGGCTTAGGGCTTTCGAAGATAGAACCGTTCTTACCTACGAACATGAACCACAACGAGGATAACCAAATTGTTGACAACTCGTTGCAAATTAGATATTGACTATAGTAGGAGAGACAAACACCCGCTAGCCACTTATGCAAACTAGTTGCATGTCAAGCGTGGAACAGGTCTCATGTGCGAGGACATGTAAAGTTTGTCCGGGCCGCTTCATCCCACTATGCCACCAATATCCAAAGTACAACTAAGAAGCAATAAAATGATCATCATCGCCCACATACTCATATGTGTACTACCCGTGCAAAGTATCTATGCATAGATCCGGCTCTGATACCACTGTAGGGTTCGCAGCATAGAAAACAAATTTTTTCCTATGATGGGAACATCTATGTACCAAGATCTATCTACTAGATACAAGCAACAGGTGGATATACATCCATAGAATACATACCCTTGAAGACCGACAAAGCTTAACGAGTCCAAACTCGTGGTTGATGTAGACGATCTCTTGCCGATCTCAAGATCGAGAGGAAGTCCTAGCGCCGCAAAACAGCAGCGCATCCGTGCTCGCACACATGTTTGAGGCACCGAGCAACCTCCGCCTCCTCGCTCCAGCGATGCAGCGGAAGCACAACTCTTTCTTGCCGAAAAGCCACCGGGAACATGTATCTCGCTAGTCCGAGACCATGGGGGATAAATACTAGAGGGGGAGAGAGATCCTTCACGAGGAGGTGTGAGTGAGAGAGAGGGAGGGGGGATCCTTTTATAGGGAGAGGGGGGCACCCAAGGGGCCATGCGCCCAGCCATGGGGCTGCCCCCTCCCCTCCTTTCATTCATGTGGGTGGACACTCCACTCACACAAAAGCCTTTCAATTCCCTCCACTCAAAAACCCACTCAAATTCCCATTAAATTTCCACCAAATTTAATGCAAGCTCTCATTAAATAAAACTCCTTTTATTTATTCAGAATTTTGTCAATTACTTTAATGACAAACATTCACATATAACCCCTTGCTAGTATTTCATTTCACATGCAGAAACACTTTCTGCAATTTCACCCGAAAACCCGTTTCGGTATCTAGTGAAATAAATTCCTGCGCTTGTTCATTCTTTCGGCATGAAACTTTTGCTCCAATTGGATGTCGGTGTCTCTTAAGTGTGTCACCCTACGGTTCGTGAATAATGCGGACATGATCAAGACCCCTCTCGGATCAATAATTAGAAGCGGGATCTGGAGACCCATACTGACTCCTACACATTCAACGATGACTTTCTTGTGATCGTCGGAACCTTTTACGCTAGTATCTTAATCCTTTTGTTTCGTGATATATTACATCTCAGAGATTCGATCATCGGTATCTCCATACCTAGTTTGATCTCGTTACTGACATGCACTCTTTTCTCGTTCCCGTGATATAACATTCTAGTGATCAAATCACTTGCTTGCAAGCTAATCAATGTGATATCACCGAGAGGGCCCAGAGCATATCTATCCGTCATCGGGATGAACAAATTCCACTCTCGATCCATGGGCCTCAATAACACTTTATTAGTTCTGAATCCATCTTTATAATCACCCTGTTATGGTGTGACGTTTGATGTTATCAAGAAACTCTTCTGGTGTTAGTGATTGACATGATCTCATGGTCTAAGGATTAGGATCACTTCGTAAGTTGTTATAGCAATATAAACTCAATGACTTTGATCGTAATGCTATACTTCAGATGAATGTTCATCACACCATTACACTAATGTTGTGACCTCGTTATTAACAACATCCAATGTCCATGATCAGGAAACCTTTGATCATCTTGTTAATCAACGAGCTAGTTTATAAGAGAGGCATAACTAGGAACTTCCTTTTTGTTTATTAAACACACATGTATTAACGTTTTCGTATTAATAAAATTATAGCATGTAAAATAAACATTTATCATAAATAAGGAATACGATAATAACCACTTTATTATTGCCTCTCGGGCATATTCCCTTCATCACACCCCATCCTTTCAACGCCACTAGGACCCCCTATGGTGTACTTGTCGACAATCCGGCGACAGTTGGCGCCTACCGTGGGGCAGGTGACCTTTGGAGCTTCGTTCCAGGTGGAATCTACGCGTGCAGGAATCGGCAAAACTATCGCCATGGGTCGCATGGTCTACACCTGTGATGTCCCTCTCGTCCTTCTCGACGAGAACTGGATTTCGGCTTCAAAACCCGTGACGACCTACACGATCATGTCTATCGGCAAGATCGATATTTATCTCGGTTTCGCTGAACCCGCCCAACCCACCCTTGAGGTGATGACCATGGCGGAAGAAAAATCCAGGTCTACTTTGTCCGCAGAGGCGGAAGAGTTCAAGATCCCGGAGAAAATCGAACCCACGCAACCCACTCCCATAGTGGAAGAAGAGGTGGAAGAAGAATCCGGATCTGATCTCTCTGACGAGATCGGATACAGGGATGAGGAATACATCTGCTACGGATTCGGCTCGGCCGATGTTGTAGCAGAAAAAGAACTCTTGAGGAGCAAGATAATAGAGATGACGAGACACCCCTACGTCGATTAAGAAGCAATACCCGACATCAAGGAGAACTTTGAGATGGCAGAGGAGGAAACCAAGTTGTACCACTACCTCAAGAACATAAACAATAAGAAGCACTATTTCGTGTACCACATAAGCTCTAGATCTGACTCTGTCGATGCTGGAGCCGGCAGCAATTCAGTCCTAAACGCAATCGAAGAAAACGCTGACTTACCTAGATCCCCTCGGGAGTCAATAGCGTCGTAGGAACTTCAAGACTTCGACAAAGAGATGGAGGAGTATGAGCAAGAACACGCCTCCAAACCAACGCAAGGTCAGCCGGAAAATTCTCCTAGTCCATATGTAGCATGGATGAAAGCTACACCTCGCATGATGATATGGATACCGGAGATTCCTCCGAGGTCCACAAGCCAACCAGTACGGAAAGTACTGATGGAAGTTTATCCCCGGTAACAGACCAAAAGCCGTCTTTGCCACTGGTACACACGTTAAGGCTACTGGGCGGTCAAAGAAGAAGAAGAAGAATCCGACACCGGCAGAGCCGGACATCGAGGAAACCAACAAAGAAAAAGTTGACGAAGAGATCGAGATGGAGAATCAGGATGGAGATCCGATTAATACCGCGCCAATCGACCCTCATGTGGATGGACACGTCGTCCCCAAGGGTGCACGTGAAATTTACGGAGATGCTCTCACAATTCCAATCCCAACGGCTTCGGATCTTACCCCGGGGAGCTGGAGAAAAGGTCTGAGGACTTGGAAAAACACCGTCTGTTTCTGCTCGAAGAGGCCGCACGCATCCTCGAGCTTAGGGAACAGTTAGACAGTGATCCTGCCAAATATCAGTCAGATTTCAAGCGACACCCAAACAAAACAAGGGGTGGTCTGTTTCTTTCCAATAAGAACCCAGATATCCACAAAGATCTATTTGACGGAAAAACTGGTGAGAAGATCTGGGTCTACAACATGCCATTGGAAAATGCTGCTGCAGCTCGAGCCATCCTCGCCAACAATCCGTCTCCACAGAAGGTCTAGCAGTGCGTCGTGTTGCTGGACAAAGGATTAAAGTAGCAGAAAACGGCCGCGTCATTCAGCGGCAAGCTGGCCTCAAAATCAAAATTTTTCCACACTGGCGCTGACCAAAGCGCTGAAGGAAGGCTCCACAGGGATACGGATCGGGGCTATTGTCCCCGCAGAGAATAAGAGAATTCAAGAACCGGCTCAAATGGCCACTCTCGCCGGCCGGCACGTGACTGGGCAAGAGTCATTCCGGCTACGTCCAAAGATGCCATCAGGGCAATGGTTCCTCACCAGGACCATCGTCGGCAAAACAACCGCTATAGAGAAGACCCAGAAGCACGCCGCCAGCGAGAAGAGCAAGATCGGCTAAGGATTCCACCACCAAGCCATCCGGCTGGTAACGCCGGACGAAGAGATGATATAGATCATCCTGTATCAAGTAGGGACTGAGCCCGAAGAAACCGGCACCGGAGTCAGCATAATGAGGCTCCACCACCACCACCACGTAACCCAGCCGGAAATAATCCACGAGGGCCACCATCGCCTCCTGGTAGCGACCATGAAGGATCCCGACATAGCCATGGAAGCCGCATGGGTGGAGGCGGCAATGGTGAGAGGAGAAGCAGAAATCCGACTCCACGGCGCAGAAGCCGTGAGCCTCCAAGGCGTAGATCTCTTTCGCTAAACGATGTTCGCCATTGCATTGAATCAAACATAGAGGCACGACGATATGAAGAAGATGTGTATGTGGTACCCAAGTGCTTTAGCCCACGCATTCGTCGAACTAAATTTCCGGTTGACTTTGGTATTGCCAAACACATTCATCCCTATGTCGGCGCGGCTCGGCCAGATACCTAGCTCCAGGACTTTTTCCAGGCTTGCTGTATTGCCAAAGGAGGAAACAGCCTGGTCGCAGTCTGATATCTCCCGCTTATGCTGAGGAAGATGGCTCAATCATGGCTCAATGAACTGCCAGAGAATTCAATTCATAACTAGTATGATATGCAAAGTGCGTTCTTTTCAAACTTCGAGGGAACATACATGAGACCCTGCACAGTCGGAGACCTACAGTGTTGCACACAAAGACCCAGATAAACTTGACGGGATTACCTCGGATGCTGGATTGACACGAAGAACTCCTACAAGGGAGTAAACAAGCAAACTGCGATAGAAGCTTTCATTGCAGGACTCCCAGTCGGACTTTTGTGTCACAGACTGAAGCGTGACCACGTCACGGATTTGGGATAAATGATATAAACGGCAAGCAAATATGCTGATGCCGATGATGATTCAGAAGGGCTGCTAAACATTTTGGCCAATCCCGGTGTGGCCAAACAGCCAAAACAACAAGCTCAGAGGTGTGTTACTCTACATTGCAGCGACCAACAAGGTCATAAGTGTGGTAACAGTAGTGGAGCGTGAGGAAGAAGGCCACAAGCATAAGTTGTAGCGTCTAACTTATTACCTGAGTGAGGTCTTGACAGAGTCGAAACAACAATATCCACACCATCAAAAGCTAGTCTATGGAGTGTTCTTTGCATCTAGAAAGCTATGACACTATTTTCAAGAGCACAAGATCACAGTTGTGAGCACCGCTCCCCTGCGAGATATAATCAATAACTGCGACACCACAGGACGTGTCGCAAAGTGGGGAATAGAGCTTGCAACTTTCGACATTGAGTACAAGCCGCGTACATCTATAAAGTCCCAAATACTTGCCGACTTTGTTGTTGATTGGACAGAGACGGCAGAAAACACAAGTCCTCCAGACTCGGAATTTTGGACCCTTCACTTTGACGGATCAAAAGCACGAGGAGGCTCGGGGGCTGGCGTGGTGCTCAGGTCACCCCAAGGAGATAAGTTGTTCTATGTGTTGCAAATACATTTCACGGCGACCAATAATATTGCAGAGTATGAAGCATTGCTGCATGGAATACGTATGGCCAAAAACATTGGCATAACAAGACTCATGTGTTACGGAGACTCCGATTTAGTTTCTCAGCAAGTATCCGATATCTGCAATGCAAACAAGCACATGGCAGCGTACAAAGCCATTGTGGATGAACTATCTAAATCGTTCGAGGGTTTTGAGGTTCAACACATCCCTCGAGCAGAAAATGAGGAAGCAGATGCTATATCAAGGATAGGCTCTTCGTGGAAACAAGTCCCGGATGGCGCTTTTTAGAGCACTTAAGGGTCCCCTCCATAATCGGAGTTGATGAGGACTATCCGATGAAATCCGACTCACCTTTAATAGCAGTTCTGGCTATAATTACTAGCTGGACAAAACCCTATCTGGATTTCCTGATAGACGGAAAATTACCCGAAGACAAAGTCTTGAGCTGGCAGATCGTCCGACGAGCAAAAGACGATACTATAATAAATGGTGAGCTCTATAAGCGGAGTGTTTCTGGCGTTTTTCAGCGATGTATTTCTTCGGAAGAAGGAGTAGAAATCTTACGATAAATACACGAAGGCGAGTGTGGTCACCACGCTGCATTCAGATCCTTAGTGGCAAAAGCTTTTCGACACGGATTATTTTGGCTTACTGATACGTCGAAAACATATCTATAATTTTTTATGTTCCATGCTTGTTTAGTATCCACTTTTCTTTACTTTGTCTACACTTTGAGGTGTTTTATATGTTTTTCTGGACTAACCTATTAACAAGATGCCACAGTGCTAATTGCCTGTTTTCTTCTGTTTTTGGTTCCAAAAAAGGTAGAAAATCAATATTCTCGGAATTGGACGGGACAAAAGCCAAAGTCAATATTTTACCATGGGGAACACGAACCCGGAGTACGAGACGGAGAAGAGCCACCAGGGTCCACACCCCCTGGTCGTGCGGCTAGGGTGGACCCGCGCCTGGGGGGTGCGGCCGCCCTAGTTGCCCCTGCCTCGCCTCTTCTCCTATAAAGACCCCCCGATACCAAAACCGTAAGTACCCGATCAATATCCACAAAATAGTCCATAGCCGCCGCAACCATCATCCCTAGATCGGGGGGATCTGAAGCTCTTCCCGGCACCCTACCGGAGGGGAGATCATCTCGGAGGCCTTCTTCTTCATCATGTCAGCCTCCGATATGAAGTGTGAGTAGTTCCACCTTGGACTACGGGTCCATGTAGTAGCTAGATGGTTGTATATCCTCCTTTGTGCTACCATGTTTAGATCTTGTGAGCTCCGTTCATGATCAATATCATCTATTTGTAATCATGCATGTTGTGTTTGCGGGTATCCGATGGATATTGATATTACTATGTCAGATTGATTAATGGTTTTGTCTTATTGATTCTATCATGTCTGTGTTATTTGATATCTTGCATGCTCTATGTTTCTGGTAGCTATCTTGTCCAAGTAGATGCTAGTGACTCCAGGAGGGGGTATTTATGCTCGATAGTGGGTTCATGCCTCTATTAAATCTAAGGGAAGTGACAGAAATCTCTAAGGTTGTAGATGTGATGTTGCTACTAGGGAGAAAACAACGGTCTCTTGTTCATGGAACAAGTGGATTGTTTACCTTACACACTTTGCTTAAAGCAGTTATCCGTTGTTTGCAACTTAATACTGTAGGGGGTTTGGATGATAACCTGAAGGTGGATTACTAGTCATAGATGCAGTTGGATGGCGTTCTATGTATCTTGTTGTATTTCCCAATCGAATCTCATAGGATGATGAATGTCTAGTATTGTATTGTTATGCCTTGCTCAGTCCTATCAATTGCCCTGCTATAATTTGTTTACCCAGCATGCCATGTTTGTTTATCTTAAGGAGAACACCCTAGTGAACTATGGACCCCGGTTCAATCTTTACCATTGATACATCTTCCACTATTACTGTTTACTTTCTGCAAACCACTATTACCTTCCACACCATACAGTTAATCCTTTGTTTTCAGCAAACCGGTGAGATTGACAACCTCACTGTTCATTGGGGCAAAGTCTTGAGTTTGTGTTGTGCAGGTTTCCAAGTTGCTAGCAACACCTTTGAGTCGTTTCCTTCCTCCTACTGGTTTGATAATCTTGGTTTCTTACTGAGGGAAAACTTGCTGCTGTGCTCATCACACCTTCCTCTTGGGGTCTTCCAATGAAGCTCTGTAATCAACTGATCCATCACCACTTACAGCTAAGGCGGATGCCGACAAACTGGTCAAAACGTGCATAGGATGCCAAAAGTATGCCCATCAGGCACATGTTCCGGCTGAACATCTGCGAACAATCCCTATTACATGGCCATTTGCGGTCTGGGGGCTTAATATGGTAGGGCCGTTTCGCACGGCAAAATGTGGATTTACTCACCTACTAGTGATGGTGGATACATTTACAAAATGGATTGAGGCTAAACCCATAACAAGTTGCGATGGAGCCACAGCCAGAAAGTTCGTTAAGGACGTGATCATCCGATTCAGATATCCGCACAAGTATAATTACTGACAACGGGAGCAATATTTCCATGGGGGAACTTACCAAATTCTGTGAAGAACAAGGAATTCGACTTGATATTCCATCAGTCGCACATCCACAAGCTAATGGACAAGTCGAAAGAACCAACATTCTTATTTTGCAAGAACTCAGACCTCGTCTCGAGGCATCGCTTCGTCGGGCCACGGGGGCTTGGGCGGAAGAATTACCATATGTGATATGGAGATTATGTACAACTCCTAACAGATCAACTGGCTATACTCCTTTCTTCTTAGTTTATGGTGAAGAAGCATTTCTTCCAAGTGATATAATTCATCAGTCTCCACGAGTCAAGGTGTATATCAAAGAAGATGCGGAAGTTTCTCAGCAAGATGATCTCAATATAATTGAATAAGTACGTGTCGTTGCTGAGCAGAGATCTCTAGCCTATCTAGTTACGCAAGTATCATAGTCAGAGAGTTCAAAACCGTTCTTTCAGAAAAGGTGATTTGGTTCTCCGGCTTGTGCAAAAAAGAAAGCACAAACTTTCCTCGATTTGGGAAGGATCTTTTATGATTAGCAGAGTTTTGCATAATGGGTCGTATTGTTTAACCGATATGAGACCAGTCAAGAAAAGACCAGACACTCGGAAGAGAAAGAGAGCTGGCGGTAGCATGGACCCAGATGAAATAGACCGTCCACGGAATATTGCATAGCTACGTCCCTTCTATTCTTAGTTATATTTCCTTGTAATCATATATTTACATGTTCAAAGTGAAATAAAGTATTGGTTCCCTCATATGTTATTTTTGATAAGTTTTTGCCATCTTATTTCCAAAAGAGCATGTCATTTTCAAAAATCCCAGAATGCTTGAAAGTACTTTATGCTCATGTTCGTTCTGGTTATGATTTTTGAGTATCTAAAAACTATTACCTTAGGGTAAAAAATTCAATTTATTTTCTATACTTTGTTTTTTATCTCATTGCTTAGACGCGGGTATTTTCCGAATAATGAGTTGTTGGTACTAGAAGCCAATTTTGTTTCCGAGTTTAAACTGGTTTAGCAATTACGCTCCGTTGCTCGGCAAAGTTTCCGTGCTAAAGGTTGGCCGGCCCATGAAAGGGATGAGGCAGAGAGCTAGACAAAACAACAAGTATAGTCATAAACCAAAAGTGCTTCAGAAATTTTCAAGCACATGCATACAATATATAAACATAAGTGCTATGATAGTAAGAGCATCAGTTTTTACAGACCATCAAAAATCAAAATATTGTTTCCATCATTACATTGATGAAAGTTCAGAATAATGCATAAAAACCGTGTATGCTGCAGAGCCAGGTGGTGGTGATGAAGAAGGTGGAGCGCTGGAGTCGACAACATTGTCGCCCTGGACCTCAGACTCAGAAGCTGCTTCAGCGAGGCTATCTTCTGGCTCTTGGGGCGAGGGAGGCACGGCGACGAATCCGAAGAATGGCGTTGCATAGTTGGTCATCTCCGCCACATGACAACCATAACCTGCACATGAATCTTGGATTGCCTTGATGTCCTGCGGGTTGCCCTCATCGTACTCCTTGGCAATATCCTTGGTGACATGCCAGATTTCCATCTCGCTGTGGTGGCTCATCACCATGGTAAGAGCAGTCTGGGAAGTAGTACGAGCGTAGGAGATCTTCCAATCCTCGATAAGCTTCAAAATCTCCTTGACCTTGTCCCCTCACCTCTTGCACTGACATCGTGTGCAAGTCCGAAAGCTTGTCCGATTCGCCAGCCTCTTCAAGAGTCTGGCGGAAGTCGAACAAGATATCTCCGACGAGCTTGATGTGCTTGACGCGAGGTTCAGAGATAGGAGAGTCAGAAAGATTAAGGGGGACTGGGAAAGAACCAAAAGTCAAAATTCGACTGAAAAAGATAGTCAAAAATTTAACATAAAATGTAAGTCAGAAATCTTACCTAGCACAGAATGGTTCCACTGGGCATGCTCCTCGCGGAGGCTGTTCAGCTTGCTTTCTGTGGCATGGGCCAGATACCTCTGACTATCAAAGTCCTTCTGAAGATCATCTAACTATTTATATCGGAGGGCCATCAGCTTCTTGAGCCTCACGGTATCATGATTGCTTGACTCTAGGACAGCAGCTACAGATTTCTTCGACTCAATAGTGAGCTTCTGAAGCTTGTCCCGGAGCTCGGCATTTTCCAGTTCCAAGACCTTAAAGTTCTTCTATTGTTCCACCATCTTGCTGGACTCGCACAACAATTCTGCAAAAGAAAAAAAATCAGTTGAATAGAACAAGTTTGACTATGACAAAAGCTAACTGACAAAGAGGAAGTCGGAAAAGTCTACCTTCTGCTTCATCTTTCTCAACTTTTAACTTTGAATTCTCAAGGCATAAGGCTTTGATCTCCTTACGTTTATTACAAATATTCTTGAGAAATTCCTGGTTGGAAGATGCAATTTTCTGTAAGTTTAGAAGACGGAATACCGTCAGATGGCTACTAAAACTCGGGCTACAAATTTATCTAAGTAAAAATACAGCACGAGCCTTGGGGGATACACTACATCGTTCTTTGGCAACCTAAAAGCATCAACTCAGATCTAATGATGTTTATCCAACTTTATGCTTGGGGGCTAGAGGATATGATAATAAAATAAATGCAAATAAGAATCGTAAACTTACAATGTGTTCCAAGTGCAACTTCTCAAATCTGAGTTTAGTGCTGTGAAACACTTTCTCGGCAAGGAAAAGGGAGGGAACATCTGTTGCTAGGAGTTTGCTAGACTCTATCTTAGCATCTCGGACCAAAATTTGACGTCCTCCTGCTCCTGGCTTGCTGACCAGCTTGACGTCCTCCTGCTCCTAGCTTGCTGCCTCTATGGTTAAATTTTGCTTCTCAAGGCTGGACTGAGCCAGCCTAAGGATCTCTTCCTTCTTCTTCCTCTTCAGGCCAGAGATAACAGAGCTGGCCACTTTATCCAACGTTCCTGTAGATATTACCATGGGATCATTACCCTTGACGGGTTCACCCTTGTTACTTGCTTGATCACCAATGGTGACCAGGGCTTGCAAGATGTTGCCAGCATCAGGAGAGGCGGAAGCTTCCTGTGCTGATGGAGTACTGGATGGAGTCGGTGGCGGCATGGCAGGGGAAATAACAAGCTTCTGCTGACGCGTTTGCTTGCCCGACTTGCTGTCCGGCTTGGTCTTACTCTTCAAAGACACTTTAGCTCTAGAGCACGAAAATCCAAATATCAGGTGTGTTCTGGAAAGAAATAAAGGTACAAGGTACTAAAAACATAAGACAAGGTGCTTACTTTTTAACTACTGGCAACACTTGGCTACTAGCACTGATAACAACTTCCTTCGCCTTATGCTTCTTGGAGGCGGAGGCGGTAACTTCTTGCACCTCATCATCCTCTGTCGCCTCCAAATCGTCTGAAAGATTGCCCTCTAGTGCAGCTAGCTTAGACTCGGGGAGTTTCTCGATCTGACAAAGTCAAAAAGCATCGGTGAAAATAGAGTCGAAGAAAGAAAAGAAAGGAACAGCAAAACGCGAAAGCAGAGTTGAAATATTTACCGGAGTCAAAGGACGGCTGGACGTGAACATCTTCTTGGAGACATCCGAAACTTTTTGTTCCACTCTCTCCTTGATCAAATACTGCATGAGGGTCCTATAATCCTTCGCCGAAATCCGGTCCGGGCTGACCCGCAGGCTGTCCTTCTTATCGCTGGTGAAGGTGTGCATGAGGCGATCTCCGTGAGGCTGCAGAGGCTAGATCCAACAATCCAGCCAGTAGTGGATCAAGTCGGATATGCAGAGGACCTTGTGCTTCATCAAATATCCAATCCACCGCTTGGCGAGGATTAGGATATCTGACAGTTCCAGCTCTTCCGCGTCCCATGACTTCTGGTGGGGGGAGGCACCATTGACGAAGGCCGGAAGACCTTTCGCCTTTCCAGGAGCCGGAAAATCCTTATGATAAAAGAAGGTTTCGGCCCAGCGTTTGACGGATTCGCTAGCGTTAATCCTAGGATAAACTCGGTTTATCGTAAGGACTAAGCTACCGGTGCCGGTGGTGTAAGGCACACCAGCGCTAATGGAGTTCTTCCAGGTACCATAGTAGTAGCAGAAAAGGGTGAGACTTGGCCTAATGCCAAGAAACCCCTCGCACAGAGCTGCTTGAGTGCTAAGCTCGAGCAGAGAGTTGGGAGGGAGGTTATGGAGATGCACACCATAATGATTGAGGACCTTGACGAAGAACTCCGACGGTGGAAGGCTGAGGCCATGGTCGATGTGCGTGCCGAACAGCACACGCTCGACGTCGCGCGGGGCGGAAACGGCATGCCCTGAGGCGCTCCGCCATGCGCCGACAACGATGAGTCCTTCGTCCTCCATGACCTGGAGTTCGGAGTCATCCATGTCCCTAGGGATCCAGAGGCCCCGCATCTTCTTCGCATACGCCACCAACGAACCCGCCGCCGCTCCTGAGCCCGAGGCAGATGCCATTGCTTTTGGAGAAGAATGACTGGTGGGGGAAAGAGATTTTTTCTTGAAGCGTGTAGATGGAAATGGCTGCGGAGTGCTCGAGGAGTACGAGGAGACAATGAATGAATCAGTGGAGAGATAAATCTGAGAGAAGGGTTTTCTCCTCTCTTTTATTTACCTTTGCGCCAAGATTCATGCGTTGATACACGTGATTAGCGCCACGCGTATAGGAGAGAGGTGGGTAACTTCTTTGCGACTCTTCCACCCCTCGATTCTCGCGTGGGTTTTGAAACGGCGTTCTATTCCATAAGGAACGGACCCACCAATGGTCGTGTTGATGGGACTCCTGTCAGTGACAGGACCTGGTATGAAAAGTTGTCAGCCCGCACGTCGCTGTAAAATCTGGCGCATGTTTTAAACTGAGCAAGGAACAGACTAAAGTCAAAATACAACATATCCGACTCAACTGACTCGGAATCCTACACTACTAAAATAAGTTTTCGGGAACCCTTCAAGATTCTCAAGACGAAGAAACCATCAAGCTAGACGATTTATCTGGCTTTGGATCTTGGAGAATTCCGGGGCCTACTGTTGGGGATATACTTTCCAGGTAGACCCACAGGACTCGCTGAATAGGGTGGCCCACCAACGGGTTAGAGCTTTGCTTCACGGGCGGCCCAGTCAGAGCAAGAGGAGGAGCCAGTTCCGGCTATGACAAGGCCCAGAAGAGTTACCGACTTAGGCCTGTAGTATTACTTGTAGTCAAGCTGTATCTAGTTACCGACTCTGTAACGTAGCCGGATAGGTCTCTCCTGTAACCCTAGGTCCTGGTATCTATATAAACCAGCCCTATAGGAGCCTTTAGGGCACAACCAATCGTACTACCACAATCACAACTCGCACAGGCGAACCTCTCTTGTAATCCGCTGTAACATCCGGCTTACGCCTATATATTACTGGGTTGCTAGCAGGAGTAGGATCCAATCACTGCAGTCGGATCTAAACCTGGGTAAACTTGGGCTTACTGCTCATGGAACATCCGATGTCTCACACCCCATACTTTCAACGCCACTAGGACCCCCTATGGCGTACTTGCAGACAATCCAGTGACATGTATTGAAAGATGTGATGCTTCTTGTCCGTATTCTCTTTATCAAAACTTCACTCCATAAATTTGTGGTCATGTTTACTGAGTTCAGTTTTCGCTTGGGGACAAGCGAGGTCTAAGCTTGGGGGGAGTTGATACGTCCATTTTGCATTACTATTTTACATCATAATTTAATTTTATTCATTGATATATTTCATATTTAGAGATGATACTTATGTTATTTCATCTATTTTGCATGTTTGATGATTTTTGGAGAATTAACTGCCGGAGTTAGAATTCTGCTAGAAAAAGCGCTGTCCAAATGCAATATTTCCGAAGATCAGTAAATTCCAGAAAATATACGGAAATTCCTATTTTTTCAGAAGACGAAGATAGCCCGAAGAGGGAGTGGAGATGGGCCACAGGGGGCCCACACCACCCCTAGGCGCGCCCCCTAGGCCGCGCGACCAGGTGATGTGGCCACCCTGGCCTACCTCTGGTGTCGCCCTTTCGCGTATATCTTCCTCCTGAAAACCTAAGACTCGGGGAGCCATCACAGAAATGTTCCACCGCCTCTGCGGGGCGAAAACTACAGAGAGTGAAAATGCTCTCCGACAGGCAGAAATCTGCCAGGGAAATTCCTCCCCAGAGAGGGGAGATCATCGCCATCGACAACGTCATTGAGCTGGACTTCATCGGGATCATCATCATCATCATCCTCATCATCATCACCACCAGCACCATCACCATCGCGCCATACCGCTGTAACAATTGGGTTGAATCTTGTGTAGTTCATAGGGGAATTTTCCCGGTGTTGATTACTTGTTGTAGTTGATGCTATTGAGTGAAACCATTAGATTATTGTTCATGTTCAGATTGTTACTTATCATTATTTCATCTCTGATCTTGATCCATATGATGTCTTGTGAGTAGTTAGTTTAGTTCTTGAGGACATGGTGTCGTGGTATTGCTGACGAGTACGCCATGGAGGGGTCCTCACAGAGCGTGTTTAGAGACATGGGGTAAGGCGGAATCTTGGTGGGTACGAGGTAACACAACTTACCTAGGTTCAGATCCCACAACGGTGGCGGGATCCTACTCCTGCTATAAATCACTATAATGGCAATACGCCGAGTTACAAGGATTGGTTCGCTGTGCGCGATATGAGTTGAGTTCTCTGATTGTTGCCCTAAAGGCTCCTCTAGGTCCGGCTTATATTGTCGTCAGATCCTTGGGTTACAGGAAAAGTCCTACTCGGACAGGTTACAGAGTCCTACATGGTACATAACTAGTCTAACGTGTCTTGCACTCCAAGGCTCCGGGTACGCCGATGACTCCTTTGTAGCCTTCCTTTATCCAGCATGGGCCTCCCTTCTAGATCCATCTAACTGGGCCGCCCAGTAGGCCATGGGCCTTTCTACCAACTATGGGCCACCCGGGTTATCCGGATTAGAGACATTCTATGGTGATACCCATTTAGCATATCCCCAATAGTAGCCCCCGGATAACTCCGAGATCTTGTGCCGTCTTGCCTCTTCAAGTTGGTTGTCCGTCTAGATGAATGTCGGCAAATCGTCAAGCAATATATTGTAGTCCTCCCAAGAACCCTGCAATGCTTTTCGTCTTCAATATGTAAGTCGGGGAACTGCTGAATCTTCCATCATACTATTCTCGTAGCCGGACAGGATCCATCCATGCCGAAATCTTCAGACGGGATGGTTCACCTGCCTGTGTCAGTAGAGAAACATAGACAATATGTCAACAATGCCTCATAACTCACACATGCAGAGAATGTAATCATAGCCATTTTTCCCACGCGAAGGATGCGAAACGTTGGCGGTGGGGGTGGGAACGTGGCAAAATTTCCGCGCACGCGCTGTCCACGCAGCAACCTTCCAATCAACTTGCATGAATCTTGATGTTGAGTACTATAAATTATAACTGTGGTAATTTCTATCCTTTCACTGCATTCTTCCTCGCATCATCTTCTTACTCCAGCGAATGCCACCTCGAGCTCTCCGCATGCACCCAGAAAAATTGTAGCTTTTCCCATCTCTCTGCCCATCTCCTTCCACACCAATGGCTAGCAGCAGCACCACACCATCCATGGCGGCGACGAGCGGAGCCTTAGCCAAGACGGCAGGCTCCGTCCACGTGCCTCCAGAGGGCGTGGTGGTTCCACGCACAGCGGTGGTGGAAACCACTTGCGGCGACCATATTCCAGCGGGGCTGGAGCTGCTAGAAGAGGAGGGCGACTCCCACAAGGGAGAATGGCGTGGCTCCGATATCACTGAGAGTGATCTCAAGGAGATGCTCACCGAGGGGTACCTCCCCACGACGGAGGGGCTGGTCTAGCGGGCGGTGCCGGCCGGTGAGGTCATCCCTTCTCCCCAAGCCGTAGAAAAGGTGTACCTCAAAGCCCAACTGGTACACGGCGTCTCCCTCCCAATCTCCGACTTCTTCTTAGAGGTCCTTAGCCACTACCGAGTTTAACCTCAGAACCTTTCTTCGAATAGAATCCTCGCGCTTAGCAACTACGTGGCGCTTTGTGAGGGTTACCTAGGAATTAGGCCTAGGTTAGATCTGTTTATATATTTCTTCACCGTCAAGAGGAAAGCTGGAGTGAGCAAGGACAAGCTCAGAAATCGTGGAACCATTATCTTCAAGATCCGGCCTGGCCGATAGTTCCCCGACATTGTAGTCCACGAGTCCTGCAAAAACTGGCAGAGGACGTACTTCTACGACCCAGATATCCCTCTGACTAGCCGAGAAGCATCGTACCAGGACTTTGTCAACGGGGCCACCGCTGAAGCCCCAACATGGAGATCCCAAGCCCTCCTTCCCTTCAACGACGAATCCTCCCGTGCTGTAAGGAGGATTGAGTGGTTCATAGACACGGGTCTGGCCGGGTTGGACCTAGCCATGTGCTGGTTCATTAGGTGGATCCACCCTCTACAGCACCGCGCGAAGCTGATGCACCAGTATACCAAGGATATGAAGGATAGCCTCCGCATCTCCGAGGACAACTTCTCGAGTGACTCCATCAAGCTCCGCCTCAAAGACATCGTCAAGGTGAAGGACAGGAAGCATGGCTTCACCATCACCTACGACATGTTCAAGGGAGGCACGTGCCCAGAGGTACCTGTTTATTTTCCGTGTATGACATATACTCCAGTTCTTCCGTCTAGCCATTACCATTGCATCTAACACTTCGGGATTCACTTAACAGCTAAAGAGTATAGACGAGGATAGCATGGTTGTCCAAGTTTATGACCCCAAGATGAAGGAAGTCACTGTCATGTCCGACGACAATGTTCCGTTGGCGCGTAAGTGGAAGAGCTCCACCTCTGACGTTGCCAACGGAAGCAAGAAGAAGAAGACGGAGGGTGGAGCCTCCAAGAAGTCCACCGCCTCCCTGGAGGCATAGAAAAGAAGAATGATTGGTATTCTGTTGACCAAAGCACCAACTGTTGTGTAAGCTTCTTAACATCCGACATTGTCCCTTGCTCGTCTTGTTCCTATACTTATACTTTTGCACGTTTCAGAAAGAAGGCCAGTATGAGTTTGAAGAAGACCTCCAAAACATCGGGGGCTTCTAAAAACATCAAAGAAATGTTTCACTAAGCATCTCCCTCCATCGCCCCACAACTCCAAGCGTCCAGCCTGCTGTCGCACCGATAAGCTCTCTAGCTAAGGTAACATCTGAACCTTCCGCCATGGAAGTGGACCCAGGTGTTGCCGTGGAACTTTCTGTTGTCGGCGAGCAGGCGACACAAGAAAGAACCGCATCCAAAGTGGCTGAAGCTCCGGCTAAGAATGCCACTGGTAGCGGTAAGGCAATGGTGGAAGGCGGAAATTCTGCCGTAGGCGGCGCCGCTGCACCCAGGACACCAGCTGAGTTTCCGAAGATCGTCTACCCGGTGCTTACATCGAGTATCTCAACTCTGGTTCCTGGTGCTGCGTCGACTTCTCCGACATGTTGTCTTGAGGAGTTTCTCAAGCAGGCGGATATCCTTCGCAGAAACAGCCTTGCCTTCAGCAAGATACTTACCGAGAGCGCCACCAACCTCAAGATCATTGCACTTGTAAGTTTTGTATGCCTTTTGCATTTCATATTTAGTATCCCACTGTATCCCCCGAGGATTTAGATGGAAAACTATAGGTCTTTGTGTCTGAATGCTCTAAGAGTGACTAAGGTAGAAAACTTTGTACTGTAGCCCCCAAGTATGTAGTTTGAATGAATTATTCTGACTAGATACTTTTAGAGTAGCGTATGCAGTGTTTTTAAATTTCAATACTATAGCCCCCAAGCTTCTAGTTGAAACAGAATTAGTTCCGACTAGATGCTTAAAGAAAGAATAAGCATTTTACCGAATTTAAAAATTCTCACTTTAGCCACCAAGCCTCTAGGTGGATATTTATCCGGCTAGATGCTCCAAGTAGACTAAGTAATTTTGAATTTCTTCACAGAATGAGAATGCTCGGAGAGGCGTCGCCAACGAGAAGTTCCACAAGATGTGTGCTGACTTGGAAGCTAAAAAGGGTAAAACTACCTTTTTGAAGGATCAAATCACCAAGAGCAAGATTCTGTTTTTCTTTTCAATTTTGCACTCAAACTTGGTCTTGTTCCATCCCGCTCCGATTACTCATTGTGCACTGTAATTTCTCCGACATGCAGAAACTATTGCCAAGGCGAAGGACATTGTCAAGCAATCCAAGCACATAGAACTGCCGGATAGCAAGAACAAGATCCTCAAGCAGGAGAGGCTGACACTCTAAAGATGCATGAAGCGTCCATGAAGGCCGTGCAGGAGTCTTCCAACACGGAGATCAACCGACTTAAGGAGGAAATTGTGATCCTCAAGGAGCAGAAGAAAGCTGCCGAAGAGCAGAATAAACGCAACCTTGAGCCTTACAAGGTCCTCCGACAAGAACGGGACTCCATGGCGGAGACGCTACAACAAGCCAAGGCAAGCATCTTTGGTAAGAAATCTCCGTCTTGTACTTTGTGTAAGCCAGGTACTCTGAACTTTTATGTCATTTGAACTCATGTACTCCATTGCTTGGTCGGAAATGCAGCTCCTATTGGTTTAACCAATAATCCTCCTCCGCCAAAGGAATGCATGGTCCTTGTCGGCAACTTCATCAGTACCACCATCAAGCAAGCTAAGGAAATCACCAAGCCCCTAAACATCAACATCAAGGCGGTGAATTCCTTCATGAAGTACTCGGAGATTCTGCGCCAAGCCCCCGAGCATATCGTAAGCTGGAAAGCTTCATGTACTCAGGCTGGTGCAAGAATGTCGCTGGTGATGGTCGAGGCCCACTACGAGAATGCTGACATTGACACGGTGACCTCGAGTCTACCCGACGTAGACGATGACAGCCAGAAGATAGACCACAAGGCTATCTGGTCATTGCTTGTCGGCTATGACACCAGGGTCGCCGAGTTGGTCAATCCAAACTCTTTTATGCCTCTCGAGATCATTGATTGCGACCATCACAGCTCCTCTAAGTCCCTCAAGAACACCGACTTCGAAGATGATCAAGATGACTCTCCTGTCGCCAACGATGTTACCTCAAAGGCTCCCATGCCAGAGGAATGAAAAACACTTATGAAATATTTGTTTCCTCTGGTTGTATGTATGCAGAAAAACTACTGTTTTAATCTTAAGGCGGAAAACAATAGCTATATCTTTCCTGCTACTTAAGTACTAGTTCCAACATGTATATATTTTTTAAGCAAGTGTTGGCTTATCAATTACTTTGGTTTTTATGATTGACTTTTCGTGAGTCGGAAGACTCATAGTCAGAACCATGCGCTCAGGTGATGATGCCCAATGGCACCGTCAAAAACCTAAGCAAAATCGCCGACTTTGAGTGTTAAAAGTCACTACTCCAAAATCCACATAAAAACAACAAAGAACGTGTAGACAAGAAAACTTAAGCTAACACCCGTAGGCGGAATTTTCACAAGTGAATATGTAAAACTTGCGCCTAAAGGTTTTATACGATCCAAAAATGAACACTAAAGGAGGTAAAATACTAAAGAATATGAGTGAACCAAAGAGCTTTATTTCATTGATCATATAAGAGGTACACAACAGATAAAAAATATGCTAAGTGTAAAAAGGACGTAGCTGTGCTATGTTCCATTGCCGATCAAGCTCCGGATAGTCATCATCCAGGTCACGTCTCTTGCGCTTATGATCATCATTGGGTCTATCCTCAAGTTCACAATTGTGAACGAGGTAGTAAGACCCATTGAGTAGCGCCTTGATTATGATGAATGGTCCTTCCCATGGCGAGGATAATTTGTGTGAATTCTTATGCTTAAGTCGGAGCACCAGATCCCCCTCTTTAAACGAGCGATGTCGAATGCGATGACTATGGTAGCTGCTGATGGCTAACGTGCAGCCTGTTGGCAACCCCAAGAGGAAGGTGTGAAGCAACACATTAGCAAGTTTTACCTCAGTAAGAAACCGAGGTTACCAAACCAGTAGGAGGAAGGGGTGACACTGGGGTGGCATCCCCAAGCTTGAGCTTTTGTCCCTTCTTCATCTCATTGCATCATTCTCTCTCTACACCTGAAATTTTTCCTTCATACAAAACTTCACACAATCTTCATTAGCAACATTAGTTTATTCAAAAGATATTAGACATCTGGCAAAGCTTTGGAACAACAAGTCTTTTCACTAAAAACACAAGCTACTGTTGCAACTCCTTCAAAAATCGCAATTCACCTAAAGAGAACTCAAAAAGGAATCAATAAGAAGCAAATACAAATAATGGCAGAAATCTGTCAAAACAGACCAGCAGGTAGAAAGCGATTTTTCGAAGTCCTTTTGTTGCTCAAATCAAAAAGTGTTGAACTAACAAAAGTTAGTTAACATAATGGGTGATTTATTCGTACATTTTCAGCTCAATCCGAGTTATAGAGACTCCTCACGAATTTTTTTGGTGGAGGACAGAAATCTATTTCGGGACAGCAACTCCCCAAATCTTGCTTCCCTCTCATTAGAGGTCATTCTTGGCACAAAAAGCAAACAAAAAGGATAAGGAGAGGTCATTACTGAAGTAATAAATTCCAAGACTCAAGGAGACTCTTGGGTTATCTCCAAACAAGTACTTTTTTAACGCCTTTAAGTTAGGCACAAGAAGCAAGAAGAATCAAGTATTTTTAAATGAAGAAGCATTAATATCAATACTTGCAAAATCTTCAACTATGAAGGTATCTCATCCAAATGGGTTTTGGAGGATCCCTTCTCATCTCTCTTTGGTCTACTACTTTCATCAAAAAGATTTTTAGGAGCAATCCAATCAAAATTCTTTTCAAAGGTTTCATGCATTCCAACAAGCTTAAAGGGTATGGGTATCTTAAATTCTTCTCTAGGCTTAGTTTTATCAAAAATACCCACAACATCTACACTTGATGCTAGCATATTAAAATGCTCAAAGACCTTTTTGGCTTCCCTAGAAACATCATGGAATTCTTTTAATAAAGTTTCAAGGATGAATTCTCTCTTTTCAGCATTCTTTTCTTCTTTTAGTTTTAGGAACAAGAATTGTATGAAGGGGTTAAGGCTAACAAACCTAGACTCCAAGATATGAACTAAAGAAGCTGCAACAATCTCATAATTAGGAGCAAGCTCTGCTATAGATTTATCCTCAATATCCTCATGCTTGCTAACATGATTAAAGAATTCTTCAATATTATCTTTCCCAATTATGGAGCCACTACCTATCGCAAGATCTTTCAGGGCGAACTTGGGGAACAACATGGTGAGCTAGAGCAAGGTGGCAACTAGAGTGGGAACTATTTTTTTGTGTTTTTGAATAAAGCAAGCAAACCAAACTAGACTAATTTTTTTGGGTTTTTTGAAAAGAGGCAAACAAAACCAAGCAAAAGAAACAAAGCAAACTAAAAACAAAGTAAAGATAAAGGAAGTGAAGGACTCCCCTTGTGAAGACGTCCTTAGCCTCCCCGGCAACGACGCCCGAAAGAGCTTGATGGCTAACGTGCAGCCTGTTGGGAACCCCAAGAGGAAGGTGTGAAGCAGCACATTAGTAAGTTTTCCCTTAGTAAGAAACCGAGGTTATCGAATCAGTAGGAGGAAGGAAACGTCACACAGTTGTTGCAAGCAACGCGGAGACCTGCACAACACAAACTCAAGACCTTGCCCCAACGAATAAGTGAGGTTGTCAAGCTCACCGGTTTGCTGTAACAAAGGATTAAACGTATGGTGTGGAAGGTAATGGTTTGCAGCAAGTAAACAAGTAATAGTGGAAGATGTATTAATGGTAAAGATTGGATCGGTGTCCATAGTTCACTAGAGGTACTAGATAAACAACATGGCATGAAGGTAAACAAATTACAGCAGGGCAATTGACAGGAACTGAGCAAGGCATAATAATGCAATACTAGACAAAAAGATCCTATGAGATTTGATTGGGCAATACACCAATATACATAGACCGCCATCCAACTGCATCTATGACTAGAAGTCCACCTTCAGGTTATCATCCGAACCCCCTCCAGTATTAAGTTGCAAGCAACAGGCAACTGCTTTAAGCAAAGTGTGTAAGGTAAACAATCCACTTGTTCCATGAATAAGTGACCGTTGTTTTCTCCCTAGTAGAAACAACACATCTACAACCGAAGAGATTTCTGTCACTTCCCTTGGAAACTACAGGCATGAACCCACTATCGAGCAAAAATACCCCCTCTTGGAGTCACTAGCAACTACTCGGCCAATATAGCTACTAACAACGGAGAGCATGCAAGATCACAAACAACACAGACATGATAGAATCATAAAGACAAAATCATTAATCAATATGACATAGTAATCTCAATATCCATCGGATCCCCGCAAACACAGCATGCATGATTACAAATAGATTAGATCTTGATCATGAACGGATCTCACAAGATCTATACATGAAAGCACAAGGAGGAGATACAACCATCTAGCTACTACATGGACCCATAGTCCAAGGTGGAACTACTCATGCATCATACCAGAGAGAAGGCCTCCGGGACCATATCCCCTCCGGCAGGGTGCCGGGAAGAACTTTAGATCCCCCCGATCTAGGAACGATGGTGGCGGCGGCTATAGAAGGTTTCATGGAATATTGATCGGGTACTTAGGGTTTCTGCATCGGGGGCTTCTTATCGGCGAAGAGGCGAGGCTGGGAGGCGGCCAGGGGGCCCACACCCTACCCAGGCGCGGGGCAGGGCCCACCCATGCCTAGGGGGGGGGGTCTGGCCGCCCTGGTTCACGTCTCTGTCTCATCTTCTGGATTCTTGTTCCTCACGTTAAAATATTGACTTTGTCTTTTGTCCCGTCCAGTTCCGTGAAAAATTATAGATACGTTTCCGACGTATCAGCTGCGCAGCTTCTGCTGGTAGATGGCGGATCGTTGGCAAGCCAATACGCGCTCTTCCTCGAGAAGGTCCACATATAGGTGTCTAGATTCTTCAGTGTCATCTTCGTCGTAGGCGGCAACTCTTGGTGAATCATGAAGGATGTCGGAAGGCAGGATGGCTTCTGCTCCATATACCATGAAATAAGGGGTGTAGTCGGTAGATCTATTGGGTGTAGTTTGTAAACTCCATAGAACAGATGGTAACTTCTCCACCCAGGCTCCAGTGGCTCTATGTAGTGGTGCCTCGAGACGTGGCTTGATTCCCTGCAGAATTAATCCATTGGCTCGCTCAACTTGCCCATTGGACTGTGGATGTGCCACAGACGCTAATTCAAGTCAGATGCCCTTCTCCCAAATATAAGCTTCCACTTCTCCGAGTGACAAGTTGCTGCCGTTGTCGGTGATAATGCTATGTGGGAGACCAAATCTCACCACTAGATCCCGAACAAACCTAAGGGCAGTTGCCCCATAAAGCTTTCTAATGGGTTTAGCTTCTATCCATCTGGTGAATTTATCAACTGCTACTAGTAGATGCGTAAACCCACATGGTGCCGTCTGTAATGGACCAACTGATGACCCACAAGTATAGGGGGTGTATCATAGTACTTTCGATAAATAGGAGTGTCGATCCCAACGAGGAGCAGAAGGTGCTGAACTGTGGTGTGGAGCAGGAAATCCCTGTGAATACTTAGTAAACGGATTTTTAGTGGTTTTCTAATAAGGCAACAAAACAAAGTGCAAGTAATAAAGAACAAACGCAGCAAGTGGCCCAATCCTTTCTTAGCAAAGGACAAGCCAGTGGAAATACTTATAAGGACCAAACGTTCTCGAGGACACATGGGAATTCTGTCAAGTGCTTTTGCTTCATATAGCCGAGTACTCTTATTTGGTGTTGTAAGTGTTGTGTGGGTGAATCTGTGCTAATGTACCGACCTTACTTGGACTAATACATACTTGTGATTAAACCCCCTGCAAACATCCGTAACTACAGTAAAGTAATTAAGATATAAATCTAACCACAGCCTTAAACTCTGAGATCCTACACTCCCTTGTGCAAAGGTGTCCTAACGAGGGTTCAGGTTTCTATCACTCCGGCAACCCCACAATTAGTAGCCAAATACACAATGCATTCCCCTAGGCCAGTCGACGTTCACATGACACCACTAGAAGAATAACACCACAACTTAAATACTAAACCATTGAATAATAACTCAACACAAATCCACTAATAACAACATGACTTCTCCCATATCCTCAAGAATTAGACGAACTACTCACGAGACATCATATGGATCAAGATCAAAGATGATATGATAATGTATAACAATCTAAACATAAACAATAATCCAATGGTTCCACTCACAAGCATCAACTACAATAGTAATTAACAGCGGGAAAGTTTCCCCTAAGAAGTAAAGCAATATCCAACACAATTGTTACAGCAGGACGGAGTGGTGATGATGGTGCTGGTGGGGATGATGGTGTGGATGATGATGATGATCCCGATGAGGCCTAGCTTGATGACGGTGTTGATGGCGACGATCTCCCCTCCCCGGGAAGGAATTCCCCTAGAAGAAATCTTTCTGCAGGAGAGATCTTTCTCTCTTGGTGTTTTCCGCCCCAGAGGCAGCGGAAATCTATCTGTGGTCGCTCCCCGAGGCTTTGGGTTCCATAGGGAAGATATAGGCGAAGGGGCGGATTCGGAGGCCGGGCAGGTGGGCCACACCTGCCCTAGGTGCGGGGTCAGGTGGGCCACACCTACCCTAGGCTTCCCCTTCTGGCTTCCTCTGTCTTCCGAGAAAATAATATTTTCCCATATTTTCTGGTATTTTTACAGTCTTCACGAAATTGCACCAAAACACTCTCTTTTCCATCAGAATCCAGACTCTGGCAGTCCATCCTCCAAGAATCATCCAACATGCATAAACAGTGGAAAAGACATAAGTAATACCTCATAATAAGACAAATATCAATGAATAGAGGTAAATTATGATATAGAAGGTGTTGGAGATATGCCCTAGAGGCAATAATAAATGTAGTTATTATTATATCTTTGTGTTTATGATAAATGTTTACATTCATGCTATAACAGTATTAACCAGGAAACATTAATACTTGTGTGATTTGTAAACTAAATTAGAGTCCCTAGTAAAGCCTCTTCATAATACTACCTTGTTGGTTAATAGATGATTGTGGTTTCCCTATCATGAACATTGAGATGTTATTAACAACAAGATCATATCATTAGGAGAATGGTATGATGGACATACTCCTATAGATAAGCGTAGCATAAAGATCAAGTCATTTTAATAGTTCAATTGCTATAAGCTTTCTGATACATAGTAACCTAATTCCTTCGACCATGAGATCATGCTTATCACCATCACCGGAAGGATGCTTTGATGACATCAAACACCACACCATAACTGGGTGGCTATAAAGGTGGCATTGAGTGTTTGGAAAGTATGGGTTGAAACACATGGATCAAGAGTGGGATTTGTCCATCCATATGACGGATAGATATACTCTGGGCCCTCTCGGTGGAATGTCATCCAATTAGCTTGCAAGCATGTGACTGGCTCACAAGGGATCACATATCACGGGAATGAGAAAAGAGTACTTATCAGTAACGAGGTTGAACTAGGTATGCAAAGATACCGACGATCAAAACCTTGGATAAGTAAACTATCGCGAGACAAAGGGAAATTGGTATCTTATGTAAGTGGTTCATTTGATCACAAAGTAATCGTAGAAATATGTGGGAGCCATATGAATTTCTATATTCCTCTATTGGTTATTGACCGGAGAAGTGTCTCGATCATGTCCGCATAATTCATGAACCGTAGGGAGACACACTTAAGGATTCGATGTTATTGAGTAGTTATGGAATGATGAGAAAGAGGCCGAATGTTTTTCGGAGTCTCGGATGGGATCCGGGATATCACGAGGAGATGCGGAATGGTCCGGAGAATAATATTCATATAAGGAAAGTCATGTTTCGGAGTTGGGGAATGATTCCGGTGTTTTCATTGGGAATGTTCTAGAAGGGTCCGGAAGGTCCGGCACTCCGGAGGGGAAGGGTACATGAATGTGTCATGACAATGTGGAATGGTTGCATCATGTACTAGGTCACTTGGCTGGTCAAAATAAAGGGAGAAATCAAATCCTAGTTTGAAAATCAAACGCCAATTTGAAAAGTCAAACAGCAAGTTTGCTTGGTGGAGGGAGAGTAGGAAACCTACTTGGGGAGGATTTCCCCTCCCTCCACCCGCCGGCCAAGGAGGCTGACTTGGGGGAGGACTCCCTCCTCCCAAGCCGCGCCCTCCCACCTATATAAGGAGGGGCAGGGCTGCCTCTCTCCTTCACACCCAACACACCCAAAACCCTAGCCCTAGCCGCCGGCCTCCTCTAAGTCGCCGCCGCCTCCTAGGGCTCCTCCAACTCGCCGAGTTGGGCTTCCCCTAGCCCTATCCGCCGGCCGAGCTCCCCCCTTGGTGCCTCTAAACCCTAGATCACCAAGGCCTCTCTCATAGTCCACCATACTCGCTTCGTCTTAAGGCGAAGCCCTGTGAGATCTCCCCTCTACTTCCGACACCACGCCGTCGTGCTGCCGGAATCACGAGGAGAGTGCTACAACCTCCGCTGCCTGCTGGAACAAGGGAGAGGAAGGTCTTCATCGAGTACCGAACGTGTGACCGACTGCGGAAGCGCTGCCGGAACGCAGTGTCGGAAGGATCGTCTACGCGATCTTGAGATCAGCAAGAGTACGACTACATCACCCACGAGAATCTGCTCTCGTTAACCGCTTTGGAATATTCGAGGGTGAGTTCCTCTATCGACTCGTTGCTACAATCTAGTAGATAGATCTTGGCTTGTTTGTTTGCATGCGGTAGAATTTTTTTGTTTTCCATGCTACGAACCCCTACAGAAGGGTGATGCAAATTGGTCGTATCAACTCCCCCAAGCTTAGACCTTCGCTTGTCCCCAAGCGAAAACTGAGCTCAGTAAACATGTCCACAGGTTTATGGAGTGAAGTGTCGATAAAATAATACAAACAAGAAGCATCACACTTACGATTACACAACTCATAGAAGAAAGCAACTCACCATTATATAACAATCACAATAGAGATACATAAAGATAAATCATAATTGGAATTGGCAACTTGTTCTTGGTCAGAGAACACCTGGTAAACAGTTTCACAAAAAGCTTTTTGTAGAAGTTTTTCAATAGGAACACTCTTTGCTCAAAAAGGTTTTTCACAAGTGAAGGCTTTCAAAGAAATACTCAATAAATAAGAGTCTTGTACAAACAAGGAAGATAGAGAACATGATTGAATAAATCACCATATGAATGCTTGAAACACAACAACTCAAATGCTTGGTGGAGATAGAGAGTAAGTAGGTTTACTGACTCAAACTGGTAACTAGGAGAAAGGTCCCTTCATAGAGGGTAGCATGGATTACAAGTCATAAAGAGCTTCCAAAAGATTATGGTACTTACTAGCTTTGATCCCTCATTGCCCCTATCATAAGCATCTTGAGATGATTAAGGTTAAAGTGCACAAAGATGGAGTATATGCTTGACGAAATATAAGTTGACAATCTCATGTCCCTTGAATATGAGGGCCACTCCTCATGCTACTCAACTTTGGTCACCGGTAAGTTCTTGTCATTGTAAGTATTTGCATATCATAGAGAACCTCCAACGGGGTACCCCTTGCACGTGGTACAAGAGCTTTTGCATAACCAAAATGACAAGGCAAGCAGACAATGAGCATCTCAGCGATCTTTTTATTTACTATGCGCATAGCTTTTTATTGAGGATGCTTCATAGATAGCTCACTATGGTGATGCTGCAAGTTTCCACCATGATTAGGCATGGCTTAGGCTAGCGGCCCAGGCGTTTCTCTAACACAAAATAAAAACTCCATGGACTTACAAGTTCCCTCTTTATTTCACACTATTGACATCCATAGACAAAAGAGCACGATATCAACTGAGTACAAAGTATAGGTGCGATGTTGAAAACGTTCCCCGTGACAGCACGGTTCTGCTAATTCCAACGTATAGATGCAAGCATATACAACTTCGATGGCACAATGGTTCAAGTCTATTAGGGGCAAGAAAATAAAGTGTGCCATCAAGTTCGTGAGAGCTTTACTAACTAGTTTTCACATAACAAAATACTTTTTAATTTTAAAGGTAGATGAAGATTGAGAATTTGCTTGGAATAGCAAAAGTGCTACTAGGTAGATATGGTGGACACAAGTGGCAAAGATTTTGGTTCTTTGGGATTGGAAACATGAGAAGTATGCCTTCTCAAAACAGGTTTTTGGCTAGCAAGGCTGGGTAGCAAGCAAGAGAGTTCAAAGAAACAAGAAAACATACAAGTAATAAAGCCAAACATGCAATCTTGCTTGAATACACAAAAGATCTTAAATAAAGAATACTAAGCTAGCTTATGAGCCAACAAAAAAGAGAACAAATGATACAAAATACTTGTAAGCTTTTTCTATTTTTCTCTTTCAAAGTTCAAAAATATTGCTACTGACCAGAACTCGGTTTTCCAAAACCAATTTAGATCCACTTGATGCTCCCAAAGTGGTGCCAATACTGATAAACAAGATCCATCATATAATAGAGATTGCAAATTAAAATAAGAAGTGCAAAAAGTAAAAGATGAGACTTCTCATTAATATTTCAATAAAGGCACTCACTGTTGTGGTATTGACGACGAGTACGCCATGGAGGGGTCCTCACAGTGCGTGTTTAGAGACGTGGGGTAAGGCAGACGGTTGGCGGGTACGAGGTAACACAGCTTACCTAGGTTTATATCCCACAACGGTGGCGGAATCCTACTCCTGCTATAAATCACTATAAGGGTGATACGCCGAGTTACAAAGAGTGGTTCGCTGTGCGAGGTTGTATCAATCGATACTAGGTTGTGCCCTAAATGCTCCCATAAGCCAGACTTATATAGTCGCCAGGTCCTAGGGTTATAGGGAAAAGTCCTAGCCAGACAGGTTACAGCGTCCTACACCGTCTATTACTAGTCTTGTGTATCTTGCACTCCAAGGCTCCGGGTACATTGGTGACTCCACCGTAGCCTTCCTTTATCCGGCATGGGCCTCCCTTCTGGATCCACCTAACTGGGCCGCCCAGTAGGCCATAGGCCATGCTACCGACTATGGGCCACCCGGGTTAGCCGGATAAGAGACATTCTATAAGGATACCCATATAGCATATCCCCAATAGTAGCCTCCGGAGAACTCCGAGATCTTGCGCCGTCTTGCCTCTTCACGTGGAATGCTCCGTCTAGATGGATGTCGGCAAATCGTCAAGCAATATCTTGTAGTCCTCCCAAGAACCCAGCAAGGTTTTCTCTGTCTTCGACTTGTAAGCCGGAGAAATGCTGAATTTTCTATCGTACTCTTCCATAGTCGGATTAAATCCGTTCATGCCGGAATCTTTGATGTGACGGCTCATCTACCCGTGTCAGCTAGGACGACGTAGGCTTAGGTCAGCGACGCCTCGTAACTCACACATGCAGAGAATGCAATCATATCCGATTTTCCCACGCGAGCGATGCGAACCGTTGGCGGCGGCGGTTGGAGACGTGGCGAAATTTCCGCGCATGTTCGCGAACACGTCGTCTACGTGGCAACCGTTCGATTAAGCTGCACGAATCTTGACGCCGAGGATGATAAATAGTAACCGTAGGGCATTTTCCACTTTTTACCTCATTCTCCTCGGATCATCGTCTTCTTCCTCCATCCACACGTGTCCTCGAGCTCTCCGCGAGAAACCTCGAAAACCCTAGCTTCCATCTGTGTCAGTCGCACCCATCCTTCACTCCATGGCGAGCAGCAGCACATCCCCATCCATGGCGGCGTCGAGCGAAGTCATGGCAAAGCCGGAGAGCTCCGTCGTCGTGCCCCCAGAGGGCTTGGTCATCCCTGCATCGGCGGTGATTGAGTCCACCGGTGGCGACCACAATTTGGCGGCGCTGGAACCACTGGAGGAGGAACCAGATTCGCATAAGGGCGACCGGCGCGACTCAGACATCACCGACCGCGACACCCAAGAGATGGTCGCCGAAGGCTATCTCCCCGCGATGGAGGGGCTCACCTGGCGGGCGGCACCGGCCGGCGAGGTGACACCTTCTCCCCAAGCCGGAGAAATGGTGTACCTCAAGGCTCATCTGGTATGCGACATTTCCTTGCCCATCTCCCATTTCTTCCTCTCCGTCTTAAACCACTACATGGTCCAGCCCCATAACCTCTCCCCCAATAGTATCTTAGTGATTAGCAACTTCACGGCACTTTGTGAGGGTTACCTAGGGATAAGGCCTAGGTTAGACTTGTTCGTGTACTTCTTCACTGTCAAACATGAAGCCGGACATAGTAAGGAGGAGCTTAGGAATTGCGGCACCATAAGCTTCAAGATTCGACCTGGCCGGCGGTTCCTCGACATCGTCGGCCACGAGTCCTGCAAGAATTGGCAGCAGACGTACTTCTACGGCCCCGACATTCCTTTGGCGGGCCGAGAAGTGACGTATCCGGACTTCGCAGATGGAGCCGCCGCTGAAGTTTCCACATGGAGATCCCAAGCCTCCTTTCCCTCCGACCTCGACGCTTCCCGTGCTATAAGGAGGATCAAATGGTTCGTAGAAATGGGTTTGACCGGCTTGGACCTAGCCATGTGCTGGTTCATCAGGCAAATCCAACCTATGCAGCACCGCGCGAATTACATGCATGAGTATACCAGAGATCGAAGGGATAGCCTCCGGATCTCCGTGGATAACTTCTCGAGCGACTCCGTCAAGCTCCGCCTAAAGGACATTGTCAAGGTGAAGGATAAGAAGCGTGGCTTCACCATCACCTACGACATGTTCGTAGACGGCATGTGCCCAAAGGTAGGTATCTATTTTCCGTGTATGACATATGCTCCAGTTTTCCCGTCTTGCCAATACCCTCTCGTCTAACACGGTGATTTCTCACTTAACAGCTTAGCGATCTAGATGAGGGAAACCTGGCTGCCCAAATCTATGATCCAAAGATGAACGAAGTCACGGTCGTGTCCGACGATGATGTCCCATTAGCGCGAAAGCGGAAGAGCTCCACCTCTAACGCTGCCGACGGAGGCAAGAAGAAGAAGACGGAGGGTGGAGCCTCCAAAAAGACTACCGCCGCCCTAGAGGCGGAAAAGAGAAAAGCCACCGGGATCTTTGCCAAAGCACCCCCCTAGTGTAAGCTTCTCATTCTCCGACATTTGTCTATTTGTCTGTCTTGTTCCTGTACTTATGCATTTTGCACGTCTCAGGAAGAAAGCCACGACCAGCCTCAAGAAGACCTCCAAGACTTTGGGGGCTTCTCAAAATATCAAAGACATGCTGCATCGCGACGCCTCCCCCGCCATCGCCCCTGCTACCCCTCCCGTCCAGCTCTCATCTGCCCCGACAAGCTCACAAGCTAAGGAGGCACCAAGCCCTTCTGTCATGGAAGTGGATTCTGGCGCCTCTACCGAACTCGCTGTTGTCGGCGAGCAGGCGACGCAGGAGAGCACCGCTCACCAAATGGCTGAAGCTCCGGCTAAGGATGCCATCGGTAGCAGCAAGGCAGTGGCGGAGGCTGGTACTTCTGCCGAAGGCGGTGCCCTTGCTTCTGTAAGATCCCTCCTTTATAAAGGAAAAGGATCCCTGTGATTGCAATGCTAGTCCCTGGATCATTGCTAGCATCCACAGTTTAAGATGAAGTACACAGATAAAAAGGTCATTTATTACAGCCATTCCAGAGATAAACATAGTCTTTACAACTCCAAGGCCACAGGCCTAATACAAGAGTTTGAATAAGTAAATAAATAAAAGTCTTCATCTTCATGTGCCACAGGCAAACATGTTGAGTGTAGACTCATGACACCTAATCCTCATCAGAGTAACCTGCAACATCACAAGTTACAGCCATAGTGGGTCAATACTTTGGAATAGTATTGGCAAGTGATACCTTAGTATAATTTTAAGTGGACTAGATACTATATGCAATTTGGCTAAGTGTAGCTTGGCTTGCTTTGCTTAAAATAGATTTTTTCCTATTAGTTGAAATCACTAAGTTTTTCTTTGTCAAAACTTTTCCCAAGGAACCACCAATAGACATTGAGGTCCTTCACCCTTGTTCACCCACAAGTTTTTACTTAGAAATTGGGATGAGGAGATGCTTGATAGCTTCCATGCCTTGATGCTCAAGTTGTCCATTGCCATGGACTTGGCTAAGTACTTAGATTTTTCCATCTGCAGAGGTTGTGCACTTTCCCCACCAGACTTGGTTTCACCAAGACAGGACCTTTCAGAAGCCTTCCTTTAGACCAAATGGACGCGCTCCAACCTATCATTCCCACTACCACCAACTGTCCAAATGGCTAAGTTCTAGCAACCTATATGGTCCAGGCAGAGCCCATATTGCCAAGTGGCTGCACTAGAAGCTTCTTAAAACTTGGCCTCTAAAATCTCTTTGTTCCTGGGTGGCTTACCACAAGTGAGATACACAAGGTAAACCATAGAAATGGGCCTTGTGTAACCACTCAACATAAACCTTTCCTTCCATTCCACCCAGGTGTTTCATTAACTTAGTTGTTTTATTAGGCAAAACACAAGTCCAAAGGACTTAGAAATATTTTCATCATAGCATGTATATATTTCACCAACCCTTGGTTACTACTAGCTAGGCTAAGCATGGCATAGATAGTAACTTAACTTAGAAATTCCCTAGCATTTCTACAACTACTAGGATTTCCCAACATGGCATATAAGCAAAATATAGCATGCAAGTCTAACAAAATATTTCTAATGCTTAGTAGAAAACATAGGAATGATAATATTCATGAAGTACCACTTGCCTTGGTAGTTGGGAGAGTAGCACTCCTCACAATCACAATCACTAGCACCAAAATCTACACAAAGATTGGTAGCAACAAATTACACACAAAACATACACAATCAAAAATATATGCATGCATGCAAGATGGTATATGATGATTTTTAAAATTCAACCAAGCAAGTAAAAAGTACTGATTCACTAACAAGTTAAAAAACTTGCCAAACAGTATTGATTTAACCCCTAAAACAATTCCTAAATATTTCATATAATCAAGATAGCCCTACACAAGTTTCTGCAAAAGAAACCATTTTAACAGATGCAAAACATTAAACACATTGCATATTCTGAAAGAGCTTGCTCTCCTGATTCCAACGGTATAAAATTTGTCAAAATCTAATGTGGGAATCAAAAGTTACAATCAAAACAAATTTGAACATCTAATAGATCTAATTCAAATTTTAAAACGAACTCTGTGCCACGCGGCATGTTTCTACTGGACGATACCGCTTCGCGTCGGATCGTGCTTCCGCGCCGTAGGATCAACTTAGATCCAACATGCCAGATCTAAAGAAAACGGTTCATCCCCGTTCTAATCTAATCCCTACGATGCAGATCTAACGGCGGCTGTTGCTTTGACCAAAGTCGAGGGGCGCTAGCGGCGGCGACTGGCGGCGGCGCCTCTGTCAGAACTGCTACCGGCGTTCTAGGTCGCGCAGGAGAGGGGGAAGGGGCTTACCGAGCTCGTTGTGCGATGCTGATGCTCAAGGTGGCGATGGCTGGTCAAGGGCGCCACTGTAGTGGTGAGGAGCTCGTCGAGTTCTTGGCGGCATCGGGTTTGAGTGGACGGCGACGTTGGCGACGTTCCTGGTCTCCCTAGCACAAACCAATGGCTTCAGATGATGCACAAGATAGTGGCGAACATCCTCGTGTGAGTCAGAGGTGAAGGGGAACAAGGGACTCACCGAATTTGGTCGCCGGAGTTGAGGGTGTCGTCAGGAGCTTGCAGCGTTGGATGAAGTCGACGACCTGGGCCAGTACAGGACGAACTAGAGGTGTCAGTAGGAGCGCAAGGAGGTTGCGAAGCTATTCGTATGAACCAGAGAGGAAGGGGCGCACGAAGTTTACCAGGATTGGTCGCCGGAGTAGGTTCTGTCTGCGGCGGTGCAAGGGCGAATACTGGCAGCCTGGTGGCGCTTCTGTCTGGCTTTGTTGGGGGAAATGGCCGCGAGGGGGAGAGGTTTATGTAGCTGGAGCTGGGCGTGGAGTTACTCGCGGAATCAATGGGAATCAACGCGGCAGTGACTGCGGCGAGTAACGGCGGAGTGAGCGTTGCAGGCGCGCGTGATTGACGAAGACGACGACGTGGTCATGGGTCCACTTGTCAGCGAATAAAACAGAGAGGGGGTGGGGTCCTGGCGTCAGCGACTCTGTGGGTGCGTCTGCGAGTGAAAGAGAGAGAGAGAGGACCCGGGTGGGCTAAATGGGCTGGTTTCTCTGTTGGGCTAGAATAGTAGCGCCGGCCCTTTTCCTTTTCTTTATTCCTTTTCTATTTCTGTTTTGATTTTCTGGAATGATTTTCAAATGATTTCAAACTCTATTTGAATTCAAATCTTTTCAGGATTTTTGCAGTGTGTAACATTCATATTTCTGGGCATAAAATCATGTGGTCTCTTTGTATTAGCTTGGTCCCTTTGTTCAAACAAAATAAGCAGTGCTATAGCACATGAGTTGATTAAGTTTTGGAAATGGTTTCTGAATCATATTTGTTTTGTAAAATTTCACCAAACTTCAACAATCAAACACAATAACAAGAGAGCAAGCAAGGCTTGGTTTAAAACAAATAACTCTTCAATTGAGAGTGGCATTAGACTAATAGTTGTTCACATAAAATAATGAGCTCATATGCTCCTGTTTTTGAAGTGTTTTGTTTGAAATGAAAAACATATGATCATGGATGCATGGATGATATGCATAAGTTTGAAACATGATTTTAGGGATGTTACAAATCTAACCCCCTTAAGGTGAATCTCGCCCTCGAGATTCGGATTGGCTAGCAAATAGGTGTGGGTGGTCTTTCCGAAGATCATCTTCTCTTTCCCATGTTGCTTCCTCTTCGGAATGATGATTCCACTGCACTTTGCAGAACTTGATAGTCTTAGTCCGTGTGACTCTTTCTGCAGTCTCAAGAATCTTGATAGGTTTCTCTTCATAAGTGAGATCACTTTCTAGTTGAACCTCCTCCAAAGGTATAGTATCCTTCAAAGAAGTTTCTTCCATTTCTGGATGACATTTCTTAAGTTGACTCACATGAAACACATTATG
Organism: Avena insularis; assembly: GCA_023614405.1. Lineage (NCBI taxonomy): Eukaryota > Viridiplantae > Streptophyta > Magnoliopsida > Poales > Poaceae > Avena > Avena insularis. The sequence continues at coordinate 303,109,553 of CM042693.1, read as the reverse complement.
GACAGCTGACAGAGATTCTAGCAGTTCTATTTCATAGGCAACTTCTCCTTTACGACTCAGAATCTTGAATGGTCCAACATATCTTGGTGCCAGTTTTCCTTTGACTCTGAATCTCTTCACTCCACGAAGTGGTGACACTCTAAGATAAGCTCTATCACCGACTTCGTAGGTGACTTCTCTACGCTTAGGATCTGCGTAGCTTTTCTGTCGGGACTATGCTATCTTCAATCTGTCCTTAACCAACTTGACCTTCTCTTCGGCTTCCTTGATAAGATCTGGTCCGAATAAACTTCTTTCTCCCACACCATTCCATAACAATGGGGTGGTACACTTTATTCCATAGAGAAACTCAAATGGTGCCATCTCAATACTGGCTTGATAGCTGTTGTTATAAGAAAATTCTGCGTAAGGCAGACTTTCATCCCAACTGGCTCCATAGTCTAGGGCACATGCCCTCAACATGTCTTCGAGAATCTAATTAGTCCTTTCTGTTTGTCCATCGGTTTGAGGATGAAAAGCAGTACTGAATTCCAACCTCGTTCCCGATGACTCATGTAACTGTCTCCAAAAATGGGAAGTGAATTGAGTTCCCCTATCAGAGACAATACTCTTGGGCACTCCATGTAGACATACAATTCTACTCATGTAGATTTTGGATAACTTAGCACTTGTATAGGTTGTCTTCACGGGTATGAAATGAGCCACTTTAGTTAGGCGATCCACTATTACCCAAATAGAATCGTATCCTGACCGGGTCCTTGGTAATCCGGTAATGAAATCCATACCAATCTTGTCCCACTTCCAATCAGGAATAGGTAGTGGTTGAAGCAAACCTGCTGGTTTCTGATGTTCCGCTTTCACTCTACTACACACATCACACAAAGCAAAATGTTCGGCGATGTCCTTCTTGAGATTATTCCACCAAAATCTTTCTTTCATGTCCATGTACATTTTGGTGTTACCCGGATGAATGGAATACGGAGAGTTGTGTGCTTCTTGCAAAAACAGTTTCCGCTCGGTCTTGTGGAATGAATCGTTTCCCATGCCATAAAGTACCCTGTTCGTCTTCATGGAACCCTTTGGCTTTTCCTTTGCCAATCTTTTATTTAATCTCTTCGATTTCTTTATCAATCTTCTGAGCTTCTTTGATCTTGTCCAACAAAGTGGGTTGAACATCCAAAGACATGAGATGTCCTTCAGGCACAATCTCCAATCCGAGTTTTCTAAATTGGGTACACAGATCATCTGGCAATTCTCCTTTGGTAAGGCCATTCACAAAAACCTTACGACTTAGAGCATCTGCTACAACATTTGCTTTACCGGGGTGGTATTGCAAACTTAGGTCATAGTCCTTGTGTCACATCCCAAGATTTTCCAAATCTTGTAATGTGAAAAACAAATGAATAAAATAAAACTCTGTTCATTTTCAGGGTGAGAAGAAACTTTTTTATTCCAATTGGAAACCTTCAAACCTATTTTGATCAAGATAAATCCTAAAGGGATTTAAAAAGTTAAACATTTAATAAAGGAAAAATAAAAATATTTGGAAATACTAATTTGAATCTTTTAAAAAGATTTGGCCTTCAAATGAAAAGGAAGTATTTTAAATAAGGAATATTTTATAAGCCAAATTAAAACTTGGCCAAGCCTTTGAAATAAAATATTTCTATTTGATAAAAATTAGTAAAGGTTCAATTAAAAATAAAATAATAAAGGATTTAATATCCAAGTTCATTAAAAATAAAGGTTTTACTATTTTAATTAAACATCAAAACTTATTTATTTTATTTTAAACAAGTTTTCCAAGTATTCTTTATTTTCAAATAAAACCTACTGATTTGGTTTTGAAAATATTTAGACTTCAAATGGAGGTTTTAAATAAATTAAAACCCATTTGGTTTATTAACTAGTGTCCATTTTATTTAATTATAAATGGACCCTAAAATAAAATTATTATTTTATTTTATTTTGGACTTTGGTTTATGTTAAACAGAACCAAATTCAATTGCAATGTTTGGTGAATGTTTGAATTAATTTGGATGCTTGATTGGTTGTTTGAATTTCAGAAACAGAAAATAGAATCAGAAAAGGAAAAAGCATTTAGAAGAAAAAATATGGAAATGGACTCAGCCCAGCCGGCCAAGCCCAATAAGCCCAGCAACCAGCCCACTCCCTCTCTCCGGAGGAAAACGATTCGCACCTGTTAACTGACCCGCGCAGACGCTGACTCGTGGACCTCTTTTCCCTCTCGCCTTCTCGCTGACAGCAAGGTCCCACCTCTCCTGTTCATCGTCTTCACCCCGTGCTAATTCCTCCTCGCCGTTTCCTGTCTTTACTCCGGTGATCAATTCACGCTGTTAACGGCCATTACTCCCCCTGCGACCACGTCCTTTTAATCGCCTGCGCCTTTTCTCCATTTCCCCTCAAGCGCCTCCCTCTCTCTGCCTCCAGGCTGCGACAATGTCGAGCCACACCGTCACTGCTCCGCCGAGCTCCCTCTTCGATTTTGGCCAAACCTCGCCGCCCCGTGCCTTCCTAGGAACACCCGTCGTGATCCCCACTCCCAGGCGCACCTGTCTGTGCCCTCTGTTCAACCGCGGGCGCCCCAGAACGTCGGCAAGCACCTCGACTGAGCGCCGCCGCGTCTGCTACTTCTCCGGCGACGTCCCCTGGTAAGCACCGACCGCCCCGCGCTCTCTCGTTCATGCTCCTACACTTGCCACATTCGACTGCATCTAACCGCGTCCTCTTTTTGCTTCGGGGTGAACCACAGCGTCGCCTCCGACCACGACCAGAGCCGCCCGACGCCGTTCCCCACTCCGGCGAGCGATTACTTACACGCCAGTGCGCCCCTCGCCAGACTGACACCACCTCGAGCATCACCGTGACCTCCTGAACCCGGTGAGCACCTCCCCTTTCCTCCTTGCTTCCTAGAACCGCCGCTAGCCCATCGTCCGACCGTCGCTGCCGTCTGCCGCCGCGCAGCGCCGCCAGTTAGTGGCCTGTTGATTACATCCGTTAGATCAATATCGTGTGGCTGTGTTAGAACATAGACGAAGGGGTATCGTGTGCCTCTGCGCCGCTCGATCTAAGTTAGATCCTACGGTCTGCATCAGTCGATCCGTGCGAATCGGTACCGCCCAATAAAAACGCGACGCCTGGCCAGTTTTTGTTTAAACAGAATTTGAAAACAGATTTAGATGCAAATTTGAAACCCTTGTAACTTTTGATCCACACATCTAAAAATTACAAATTTTATATCAATGGAATCAGTGGAACAAGCCCTAGCCAACCATGCAATTTGTTTAGTAAAAAGCCTCTGGTAGATTGTTTGTTTTTGCAGAAACATTTGTATGCTTGTTTAGATTAGAAAAATTATTCAAAAATGTTTTTGAGGTTGAAATCTTGGCAAATTATTTTGTGGTGAACTTACTGACCGTAGGAACCAACCCATGGATTTAAAAATGAATTTGGTGAAATTTAGGATGGATTAATTGATTTAGTCCATTTCTAGCCAAATAAAAATATTGGTTTTGTTATGAAAATGATTTTGAAGTAAAAACTTTGGGAAAATGATTTGAATCAAGCCTACTGACCCTAAACACCAAGTTTTGAGAATTGGCAACTTATTTGGTGAAAGACATAAAGTTTTGATTTGATAAAAACAATTTCCACCACATAAAATAATGAATAGATTTAAAATGGTTTATAGATAAAACTCTTTTGCAAATGACTTTGCCACTTTAGAAAATGACCACTTTGGACTTTACAAAGTTTAGAACCTAGTATAAACCATCTTTGCAAATAAAACTATCTTTTGCATGCTTGCATGCATGACTTAGTCCCTATTATTTTATGTGTGTGTTTGATTGTTTGAATATTGGTTGGAATGCTAGTTGATATTATGTTTGCTTGGTTGATTGTAGTGAAGTTAGAAAGGTGTGAAACTAGCAAGATCAAGAAGTGAACCAACATTCCCTACCAAAAAGGCAAGTTACACTATCATCTAAAGTCCTACTATTTTCATTATACTTAGTGGTTTTTGAAAACATGCATGAAAAAGAATTTCTATACTTATGCTATGCTAAATCCTAATAGGATACCCTATACATTCCTTAGTGAAAACAATGTAGTTGTTACATGCTTAGCCATGCTATATTTTGAAAAGAGATACATGTTGAGATTTTATGAAGTTGAGAAAAGACTTGTATTTTATATAATAAAACAAGGACTCAATGAACCACCTGGTTGGACAAGGATACTTTGAGTTTTGGACAAGGTGGCAACAAAAGGAACCATGTCTATGGCAATCTCTTTGTGTTGTGCACCAAAAGAAAACCACCTAGGAACTTAGAGATTGAACATGTTTCTCCAATTGTGGCTTTCGTGTACAACCACATGCTACTTATGGCTCTGGCTTGGTCAACTACATTGGGAAGACCCATGCATTGTCTTTAGGTTACTGAAAATGAGGAACTTGGAATCCTACATGGGTACTAAAGACAAGCTAGCAATGGTGTATGGGAGGACCCTCTAGAAAGACTTCGTCACATTCTCAATCTGCCAGTACTCCATCTTGGTGAGTACTAATCCAGCGGCCACTGGTGGCAAAAAGATGAGAGTGTGACATGTGGGTAAAGTGTACAACTTCTGCAGAAGATAATAAAATCTAAGTACTTAGCCGTGTCCCCGGTTATGGACAATACTGAGCAACTAAAGTTTGAAGCTATGGGAAATCTCGACATTCCAATTTCTAAAAGAAATTTTTTAAGTGACAACTAAAGACTTGATGCACTTGGGGGTACCAAGGAGCTCAAGAGATTTTGATAAAACTTGATGCACTTGGGGTTTTACCAAGGAGCTCAAGAGATTTTTGACAAGGACTTGAACACTTGAGGATTTACCAAGGAGTTCAAGGGATTTTGATAAAGATATTTGACAAAAGATCAAAACCATTTTGAAAAGATAGGATAAACTATTGCTTTCTGCAAATGAGCCTAAAACCCTACTTAGCCAAATATGCATGTAATGATAGGATCCACTTATATTCAACATAGTAGTGAAACTTGCCAATACAATTCAAATGTATTGACCCTTGTGGCTATAACTTGAAATGTTGCAGGTTTGATTGTTTTAGAGAAGATTGATTGATTAGGATTACAAAGTCTACAACCAACATGTCTGCCTGTGGCACTTTGAAGATGAAGGACCCCAAGCTTATAGATATTCTGCTGCAATGTAATGTAATAGCCAAATGAGCTATGTAAGATGTAATAAAACTATGTTATTCCTGGTTATAAAGTTATATTATGACCTTTGTTTCTTGATATTACATCTTAACTGTGGATGCTAGCCATTGATCCAGGGACTAGCATTGTAAACACAGGGGACTCTACCTTATTTAAAGGTTGGGACCCTCTACACCTTGATAAGTTCTAGCCATCTTCTTTGTCTCATATTAATTTCCTTTTGGGTGAAGATATACTTCAAACTTTTGTGATCTGTGAACACTTCACAACGCTTTCCCAAAAGATAGTGTCTCCATGTTTTGAGTGCATGGACAACAGAGGCTAACTCTAAATCATGAGTAGGATAGTTCACTTCATGAGTTTTGAGTTGTCTCGAGGCATACGCCACAACTTTTCCTTCTTGCATAAGTACTGCACCCAAACCCTGATGATATGCATCACAATATACTTGGAAATCTTTTTCCAAATCTGCGTATCAAGACCTGGTCTTTGTCACGAGTCTCTTCTTCAATTCCTGAAAGCTGAGTTCACAACCTTCAGACCAAGCAAACTTCTTGTCTTTCTTTAGCAATTCCGTCATGGGCTTAGCTACCTTTGAGAAATTTTCAATGAACCTTCTGTAGTAACCTGCTAAGCCAAGGAAACTACAAACTTCTTTCACGGACTTGGGAGATTCCCATTCAGTCACAGCTGAAACTTTAGCAGGATCAACTGCTACACCATCCTTTGTCATAACATGTCCTAGAAAACCAACTTCATCCAACCAGAACTCACACTTGCTGAATTTGGCATAAAGTTTATGCTCTCGTAACTTCTCAAGTATCAAACGCAAATGTCCTTCATGCTCTTCTTTGCTCTTGGAGTAGACTAAGATGTCATCGATGAAAACAACAACAAACTTGTCAAGGAATTCCATGAACACCTTGTTCATCATATTCATGAAGTATGCTGGAGCATTGGTCAAACCAAAAGGCATTACGGTATACTCATACAATCCATACCTTGTAGTGAACGCTGTCTTAGGTATGTCTTGTTCCCTTATTTTGAGTGGAAAATGTAGGGTTTCGTAGCATGGAAAACAAAAATTTTCTATCGCATACAAACAAACAAGCCAAGATCTATCTACTAGATTGTAGCAACGAGTCGATGGAATAACTCACCCTCGAAGATTCCAAAGTGTTTAACGAGAGCAGATTCTCGTGGGTGATGTAGTCGTACTCTTTCCGATCTCAAGATCGCAGACGATCCTTCCGCGCCACGTTCCTAGAGCGCTCCAGTAGTCGGTCACACGTTCGGTACTCGACGAAGACCTTCCTCTCCTTGTTCCAGCAGCGGAGGTTGTAGCACTCTCCTCGATTCCTAAGACAACGCGTGGTACGGAAGTAGAGGGAGATCCCGAGGCTTCGCCTTAAGCCGGTGCGAGTATGGTGGAGCTAATGAGAGAGGCTATTAGGGGTATTGTAATTCGACACACCAATTAGAAGGCTCTAAACCAATTAGAAGGCTCTAAACCGCTGGCTAAAGCAATTAGAAGCTCTAAACCAAAACGGCTCTAAACCGGAGGTAGAAGATAGGAACTTGTGTGTGTAAGGAGGGGAGGCCCTGCCCCTCCCTTTATAGGTGGGAGGGCTGCCAAGGGAGGAGTCCCTCCCAAGTCGGCCTTGGGAGGCGCACGGCCAAGGGGAGTCCTCCCAAGTCGGCCTCCACCTCCTCCTCTTTCCCACTTCCCAAAATTTGCTTGACTTTCAAACTAGCCGTTTGACTTTTCAATTTAGGATTTAAATAAACCCTTTATTTTGGACAGCAAGAACACCTAGTACATGATGCAATCATTCCAACTTACAATGACACATTCATGTACCCTTCCCTCCTCCGAGTGCCGACATTCCAGGACCTTCTAGAATGTTCCCGATGAAAACACGGAACCATTCCCCAACTCAAACGGGACTTTCCTTATATGAATCTTATTCTCCGGACCATTCCGGATCACCTCGTGATATCCCGGATCCCATCCGAGACTCGAACAACATTCGGTCTCTTTCTCATAATACCATAACTACTCAAACAACGTCAATCCTTATGTGTCTCCCTACGGTTCGTGAATTATGCGGACATGATCGAGACACTTCCAACAATAACCAATAGAGGAATCTGGAAATTCATATGGCTACATATTTCTCGATTACTTGCGATCGAATGAACCACTTACATACGATACCAATTTCCCTTTGTCTCACGATATGTTACTTATCCGAGGTTATGATCGCTTGATCTCTGCATACCTAGTTCAACCTCATATCGATAAGTACTCTTTTCTCGTTCCGTGATATGTGATCCCTTGTGACCCAGTCACATGCTTGCAAGCTAATTGGATGACATTTCACCGAGAGGCCCAGAGAATATCTATCCGTCATATGGATGGACAAATCCCACTCTTGATCCATGTGTTTCAACCAATACTTTCCGAACACTCAATACCACCTTTATAGCCACCCTGTTACGGTGTGGTGTTTGATGACATCAAAGTATCCATCCAGTAAAGGTGATATGCATGATCTCATGGTCGAAGGAATTAGGTTACTATGTATCAGAAAGCATATAGCAATTGAACTATTGAAATGACTTGATCTTTATGCTACGCTTATCTATAGGAGTATGTCCACCATATCATTCTCCTAACGATATGATCTTGTTGTTGATAACATCTCAATGTTCATGATAGGGAAACCACAATCATCAATCAACCAACAAGCTAGTGAAGTATAGAGGCTATACTAGGGACTTCAAATTAAGTTTACAAATCACACAAGTATTAATGGTTTCCTTGTTAATACTATTATAGCATGAATGTAAACATTTATCATAAACACAAAGATATAATAATAACTACATTTATTATTGCCTCTAGGGCATATCTCCAACAGTCTCCCACTTGCACTAGAGTCATCTAATCTAGATTACATGGTAATATACCGAACACCCATGGCAGTTTGGTGTTGGTCATGTTTTGCCCTCGGGAGAGGTTTAGTAAAAGGATCCGCCACATTCAGATCTGTGTGTACTTTGCAAATCTTTATATCCCCATCCTGGATATGTTCTCGAATAGCGTGAAAACGCAGCTTGATATGCTTCAGCTTCTTGTGTGACCTTGGTTCTTGCGCATTGGTTATGGCACCCATGTTATCACAGTAGATAGACATTGGGTCCAGCGACTTGGAACCACACCCAGCTCAGAATGAACTCTTTCATCCATATCGCTTGTGAAGCCTCCAAGCAGCCATGTATTCCGATTCATTGAAGATCTCGCCACAACGCTTTGCTTTGCACTCCTCCAGCTAATCGCTGCACCATTCAAAATAAATACGTATCCAGATTGTGATTTAGAATCATCCGGATCGGTGTTCCAACTAGCATCGGTGTAACCATTAACAACGAAATGCTCATCACCTCCATAAGAAAGAACCATATCCTTAGTTCTTCTCAAGTACTTAAGGATGTTTTTGATCATGTCAATGATCCACTCTGGATCACTTTGATATCTGCTAGTTAGACTAACGATATGCGTCGGGTCTAGTACATAGCATGGCATACATTAGAGATCCTATGGCTGAGGCATAGGAGTCTTACTCATCCTTTCTCTATCTTCTGCCGATGTCGGACTCTGAGTTTTACTCAAGGTCGTATTGGGAAACATGGGCAAGAACCCTTTCTTGCTATCTTCCATTCCAAACCTCTTTAGAACTTTGTCCAAATATGTACTTTGTGACAATGATATTTGGCGTTTCGATCTATCTCTATAAATCTTTATGCCTAATATGTAAGCTGCTTCGCCAAGATCTTTCATTGAAAAACTATTATTCAAATACTCTTTGACACTATTAAGAAGGTCTACATCATTCCCAATCAACAATATGTCATCCACATATAGTATTAAGAATGCTACAGAGCTCCCACTCACTTTCTTGTAAATACAAGCTTCTCCATAAGTTTGTATAAAACCAAAACTTTTGATTACCTTATCAAAACGTTGATTCCAACTTCGGGATGCTTGCTTCAATCCATAGATGGACCGTTGAAGCTTGCATACCTTGTTAGCATCTTTAGGATCGACAAAACCTTTGGGTTGCATCATATACAACTCTTCATCAATGTCTCCATTGAGGAATGCTGTTTTGACATCCATCTGCCATATCTCACATAATATGCAGCGATTGCTAACATAATCCTCACAGACTTTAGCTTTGCTACCGGTGAGAAAGTCTCATCGTAGTCAACTCCTTGAATTTGTCGAAACCCTTTTGCGACAAGTCGAGCTTTATAGACAGTAACATTACCATCAGCATCTGTTTTCTTCTTGAAAATCCATTTGTTCTCGATAGCCTTCCGGCCATCCGGTAAGTCCACCAAAGTCCATACTTGGTTTTCGTACATGGATCCAATCTCGGATTTCATGGCTTCTTGCCATTTATTGGAATCTGGGCTCATCATCGCTTCCTCATATGTCTCGGGGTCATCGGTGTTGTCCACCAACATGACATTCATAACGGAATCATACCAATGGAGTGGTACGATTTCGTTGACCTCCGAGGCTCAGAGCAACTTCAACCAAGTTTCATGATCACCATCATTAGCTTCCTCTTATTGGTGCAGGCACCACAGAACTTCTTCCGGTGCGCTACTGCAATTTCGAGAGAAGGTTCGACAACCTCGTCGAGTTCTACTTTCCTTCCAGTCACTTCTTTCGAGAGAAATTCTTCTCTAGAAAGGATCCATTCTTAACGAAGATTTTGCCTTCGGATCTATGATAGAAGGTATACCCAATAGTTTCCTTCGGTATCCTATGAAGACGCATTTTTCCGCTTTGGGTTCAAGCTTGTCCAGCTGTAACTTCTTTACATAGGCTTCGCATCCCCAAACTTTAAGGAACGACAATTTAGGTTTCTTCCCAAACCATAATTCATACGGTGTCGTTTCAACGGATTTAGACGGTGCCCTATTTAAAGTGAATGCGGTTGTTTCTAATGCATAACCCCAAAATGATAGCGGTAAATCTGTAAGTGACATCATAGAACGAACCATATCTAAGAGAGTTCGACACGACGTTCGACACACCATTACGCTGTGGTGTTCCCGCGGTGTCAATCGCGAAAGTATTCCACATTTCTTCAAATGCTCGCCAAACTCAGAATTTAGATATTCACCTCCACGATCAGAACGTAGAAATTTAATCTTCTTGTTACGTTGATTCTCTACCTCACTTTGAAACTCCTTAAACTTCTCGAAAGTTTCGGACTTATGTTTCATGAAATAGATATACCCATATCTACTCAAGTCATCTGTGAAGGTAAGAACATAACGATAACCACCGCGCGATGCTACACTCATTGGACCACACACATCGGTATGTATGATTTCCAGTAAGTCCGTAGCTCGCTCCATTATACCGTAAAATGGAGTCTTAGTCATTTTACCCATCGACATGCTTCGCATCTTTCAAGTGATTCAAAATCAAGTGATTCAAGAAGTCCATCGAATGGAGTTTCTTCACGCTTCACTCCAATGTGACCAAGACGATGCCACATATAGGTCGAATTATCGCTGATTTCAAACGTTTAGCCTCAATGTTGTTGATATGTGTATTTCCACTATCGAGATTCAATATGAATAGACCATCTATCAAAGGTGCATGTGCATAAAACATATTACTCATATAAATCGAACAACCATTATTCTCGGATTTAAACAAGTAACCGTCTCGCAATAAACAAGATCCCGATATAATGTTCATGCTTAACGCCGGCACCAAATAACAATTATTTAAGTATAAAACTAATCCCGATGGTAGATGAAGAGGTAGCGTGCCACCGCGATCACATCAACCTTTGATCCGCTTCCCACGCGCATCGTCACCTCGTTCTTCACTAGCTTCCGCTTATTCTGCAGCTCTGCTTTGAGTTACAAATATGAGCAACCGAACCAGTATCAAATACCCGTGCACTACTACGAATACTAGTGAGATACACATCAATAACATGTATATCGATATACCTTTCTTCTTGATGTTGCCGTTCTTCAAATCCGCCAAGTACTTTGGGCAATTCCGCCCAAAGGACCTTCTCCTTGCAAAGAAAGCACTCAAGATCGTGCTTGGGTCCAGCCTTGGTCTTCTTCGTCGCATGGTAACTTTCTTACCACCCTTCTTGAAGTGTCCCTTCCGCTTAGACTTGCCTTTCTTGAATTTGGTGGTCTTATTGACCATCAACACTTGGTGCTCTTTCTTGATCTCCACTGCAGATTCTAACATAGCAAATAGTTCGCAACTCTTTGTTCATGTTCGCATGTTGTAGTTCATCACAAAGTTCTTGTAACTTGGTGGTAGTGATTGGAGGATGCGTTAAAACCACAAAGTATTAGGAAACACTATAACCAAACTTTGAAGTTTATTTGCGTGCCCAGACATCTTAAGCACATGCTCACAGACGGAGCTACCTCTTCCATCTTGCGTTAAAGAACTTTTCGAAGCTTCATAACTTTCAATTGCCGCATGAGTCTCAAAGATTAATTTGAGATCCTCGACAATATCATATGGATCGACTCTTCAAACCTTTTCAAGCTCGATTCTAAACCATACAAGATAGCACATCGAACTATGGAGTACTGATTCTTCCGAGCGAGGTAAACGTTCTTTACTTCATCGGTAGCATCAGTGGTGTGGGTCACCTAGCGGTGCATCCAGCACATAGGTCAAATTACCAGCTGTGAGGACAATCCTCAAATTGCGGAACCAATCCGAAGTTGCTTCCATTGTTTTTCAACTTTTCTTTCTCTAGGAACGCATTAAAATTGATGGTAGGGCTGCCATTGATCTACAACATATTTGCAATAGTTTAGACTAAGTTTATGACAAATTGAGTTCAAATTAATTAATGAAATTAAACTAGGTGAACTCCCACTCAAAACAACATCCCTCACATTGTTTTAGTGATCACACGAACCAAATCCACTACATCAACACCGATCATCACGAGAGTTGATATAGTTTCAATGGCGAACAATCATCATGTTCATCATATCTACTATATGATTCATGCTTTACCTTTCGATCCGTGTTCCCGAGGCCATGTCTGTACATGCTAGGCTCGCTAAGATCAAACCTTAGCTACCGCATAAGCAAATCTGGCTTGCTTACGTTGTATTCACCATGAATCAAAGACACCCGATCATCACGTGGTGCTTCGAAGCAGCAAGCTTTGGCAACGGTGCATACTAAGGGTGAACACTTTAGAATTTGAAATTTATGTGCATGAGGGATCATCTTATAATGCTACCGTCGTCTACTAAGCAATACAAGATGTATAAAGGATTAACATCACATGCAATTCATAATATGTGATATGATATGGCCTTTCTTCTTTGTGCTTCCGATCTCCATCTTCAAGCATGAACATGATCTCCATCATCACCGGCATAGCATCAAGGTCAATGACGCTACTTCATGGTTGTCGTCCACCAGCTTCAACTATTACAACTATTTTGAATAGACACGCAGGTCTTAACAGAAATTAAAGACAACCATATGGCTCCTGCCGGTTGCCAACTTACAATAAGGAACATTGCATACATCAAATATAATCACAATCATGGCCATATCACATCATCAGACACCCCTGCAAAACAAAGTTAGACGCCTCTACTTTCTTTGCATATTTTACGTGGTTTGGGGCTTTCAATAAGTGTCGTTCTAACTTACGAACAAGAACCACAACATTGATACTAGCATTGTTGATCACCCGTTGTAAATTGGATCTTTACTATGCTAGGAGAAACAGGCACCTGCAAAGCCACTTATGCAATACAAGTTGCATGTCAAGCGTGGAGCAAGTCTCATGAACGATGTCGTGTAAGGTTAGCCCGGGCCGCTTCATCCCATCATACCGCAAGATGCAAAGTACACAAAAAGCAATTGATAATAAAAGCACCACCGCCCACAATGATCATTGTGTTCTACTCGTGCAACAGATCTACATATAGACACGGCTCTGATACCACTGTAGGGTTTCGTAGCATGGAAAACAAAAATTTTCTATCGCATACAAACAAACAAGCCAAGATCTATCTACTAGATTGTAGCAATGAGTCGATGGAATAACTCACCCTCGAAGATTCCAAAGTGTTTAACGAGAGCAGATTCTCGTGGGTGATGTAGTCGTACTCTTTCCGATCTCAAGATCGCGTAGACGATCCTTCCGGCGCCACGTTCCGGCAGCGCTCCCGTAGTCGGTCACACGTTCGGTACTCGACGAAGACCTTCCTCTCCCTTGTTCCAGCAGCGGAGGTTGTAGCACTCTCCTCGCGATTCCGCAGACAACTGGCGTGGTACCGGAAGTAGAGGGAGATCCGCAGGCTTCGCCTTAAGCAAGTAGTATGGTGGAGCTTATGAGAGAGGCTATTAGTGGTCTAGTAATTAGACACACCAATTAGAAGGCTCTAAACCAATTAGAAGGCTCTAAACCGCTGGCTAAAGCAATTAGAAGCTCTAAACCAAAACGGCTCTAAACCGGAGGTAGAAGATAGGAACTTGTGTGTGTAAGGAGGGGAGGCCCTGCCCCTCCCTTTATAGGTGGGAGGGCCGGCGGCCAAGGGGAGGAGTCCCTCCCCAAGTCGGCCTTGGGAGGCGCGCCGGCCAAGGGGAGTCCTCCCCCAAGTCGGCCTCCACCTCCTCCTCTTTTCCCACTTCCCAAAATTTGCCGTTTGACTTTCAAACTAGCCGTTTGACTTTTCAATTTAGGATTTAAATAAACCCTTTATTTTGGACAGCAAGAACACCTAGTACATGATGCAATCATTCCAACTTACAATGACACATTCATGTACCCTTCCCCCTCCCGGAGTGCCGGACATTCCGGGACCTTCTAGAATGTTCCCGATGAAAACACCGGAACCATTCCCCAACTCCGAAACGGGACTTTCCTTATATGAATCTTATTCTCCGGACCATTCCGGATCACCTCGTGATATCCCGGATCCCATCCGAGACTCCGAACAACATTCGGTCTTTTTCTCATAATACCATAACTACTCAAACAACGTCGAATCCTTAAGTGTGTCTCCCTACGGTTCGTGAATTATGCGGACATGATCGAGACACTTCTCCGAACAATAACCAATAGAGGAATCTGGAAATTCATATGGCTCCCACATATTTCTACGATTACTTTGCGATCGAATGAACCACTTACATACGATACCAATTTCCCTTTGTCTCACGATATGTTACTTATCCGAGGTTATGATCGTCGGTATCTCTGCATACCTAGTTCAACCTCACATCGATAAGTACTCTTTTCTCGTTCCCGTGATATGTGATCCCTTGTGACCCAGTCACATGCTTGCAAGCTAATTGGATGACATTTCACCGAGAGGGCCCAGAGAATATCTATCCGTCATATGGATGGACAAATCTCACTCTTGATCCATGTGTTTCAACCAATACTTTCCGAACACTCAATACCACCTTTATAGCCACCCTGTTACGGTGTGGTGTTTGATGACATCAAAGTATCCATCCAGTAAAGGTGATATGCATGATCTCATGGTCGAAGGAATTAGGTTACTATGTATCAGAAAGCATATAGCAATTGAACTATTGAAATGACTTGATCTTTATGCTACGCTTATCTATAGGAGTATGTCCACCATATCATTCTCCTAACGATATGATCTTGTTGTTGATAACATCTCAATGTTCATGATAGGGAAACCACAATCATCAATCAACCAACAAGCTAGTGAAGTATAGAGGCTATACTAGGGACTTCAAATTAAGTTTACAAATCACACAAGTATTAATGGTTTCCTTGTTAATACTATTATAGCATGAATGTAAACATTTATCATAAACACAAAGATATAATAATAACTACATTTATTATTGCCTCTAGGGCATATCTCCAACAGAAAATAGCCTGACCGGAGATCAATCTTTGAGAACACACAAGCTCCTTCTAGCTGATCAAACAAGTCATTGATTCTAGGAAAAGGGTATTTGTTCTTGATAGTCACCTCGTTGAGTGAACGGTAATCTATGCATAACCTTTGACTTCTATCCTTCTTCTCCACGAACAAAACTAGGGCTCCCCAAGATGAAGAACTTGGTTGAATAAATCCTTTCTGCAACTGTTCTCCAAGTTGTTTCTTGAGTTCTTTCAGCTCATCAACTGACATTTTATAAGGTCTCTTTGCTATTGGTCCAGACCCTGGTACCAAATCTATAAGAAACTCCACATCTCTATGTCACATCCCAAGATTTTCCAAATCTTGCAATGTGAAAAATAAATGAATAAAATAAAACTTGGTTGATTTTTAGGGCCAGAAGAAACTTTTTGAATTCCAATGGGAATCTTCAAACCTATTTTGAACAATTAAATCCTAAAGGGATTTAAAAAGATAAAACATTTAATAAAGGAAAAATAAAAATATTTTATTACTATTTTGAAATCTTTTTATAAAAGGATTTGGTTCTCAAAATGAAAAGGAAGGTTTATAAATAAAGATTAGTTTATAGAACCAAATTAAACCTTGGCCAAGCTTTTGAAAATAAAACATTTTGTTTTGATAAAAATAATAAAGGTTTATTTAAATAAAGTAATAAGGATTTAATATCCAAGTTTTTATTAATAAAGGTTTTATTATTTCTAAACCATAAAAACTTGTTTAGTTGTTTAAAATAAGTTTTCCAAGTATTTTATATTCTCAAATAAAACCTACTGAATGGTTTGGTAATATTTTGGATTTCAAACAGAGTCTTGAAAATAAATAAAACAAATCCTATTTGATTTAATAATTAGGGTCTATTGTATTTAATTATTAATGGACCCTAAAATAAAAGGTTATTTTATTTTAAACAAGCTTTCCAAGTGTTCTTTTATTTTTAAATAAAGCCTACTGATTTGGTTTTGAAAATATTTGGATTTCAATTGGAGTTTTTATTAAATAAATCAAACCCTATTTGATTAAATAACTAAAGGTCCATTTTATTTAATTAATGAATGGATCCTAAAAAGAATAAAAATATTATTTTATTTTGGGTTTTGGTTTATGTTGATAAACTGAACCAAAAACTTATTACAAGTGTGGTGATTGTTTGAGTTGTTTGAATGTTTGAATAGTTGATTGAAATTCAAAACAGAAAATAGATTTGGAAAAAGAAAAGGATTCAGACAGAAAAAAATAGAGCAGCCCAACCATCTAGCCCAATTTCAATGACCCAGCCTCCTTTCCCCCCGAACCGTTTTCTCTTCACCGCAGAGGCAACCCGCCAAGTCACTGACTGGTGGACCTTATCCCCTCTCTCTCTATCTCACTGACAAAGAGGACCCACAGCCACGTTGGCATCGTCTTCAAACCGCGTGACCAATTCTTTCCCCTCACTCCGGCCGTTTCCAGCATCGTTACTCGTGATTCAATTTGCCTAAATGATGCACTAATTCCGCCCAGTGATGATGCTCGTAAACTCGCCTCCCTCCTCTCTCCCTTTCCTTCCAGTCATCACACCACCAGAGCCCCAGGGTGTCCATAATTTTTGCACGAAGCCTCACGGCCACCGACGAGTTCCCTATCAAATTCCGGCGAGCCCTGACCCTCTCCTACCTCCTAGCTCACACCAGCTTGATCCCCATCATCTCACGCACCTGCCCATGGCCTCCGTTCGCCCACGCATGCCCCACAGCCTCGCCTCCGTCTTCGTCTGAGCGCCACCGACGGCTAGGTCAACTCCGACGAGCTCCTCTGGTAATCCCTGACCGCCCCCTCCTCTCTAGTTGACACTATCATACTCTCCTTCCCCGTACGTGTCTAACGCTCCCTCTGTTATGCACCGGCGTGCCTTGTAGCCTCGTTCCCGACAACGACCGAGCGTGCCTGACGGAAGCACGGACTCTGGCGAGCAATTGCCGTCACCTCCGTGCTCCCCTTGGCCAGCCAAAGCAACAACGAGAACCAGTGCTTCATTGTGAACCTGGTGAGCAACTTCACTCTTCCCCTCGCGTCCTAGTTCACCGGCAGCGTCACCGTCAGAGCCGCGCTGCCGCATGCCACCGTTGAGCGCCGCCAGCTTCTGGTCGAGGCACTGAGAGCCATCCGATCTTGATCCGGTGGATAGGATAGAAAGTAGAGCGAAGCGGTAAGAGCACGCCTGAGCGAAGCGGTAAGAGCCATCCGATCTTGATCCAGATTTAGATGCCATTTTGAAACCCTTATAACTTTCAAACCACACGTCCAAATTTTACAAATTTTATATCAATGGATTCAGTGGAACAAGCCCTAGCCAACCATGCCCTTTGTTTAGCAAAAAGCTTCTGGAAAAATGGTTGTTTTTGCAGAAACAATTGTATGCTGGTTAAGGATGTGAAAATTGTTTAAAAATGAATTTGGGGATGAAATCTTGGGAAAATGGTGTGATTTGAACCTACTAACATTGGGAACCACTTTGTGGATTCAAAAATGAATTTGGTGAAACAAAATAATGATTCTTTGATTTAAAACCATTTCTAGTCAGATAGAAATGTGGTTTATTTATTAAAAATGGTTTTGGAAGAAAACCTTTGGAAAATGTTTTGTTTTAAACTCACTGACCCCAAACCCCAAGTTTTGTGATTTGAAAACATATTTGGTGAACCCTATAGGTTAATGCCTTACTAAAAATATTTCTACACCACATAAAATGATACTTTGTTTTGAAAATGGCTTATGAAGTGAAACCTTTTTGCAAATGACTTTGCCACCTTACAAAATGACCAATAGGTGTTTTCAAATGTTTATGACCCATTAGGAACCACTTTTTCAAACAAAACAAAGCTTGGCATGTTTGCATGCATTACTTTGACTTTATGATTTTATGTGTGTTGTTTTGCTTGATTGGTAGATTGAGTTTGTGCCTTGCTTGATTGAATTGTAGTGACTTGAAGAGTGTGATTGTTGCAAGGACAAGGAGTGAACCTATACCCTCTACCAAAAAGGCAAGTGATGCTTCATACTTTTTGTCCCATTACTTTCACTATGCATTAGTGATTTTGCTAGGTAAAACTTGCATAGAATTTTGCTAAGTATAAACCTTGCTATAGAAAAACCTAGTAGATGAAACCTTAGTGGAAATCTTCCTAAGTTAAGAATCCTATTACTATCAAGCTTAGCCTAGCTAATAGAAAAGAAGGGTGGAATATATATTCACACTATGGAAAAATATTCTAAGTCTGAGGACTTGTGTTTTGTTTAATAAAACAACTAAGTTAATGAATCACCTGGGTGGAATGGGACTTGCTTGGTGGATTTTGGTTGAGTGGTTCACAAGGCCCATGTCTATGGTTTACCTTGTGTATCTCACTTGTGGATGGCCACCCAGGAACAAAGAGATTTGAGATGTCAAATGTTGAGAAGCTTCAAGTGCAGCCACTTGGCATTATGGGCTCTGCCTTGATCATATAGGTTGCAAGAACTTAGCCATATGGACAGTTGGTGGAAGTGTTTGATAGGTTGGAGCGCGTCCATTTTGGTCTAAGGGAAGGCTTCTGAAAGATCTTGTCTTGGGAAACCAAGTCTTGTGGGGAAAGTGCACCACCTCTGCAGAGTGTAAAATCTAAGTACTTAGCCATGTCCCTGGTAAAGGACAATTTGAGCATCAAGACATGGAAGCAATCAAGGATCTCATCATTCAAATTTCTAAGTTAAAATCTTGTGGTTTGAACAAGGGTTACTAAAATCTTCAATCTTTGATTGAGAGATGTCTTGGAAAAGATTTTGTCAAAACAAAAACTAGTACTTTCAAATGGTAAGGAAAAATATACTTTGGGCAATGCAAGCCTCAACTCCACTTAGCCAAATGCATATAGATGATAGACTCCACCATACTACCATAGTATCACTTGCCAATACAGTTCAAATGTATTGACCCTTGTGGCTGTAACTTGTATGTTGCAGGTTTGATTGATTTAGTGAAGTGTGTTGATTAGGATTAAAAAGTCTACAACCAACATTTGCCTGTGGCACTTTGAAGATGAAGGACCCCATGACTATAATTATTCCGCTGCAATGTAATGTAATAGCCAAATGAGCTATGTAAAGATGTAATAAAATTATGTTATTCCTGGTTATAAAGTTATATTATGACCTTTGTTTCTTGATATTACATCTTAACTGTGGATGCTAGCTATTGATCCAGGGACTAGCATTGTAAACACAGGGGACACCACCTTATGTTAATAAAGGTTGGGACACTCCCTCTACAGATGGTATCAGAGCATTGTGTTGCCTGTAGGATTTGTAAACCTAGGATTGGACAAAAACCCCTTAGAAAAATAGGAGTTGTATTTGTTCCAAAAACTTATCTACAAAACAATCTTGTAAACTCTTTCCTCAACCATTTAGGTTTCAACTCTACATCTCATCTAATGTCAACTTGATGGAAAAACCTACCCCATGGCCAAATACTACACCATGAGCAAAGGACTTCATCAACTCTAATGACTTCAACTTCTTCAACTCTAATGACTTCAACATCTTCAGCATATTCACCAAGGACTTCCAACTTGGATACTACTAAGGACTACAAGAGAGACAAGGAAATCTTGCTCAGGATATGGAGACTAAGGAAATGCAAAATTGGAAGGAGTTCACTTCATTAGAAGTTTTGTGACCAAGAGTTTTTCCCAAGGAAACCATGATCTCATGTAAGAAGAATCAACCAAGAATGATGGAAGAACCACAAGTGAACCATATAGATGGACCACCATATTTTAGTTAAGTCAAACACACCAACTTATGTGGTGTAACAAAAATATTTTGTTGCCTAAAAATGTGATTGAACTTTGTTGTTTGAGTGGAATGTTTGTTTGTGATTGCTTGCACATTGCTTGTGTGAATTGTGATGTGTGTGTGATTAGAATTATTTCCTTAGAAACATCTTTTGCCTATTGTAATCCCAATCCAACCCAAACAGATGACTTCTCCAAGAAACTCCAACATCAATGATGGTGACAACAACAACAACCAAGAGGACAACATGAGAGAACTTATAGCAACTCAAAACCAGTTGAACCAAGAGACAACCCAGCTTTTAGCCAACAACAATGGACTAGACCCAGCCATACAAAGGATTTTGAAACTCCAATCCCAATTGTTGCAAGGATTGGTTACTCAAATGATCAACATGGGAGGAAACTTTTCCCAAAGAGCTAATGACAACAAGGATGACAAAGATGCTATTCTAGAAGGAACCCAAGCTAGCAATACTTGTGGAGACAAGGATCATGCATCCAAGGAGCATGAAGACCAATGCCCCAAGAAGAGATAAAGATTTCCCACCTTTGAAGAACATGAACTAGAAGAACTCCTAGGTTTGGAGAGACCCAAAAAGAAGAAGAAGAAATGCCCCAACCCTAACAAGGAGGATATTACTCGAGTGCAATGTTACAATTGCAAAGAGATGGGACACTATGCCAATGAATGCCCAGAAAAGAAGAAGAACCAAGGAAACAAACAAGAGGCAATGATACCAAAAGAAAAGAAAGATATCAGCCAAGTGATGTGTTTCAAATGCAAGGAACTAGGCCACTATGTAAACAATTGTCCAGAAAAGATGAAGAACAAGTTAAACAAGTCTATGAAGGATCTCAACCTTGGCCCATGAGTCAAGTGAGGAAACAAAAGACACAATGCAAATGTTGCCCAGAGAAGTTTCCCCAGAATCCCAAGCAAGCCAAGATGTAATTTAGTTTGAAAAATTTTAAGGGTGGTAGTACCCTAGATGCTTTGAGCCAATTTGTAACCCTAGCCTCCCCAAATCTCGGGACGAGATTTATTTTAAGGGTGGTAGCCTGTCACATCCCAAGATTTTCCAAATCTTGCAATGTGAAAAATAAATGAATAAAATAAAACTTGGTTGATTTTCAGGGCCAGAAGAAACTTTTTGAATTCCAATGGGAATCTTCAAACCTATTTTGAACAATTAAATCCTAAAGGGATTTAAAAAGATAAAACATTTAATAAAGGAAAAATAAAAATATTTTATTACTATTTTGAAATCTTTTTATAAAAGGATTTGGTTCTCAAAATGAAAAGGAAGGTTTATAAATAAAGATTAGTTTATAGAACCAAATTAAACCTTGGCCAAGCTTTTGAAAATAAAACATTTTGTTTTGATAAAAATAATAAAGGTTTATTTAAATAAAGTAATAAGGATTTAATATCCAAGTTTTTATTAATAAAGGTTTTATTATTTCTAAACCATAAAAACTTGTTTAGTTGTTTAAAATAAGTTTTCCAAGTATTTTATATTCTCAAATAAAACCTACTGAATGGTTTGGTACTATTTTGGATTTCAAACAGAGTCTTGAAAATAAATAAAATAAATCCTATTTGATTTAATAATTAGGGTCTATTGTATTTAATTATTAATGGACCCTAAAATAAAAGGTTATTTTATTTTAAACAAGCTTTCCAAGTGTTCTTTTATTTTTAAATAAAGCCTACTGATTTGGTTTTGAAAATATTTGGATTTCAATTGGAGTTTTTATTAAATAAATCAAACCCTATTTGATTAAATAACTAAAGGTCCATTTTATTTAATTAATGAATGGATCCTAAAAAGAATAAAAATATTATTTTATTTTGGGTTTTGGTTTATGTTGATAAACAGAACCAAAAACTTATTACAAGTGTGGTGATTGTTTGAATTGTTTGAATGTTTGAATAGTTGATTGAAATTCAAAACAGAAAATAGATTTGGAAAAAGAAAAGGATTCAGACAGAAAAAAATAGAGCAGCCCAACCATCTAGCCCAACTCAGCCCAACAGCCCAGCAGCCCAGCTCCTTTCCCCCCGAACCGTTTTCTCTTCACCGCAGAGGCAACCCGCCAAGTCACTGACTGGTGGACCTTATCCCCTCTCTCTCTATCTCACTGACAAAGAGGACCCACAGCCACGTTGGCATCGTCTTCAAACCGCGTGACCAATTCTTTCCCCTCACTCCGGCCGTTTCCAGCGTCGTTACTCGTGATTCAATTTGCCTAAATGATGCACTAATTCCGCCCAGTGATGATGCTCGTAAACTCGCCTCCCTCCTCTCTCCCTTTCCTTCCAGTCATCACACCACCGGAGCCCCAGGGTGTCCATAATTTTTGCACGAAGCCTCACGGCCACCGACGAGTTACCTGTCAAATTCCGGCGAGCCCTGACCCTCTCCTACCTCCTAGCTCACACCAGCTTGATCCCCATCATCTCACGCACCTGCCCATGGCCTCCGTTCGCCCACGCATGCCCCACAGCCTCGCCTCCTTCGCTCGAAGCGCCACCGACGGCTAGGTCAACTCCGACGAGCTCCTCTGGTAATCCCTGACCGCCCCCTCCTCTCTAGTTGACACTATCATACTCTCCTTCCCCGTACGTGTCTAACGCTCCCTCTGTTATGCACCGGCGTGCCTTGTAGCCTCGTTCCCAACAACGACCGAGCGTGCCTGACGGAAGCACGGACTCCGGCGAGCAATTGTCGTCACCTCCGTGCTCCCCTTGGCCAGCCAAAGCAACAACGAGAACCAGTGCTTCATTGTGAACCTGGTGAGCAACTTCACTCTTCCCCTCGCGTCCTAGTTCACCGGCAGCGTCACCACAAGATGCCACTGTTGAGCGCCGCCAGCTTCTGGTCGAGGCACTGAGAGCCATCCGATCTTGATCCGGTGGATAGGATAGAAAGTAGAGCGAAGCGGTAAGAGCACGCCTGAGCCGCGCGATATTAATTAAATCCAACGGCCTACGTCGCCTGATCCGCGCGAACCGTTTTCGACGAATCAGGACGTGCCGCGTGTCACTGGATGATTTAGAATAGAGTTTGAAATCAGATTTAGATGCCATTTTGAAACCCTTATAACTTTCAAACCACACGTCCAAATTTTACAAATTTTATATCAATGGATTCAGTGGAACAAGACCTAGCCAACCATGCCCTTTGTTTAGCAAAAAGCTTCTGGAAAAATGGTTGTTTTTGCAGAAACAATTGTATGCTGGTTAAGGATGTGAAAATTGTTTAAAAATGAATTTGGGGATGAAATCTTGGGAAAATGGTGTGATTTGAACCTACTAACATTGGGAACCACTTTGTGGATTCAAAAATGAATTTGGTGAAACAAAATAATGATTCTTTGATTTAAAACCATTTCTAGTCAGATAGAAATGTGGTTTATTTATTAAAAATGGTTTTGGAAGAAAACCTTTGGAAAATGTTTTGTTTTAAACTCACTGACCCCAAACCCCAAGTTTTGTGATTTGAAAACATATTTGGTGAACCCTATAGGTTAATGCCTTAGTAAAAATATTTCTACACCACATAAAATGATACTTTGTTTTGAAAATGGCTTATGAAGTGAAACCTTTTTGCAAATGACTTTGCCACCTTACAAAATGACCAATAGGTGTTTTCAAATGTTTATGACCCATTAGGAACCACTTTTTCAAACAAAACAAAGCTTGGCATGTTTGCATGCATTACTTTGACTTTATGATTTTATGTGTGTTGTTTTGCTTGATTGGTAGATTGAGTTTGTGCCTTGCTTGATTGAATTGTAGTGACTTGAAGAGTGTGATTGTTGCAAGGACAAGGAGTGAACCTATACCCTCTACCAAAAAGGCAAGTGATGCTTCATACTTTTTGTCCCATTACTTTCACTATGCATTAGTGATTTTGCTAGGTAAAACTTGCATAGAATTTTGCTAAGTATAAACCTTGCTATAGAAAAACCTAGTAGATGAAACCTTAGTGGAAATCTTCATAAGTTAAGGATCCTATTACTATCAAGCTTAGCCTAGCTAATAGAAAAGAAGGGTGGAATATATATTCACACTATGGAAAAATATTCTAAGTCTGAGGACTTGTGTTTTGTTTAATAAAACAACTAAGTTAATGAATCACCTGGGTGGAATGGGACTTGCTTGGTGGATTTTGGTTGAGTGGTTCACAAGGCCCATGTCTATGGTTTACCTTGTGTATCTCACTTGTGGATGGCCACCCAGGAACAAAGAGATTTGAGATGTCAAATGTTGAGAAGCTTCAAGTGCAGCCACTTGGCATTATGGGCTCTGCCTTGATCATATAGGTTGCAAGAACTTAGCCATATGGACAGTTGGTGGTAGTGTTTGATAGGTTGGAGCGCGTCCATTTTGGTCTAAGGAAGGCTTGAAAGATCTTGTCTTGGGAAACCAAGTCTTGTGGGGAAAGTGCACCACCTCTGCAGAGTGTAAAATCTAAGTACTTAGCCATGTCCCTGGTAAAGGACAATTTGAGCATCAAGACATGGAAGCAATCAAGGATCTCATCATTCAAATTTCTAAGTTAAAATCTTGTGGTTTGAACAAGGGTTACTGAAATCTTCAATCTTTGATTGAGAGATGTCTTGGAAAAGATTTTGTCAAAACAAAAACTAGTACTTTCAAATGGTAAGGAAAAATATACTTTGGGCAATGCAAGCCTCAACTCCACTTAGCCAAATGCATATAGATGATAGACTCCACCATACTACCATAGTATCACTTGCCAATACAATTCAAATGTATTGACCCTTGTGGATGTAACTTGTATGTTGCAGGTTTGATTGATTTAGTGAAGTGTGTTGATTAGGATTACAAAGTCTACAACCAACATTTGCATGTGGCACTTTGAAGATGAAGGACCCCATGACTATAATTATTCCGCTGCAATGTAATGTAACAGCCAAATGAGCTATGTAAAGATGTAATAAAATTATGTTATTCCTGGTTATAAAGTTATATTATGACCTTTGTTTCTTGATATTACATCTTAACTGTGGATGCTAGCTATTGATCCAGGGACTAGCATTATAAACACAGGGGACACCACCTTATGTTAATAAAGGTTGGGACACTCCCTGTACACTCTATCTGGTGGCATTCCAGGCAATTCTTCCGGAAACACATCCGGATACTCACTCACAATTGGCACACTGTCTATGCTAACCCCCTTAAGAGAATTTAGCATACTCCTTCTTGATTCAAAGTTGGACTTGAATTTAATCCGTTTTCTTTCTGGGGTTGTGAGTGCAACAGTACGATTAGCACAATCTAGTACTCCTTCATACTTAGCCATCCAATCCATTCCCAATATTACGTCCAGTCCTTGGGAATCTAGTATTATCAGACTCACTGGAAATTTATGCTTTCCAAACTCTATTACTAGATCCCGGCATCCAAGACTTACTATCATATCTCCACCCGGAGAACTAACTTTTATTGGACACCCAATGTTTTCAGTTGGAAACCCATTTCTATCAACAAATGCTTTTGATATGAATGAATGCGATGCTCCAATATCAAAAAGAACAAATGCTGGAATAGAATTGAGTCTGAACTTACCAGCAACAGCATCAGGCTCCTCATAGACCTCCTCCACACTGATGTGGTTCACCTGTCCCTTCTGAAAAGGGTTGGGCTTGCTAGGTCCTTCAACTTTCTTTTCTAGGCATTCATTTGCATAATGCCCCATCTTCTTGCACTTGAAGCATTCAACCTGACTAATGTCCTTCTTGACAGGCTAACTTCCACTTCCACTTCCATTACCACTGTGGTGGCTCTTGTATTCACCCTTGTGGTTCTTATACTTGTCATTGTCATGACTGCGGTGATGCTTGTTGTGATGACAGTTGTGGTTGTGGTGCTTGTTGAATTTCCCATGCTTGTGGGATCCTGAGCTTCCACTGTCATCATAATGGGAACGTTTGTGAGACGATCCCGAGCTGTGCTTGTCTGAGTGCTTTCTCTTCCTGCTTTTGACTTGCTTCATTTTGTTCTCCAAAATAGCAGCCTTGTCACAGAGAGACTGATAAGTGGGAACATAGGCCACAGCCAACTGCAGATTCAGCTCATCATTCAACCCTTCGAGGAACTTTTCTTTCCTCTTAGCATCAGTGAAAACCTCATCCGGTGCATATCGCGCCAGATTGTTGAACTCCTCAATATATTCAGCCACGCTGCGGTGGCGCTGCTTCAGGTTATGAAACTCCTTCTTTTTCAGACTCATCACTCCAAATGAGATATGAGCAGTGCGAAAGCCATCCTCAAAGATAGCCCATGTCACATCTTCTATGGGACTGGTGATCTGGAAGTTATCCCACCAAGTGGCGGCTGGTCCTTCCAGCAAATGTGCTACGAATCTGACCTTTTCAGCATCAGTACAGCCCATGGTTACCAAGTCCTTGTTCACAGAACGTAGCCAATCATTGGCCACCATGGGATCAGTCGTCCCTGAGAACTTTGCTGGCCTCAATCTCAAGAACCTGGTAAGCATATCAAAACCCGGTGGGTTGTTGTTGTTATTGTTGTTGTTGTTATTGTTGTTGTTGTTATTGTTGTTATTGTTGTTGTTTTGGTTGTGGATGAACGTCGTCATCATCTGCATCAGCTGAGTTTGAGCGGTCATCATTTGCTGCATTTCTGGAGTGATGTTGTTGTTGTTGTTGGGGTTGGGGTTTGCACGATGGGGAGGCATCTGTGGTTTGTTCAATAGAGATAAGAATGAGATACCCATAGATGCTTTCATGCACATTACATCACATAAGCAAACACAAAGCATGCAACACAAAGGTAAAGGTTCAACAACAAAATAACAAGTTCGCAAAGTAAAACACACAAGTAGCAAGCCATCCACATGTCGGATGGTCAAATAACAAGTTCTCAAACAACAAGTACGATAATAAATGATAAATGAGTAGTCAAATCTACTCCTCGGCATCAATCTCCTCCTCGACAAAGGTAAGACCTGCGTTCTCCATCGCGGTCTTGTATTCCTCAACACTAGTGGTCAAGGTCTCTATCTTGGCTTTGAGAGCCCTCTTCTGGGAACGAAGCCTCTCAATCACCGTCTGCTGATGCTCGAGCTCGAAGTCCTTGACCTGCAGTTCTTCAGTCATGTCCCGGATCTTCTTGTTCCTATCCTGGACACGCTTCTCCTGACTCTTGAACTTCCTGTCTTGGCTCTCGAACTTTGCCTCCATTTCCTTGACTATCTCGTCTTGCTTCGCGAAGAGCTTGCCCTTCTCGCGAAGCTGCACCTGGAATTCGTCATTGTTAATCATGACGTTGGTCCTGTCAGTGTCCACGTGCCTAATGAGAGACTCTAAGTCCTGGAGGCACAGGCGAATCGGCTCTGCTGTGTCCCTCGAATCGTCCTCAAAGTCGATGGACTCTCCATACTCATCACGTCTACCAAAGATGTGGAAGTGAGTACCTCTAACCTGTCGGGAGTGTCTCCCTAGCAGATGTCCTATCAGATCCTGCATAACTACCTCAAGGCCTCTTTCCTTGTCATCATGCATGAGCTTGAAGACGATGGCATCTGTGGTAGGCTCTGTCTGGCGTCCGGGCTGGTTGACCTTGAAGCCCTAGAGGTCCTTCCTCTCAAACTTGGTGAGGGGAAGCACCATGATGGTAGGAAGAGGAAGATTGAGCAAAGTAGTAAGCTCAACAATACGAGGACCAAAGCGAGTAACCTGGAACTCCTCAACAGTGCTGATGGTAACAGTAGGCATCTATTTATAAGATAGCAAAGTTAGAACAACACAATTCAAGATAAAACAAAAGACAAAACATCACATACATATCCTTGGAAATCAAAACACACAAGTCATGGCATACATGGATCCATTACAACAACCAAGGTTCAACTTATTTTAAAGTCACATTTTGGAAAATAAGGTGATAAGTGGTGGTCCAACTAACGGAAATGCGTACAATCCTATCTCACTGGATCTGTTGGCTAACACAATGTTTCTGGAAGCAATCAGCCTATCTTGCTCACATGACTCCATCACTAAGTCTATAATGTCTCCTCTTAAGGTTTGGTTGGTACCTTCCAACTCTTGGGTATGTTCCTTCTCTTTCTTTAGATCATTTTGGATGTCGAGCATTCTGCACTTGACTCTATCACCAAGTTCTTTGATGGTCTTCCAAGCTGCATCCCTTGCTGATTCAAAGAATGTAGTGTGCACCACTGAATTGGTGAACATGCAGAATCCTTTTTCCTGGTGGTTGTCTTCCTTGTTTTAATACAAGTGAAGTTGCACCCACCAGTATTCCACTCCTTCATCCATCACAGGAAAACCCTTATACACAGCTGCACCTTGTATCTCTAATGCAACCATGAGGTCCTTGAGAGCCTTGGGGAATTCTGTCTCACACTCCAAATTCATTGTCATGAGTGGTCCTTTCCTCATGGCTTCGTTGATGGAGTTCATCTACAAATAGAGATGAGAGAGAAGATTATAAAAGTTTTACGAGAAGAATAGACAAGTGTAGAAGTTGAATTTTTTTCCTTAGTGGTTTCCAATCCTAGGGTCATAATCCTACAGGAAACACAGTGCTCTGATACCATCTGTAAGATCCCTCCTTTATAAAGGAAAAGGATCCCTGTGATTGCAATGCTAGTCCCTGGATCATTGCTAGCATCCACAATTTAAGATGAAGTACACAGATACAAAGGTCATTTATTACAACCATTCCAGAGATAAACATAGTCTTTACAACTCCAAGGCCACATGCCTAATACAAGAGTTTGAATAAGTAAATAAATAAAAGTCTTCATCTTCATGTGAAACAGGCAAACATGTTGAGTGTAGACTCATGACACCTAATCCTCATCAGAGTAACCTGCAACATCACAAGTTACAGCCATAGTGGGTCAATACTTTGGAATAGTATTGGAAAGTGATACCTTAGTATAATTTTAAGTGGACTAGATACTATATGCAATTTGGCTAAGTGTAGCTTGGCTTGCTTTGCTTAAAATACATTTTTGCCTATTAGTTGAAATCACTAAGTTTTGCTTTGACAAAACTTTTCCCAAGGAACCACCAATAGACATTGAGGTCCTTCACCCTTGTTCACCCACAAGTTTTTACTTAGAAATTGGGATGAGGAGATTCTTGATAGCTTCCATGCCTTGATGCTCAAGTTGTCCATTACCATGGACTTGGCTAAGTACTTAGATTTTTCCATCTGCGGAGGTTGTGCACTTTCCCCACCAGACTTGGTTTCACCAAGACAGGAACTTTCAGAAGCCTTCCCTTAGACCAAATGGACGCGCTCCAACCTATCATTCCCACTACCACCAACTGTCCAAATGGCTAAGTTCTAGCAACCTATATGGTCCAGGCAGAGCCCATTTTGCCAAGTGGCTGCACTAGAAGCTTCTTAAAACTTGGCCTCTAAAATCTCTTTGTTCCTGGGTGGCTTACCACAAGTGAGATACACAAGGTAAACCATAGAAATGGGCCTTGTGTAACCACTCAACATAAACCTTTCCTTCCATTCCACCCAGGTGTTTCATTAACTTAGTTGTTTTATTAGGCAAAACACAAATCCAAAGGACTTAGAAATATTTTCATCATAGCATGTATATATTTCACCAACCCTTGGTTACTACTAGCTAGGCTAAGCATGTCATAGATAGTAACTTAACTTAGAAATTCCCTAGCATTTCTACAACTACTAGGATTTCCCAACATGGCATATAAGCAAAATATAGCATGCAAGTCTAACAAAATATTTCTAATGCTTAGTAGAAAACATAGGAATGATAATATTCATGAAGTACCACTTGCCTTGGTAGTTGGGAGAGTAGCACTCCTCACAATCACAATCACTAGCACCAAAATCTACACAAAGATTGGTAGCAACAAATTACACACAAAACATACACAATCAAAAATATATGCATGCATGCAAGATGGTATATGATGATTTTTAAAATTCAACCAAGCAAGTAAAAAGTACTGATTCACTAACAAGTTAAAAAACTTGCCAAACAGTATTGATTTAACCCCTAAAACAATTCCTAAATATTTCATATAATCAAGATAGCCCTACACAAGTTTCTGCAAAAGAAACCATTTTAACAGATGCAAAACATTAAACACATTGCATATTCTGAAAGAGCTTGCTCTCCTGATTCCAACGGTATAAAATTTGTCAAAATCTAACGTGGGAATCAAAAGTTACAATCAAAACAAATTTGAACATCTAATAGATCTAATTCAAATTTTAAAACGAACTCTGTGCCACGCGGCGTGTTTCTACTGGCCGATACCGCTTCGCATCGGATCGTGCTTCCGCGCCGTAGGATCAACTTAGATCCAACGTGCCAGATCTAAAGAAAACGGTTCGTCCCTGTTCTAATCTAATCCCTACGATGCAGATCTAACGGCGGCTGTTGCTTTGACCAAATAGTATCTGTTAGATTGTTTAGCAAATAGTATCTGTTAGATTGTTTGTTTTTGCAGAAACATTTGTAGGCTTGTTTAGATTAGCAAGATTGTTCAAAAATGTTTTTGAGTTTGAAACCTTGGCAAATTAGTTTGTGGTGAACTTACTGACCCTAGGAACCAACCCATGGTTTTGAAAATGGATTTGGTAAAGATTAGGATGGACTAATTGACTTAGCCCATTTCTAGCCAAATAAAAATGGTCCTGTTATGAAAATGATTTTGGAGTAAAAACTTTGAGAAAATGTTTTGGACCAAACCTACTGACCATAAACACCAAGTTTTGGGAAACAACAACTTATTTGGTGAACCCCTTAAAGTTGTTGCTTTGATAAAAATGTTTTCCACCACATAAAATGATGAATGGATTTAAAAATGGTTTATGGACAAAACCCTTTTGCAAATGACTTTGCCACTTTGGAAAATGACCATTTTGAAACTTACCAAGTTTAGAAGCCTAGTGGAGACCATCTTTGCAAATAGAACCATCCCTTGCATGCTTACAGGCATGACTTAGATCCCTTTGTTTTATGTGTGTGAAATTGTTTGATTGATTATTGGTTTGGAATACTAGTTGATATTGTGTTTGCTGGATTGATTGTAGTGAAGTTAGAAAAGTGTGATACTAGCAAGATCAAGGAGTGAACCAACATTCCCTACCAAAAGACAAGTGACACTACCATCTAAAGTCCTACTATTTTCATTATACTTAGTGGATTTTGAAACATGCATGAAAATAATTTTATACTTATGCTATGCTAAATCCTAATAGGATACCCTATACATTCCTTAGTGAAAACAATGTAATTGTTACATGCTTAGCCATGCTATATTTTGAAAAGAGATACATGTTGAGATTTTTATGGAATTGAGAAAAGAACTTGTGTTTTATATAATAAAACAAGGACTCAATGAACCACCTGGGTGGCCAAGGATACTTTGAGTTTTGGAGAAGGTGGCAACAAAAGGAACCATGTCTATGGAAATCTCTTTGTGTTGTGCTCCAAATGAAACCACCCAGGAAACTTAGAGATTGAACATGTTTCTCCAATTGTGGCTTTCGTGTGCAACCACATGCTATTATGGCTCTGGCTTAGTCAACTACATTGGGAAGACCCATGCATTGTCTTTAGTTTACTGGACATGGGGACCTGGAATCCTACATGGGTGCTGAAGACAAGCTAGCAATGGTGTATGGGAGGACCCTTTGGAAAGACTTCATCACATTCTCAATCTGCCAGTACTCCATCTTGGTGAGCACTAATCCAGTGGCCACTGGTGGCAACAAGATGGGAGTGTGACATGTGGGTAAAGTGTGCAACTTCTGCAGAAGATAATAAAATCTAAGTACTTAGCCGTATCCCCGGTTATGGAGAATACTGAGCAACTAAAGTTTGAAACTATGGGAAATCTCGACATTCTAATTTCTAAAGGAAAACTTTTAAAGACTTGATGCACTTGGGGTTACCAAGGAGCTCAAGAGATTTTTGATAAAACTTGATGCACTTGGGGTTACCAAGGAGGTCAAGAGATTTTTGATAAAACTTGATGCACTTGGGGGTACCAAGGAGCTCAAGAGATTTTGATAAAACTTGATGCACTTGGGGTTACCAAGGAGCTCAAGAGATTTTGATAAAACTTGATGCACTTGGGGTTACCAAGGAGCTCAAGGGATTTTGACAAGGACTTGAACACTTGGAAATTTACCAAGGAGTTCAAGGGATTTTTGAAAAGGAAGATTAGTCAAAGGACCAAAACCATTTTTAAAAGATAGGATAAAATTATTGCTTTAAGCAAATGAGCCTAAAACCCTACTTAGCCAAATGTGCATGTAATGATAGGATCCACTTATATTCAACTTAGTAGTGAAACTTGCCAATACAATTCAGATGTATTGACCCTTGTGGCTGTAACTTGTAATGTTGCAGGTTTGATTGATTTTAGTGAAGATTGAATGATTAGGATTACAAAGTCTACAACCAACATTTGCCTGTGGCACTTTGAAGATGAAGGACCCCATGCTTATAGTTATTCCGCTGCAATGTATTGTAATAGCCAAATGAGCTATGTAAAGATGTAATAAAATTATGTTATTCCTGGTTATAAAGTTATATTATGACCTTTGTTTCGTGATATTACATCTAAACTATGGATGCTAGCTATTGATTCAGGGACTAGCATTGTAAACACAGGGGACACCACCTTATGTTAATAAAGGTTGGGACACTCCCTCTTACAGATGGTATCAGAGCATTGTGTTGCCTGTAGGAATTGTAAAACCTAGGATTGGACAAAAACCCTTAGAAAATAGGATTGTATTTGTTCCAAAAACTTTTTTACAAAACGAACTTGTAAACTCTTTCCTCCACCACTTTGATTTTGATTCTACACCTCTTCTATTTCCAAACTTGATGGAAAAACCTACCCATGACCAAAGACTACACCATGTGCAAAGGACTTCTTCAACTTCTTCAACTCTAATGACTTCAACTTCTTCAACTCTAATGACTTCAACTTCTTCAACTTCAAATGACTTCAACATCTTCAGCATATTCACCAAGGACTTCCAACTTGGATATCACTAAGTACTACATGTGAGA
This sequence comes from Avena insularis, assembly GCA_023614405.1. Classification (NCBI taxonomy): domain Eukaryota; kingdom Viridiplantae; phylum Streptophyta; class Magnoliopsida; order Poales; family Poaceae; genus Avena; species Avena insularis. The sequence goes on along the minus strand of CM042693.1, from coordinate 303,076,391 downwards.
CAAGGAAATCTTGCTCAAGATTAGAGACCGAGGGAATGCAAAAGTTAGAAGAAGCCTACATCATTTGAAGTAATGTAGCCAAGAGTTTTTCCCAAGGAAACCATGACCTCATGTAAAGAAGAATCAACCAAGAAGGATGGAAAGATCACAAGTAAACCATATAGATGGACCACCATAATTTAGTTAAGTCAAACCCACCAACTTATGTGGTGTAACAAAAATATTTTGTTGTCTAAGTATGTGCTTGAACCTTGTTGTTTGAGTGAAAAGTTGATTGTGAATGCTTGCACATTGCTTGAGTGAATTGTGATGTGTGTGATTAGAATTGATTTCTTAGAAATATCTTGCCTATTCTAATCTCCCTTCAACCCAAACAGATGACTACTCCAAGAGACTCCAACATCAAGGTTGATGACACCAACACCAACCAAGAGGACAACATGAAAGAGCTCATAGCAACCCAACACCAGTTAAACCAAGTGACAGCTCAATTCATAGCTAACACTAGTGGAGAAGATCCAACACTGCAAGGATTTTTGGAAACCCAAGGCCAACTGATGCTTAAGGTGACTGATCAAATGATCAAAATGGAGGAAAACTATTCCAAGAAAGTTTATGACAACAAGGATGACAGAAATGTTATTCTAGATGGAGCCCCAGCTTGCATTATTTGTGGAGACAAGGATCATACTTCCAAGGAGCATGGAGATCAATGCCCCAACTGTGAAGAGAAACATCCTGTTGGACAATGTCCCACTTCTCAAGCTACTTGCTACCTATGTGAAGGAAACAATCATACTCCTATCCAATGCCCCATCTATTCCATTGTGGAACAAAGGAAACAAGGTGGAGTGCAACAAATGATTGCAAACCATCAAGAAGGATCCAAGTCTACCAAGAAGGTTGATGACAAAGGAAAAGGACCACTTATACCTCCAAACAAGACAACCCAGTTCAAAGGACCAAAGAAACCCAAGAAGCAAAAGAAGGACAAAAGCCATGTGCAATGTCATAAATGTAAGGAAATGGGACACTACTCCGGTGAATGCCCAGAGAACCAGAAGAATAAGGAGATTGGCCAAGTAGTGTGCAACAACTGCAAAGAGCTAGGCCACTATGTAGCAACTTGTCCACAAGAGCTACGTAAAGAACTCAAGGATATCCACTGTTTCAATTGCAAGAACCCAGGACATTATGCAAGCAATTGTCCAGAAAAGATGAAGAACAAGTTGAACAAGCCTATGGAGAAACTCAACCTTGGCCCATGAGTCAAGCATGGAAACTAAGGACACAATGCAAATGATTGCCTAGACAAGTTTCCCTAGGATCCCAAGAAGGCCAATATGTAATTTTGTTTGAAATATTTTAAGGGTGGTAGAACCCTAGTTGTTTGAGCCTACTTGTAACCCTAGCCTTCCCAAATCTCGGGACGAGATTTATTTTAAGGGTGGTAGCCTGTCACATCCCATGATTTTCCAAATCGTGTAATGTGAAAAATAAAGGAATGAAATAAAACTTTGTTGATTTTCAGGATGAGAAGAAACTTTTTGAATTCAATTGGAACTTCAAACCAAATTGGATTCAAATAAAATCCTAAAGAGATTTAAAAAGATAAACATTTGATAAAGGAAAATAAAATATTTTGGAATTACTATTCTGGATCTTTTAAATAAAAGAATTTGGTTTTCAAATAAAATAGAAATTTTATAAAGAATTATTTTATAGAGCCAAATTAAATCTTGGCCAAGCTTTTGAAATAAAACATTTTGTTTTGATAAAAATAGTAAAGGTTTATTTAAATAAAATAATAAAGGATTTAATATCCAAGTTTTATTAATAAAGGTTTTACTATTTCCAAAACATCAATACTTACTTATTTATTTAAAGTAAGCTTTCCAAGTGTTTTATATTCCCAAATAAAACCTACTGATTTGGTTTTGAAAATATTTAGATTTCAAAAGAAGTTTTTAAATAAAACAAAACCCATTTGATTTAATAACAATGGTCTATTTATTTAATTAATAATGGACCCTAAAATAAAACTATTATTTTGGTTTTGGAATTTTGGTTTATGTTACTGAACAGAACCAAATTCAAAGTTTCAAAGTATGGTGATTGTTTGAGTTGATTTGAGTGTTGATTTGTTTGTTTTAATTTCAAAACAGAAATTAGATTCAGAAAAAGAAAAGGTTTCAGAATAGAAAAAAAAAGGATTTGGGCGACCCAACCCAGCAGCCCAACAAGGCCCAGTGCCAGCCCAGCTCCTCTTTCCTCAGCGAAACGTTTTCTCACTCGCCAGTCGACCCGTGCAGTGAATGACGGGTGGACCCTTACCTCACTCCTTTTCTCACTGACGACTGGACCCCACCTCTCCCGTTCATCCTCCTCACCCGCGCGACTTCTTCTCCCCCAAACCTCGTCGCCGTTTCTGCTGTTGAATGCGCGCTTGATTCCTCCTTAACCACGCATTGATTCAGCCCGTGACAGCGTGCACTTAAGCGCCTCTCCTCCCTCTGTCATTCCCCTCAAACGCCAACTCCTCCTCGCCACCAGGCTGCTCGAAATCATCTCCAAACCGCCGCTGCTCCGACGAGCTTCCTCCTCCAATTCCGACCGAGCCTCGCCACCTCCTACCTCCCGGAGCACACGATCACACTCACCACTCCCAGACGCTTCTCCCAGTACCCTCCGTTCAACCGTGGGCGCCCAGAATGCCGTCTTCGACAAAGCTCTGAGCGCCGCCGCGTCTGCAACCTCTCCGGCGACGTCTCCTGGTGAGTCCAGACCGCCCCGCGCCTTCTCGTTCACGCACGCGTCATCTCCTTGGTCGTACGCGTCTAACCATGCTTCTTGTTTGCCCTCTCGTGAACCATAGTACCGTCCTCGACCGACCTCGGCAGCGTATGCCGCCAGACCTAACTCCGGCGAGGAATTCCTCCTGTCCTCGTGCGCCCCTTGCCCAGACGACTTCACTTTGAGCTTCCCTAGGCCTCTGCGATCACGGTGAGCATACTCCCCTCCCTTCTAGCCTCCTGTATCGCCGGTGCCGCCATCGCCTGACCGTCGCCACCGTCTGCCGCCGCGCAGCGCCGCCAGCTTCTGGTCAAACACGCGTGAGCCGTTAGATCTAAATCCTGTGGCGTAGACAAAATGACTTAAGTGAACCGATATGGAAGCATCTGAGCCGCATGATTCGCATTAGATCCAACGCACCACAGAGCTGATCCAACCAAAGCGGTACCAGCCAGTAGCGTTGCGACGCGTGGCCAGTTCTGTTTAAAAGCAGATTTGAAATCAGATTAGAATGTGAATTTCAAACCTTTGTAACTTTTGATCCACACGTCCAAAATTTACAAATTTGATATCATTGGAATCAGTGGAACAAGCCCTAGCCAACCATGACTTTTTTTAGCAAATAGTATCTGTTAGATTGTTTGTTTTTGCAGAAACATTTGTAGGCTTGTTTAGATTAGCAAGATTGTTCAAAAATGTTTTTGAGTTTGAAACCTTGGCAAATTAGTTTGTGGTGAACTTACTGACCCTAGGAACCAACCCATGGTTTTGAAAATGGATTTGATAAAGATTAGGATGGACTAATTGACTTAGCCCATTTCTAGCCAAATAAAAATGGTCCTGTTATGAAAATGATTTTGGAGTAAAAACTTTGAGAAAATGTTTTGGACCAAACCTACTGACCATAAACACCAAGTTTTGGGAAACAACAACTTATTTGGTGAACCCCTTAAAGTTTTTGCTTTGATAAAAATGTTTTCCACCACATAAAATAATGAATGGATTTAAAAATGGTTTATGGACAAAACCCTTTTGCAAATGACTTTGCCACTTTGGAAAATGACCATTTTGAAACTTACCAAGTTTAGAAGCCTAGTGGAGACCATCTTTGCAAATAGAACCATCCCTTGCATGCTTACAGGCATGACTTAGATCCCTTTGTTTTATGTGTGTGAAATTGTTTGATTGATTATTGGTTTGGAATACTAGTTGATATTGTGTTTGCTGGATTGATTGTAGTGAAGTTAGAAAAGTGTGAGACTAGCAAGATCAAGGAGTGAACCAACATTCCCTACCAAAAGGCAAGTGACACTACCATCTAAAGTCCTACTATTTTCATTATACTTAGTGGATTTTGAAACATGCATGAAAATAATTTTATACTTATGCTATGCTAAATCCTAATAGGATACCCTATACATTCCTTAGTGAAAACAATGTAATTGTTACATGCTTAGCCATGCTATATTTTGAAAAGAGATACATGTTGAGATTTTTATGGAATTGAGAAAAGAAGTTGTGTTTTATATAATAAAACAAGGACTCAATGAACCACCCGGGTGGCCAAGGATACTTTGAGTTTTGGAGAAGGTGGCAACAAAAGGAACCATGTCTATGGCAATCTCTTTGTGTTGTGCTCCAAATGAAACCACCCAGGAAACTTAGAGATTGAACATGTTTCTCCAATTGTGGCTTTCGTGTGCAACCACATGCTATTATGGCTCTGGCTTAGTCAACTACATTGGGAAGACCCATGCATTGTCTTCAGTTTACTGGACATGGGGACCTGGAATCCTACATGGGTGCTGAAGACAAGCTAGCAATGGTGTATGGGAGGACCCTTTGGAAAGACTTTGTCACATTCTCAATCTGCCAGTACTCCATCTTGGTGAGCACTAATCCAGTGGCCACTGGTGGCAACAAGATGGGAGTGTGACATGTGGGTAAAGTGTGCAACTTCTGCAGAAGATAATAAAATCTAAGTACTTAGTCGTGTCCCCGGTTATGGACAATACTGAGCAACTAAAGTTTGAAACTATGGGAAATCTCGACATTCTAATTTCTAAAGGAAAACTTTTAAAGACTTGATGCACTTGGGGTTACCAAGGAGCTCAAGAGATTTTTGATAAAACTTGATGCACTGGGGTTACCAAGGAGCTCAAGAGATTTTTGATAAAACTTGATGCACTTGGGGGTACCAAGGAGCTCAAGAGATTTTGATAAAACTTGATGCACTTGGGGTTACCAAGGAGCTCAAGAGATTTTGATAAAACTTGATGCACTTGGGGTTACCAAGGAGCTCAAGGGATTTTGACAAGGACTTGAACACTTGGAAATTTACCAAGGAGTTCAAGGGATTTTTGAAAAGGGAGATTTGTCAAAGGACCAAAACCATTTTTAAAAGATAGGATAAAATTATTGCTTTAAGCAAATGAGCCTAAAACCCTACTTAGCCAAATGTGCATGTAATGATAGGATCCACTTATATTCAACTTAGTAGTGAAACTTGCCAATACAATTCAGATGTATTGACCCTTGTGGCTGTAACTTGTAATGTTGCAGGTTTGATTGATTTTAGTGAAGATTGAATGATTAGGATTACAAAGTCTACAACCAACATTTGCCTGTGGCACTTTGAAGATGAAGGACCCCATGCTTATAGTTATTCCGCTGCAATGTATTGTAATAGCCAAATGAGCTATGTAAAGATGTAATAAAATTATGTTATTCCTGGTTATAAAGTTATATTATGACCTTTGTTTCGTGATATTACATCTAAACTGTGGATGCTAGCTATTGATCCAGGGACTAGCATTGTAAACACAGGGGACACCACCTTATGTTAATAAAGGTTGGGACACTCCCTCTTACAGCATTCCGTCTTGTTTCTGTGCCCACATTCTCCGAGTACTCATTGTGTACTTTGGTTTCTCCGACTTGCAGAACATGTCGCCAAGGCCAAGGATATTGTCGAGCAGTCCAAGCACATCCAGCAGCTGGACAGCGAGAAAAAGATCCTTAAGGAGGAGAGGAAGGAGATGCTGAAAATGCATGAGGGTTCTATGAAGGCCCTGCAGGATTCTGCCTCCGCGGAAATCAATCTCTTGAAGGAGGAGCTTGCGATCTTAAAAGATCAGAAGAAAGCTACTGATGAGCAAAACCAACGCCACAGCGAGGCGTTTAATCTCCTCCAATAAGAGAAAGAATCCCTGGCGGACACCCTCTGGCAGGCTAAGGCCAGCATCTTCAGTAAGTTTCCTCTGCCTTGTATTTCTATAGTCTGGATACTTAGAGTTTATTGAACTCATGCGCTCCTTGTCGGAATTTTCAGCTCCTATGGGTTTAACCCGCTCGCCTCCTTCGGACAAGGAATTCATGGTTCTTGCCGGCAACTTCATCAACACCGCCATCACCCAGGCCAAAGAGATTGCCAAGCCCCTCCACATATACATCAAGGCTTTGGACTCCGTGACGAAGTACTCGGAGATTCTGCGTCGAGCCCCGAGCGTGTCACAAGCTGGAAAGCTTCATGTGCATGGGCTGGCGCAAGGATGGCGCTTTTAATGGTGAAGGCACACTACGAAGGTGCCGACATCGACACGGTGACCTCTGGTATCCCCGACGTTGATGATGACAGCAAAGAGATTGATCACGACGCCATCTTGTCATCACTCACGGGTTACGACACCAGAGTTGCCGAGTTGGTGGACATCGACGTCTTCGTGCCCATGAACACCATCGACATCGTCAACCAAAATTCCTCCGAGTCTCATCATAGTGCCGACGTTGAGGGTGATTCTCCGGCTGGTGACGATGCTGCTTCCAAGTCTCCTGCGTCCAAGGAATGAAAAACACTTTGTAATATTTGTTTCATCTTTGGTGTATGCGCGGAAAAAACTTGGTGATGTAACTTAAGGCGGAAAACAATGATTGTTATGTCCTGCTACTTAAGAACTAGTTTCCAGCATGTATATATTTTTTAAGCAAGTGCTGGCTTATCCATTACTTTGGTTCTTATGCTTGACTTTTCGTGAGTCGGAAGACTCATTGTCGGAACCATGTGTTTAGGTGATGATGCCCAATGGCACCGTCAATAACCCGAGCACAAAATCGCCGACAACAAGTGCCAAAAGTCACTACTCCAGAATCCACATAAAAACGACAAAGAACGTGTAGACCAGAAAACTTAAGCTAACGCACGTAGGCAGAATTTTCACAAGTGCAAACGCAAGCCTTGTGCATAAGGGTTTTACATGATCCAAAAATGAACACTAAAGGAGGTAAAAGACTCAGGAATATGAGTGAACCAAAGAGCTTTATTTCATTGATCATATAAGAGGTACACAATTAAATAAAAAGTGCTAAGTGTAAAAAGGACGTAGTTGTGCTATGTTCCTTGGCCGATCAAGCTCCGGGTAGTCATCATCCGGGTCACGTCGCTTACACTTATGATCCTCGTTGGGTCTATCCTTCAGTTCACGATTGTCAACAAGGTAGTAAGACCCATTGAACATCGCCTTGCTTATGATGAACGGTCCTTCCCATGGCGGGGATAATTTGTGCGACTTCTTCTGCTTAAGTAGGAGCACCAAATCCCCCTCTTTAAACGAGCGATGCCGAACGCGGCGACTATGGTAGTTGCGTAGCTTCTGCTGGTAGATGGCGGATCTTTGGCATGCCAAAACACGCTCCTCCTCGAGAAGGTCCACATCTAGGCGTCTGGATTCCTCAGCGTCATCCTCGTCGTAGGAGGCAACTCTTGGTGCATCGTGGAGGATGTCGGAAGGCAAGATGGCTTCTGCTCCATATACCATGAAGTAAGGGGTGTAGCCGGTGGATCTGTTGGGTCTAGTTCGTAAACTCCACAGCACAGATGGCAATTCTTCCGCCCAGGCTCCAGCTGCTCTATGTAGCGGTGTCTCAAGACGTGGCTTGATTCCCTGCAGAATTAATCGATTGGCTCGCTCGACCTGACCATTGGATTGTGGGTGTGCCACAGATGCAAGGTCAAGTCGGATGCCTTTCTCCTAGCAATAAGCCTCCACTTCTCCGAGTGACAAGTTGCTTCCGTTGTCGGTGATGATGCTATGTGGGAGACCAAATCTCACCACTAGATCCCGGACAAACCTGAGGGCAGTTTCCCCATCAAGCTTTCTAATGGGTTTAGCTTCTATCCATTTGGTGAATTTGTCAACTGCTACAAGCAGATGCGTAAACCCACAAGGTGCCGTCTGTAACGGTCCCACTATGTCTAGCCCCCAGACTGCAAACGGCCAAGTTATTGGTATTGTTCGCAATTCTTCAGCAGGAACATGTGGTTGTCGGGCATAATACTGGCATCCCGTGCATGTCTCAAACAGCTTGTCGGCGTCCGCCTTCGCGGTCAGCCAGTAGAATCCTTGCCAGAAGGCTTTCAGGACCAACGATCGGGGAGCGACGTGATGCCCGCAATCTCCGAGATGGATTTCGCGCAGGATTTCCATACCTTCTAGCTGGGAAACACACTTTAGGTATACACCAGTAGTGCTCCTTTTATAGAGTTGCCCATTGATTATGGTATAACCCTTTTCTCGTCATACTATTTGCTGTCTTTCGACTTCGTCATCGGGCAAAGTTTCGTGTTCGAGATATTCCATGAACGGTTTTGTCCAAGCCGGAGGGACCTTAGTCACCATGTTGATGAAAGTGTCAGCTCTATCCGGGTTGTCGATGTCGGCCCCCTTCACGGATGGTGTGCGCAGGTGCTCTAGGAAAACTCCTGGTGGAATTCACTTGCGTCCTAATCCAAGCTTAGACAGCAGATCAGCCGCCTCGTTTTGTTCCCTAGGTACATACTTGACTCCGTATCCCGAGAAGCTCTTGGCTATCTCGTCCACTTCGTCTCCATATGCCGCCATCATAGGGTTCCACGCATTCCAGGTGCCAGCCACCTGCTGGGCAACCATGTCGGAATCTCCCTAGCAAACTATGCGCTTGATGCCAATATCTTTGGCTACACGTAGTTCGTGAATGAGTGCTTCATACTCCGTCATGTTGTTTGTATCCTTGAAGTGGATCTGCAGAACGTAGTGTAGCTTGTCTCCTGTTGGTGACTGTAGCAATACACCAGCCCCCGAGCCGTTGAGCAGCTTTGATCCGTCAAAGTGCATCACCCAATACTCTGGTTCTAGCAACGGAGTAGCGTCTAGCATCTCCGTCCAATCTGCAACAAAATCCGCCAAGGCTTGTGACTTGATAGCGTCGCGTCTCTTGTAGGTGATCTCGAAGGCGGCAAGTTCAATGCCCCACTTCGCACCCTTCCTGTAGCGTCGCTGTTATTGATAATGTTGGACAGTGGAGTCTTTCTCACCACTGTGATTGGGTGCTCCTGAAAGTAATGCCTCAGCTTCCGAGAAGCAAGGAATACTCCATAAGCTATCTTTTGGTAGTGCGGGTAATGCTGCTTGGACTCCGTCAAGACCTCGCTCACGTAGTAAATTGGTCGTTGAACTCCGTTCTCATAGCCTGGTTCCTTCCGCTCTACCACGACGACGATGTTGATTACCTGGTTGGTTGCCGCCATGTAGATTAGCAGGGGCTCTCCAAGCTCGGGTGCTGCAAGGATGGGCACTGAGGAAAGAATCTCCTTGAGCTGCTTCAATGCTGCGTCTGCTTCGTTTGTCCACGTGAACTTGTATAGCGGTAGGGCCTTCTCTCCAAGTCGGCTGACGAACCGACTAACTGCTGCAACACAACCTGTTAGTCGTTGAATGTCTTTTAGGCATGTCAGACGGTTTATGTTTAAGATGGCCTTGATTTTCTCCGGGTTGACCTTGATTCCTTATTGGGAAACGATGAAGCCTAACAATTTGCCGGCTAGAACCCCGAAGACGCACTTCTTAGGGTTGAGCATCATGTTGTATTTCTGGAGATTATCAAAGGTTTCTTTTAAGTCGGAGATTAAGTCGTTTGATTTTTTCGACATCACCGCGATATCGTCCACATAGGCGTGAACGTTTCGACCAATTTGGTCGTGAAGGCAACGTTGCATTGTCCGCTGGTAGGTAGCACCTGCGTTTTTCAGCTCAAAGGGCATCGTGACATAGCAAAACGTGCCGTATGGGGTAGTGAACAAAGTGGCCAATTGGTCCGACTTCCTCATCTTGATCTGGTGGTATCTTGAGTATGCATCAAGAAAACACAAAAGCTCCAAGCCAGCCGTCGAGTCAATGACTTTGTTAATGCGAGGCAAAGCAAACGGATCTTTGGGACATGCTTTGTTCAAGCTGGTGTAATCAACGCACATTCTTAATTCATTGGTTCCCTTTTTGGGGACAAGTACATGATTGGCCACCCATCGGGTGTTAAGGACTTCTCGGATAAACCCAGCTTTAAGTAACCTAGCTATCTCTTTGCCAATGGCACGTCTCTTCTTATCTCCGAAGCGTCGTAGAGGTTGTTTCACTGGTTTGAATTTTGGATCGATGTTTAAGCTGTGCTCGGCAAGTTCCCTAGGTACACCTTTCATGTCGGAAGGTTGCCAGGCAAAGATGTCCCTATTCTCACGGAGGAACTCGACGAGCGCGCTTTCCTATTTGGGATCCAGGTTTGTCCCAATGGCGACGGTCTTGGAGGCATCGCCTACCACAAGTTCCACCGGCTTGGTTTCGATGGCGGCCTTGAACGCAGGAGTGGAGTCAGAGATCTGCTTCTTCGATGCGGGCATCTCTGTGTCATTGACCTTGCTCTGGATCTCTTTGAATTCTTCTCTGTAGAGGACAGCTTCTGCAACGGCTACTTCATTGATCTCGCAGTCCCTTGCCTTGGTAAAGCTTCTGGATACGGTGATAACACCGTTTGGTCCAGGTATCTTGGGTTTGTTGTAGACGAAGCATGGCTTGGCCATGAACGTGTGGAATATGTCGTGGCCGAATATGATGTGATACACGCTCTTGAAGGGGACCACCTCGAAGGTCATGCGCTCTTGGCGGTAATTATTAACATCGCCAAAGGCAACCTGAAGTGTAATGCACCCAAGGGATCGAGCCTCCCGACCAGGGACTACGCTGTGTTAGATGGTGTTGGTCTGCCTTAGGTTTGCTTCCGTCAAGTTCATCTTATGCAGTGTATCCAGGTACATGATGTTGATGCTGCTTCCACTATCCACCATGCACTTGGTGAACTCCACGCCGTCAATCAAGGGTTTGATGACCGTGGCGTACTGGTTCTCCGTGAGCACAAGGTCTGGGTGGTCTATACTGTCCCAAGTTATTGGAACTTCCGACCAACGCAGGTACTAGGGTACTGGCGGGAGAGTGGCCATCAGGAACCTCAGAGAGGTCTTCTGTTGTCGGACGGTGGGGGTGCCAAGGAAAGTGTGGTAGACTGGAGCCTTCTTTGCGAAGGGGTTCTTGCCCTTGTCGTCGCTCTTGGCGGCGTGCTTGGGGTCAACGTCTTCGTCCATGTCACTTGAATCCTTGGACTCCTCCTTCTTCTTCCCTTTGCCCTTCCCTCGCGGTATGTTCTTCCGACTTTGCTTGTAGCCGGACTCCGGGTCTTCCTTGAGGTCGTTGACGAACTTGTAGTGTCGATTGGTATGGGTGGCCTTGCCGTTGGCGTCGAGGTGTACGAGGCACGGCATATCGCGTTACTCCTTGTAGGTTTGGGGAACACGGAGCGGCGCCGAGGTGGTTTCACTTCCTCGTTGCTGCCCATGGCCAGCTCCCCTTACTCGGCCACGTTGTCCGCCTTCTCCTTGTCCTGCAAAAGTCATAGCGACCATGTCGGTATATTGCTTTTCTTCTGGGGCGGTTTTCCGCTTTGTACTGCTGTTCCTCCGAGCTTGAGTTGGAACGGCCATTGCCGGCAAAGAGCCGCGAGCATCATCGTCGGCAGCTGCGAACTGACTAGCTAACTGAATCATCTAATTCAAGTCAAGCTGGTGATTGTCCTGCAAGCGCTTCAGCTTATGTCGGAGCAACGTGCCCCTTTCCAACCCATCGATGAAGGTGGCCATGGCGGTCTGAGCGTGCACTCCTGCGCAGGAATTCTTCATGTCCAGCCATCAGGAGAGGTAGGCGCGAGATGTCTCGTCTTTTTCTTGCACGCACCGCTGTAGATCGCCTACAGTGCAGGGACGCTTGTGTGTACCCTCAAAGTTCTTGGTGAACGCTTCTTGCATGTCCAGCCATTTGTAGATAGATTTCTCCGGCAAGTCATCGATCCATTGATGGGCCGTGCCCGCCAACATTAACGGGAGGTACTTGACGGCAATGTTGGGGTTGCCTCCGGCAATCTCCACCGCGTTGCCGTAGTCCTGCAACCATGTGGCTGGCTTGGCGGTGCCGTCATAGGGCTTGATGGTCTTGTCAATCCGGAAACCTTTGGGGTAAGTTGCGGACTGTATTGCAGGTCCAAAGCAACATGGTCCCAGGTATGGTCCTTCCCGGGCCTCGTGGATCTTATCGATCCGCGAACATGCATCATATGGCTTCGGGTTCTTCTTCTTTTTGTCAACAGGGGATGGGCTGCGTGAACGACGCGGGCCTCTTCCGCCATGGTGACTGCTTGGCGGCGATGGAGGCGGAGGTGGCGGTGGGTTAGCCTTCTTGCTGTTACCCTCCCGCGAGTCCTCACGCCTGTCACGGTTGCTTGTCGAACGCGGAGGGTCATGGTGTGACCTGCTCTTGTGTCCTTGGTTGCGCTCTCCGTCATGACGGGTATGCTCCGTGTTGTCGCGGATGACGATTCCGCACTGCTTTGGTGGGGGCATATCCGTACGATGGTGAGCCTTGTAGTCTTCCTAACGTCAGGGGGATCAGGGCGGTGGCGATGGGCGACGAGGTCGGGCTTTTTCTCCATGGTCGGAGGATATGGGGATGGCATCCTTCCTGTTGCGTGCATCCCTCCGTCTTCATTATGATGAACCCGTCTGGGACCCGACATCAAGAGGAGATCGGTCCCTTGGCGGCTTGTGCTGGCTAGACTGGCAGAGCGCTGGGTTAGACTCAAGCCTCTGAGAGGTAGCCTTTTCCTGTTGCTTCACCGCCTTGGCCACTAGGTCATAGACCTGTTCCACTGCCTCAGGTGATCTATCCTGCTCGAGAAGGGTTTTGGCGATGGCGAGGTTAAGGAGTGGGGTGGGCATCACCTGCTTGCCTTCAGTGTCAATGTATGGCTTGGCCTGTGCCGGCTTCGAGGGAGCCCATCCTAGGTTGCGCCGTACACCAGGATCATTGATGATGCGAGCCAGAGCTTTCTTAGCCTTCTGCTGCTGTAGCAGAGTCTTGTACTCGACCTCCATTGCTCTAGCTTTCTCTATGGATTTCTGCTCGTTGACCAGATCGCGATCTAGTTTGGCGCCTTGCTCTGCAATGGCTTGCGCCTCCTCCAGCAGCTGCTGGCGTTTCTTGTCAAGCTGGGTCACGTTCCGGATATGAGCAACGGTTAGTGGCTCGACGAGGAGGTTGCCGTACATCACTCTATCAGCTGGAGTAACATGGGCTGCCGCCGACGTGGATGCTGGAGGCGACAAGTTTGCGGTATTATTGTTGCTCGGACCGGTGCCGAGTTCATGCGGCTGCTGCACTGGGTTAGGCGGGGGAGGCATAACCTTTGCGTGATCAATGTCAGCAGCAATAAGTGGCCTCTTCCCCTTGTCCAGCGCTGTAGGCGGAGCTTGCCCGGGTTGATCTTCATCCATCGCCGTCCCAATGGTGACGAACACCCCTCGAGACGTGACAGTGTTGTTGGCTTGCTCTTCGCGCGAGTACTCCTCCTCCATCTCCTACATGGCGGAGTCTAGCTCTTCTGGACTGAAGTCTATCTCCTCTGAATCTGCACTAAAATCAGCATAAAGCGCGTCAATGACAGAGTCGGAGGGTGCCAGGATTTCCTCGATGATGGGCTGTGGAGGTGCAACGGGCTCGATGATGACTGGAGGTGGTGGTGCTGCTGCGACGATGGCGGTGGCTGAATCGGAGGGGCTCTGTCAATGAGCGCAAGCGCTGTCTGAGCTGTCGCTTCGGCCTCCGCGTAGTTGTTGACGGTGTTCACCATGCCTTCGAAGGTAAGGCGTCCTAACGCCTGCTGCCGTCTTAGAGAATGTCGGAGAAGCGTGCCATGGTCCAGTCCTTCCGCAAAGTGATAGATAGCATCATCATTGGGGTAGTGGGCCAGGTCGGATCGTATACGGAGCCACCTGGCGAGATAATCATGGGGGTTTTCGCCCTCTCTCTGAACGCAGCACGCCAGATCGAAGATGGTAACCACGCCGACGAACTTGGATCTCTGCTGTCCAGACGCACGGACAAAGCCGGCGGATTTGCAGTGATTTTCCACCTTTATATCCTGCACAGGGGCGGTTTGGGTGGGCTTTGAATTTTTTCGATTTTTGCCGGCAAACTCCGAGGAGAGATCCGACATTGATCCTTCCGCGAACGTATCCTGCCCGTGGGCGGTCCGTGCGGGTCTTGATGCTTTCCGATCTTTGTTGGCAAACTCCAAAGAGAGATCCGACATCGATCCTTCCGCGAACGTATCCTTACCATGGGCGGTCCATGCGGGTGTTGATGCTCCTCCGACTCCTAGGGAACTAGTGCCCGAGTCGGTGGATGAAGAGGTGGATGTCTCCGATAGGAATGATCGAATACCGCATAGAGTTCGTCTTCGCCGGGATCTAGAACTCATCAGGTGGGAGGATCGGCATGTTGCTGGAGAAGAGAACGCGACCGATGGCTACGGTTTCGCCGATTCCTGTGAAGATCTTGGTCCTCGCCCGCTGAAGAGCCTGAAGCACCTCTTGCCCCACGGTGGGCGCCAACTGTCGTGGTATTGCCGACGAGTACGCCATGGAGGGGTCCTCACAGTGCGTGTTTAGAGACATGGGGTAAGGCAGACGGTTGACAGGTACGAGGTAACACAGCTTACCCAGGTTCAGATCCCACAACGGTGGCGGAATCCTACTCCTGCTATAAATCACTATAAGGGCGAGACACCGAGTTACAGAGAGTGTTTCGCTGTGCGAGGTTGTATCAATCGATACTAGGTTGTGCCCTAAAGGCTCCCATAGGCCCGACTTATATAGTCGCCAGGTCCTAGGGTTACAGGGAAAAGTCCTAGCCGGACAGGTTACAGAGTCCTACACCGTCTATTACTAGTCTTGTGTATCTTGCACTCCAAGGCTCCGGGTACGTTGGTGAATCCACCGTAGCCTTCCTTTATCCGGCATGGGCCTCCCTTCCGATCCACCTAATCGGGTCACTTAGCAGGCCATAGGCCATGCTACCGACTATGGGCCACCCGGGTTAGTCGGATAAGAGACATGCTATAAGGATACCCATATAGCATATCCCCTACACTCACACCAAGGGATACATAGATAATCAACTAAAGGAGAGATACTTCCACATGCAAACCAAACTATAAGATAACCTCTCTACCAAAGATATGAATCCACTAAAAAGGTAAAAGATAAAAGATAATGGTGGTGATATCGCGGCACTCCCCCAAGCTTGGAACAAGCCAAGGAGATGCCAAACCTGATGACGAATTACTCCTTCAGTGGTGGTGGTGGTGGTGTTCTCTTGTCATCATAAAACTTCCAAGGCAATGGTTCCCCATCCAAAAAGGATGTCCTTGTCGCTGCAATCCTGAAACTAGCAGCGGAGCTTATGCGATCAAACCTAGCCTCATACTCACAGTTTTGATTTTGTATGTCGTAGAGCTATGCTTGTAATTGGTTGGTGGTATGACGGAGCGAGAAGATCTCTTCTCGGACCTCAGCCACCTCTTCCTCGTGCTTGGCGATGAGTTCTGAACTTATCTTGTGAATAACAACCACTTCGTGTTCCCCCATCTTCTTGTACCTGAAAACCTCCTGCTCCAATGCTTCCATCCTGTCTTCCAGACTTACTTCTCCCTTGGGGCCTCGAACTTCTTTCATCTGTACCTTCCCATATTTGAGAATCAGCTCCTTGGGATGGATCTTCAACTCATACATGTATGGGTTGAGGACATCCGTAGAGGAATCCTCTATGGTTGATCCAGAGGAAGACATTGTAGCTCCCAAAATTGAGAAATTTTCCTGACAGAAACAGATTGAAACAAAAACACGACGAGAACATGATGGACGAACCTCGGGGGATCCGGGGGGTTATATATTGCAAAGTTTCAATGCATAAGGAAGGTCTTGACACCGAAACAAGGCGGAGACAGAGTCTGAGGGTGGCACACCCCCCTCAAGCCCGGCCAGGCTAGGCCCGCGCCTGGGGTGGGTTTGTCCACCCCGGACTCTGGTTCCTCCTGTGTTCCGTCTCGTAGTCTTCCATATGTATTGAAAACATCAAAAATATAAAAAGATTGGGGTTTCATGAACCTTCTGTTTTCACCATTTTTACCTATTTGATGACGAATTCTGCAGACTCTGGTGTTTGGCTTCTGATAAATTCTTTTGGAGTCGCCATTCGAATAACATCCACATCTTCATTATAAGAATCTCCAGAAATATAATGTTTTAGTCTTTGTCCATTAACCACATGTGTTGTGTCATCCTTCAGAGAAGAAATTTTGATGGCACCTGAACGGTATACTTCCTTGATAACAAAAGGTCCTTCCCATTTTGAGAGTAGTTTCCCTGCAAAAAATCTAAGACGAGACCTATACAAAAGAACTTTCTCACCAACATGGAACTCCCTTTTTAGAATTCTCCTATCATGCCATGTTTTTACTTTTTCTTAAAAAGCCTAGCATTTTCATAAGCTTCACCTCTCCACTCATCTAGATTACTTAAGTCGAGAAGTCTTTTCTCACTTGCAAGTCTAAAATCTCTATTCAACTCTTTCACTGCCCAATAAGCTTTGTGTTCTAATTCTAAAGGCAAGTGACAAGCTTTCCCATATAGCACTTTGTAAGGAGACATCCCCATAGGATTTTTATAAGCAGTTCCATAAGCCCACAAAGCGTCACTCAACTTTTTAGCACAATTTTTTCTAGATCTATTGAAAGTCTTCTGCTAGATAGATTTAATTTCCCTATTGGAAAGTTCTACTTGCCCACTGGTTTGGGGGTGATAAGCTGAAGCAATTTTATGGTTTACATCGTACTTAGAGAGAGTTTTTCTAAAACCCCCATGAATAAAATGAGAGCCTCCATCAGTCATGAGATATCTAGGAACACCGAACCTAGGAAAAATAACATCCTTAAGCATTTTCAAAGAGGTCTTACCATCAGCACTATTTGTGGGTATGGCTTCTACCCACTTTGTAACATATTCTACAACAACAAGAATATGAGTGTACCCTTTTGAAGGGGGAAAAGGACCCATAAAGTCAAATCCCCAACAATCAAAAGGTTCAATAACAAGAGAATATTTCATAGGCATTTCATTGCGTCTAGAAATGTTACCTACTCGTTGACATTCGTCACAAGATAAGACAAACTTCCTTGCATCTTTGAAAAGAGTAGGCCAATAAAATCCAGATTGTAAAACCTTCTGTGCAGTCCTATCCCCTGCATGATGTCCTCCATAAGAACTGCCATGAAATTTTCTCAATATCTCATGTTGTTCAAATTCTGGAACACATCTTCGCATAATGCCATCTACTCCTTCTTTATATAAGTGTGGGTCATCCCAAAAGTAATGCCTTATATCATAAAAGAACTTCCTTCTCTGTTGAGCTGTAAAGGTTGGAGGAAAATACTTGGAAATAATAAAATTAGCATAATGAGCATACCAAGGACTATCATGCGGACTTACCCTTATCGTAGCCAACTGCTCATTTGGAAAACTATCATTAACAGACAATGGGTCAAAAGAAATGTTTTCCAAATGAGCTAAATTGTCAGCAACAGGATTTTCAGCACCTTTCCTATCTACAATATGTAGGTCAAACTCTTGTAAAAGCAAAACCCACCTGATAAGTCTAGGCTTAGTGTCCTTCTTTGTCATAAGGTACTTGATAGCAGCATGATCAGTATGAATAGTAACCTTTGAATCAACAATATAAGGCCTAAACTTATCACATGCAAAGATTATAGCTAAGAACTCTTTTTAGTAGTAGCATAATTCCTTTGAGCAGCATCTAGAGTCTTGCTAGCATAATGAATAAAATTCAACTTCTTATTAACACGTTGTCCAAGGACAACACCCACAGTAAAATCACTAGCATCACACATAATTTCAAAGGGTAAACTCCAATTAGGTGGTTGAACAATAGGAGCAGTTGTCAAAGCTTTCTTCAAAGTTTCAAAAGCTTCCTTACAATTGTCATAAAAAACAAAAGGTACATCTTTTTGAAGAAGATTAGTAAGGCTTTGAAATTTTGGAGAAATCTTTAATAAACCTCCTATAGAAACCAGCATGACCAAGGATACTACGAATACCTTTGATATCTCTAGGACAAGGCATCTTATCAATTGCTTCAATTCTGGCTCTGTCAACTTCAATGCCTCTTTCAGAGATCTTGTGTCCAAGAACAATCCCTTCATTAACCATAAAATGGCATTTCTCCCAATTAAGAACAAGGTTGGTTTCTTCACATCTCTGCAAAACTTTATCAAGGTTGTGCAAACAGTTATCAAAAGAAGTTCCATAGACGGAAAAATCATCCATGAAAACCTCCACAATTTCTTCACAAAAACCATGAAAGTTAGCAGACATACATCTCTAAAAGGTAGCAGGAGCATTACATAAACCAAAAGGCATACTCCTATAAGCATAAGTACCATAAGGAAAAGTGAAAGTAGTTTTCTCTTGATCTTGTGCTTTCACAGCAATTTGAGAAAACCCAGAATAACCATCAAGAAAACAAAAGTGGGTCTTTTTGGACAACCTATCAACCATTTGATCAATAAAGGGCAAGGGATAATGATCTTTCTTAGTAACTTTACTGATTTTTCTAAAATCAATGCACATTCTATACCCAACCACTACTCTTTGAGGTATAAGCTCATTATCTTCATTAGGCACAATAGTTATTCCCCCTTTCTTGGGAACGCAATGAACATGACTAACCCACTGACTGTCGGCAATAGGATAAATAATACCAACATCAAGGAGTTTTAATACCTCATTTCTTACCACATCCTTCATCTTAGGATTTAGACGGCGTTGGTGCTCAACAACTGGTTTTGCATTAGGCTCAATATTAATAGCATGCTGACATATAGTAGGAGAAATTCATTTTAAATCATCAAGTGTATACCCCATAGCTCCTCGGTGTTTCTTCAACACTTCCAATAACCTTTCTTCTTCCTTTCCTAAAAGTTTAGAACCAATAATAACAGGATACACTTTCTTATTGTCAAGATAAGCATATTTAAGATCATTAGGTAAAGGTTTTAATTCAAAAACAGGGTCCTCTTTAGGTGGTAGTGTGGTACCCAAATCTTCCACAGGTAGATTATGCTTTAGTAACTCAGGTTGACAAAGGAAAACCTCGTCAATCTCATTTCTTTCCTTCATGAAGACATCACTTTCATGATCTTCCATGAGCTACTGCAAGGCATTGTTAGGAGCAAGAGAAATAGTAGAAAGTTGTTCAACCCTGAAATCATCATTAGGCAGTTCACTTTCATAAGGAGTTTTGGAAAAATTGGAAAAATTAAACTCATAAGACTCTCCATCAAAATTAGTCAAAGTTGTTTCCTTCCTACAATCTATAATAGCCCCACAAGTATTCAGGAAGGGTCTACCAAAGATAATAGGATAGGTTTTACTAGCTTCTTTACCAAGTACCAGAAAATCAGCAGGATATTTAATCTTACCACAAAGGACCTCCACATCCCTTACAATGCCAATGGGGAAAACTTGTTCCCTATTGGCAAGGTGAATAACCACATCAATGTCTTCAAGCTCACAAGGACCAATTTCATGCATAATTTCCATGTAAAGCTCATAAGGAATAGCACTAGAACTAGAACCAATATCACATAAACCATAATAGCTATGGCTAGCAATTCTAACAGAAAGCATAGGGACACTAGATTTTCTAACTTTCTTAGGATGAGAAACAATATTAGTGGCGTCTTCAAAAAAGACAATATGCTCATCCTCTATATTTCTAGTGACAAGGTCTTTTACAATAGCTACCACAGGCCCAATATCAATAAGCTCATCGATCCCCACAGTTTTCTTTGTACTTTTGTTATTTGCACTAATAATCATAGAATACTCCTTTACCTTAGCTGGGAAAGGAACTTTCTCAACATGAGGTTCAGGCACAATATGATTAGTAGTACAAACTTGAGTACTTCTAACTGGAACATGACTAACAACATCTTTATAAGGAGCATGGTACTTATTCCACTTCTTCTTGGGAATTTCTATGTAAGAGGCGAAGGCCTTAAAACAGTTGGCAGTACTTTGAGAATCAAGACCAAACTCACTGCTAATATCACGGAAGTCATTAGTTCCCATAAAAGATTTAATGCATTCATAATCATAGTTTATACCTAACTTTCTTCCTTTGTCATTCTCCCAAGCTTCAGTGTAATCTTGAATACGGTCTAGGAGATCCCATTTAGCGTCTTCCTTCATATGTGTAAACGATCCAGCACAAGAAGCATCTAGTAGATCTTTATCATGAAGAGAAAGCCTAGCATAAAATTTATTGAGAATAATATTGTTAGGGAGTTCATGAATAGGACATTTAAGCATTAGTAACTTTAATATCCCCCAAGCTTGAGCTGTACTCTCTCCATCAAGAGGACAAAAGTTATATATAAGATTTCTATCCTTATGAATCTCACTGGGAGGATAAAATTTAGAGTAAAAAAGAGATGCCATCTCCTCCCATTCCATGGATCGTCCATTCCTCAGCAGCTTATACCATTCTTCATCTCTCCCTTTCAAGGATATGGAGAGTAACTTCTTCTTCCCCTGCTCAGTTGTGATACCTGCACACTTAAACAACCCACATAATTCATGGATAAAGAGCAAATGATCACCAGGATGGACAGTTCCATCTCCAAAATAATAATTATCCATAACATGATCAACAATACTTGTAGGTATCTTAAAAGGATCTATCTCAACAGGTGATGGTTCATCTACTACCCAAGCAGTGGTAGTAGTTTTCCCAAACAGAAAACCAAGTGGGTTATCCATATTGGAAACAAAGTAACAAGCAGTAACAAAAGAAATACACACAATGGAATTTTCCCTTACCAGTTCCGCTCTTCAATAGCGCTTCACTCCCCAGCAACGGCACCAGAAAATAGTCTTGATGACCCACAAGTATAGGGTGTCTATCGTAGTACTTTCGATAAATAGGACTGTCGATCCCAACGAGGAGAAGAAGGTGTTGAACAGTGGTGTGGAGCACTAAATCCCTATGAATACTTAGCAAACATATTTTTAGTGGTTTTATGATAAGGCAACAAAACAAAGTACAAGTAATAAAGAACAAATGCAGCAAGTGGCCCAATCCTTTTTTAGCAAAGGACAAGCCAGTGGAAATACTTATAAGGACCAAACGTTCTCGAGGACACATGAGAATTCTGTCAGGTGCTTTCGCTTCATATAGCTGAGTACTCTTCGGTGTTGTAAGTGTTGTGTGGGTGAATCTGTGCTAATGTACCGACCTTACTTGGACTAATACATACTTGTAATTAAACCCCCTGCAAACATCTGTAACTACAGGAAAGTAATTAAGATATAAATCTAACCACAACCTTAAACTCTGAGATCCTACACTCCCTTGTGCAAAGGTGTCCTAACGGGGGTTCAGGTTTCATCACCTAAGAACCCCACAATTAGTAGCCAAATACACAATACATTCCCCTAGGCCCATAAATGGTGAAGTATCATGTAGTCGACGTTCACATGACACCACTAGAAGAATAGCACCACAACTTAAATACTAAACCATTGAATAATAACTCAACACAAATCCACTAATAACAACATGACTTCTCCCATGTCTTCAAGAACTAGACGAACTACTCATGAGACATCATATGGATGAAGATCAAAGATGATATGATAATGGATAACAATCTGAACATAAACAAGAATCCAATGGCTCCAGTCACAAGCATCAACTACAATAGTAATTAACACCGGGAAAGTTTCCCCTAAGAACTAAAGCAATATCCAACACAATTGTTACATCGGGATGGAGTGGTGATGATGGTGCTGGTGGAGATGATGGTGTTGATGATGATGATACCGTTGAAGCCAAGCTTGATCACGGTGTTGATGGCAATGATCTCCCCTCTCTAGGAAGGAATTCCCCCAGCAGAAATCTATTTGCCGGAGAGATCTTTCTCTCTCGGTGTTTTCCACCCCCAAAGGAAGTGGAAATCTATCTGTGGTCGCTCCCCGAGGCTTAGGATTCCGTAGGGAAGATATAGATGAAGGGGCGGAGTCGGAGGCCGGGAAGGTGGGCCACAACTGCCCTAGGCGTGGGGTCAGGTGGGCCAGCGCCTAGGGGGTGTGGGCCCCCTATGGCCCTTCTTCGCCTCCCCTTCTGGCTTCCTCTGTCTTCCAGGGAAATAATATTTTACCATATTTTCTGGTATTTTTCCGATCTTCGCAAAATTGCATCAAAACGCCCACTTTTCCATCAGAATCCAGACTCTGGCAGTCCATCCTCCAAGAATCATCCAACATGCATAAACAGTGGAAAAGACATAAGTAATATCTCATAATAAGACAAATATCAATGAATAGAGGTAAATTATGATATAGAAGGGTGATGCAAATTGGTCATATCACCAACCATGTCTAGCCCCCAGACTGCAAACAACCAAGTTATTGGTATTGTTCGCAATTCCTTAGCTGGAACATGTGGTTGTCGGGCATAGTACTGTCATCCCATGCATGGATCAACCATATTGTCGGCGTCTGCCTTGGCGGTCAGCCAGTAGAATCCTTGTCGAAAGGCTTTGGAGACCAAAGATCGAGGAGCGGCGTGATGCCCGCAATCTCCAAGATGGATCTCACGAAGGATTTTAATACCCTCTTGCTGGGAAACACACTTAAGGTATACACCAGTGGTGCTTCTTTTATAGAGTTGTCCATTGATTATGGTATAGCCCTTTGCTCAACGTATTATTTGGCGACTTCCGACCTCATCAATGGGCAAAGTTCCATGTACGAGGTACTCCATGAACGGTGTTGTCCAAGCCGGAGGGACTTTTGTCACTGTGTGAACAAAAGAGTCAACTCTATCTGGGTTCTCGGGGTCCGCTCCCTTCACAGATGGTGTCCGTAGATGCTCCAGAAAAAGGCCAGGCGGAATTTGTTTGCGCCCTGATCTAAGCTTTGATAGTAGATCAACCGCCTCATTTTCCTCCCTCGGGACATACTTGATTTCTTAGCCCAAGAAGCTCTTGGCTATCTCCTCCACTTCGTCTCGATATGCCGCCATCATAGGGTTCCGTGCGTTCCAGGTGCCAGCCACCTGCTCGGCAACCAAGTCGGAATATCCACAGCAAACTATGCGCTTGATGCCAATATCCTTGGCTACGCAAAGTCCGTGAATGAGTGCTTCATATTCCGCATGTTATTTGTAGCCTCAAAGTGGATCTACAGAACGTAGTGCAACTTTTCCCCTGTTGGTGACTGCAGCAGTACACAAGCCCCCGAGCCGTTGAGTAGCTTTGATCCGTCAAAGTGCATCACCTAGTATTCTAGCTCTGGTACAGGGGTAGCATCTGGCATCTCTGTCCAATCTGTGATGAAATCCGCCAAAACCTGTGATTTGATAGCGTCGCGTCTCTTATAGGTGATCTCGAAGGAGGCAAGCTCAATGCCCCACTTCGCAACCCTTCCTGTAGCGTCATTGTTGTTGATAATGTCGGATAGTGGAGCTTTGCTCACAACTATGATAGGGTGCTCCTGGAAGTAGTGCCTTAGCTTCCGATAAGCAAGGAACACTCCATAAGCTAGCTTCTGGTAGTGCGGGTTGCGCTGCTTGGACTTCGTCAAGACCTCGCTTACATAGTAAACTAGTCGTTGAACTCTGTACTCATGCCCTGGTTCTTTCCGCTCTACCACGACGACGATGCTGATTACCCGGTTGGTGGCCGCCATGCAGATCAACATAGGCTCCATAGGATCGGGTGCTACAAGTATAGGTGCCGAGGAAAGTATCTCCTTTAGCTTATTGAGTGGAGCATCTGCTTCATCCATCCATGTAAATTTGTCCCCCTTCTTCAGCAACTTGTGCAGCGGCAGAGCCTTCTCTCCAAGTCGGCTGATGAACCGGCTTACTGCTGCAACGCAGCCTGTTAGTCGTTGTATGTCCTTTAGGCATGTCGGACGGTTTATGTTTAGGATGGCCTTGATCTTCTCTGGGTTGACCTCGAGTCCGCGCTGGGAAACAATGAAGCCCAATAATTTGCCGACTGAAACCCCGATGACGCACTTCTTAGGGTTAAGCATCATGTTGTATTTCTGGAGATTATCAAAGGTTTCTTTTAAGTCGGAGATTAAGTCGTTTGAATTTTTAGACATAACCGCTATATCGTCCACATAGGCGTAAATGTTCCGACCAATTTGATCGTGTAGGCAACGTGTTGTGCGGTGACCCAGCATACCACTGCACGTGTAGTACACTATAGTCGTTGACATGACACTCACAGAACACCGTTCTGTAAATATCACATCCCTCAGAGTGGTACAACAGAAACATTGCGGGTCCATATTACAAACATTCACACATTATTATTATTACAGTACCAAAAGTTCAAGACTTCAAAAGATTCAACTTACAAACCAAAATATAGCGTGTTTTAGCGGAATTTAAAAGTAGCAACTCCATCTAGGAGTTGAGCTCAGTAGCTTATTCTATAGAGTTCATGCTGCTCGGATTCATCGGTTACTACTAACTAGGATACTTAGTTAGATTCGTTATCGTCGACACCACAGCAGATTTCGTAATCCACTCCATCAACACCTCCTGACAGGTCAGGCTCCTCGTAGAACAGATCTTCTTGACATTCGGCTGCATACATTGGCACATCTTCGGGATCCTCAGAGTCTAAGAAAGGGATCAAAGGAAAGGATGAGTAACGTCATTACCCAACAAGTTCATTATATGCAAGGTGGGAAGTTTGATGCTCTAACTACCACCTCGGATTATAAATCCTTGGCATGATGCAATTTTTGTAAATCTTTCTTCAAAGATTGATTTTATTATGAAAATCTATGACCATCATCCTTCACAGGTTGACCAGAACTTTCATGGAGTTCCTTTCCTGCCATGTTCGTAGCTCCTTCCCGGAACATGGAGTAACAAGTTACAATTCTTACACTCTACAGAGGTGCATTACTTTACCCATGAGAGATCAACTCCTTGTTGCACAACCAGGCGTACTTTCCCGTCCATAATTCCATGATGTGGGGCCCAGTAGTTGGTCCAAGACAATCACTGCCCCTTCGCGACCTCGCATGCCTCCTTGGTGTACACCATGCCCACATAATGAATTATGGCAATGGTTTGTACAAACCATTAGATGCCAGAACTATCGTGGGACGATGAGGGTTCCCACCCATATGCTGCATATCCTCTACGAATTACCAATTAATATGCACGCTACGAGGATAACAGCCACGACCTGCACATCCGGCTTCATGCGAGAGGGAGAAGATATAGCTGACTTCTTTGTCCCATTCCAAATCTCATGGCTAACGCGTAATATACAGCGCTAGAATCATTGATGTCATGAGTTATTAAGTCCCTAATTTATTATCATTGTTGCAAATAGAACCCTAAGTTCTATTGCTCCATTATATCATCACTTAGGATGATCTTCATGATTTCTTTATTTGTGAAAATAATATTTTATTTCTTTAGAGTATATACGATAACACACGATTTGCAAATACTTTGATAAAGACTCTTCAAAGGATATGAGCAAGTGATGAACTTGCCTTGTGAAGGCAAGGTAGTGAAGTCTGATGCTTGCACTGGACCTTGAGCTTCTATGTATACAAAAACATCATTATTGCCCGGTAAGGACAATATTTAAAGAAGCAAAATGATTATGCAAAGTAATGTAATGCATTATTTAACTTGATATGCATTCTCCCCATTATTATAAAAAGTCTTTTTTAATAATAAAGGATTTATAAATATTACCTTTCAATATTTGTAACATATATTGAACTATTTTTATTTTATTTCCCTTTTATTTGACTTTTATTGGTTTAATAATTCTTTTAGGAATTATCACTTAGATATAAAAAATTGTTATTAAATATTTATTTAGTATTTTTCTAAAAATACTACAATATTAATATATAATGAAAGTGATTTTTATTTATTTTTATCATCTTTCAATAATTTTGTAAAATTCCATAAGGAATATATAAATTACAAAATTCTTAATAAAATTTAAGTGTCTAAAATTTATATCTTAATTTATTTGGATAATTTGGATTTTTGTGAATCCAAGAATATTTTATTTATAATTTTTGGATTCTTATTTTATTTTCTAGAATTTAATTAAGTTTAGGGGCATTTTGGTCTTTTCTATTAATTAAAAACAGGCCTTAAGGTTTTTGGGCTGGCTTGATCTTATTGGGCCCTTGTGGCCCATCAGACATAGTCAAAATAGCCACCCCGAAGGGTTCTGGCCCAACTCAGCCCACTCCCTCGCTGCCTCTCACCCTCGAGCTCACTCCTCTCCTCCTCTATCCTCGACCCCGTGGTCGGCGATGTCGCCGCCGACGATTCCCGTCGTTGTGGGCCGTTCTGGTCGCCGTCGTGGTGTAGGAGGAGGTTGTCAACTACGCCCATCCTTCCTGTCCAATTGGATTTGAGCATGGGGCTCTCCTGCGGCAGATCGATGCCGTCCTGAACCAAAGGGTTTGGGGGTTGGCGTGGATCTTGGCGTTGCCGCTGCCGTTGTGCGTCATGGTGATTCTCCTCTCCTCAAGGCGTGGTCATGGTAGCCGCCGTGGCGCTGTATGGGTCGCAGCGCCCCCTGGGGTGCTCCCCATGCCGCCATGGTCGTCGGCCACCTCTGCTTCCTCTTCTAGTCTTCAGCGAGGACGTTTGGTGAGTTCTTTTCCTCTCCTCTGGTGCTCTCTGTGCTCGCTCATCCTATGCTAGATGTTGGCAGTGACCTCTCTGGTTACTGTCTTGTCCTAATTAAGATGATTTATTCCATTTAGGGTTCATATCATGTTGTTGATCATATCCTGGATGAATTAGATCATGTGTGGATGGTCTCTAAGCATGCTAAATGATTATTAGCTTGAGGCTTGCTGCTTAAGATGAACTATAATGGTTCTGGTGTCTTATTAGATGATTTTATGCTTAGATTTCATAAGATTCAGATGATATAGTTGCTCTGAAACCAATGCTTGGTAAAGTCAGTGGGTTTGATAACTTACCACTGTCATTTCTTGGTTAATGATAATGGGTATGGTGTGATGAAATCACTGTCTTAGTGCTGTTAGCTTGAGAATTAATGTGTGGTTTGAGATCACAATGATCTCAAAGAATGAAGATATACATATGAATGTCCTAATTATGATTCTT
Organism: Avena insularis; assembly: GCA_023614405.1. Lineage (NCBI taxonomy): Eukaryota > Viridiplantae > Streptophyta > Magnoliopsida > Poales > Poaceae > Avena > Avena insularis. Next base: position 303,049,125 of record CM042693.1, on the reverse strand, counting down.
GTAATAAAAGGAAAATGATTGGTAGATTGATTGATTGAATCCATGATGATTGAATGCTTATTATGATTCATGTAGAATGGTTCTTGTGACACCATCTCTGTATGGCACACAAGATTGATTCTTATCCATTGATTGGGTTGGTTTAAGCTTAAGACATGTTTGGCTTTAAAAGATAAGCAGAAATATTCTTCTCTGAAATCCCTAAGACCAATGATGTTGGTCTGAGGCTTAGGGGTTAGGCTTTATCTAGTTAATTCATATGGATAATTCTGGTAGTGGTACCAGCTACTGTTTCTTGAATCAAAGTTTGGAAAAATGATTGTAGGCCTGGTCATTTATATGGATCCAAAAGATTAACTTCTAAGGTGCTACCCTTATCTTAGGGATGTGCCTAGAAATTAAATCTTAGCTATATTTTTTGGAGTATAGCTTGATAACCAAATCAATGATGTTGTTCTAAGTTTTTGTTGGATCTTTGTACTTTGTTGTTTGCTTTTAGATTTTAAAACCTCAGTGATGGATTCACCCCATTTGGGTGCTTTCTGAGAGTTTGAATGTGACACCAATCATGTATGCTTGTCTAATCTTAGACAGATAGATCATGTGATGGTCTATGTACTCACCATTGTCACTTGATGTTGTGGTTGCTAATGATGGATCTTGTGGTAGCTTGATCTTGTGGTTGATCTTGTGCTCCCCTAGTATATTTAGCTCCTGGCTTGTCCTTGATCTAGTCCATCATCTTCTGATCCTGATGGCTTGATCTTGGTCTTGCTATCCACCTGATCTTCCCCCTCCTTATGTCACCATCCTGGTGATGTGATCTTGGGCTTTGGTTGGTTTGGCTGCTGGCTGTTGTGCTTGGTTTAGCTGCTGGCTGCTAAGCTTGATGTGTAAGAGCAAAAATGATGTGGTTGTGTGCTTGCCCACGGCTGTGTTGATGGTTTTGTGTTGCTGGCTGTTTCTCGGGTGCTGACAGCACACACCATGCATTTAGGTGTGTGTGTGTCACATCCCAAGATTTTCCAAATCTTGTTATGTGAAAAAATAAATAAATAAAATAAAACTTTGTTGATTTTTAGGGTGAGAAGAAACTTTTTGATTCCAATTGGAAACCTTCAAACCTATTTGATCAAATAAAAATCCTAAAGGGATTTAAAAAGATAAATAAACAATAAAGTTAAAAATATTTGGAATTACTATTTTTGGATCTTTTAATAAAAGATTTGGTTTTCAAATGTAAAGGTAGAATTATAAATAAGGATTATTTTATAAGCCAAATTAAAACTTGGCCAAGCCTTTGAAATAAAATATTTCTATTTGATAAAAATAGTAAAGTTTTATTTAAATAAAATAATAAGGATTTAATATCCAATTTTATTAGAAATAAAAGGTTTTACTATTTTAATTAAACATCAAAACTTGTTAATTTATTTTAAAACAAGTTTTCCAAGTATTTTATGTTCTCAAATAAAACCTACTGAAGTGTTTTTGGTTTTATATTTAGATTTCAAAAATAAAGATTTTAATAAAACAAATCCTATTTGAATTAAATGATTAAGGTCTAGTCATTTAATTATTAATGGACCCTAAAATAAAAATATTATTTTATTTTTGCGACTTGGATTTGTGTTGTTAAACAGAACCAAACTCAAATGCAAAGTGTGGTGGAAGTTTGATTGTTTTGAATGTTTGAATTGTTTGATTGAAATTCAAAACAGAAAATCCAAATGGAAAAAGAAAAAGCAATCAGAAAGAAAAAAAATAGAATCAGACCAGACCCAACTCACCTGGCCCAGCAGCCCAGTCCAACCCAACTAGCTCTCTTCCCGCAGGAAAAAGTTTCGCACCCCAAAACCCACCCACACCCTCACTGACGACAGGACCCCACCTGCACTTCCCCCTCTCGCTGACGAAGCTGCCCCACACTGTCCTGTTCATCGTCTTCAAACCCGCACTGATTATTCCTCGCCGTTTCTGTCTTGAATTGCAGCGATCAATTCGCGTCAATGGAGGCGTTAATCTCTCTAACGTCTATGCCCTTTTTATCGCCTCTGTCTCCTCCTCCTTTCCCCTCAAACACCGCTGCGCGAGAGCCACCAGGCTGTCCTGAATCGAAATTGCATCGCCGCTGCTCTGGCGAGCCTCACCGAGCAATTCCGGCCAGTAGACACCGCCCCTTGCCTCATCGACCAAGCTCACACACTCCCCAGCCCCTGGCGCTTCTCCTTGTGCCTCCCGTTCGTCCGCACTCGCCCAAGAGCCTCGTCTTTGACAACCTCTGAGCGCCGCCGCGTCTGCTTCTTTCTCCGGCGACTTCCCCCTGGTAAGCCAGACCACCCCGAGCTCTCTCTATCATACTCGCGTGAACCCCAGGACTGCACGCGTCTAACTGTGTCCTCGTTTTGCCTCGGAGTGAACCACAGTGTCTCCCCCGACAACGACCAGAACCACCTGACGTCGCCCCCCACTGCGGCGAGGAATCCCCGTCGCGTCTGAGCGCCCCTTGACGAACCAACCACGCCTCGAGCTTCACCTCGCCCTCGCAAGCACGGTGAGCATCTTCGTTAGCCTCCTTGCTTCATGTATCGCTGGCTCCGCCGTAGACAGAGCGTGCGCCGCCGCCAGCCGCCGCCAGCGCCGCTGCTTTTGGGTCATAGCGTAAGAACCGTTAGATCTGAATCGGACGCGTAGGAATAGAATCAACTCGAAGGGGTACGAGTGGACCTGAGCCGTGCGATCGAACTAAGATCCAACGCACCAGAGAGGTTGATCCGCATGAAGCGGTACCACCCAATAAGAACACGACACGTGGCACTAGTTGTTTTAAAACAGATTTTAGAATCTGATTTAGATGCAAAATTGTATACCCCATAACTTTTGATCCACACGTCCAAAATTTGAAAATTTTATATCAATGGAATCAGTGGAACAAGCCCTAGCCAACCATGCAATTTTTTTTAGCAAAAAGCTTCTGTTAAAATGTTTGTTTTTGTAGAAACATTTGTATGCTTGTTTAGGTTATGAAAATTATTCCAAAATGATTTTGGGGTTGAAATCTTTGCAAATTGGTTTTTTGTGGACCTAATGACCTTAGGAACCAACTTATGGATTTAAAAATGTATTTGGTAAAGATTAGGATGGAATAATTGAATTAGCCCATTTCTAGCCAAATAAAAATATTGATTTTGTTATGGAAATGATTTTTTGAGAAAAACCTTTGGAAAATATTTTGATTCAAACCTACTGACACAAAACACCAAGTTTTGTGAATCAACAACTTATTTGGTGAACAACATAAAATTGTTGCTTTGCTAAAAACATTTTTACCAAATGGAATAATGATTTGATTTAAAAATGATCTTTAGATAAAACCCTTTTGCAAATGCTTTTTCCACTATAGAAAATGACCACTTTGAGCCTTACAATGTTTAGAGCCTATTAGAAACCGCCTTTGCAAATAAAACTATCTTTTGCATGCTTGCATGCATGACCTTGTTTCTATTATTTTATGTGTGATGATTTGTGTGATTATTGTTGGAATGCTAGTTGAAGCTATGTTTGCTTGATTGATTTGTAGTGAAGTTAGAAGAGTGTGATATTAGCAAGATCAAGAAGTGAACCAACATTCTCTACCAAAAAGGCAAGTGACACTATCATTCAAAGTCCTACTATTTTCATTATACTTAGTGGATTTTGAAAACATGCATGAAAAGGATTTCTATACTTTATGCTATGCTAAATCCTAATAGGATACCCTTATACATTCCTTAGTGAAAACAATGTAGTTGTAAAATGCTTAGCCATGCTATATATTTTTTGAGAAGAGATACATGTTGAGATTTTATGAAGTTGAGAAAAGACTTATGTTTTATATAATAAAACAAGTACTCAATGAACCACCTGGGTGGACAAGGTTACTCAAGTTTTGGAAAAGGTGGCAACAAGAGGAACCATGTTTATATGGCAATCTCTTTTTGTTGTGCACCAGATGAAAACCACCCAGGGACTTAGAGATTGAACATGTTTCTCCAACAGTGGCTTCCGTGTACAGCCACATGCTAAATGGGCACTGGCTTAGTAAACTACATTGGGAAGACCCATGCGTTAGCCTCTTCAGGTTAACTAAATGAGGGAACTTGGAACTCTACATTGGTGCCTGGTAGACAAGCTAGATTGGGAGGACCCTATGGAAAGACTTCGTCACATTCTCAATCTGCCGGTACTCCATCTTGGTGAGTACTTATCCAGCGGCCACTGGTGGCAACAAGATGAGAGTGTGTCATGTGGGTAAAGTGTACAACTTCTGCAGAAGATAAAATTCTAAGTACTTAGCCGTGTCCCCGGTTATGGACAATACTGAGCAACTAAAGCCTGAAGCTATGGGAAATCTCGACATTCCAATTTCTAAAAGGAAAACTTTAAAGTGACAACAAGAGGCTTGAAGCACTTGGGGTGTACCAAGGAGCTCAAGTGATTTTGATAAAAACTTGAAGCACTTGGGGTGTACCAAGGAGGTCAAGAGATTTTGACAAAGGCTTGAAACACTTGGGGACTTACCAAGGAGTTCAAAAAGATTTGACAAAAGATCAAAACTATTTTGAAAAGATAGGATAAAGTATTGCTTTTTGCAAATGAGCCTTAAACCCTACTTAGCCAATTATGCATATAATGATAGGATCCACTTATATTCAACATAGTAGTGAAACTTGCCAATACAATTCAAATGTATTGACCCTTGTGGCTGTAACTTGTTATGTTGCAGGTTTGTTTGATATTGGTCAAGTTGATTGATTAGGATTACAAGTCTACAACCAACATGTCTGCCTGTGGCACTTTGAAGATGAAGGACCCCATGCTTATAGATATTCTGCTGCAATGTAATGTAATAGCCAAATGAGCTATGTAATATGTAATAAAATTATGTTATTCCTGGTTATAAAATTTTATTATGACCTTTGTTTCTTGATATTACATCTTAAATGTGGATGCTAGCTATTGATCCAGGGACTAGCATTGTAAACACAGGGATCTCTGCCTTATTAAAGGTTGGGACCTCTACAGATGGTATCAGAGCATTGTGTTGCCTGTAGGATTTGTAACCCTAGGATTGGACAAAAACCTTTAGAAAAATAGGAGTTGTATTTGTTCCAAAACTTATTTACAAACAATCTTGTAAACTCTTTCGTCAACCATTTTGGTTTTGATTCTACATCTCTTCCATTTCAACTTGATGGAAAAACCTACCCCATGGCCAAAGGCTTCACCATGTGCAAAGGACTTCTTCAACTCTAATGACTTCAACATCTTCAACTCTAATGACTTCAACATCTTCAACTCTAATGACTTCAACATCTTCAGCATATTCACCAAGTACTTGAATCTTGGATGTCACTAAGGACAAGTGAGACAAGGAAATCTTGCTCAAGATTTGGAGACTAAGGAAACACAAGTTAGAAGGAGCCCACATCATTTGAAGTTTTGTGACCAAGATTTTTCCCAAAGAAACCATGATCTCATGCAAAAAGAATAAAAAGAAGGATGGAAAGATCACAAGTGAACCATGTAGATGGACCACCATGTTAAGTATAGATCAAACACACCAACTTATGTGGTGTAACAAAAATATTTTTGTTGCCTAAAAATGTGCTTGAACTTCATTGTTTGAGTGAAATGTTTGTTTGTGATTGCTTGCACATTGCTTGAGTGAATTGTGATGTGTGTGATTAGAATTATTTCCTTAGAAATATTTTGCCTATTCTAATCTCAATTCAACCCAAACAGATGACTACTCCAAGAAACTCCAACATCAAGGTTGATGACACCAACAACAACCAAGAGGACAACATGGAAGAACTCATAGCAACCCAAAACCAGTTGAACCAAATGACAGCTCAATTCATAGCCAACACTAGTGGGGAAGATCCAACCCTGCAAGGATTTTTGGAAACTCAAGCCCAAATGTTGCATAAGGTGACAGATCAAATGCTCAACATGGAAAGCAACTTTTCCAAAGGAGTTTGTGACAACAAGGATGACAAAGATGTTATTCTAGAAAGAACTCATGCTTGCAATATTTGTGGAGACAAGGATCACACTTCCAAGGAGCATGGAGATCAATGCCCCAACTGTGAAGAGAAGCATCCAGTAGGCCAATGTCCCACCTCTCAAGCTACTTGCTATCTATGTGAAGGAAATAATCATGTCCCTATCCAATGCCCCATCTATTCCATAGTTGAACAAAGGAAACAAGGTGGAGTGCAACAAATGATTGCAAACTATCAAGAGGGATCCAAATCTACCAAGAAGAATGAGGACAAAGGAAAAGCTCCACTTATACCTCCATGCAATACAACCCAATTTAAAGGACCAAAGAGGAGGCATATGAATTATCCAAGGAGCAATAGAAGGTCAAAGAAACAAGTAGACATTCCTACCTATAAGATAACATATGAACAACATGAACTAGATGCACTCCTAGCTTTGGAGAAACCTAAGAAAAAGAAGGACAAAAGCCATGTACAATGTCACCATTGTAAAGAAATGGGACACTATTCCAGTGAATGTCCAGAGAAACATAAGTATAAGGAGATTGGCCAAGTATGGTGCAACAACTGCAAAGATCTAGGCCATTATGCAGCAACCTATCCACAAGTGATACGTGAAGAACTCAAGCTTATCGCATGTTACAACTGTGGTAACCAAGGACATTATGCAAGCAACTGTCCAGAAAAGATGAAGCACAAGATAAACAAGCCTATGAAGGATCTCAGCCTTGTCACATGTTTCAAGTGTGGAAACAAAGGACACTATGCAGATGTTTGCCCAGAGAAGTTTCCCCAGGATCCCAAGAAGGCCAATATGTAATTTAGTTGGAAAATTTTAAGGGTGGTAGTACCCTAGATGCTTTGAGCCAACTTGTAACCCTAGACTTCCCAAATCTCGGGATGAGATTTATTTTAAGGGTGGTAGCCTGTCACATCCCAAGATTTTCCAAATCTTGTTATGTGAAAAAATAAATGAATAAAATAAAACTTTGTTGATTTTCAGGGTAAGAAGAAACTTTTTGATTCCAATTGGAAACCTTCAAACCTATTTGATCAAATAAAAATCCTAAAGGTATTTAAAAAGATAAATAAACAATAAACTTAAAAATATTTGGAATTACTATTTTTGGATATTTTAATAAAAGATTTGTTTTCAAATGTAAAGGTAGAATTATAAATAAGGATTATTTTATAATCCAAATTAAAACTTGGCCAAGCCTTTGAAATAAAATATTTCTATTTGATCAAAATAGTAAAGGTTTATTTAAATAAAATAATAAGGATTTAATATCCAATTTTGTTAGAAATAAAAGGTTTTACTATTTTAATTAAACATCAAAACTTGTTAATTTATTTTAAAACAAGTTTTCCAAGTATTTTATGTTCTCAAATAAAACCTACTGAAGTGTTTTTGGTTTTATATTTAGATTTCAAAAATAAAGATTTTAATAAAACAAATCCTATTTGAATTAAATGATTAAGGTCTAGTCATTTAATTATTAATGGACCCTAAAATAAAAATATTATTTTATTTTTGAGACTTGGATTTGTGTTGTTAAACAGAACCAAACTCAAATGCAAAGTGTGGTGGAATTTTGATTGTTTTGAATGTTTGAATTGTTTGATTGAAATTCAAAACAAAAAATCCAAATGGAAAAAGAAAAAGCAATCAGAAAGAAAAAAAATAGAATCAGACCAGACCCAACTCACCTGGCCCAGCAGCCCAGTCCAGCCCAACTAGTTCTCTCCCCGCAGGAAAAAGTTTCGCACCCGAAAACCCACCCACACCCTCACTGACGACAGGACCCCACCTGCACTTCCCCCTCTCGCTGACGAAGCTGCCCCACACTGTCCTGTTCATCGTCTTCAAACCCGCACTAATTACTCCTCTCCGTTTCTGTCTTGAATTGCAGCGATCAATTCGTGTCAATGGAGGCGTTAATCTCTCTAACGTCTATGCCCTTTTTATCGCCTCTGTCTCCTCCTCCTTTCCCCTCAAACACCGCTGCGCGAGAGCCACCAGGCTGTCCTGAATCGAAGTTGCACCGCCGCTGCTCCGGCGAGCCTCACCGAGCAATTCCGGCCAGTAGACACCGCCCCTTGCCTCATCGACCAAGCTCACACACTCCCAGCCCCTGGCGCTTCTCCCTGTGCCTCTCGTTCGTCCGCACTCGCCCCAGAGCCTCGTCTTCGACAACCTCTGAGCGCCGCGCTCGCTTCTTTCTCCGTGACTTCCCACAGTAAGCCAGACCACCCCGAGCTCTCTCTATCATACTCGCGTGAACCCCAGGACTGCACGCGTCTAACTGTGTCCTCGTTTTGCCTCGGAGTGAACCACAGCGTCGCCCCCGACAACGACCAGAACCACTTGACGCCGCCCCCCACTCTGGCGAGGAATCCCCGTCACGTCTGAGCGCCCCTCGACGAACCAACCACGCCTCGAGCTTCACCTCGACCTCGCAAGCACGGTGAGCATCTCCGTTAGCCTCCTTGCTTCCTGTATCGCTGGCTCCGTCGTAGACAGAGCGTGCGCTGCCGCCAGCCACCGCCAGCGCCGCTGCTTTTGGGTCATAGCGTAAGAACCGTTAGATCTGAATCGGACGCGTAGGAATAGAATCAACTCGAAGGGGTACGAGTGGACCTGAGCCGTGCGATCGAACTAAGATCCAACGCACCAGAGAGGCTGATCCGCACGAAGCGGTACCGCCCAATAAGAACACGACGCGTGGCACTAGTTGTTTTAAAATAGATTTTAGAATCTGATTTAGATGCAAATTTGTAAACCCCATAACTTTTGATCCACACGTCCAAAATTTGAAAATTTTATATCAATGGAATCAGTGGAACAAGCCCTAGCCAACCATGCAATTTTGTTTAGCAAAAAGCTTCTGTTAAAATGTTTGTTTTTGTAGAAACATTTGTATGCTTGTTTAGGTTATGAAAATTATTCCAAAATGATTTTGGGGTTGAAATATTTGCAAATTGGTTTGTTGTGGACCTACTGACCTTAGGAACCAACTTATGGATTTAAAAATGTATTTGGTAAATATTAGGATGGAATAATTAAATTAGCCCATTTCTAGCCAAATAAAAATACTGATTTTGTTATGGAAATGATTTTTTGAGAAAAACCTTTGGAAAATATTTTGATTCAAACCTACTGACCCAAAACACCAAGTTTTGTGAATCAACAACTTATTTAGTGAACAACATAAAATTGTTGCTTTGTTAAAAACATTTTTACCACATGGAATAATGATTTGATTTAAAAATGATCTTTAGATAAAACCCTTGTGCAAATGGTTTTGCCACTATAGAAAATGACCACTTTGAGCCTTACAATGTTTAGAGCCTATTAGAAACCACCTTTCAAATAAAACTATCTTTTGCATGCTTGCATGCATGACCTTGTTTCTATTATTTTATGTGTGATGATTTGTTTGATTATTGTTGGAATGCTAGTTGAAGCTATGTTTGCTTGATTGATTTGTACTGAAGTTAGAAGAGTGTGATATTAGCAAGATCAAGAAGTGAACCAACATTCTCTACCAAAAAGGCAAGTGACACTATCATTCGAAGTCCTACTATTTTCATTATACTTAGTGGATTTTGAAAACATGCATGAAAAGGATTTCTATACTTTATGCTATGCTAAATCCTAATAGGATACCCTTATACATTCCTTAGTGAAAACAATGTAGTTGTAAAATGCTTAGCCATGCTATATATTTTTTGAGAAGAGATACATGTTGAGATTTTATGAAGTTGGGAAAAGACTTATGTTTTATATAATAAAACAAGTACTCAATGAACCACCTGGGTGGACAAGGTTACTCAAGTTTTGGAAAAGGTGGCAACAAGAGGAACCATGTTTATATGGCAATCTCTTTTTGTTGTGCACCAGATGAAAACCACCCAGGGACTTAGAGATTGAACCTGTTTCTCCAACAGTGGCTTCCGTGTACAGCCACATGCTAAATGGGCACTGGCTTAGTCAACTACATTGGGAAGACCCATGCATTAGCCTCTTCAGGTTAACTAAATGAGGGAACTTGGAACCCTACATTGGTGCCTGGTAGACAATCTAGATTGGGAGGACCCTATGGAAAGACTTCGTCACATTCTCAATCTGTCGGTACTCCATCTTGGTGAGTACTTATCCAGCGGCCACTGGTGGCAACAAGATGAGAGTGTTTCATGTGGGTAAAGTGTACAACTTCTGCAGAAGATAAAATTCTAAGTACTTAGCTGTGTCCCCGGTTATGGACAATACTGAGCAACTAAAGCCTGAAGCTATGGGAAATCTCGACATTCCAATTTCTAAAAGGAAAACTTTAAAGTGACAACAAGAGGCTTGAAGCACTTGGGGTGTACCAAGGATCTCAAGAGATTTTGATAAAAACTTGAAGCACTTGGGGTGTACCAAGGAGCTCAAGAGATTTTGACAAAGGATTGAAACACTTGGGGACTTACCAAGGAGTTCAAAATGATTTGACAAAAGATCAAAACTATTTTGAAAAGATAGGATAAAGTATTGCTTTCTGCAAATGAGCCTTAAACCCTACTTAGCCAATTATGCATGTAATGATAGGATCCACTTATATTCAACATAGTAGTGAAACTTGCCAATGCAATTCAAATGTATTGACCCTTGTCACTGTAACTTGTTATGTTGCAGGTTTGTTTGATATTGGTGAAGTTGATTGATTAGGATTACAAGTCTACAACCAACATGTCTGCCTGTGGCACTTTGAAGATGAAGGACCCCATGCTTATAGATATTCTGCTGCAATGTAATGTAATAGCCAAATGAGCTATGTAAGATGTAATAAAATTATGTTATTCCTGGTTATAAAATTTTATTATGACCTTTGTTTCTTGATATTACATCTTAACTATGGATGCTAGCTATTGATCCGGGGACTAGCATTGTAAACACAGGGATCTCTGCCTTATTAAAGGTTGGGACCTCTACAGTGTGTGTTGCCTGTGTGCTTTCTGTGCACTTGTGGATATGTTCAGAAGTTTGAAATTGACTGTTATCTGGTTACTTTTACCTGACTGGTGAAACTTGCCCCTCTTTGCTGTCATTTGACTTTTGGCTTAAAAATATGAAAGATTCATCCTTTCATATTGGTGAAACTTGCCCCTTCTTATAAGATTACTCAATGATAAACCTTGATCAGTGCATTTCACTGACAAGTTTGAGAGTAATACAATTACTAACCCTAACTTTCTTTATTTTTTTGTTTTTGTTTGTTTTGCAAGTATCAGACTTGTGAATTCAAGATTCTAGTTTAGATTTCCTTCTTTATTTATAGAATAGTCAAATGTAATATTATTTATTCTTTTGTAATTTTTTATTTTATTCTTTTGTAATCTTCATTTATTATTTTGTAATAAAGATGATACTATTAGCAATAAAGAAATATTCTTATCCTTTATTTATTGTCTATGGTGAATATTGTGGATGATTTTAATAAGTTACATTTTTGTAACTTATTTATTGAATAAAAATATGAAACAATTATCCATATTCTTGATTATTTTCTTTAAATAAAGTTTGAGTTAAATTGGTTAACTCCTAATCAAATCAAGATTTAAACATTATAAAAAAATCATTTGAATTAAAATTCAAACACTCAGGTTCTGAATTCAAATTTCATTTCCCAAAACACATAATTTCACAAAGATCATATCAAAGTCACTAGAAATCATTCTTTAAGACTAAATCTAATCTCAAAGTCTGAAAGTAACCTTGATCACTTTAGATTTTTATTTGGCGAAAAATTTACCCACATTTTCATAGATGAATGCATGCAACATTTAAATTTCCTAAATCTACCCTTTGTTAGTTCCTAAATGTTGGGATGTTACATGTTGGGGATATGCTATATGGGTATCCTCATAGCATGTCTCTTATCCGACTAACCCGGGTGGCCCATAGTCGGTAGCATGGCTTGTGGCCTGCTGGTCGGCCCAGTTAGGTGGATCCAGAAGGGAGGCCCATGCCAGATAAAGGAAGGCTACGGTGGATTCACCAGCGTACCCGGAGCCTTGGAGTGCAAGATACACAAGACTAGTGATAGACAGTGTAGGACTCTGTAACCTGTCCGGCTAGGACTTTTCCTTGTAACCCTATGACCTAGCGACTATATAAGTCGGGCCTATGGGAGCCTTTAGGGCACACACAACTTAGTATCGATTCGTACAACCTCGCACAGCGAACCTATCTCTGTAACTCGGCGTATTGCCCTTATAGTGATTTATAGCAGGAGTAGGATTTCGCCACCGTCGTGGGATCTGAACCTGGGTAAGCTGTGTTACCTCGTACCCGTCAACCATCCGCCTTACCCCACGTCTCTAAACACGCACTGTGAGGACCCCTCCATAGCGTACTCGTCGGTAATACCACGACAATACCAGCTACGTGGTTGTAGGATTACGACAATGCAGTGGAGATCGGCGGGGGTAACCCCAACATCGTCGTCAAGTACCTCCCGCTGATGTTGGCGGGCACGGCCCAACAATGGATTGATGACTTGCCGGAGAAGTGCATCTGCAACTGGTTGGACATGCAAGAAGCATTCACCAAGAACTTCGACAGTACATATAAGTGTCCATGTACTGTTGGCGATCTACAACAGTGCGTGGAGGAGAAAGACGAGTCATCTTGCGCCTACCTCTCTTGCTAGCTGGATATGAAGAATTCCTGCGCATGAGTACATGCTCAAACCGCCATGGCCGCCTTCATCGATGGGTTGGAGAAAGGTACGTTGCTCCGACATAAGTTGAAGCGCTTGCAGGACAATCACCGGCTAGATCTCAACCATATGATCCAGCTGCCTAGTGAGTTCGCGGCTGCCGACGACGATGCTCGCGGATCCTTGCCGGCAACGGCCGTTCCAACTCAAGCTAGGAGGAACAGCAGCACCAAGCGGAAGATCCCGCCAAAAAAAAGCAAACCTCCGACATGGTCTATATGACATTTGCAGGATTAGGTGATGGCGGACAACGTGGACGAGGACGGGGGGCTGGTCATGGGCAGCAGGGCGGTAGTGAAACTACCCCGGCAGCGCTCCGTGTTCCCTAGAGATACGAGGAGTACCATGATATGTCGTGCCTTGTACACCTCGACGCCAACGGCAAGGCCACTCACACCAATCGCCATTGCAAGTTCGTCAACGATCTCAAGGAGGACCCGGAGTCCGTCTACAAGCAAAGTTGGAAGAACAGACCACGAGGCAAGGGCAATGGGAGGAAGAAGGACGAGGAGTCCAAGGATTCAAGTGAAATGGACAAGGACGTTGACCCCAAGCACGCCGCCAAGAGCGATGGCAAGGGCAAGAACCACTTTGATAAGAAGGACCCCATCTACTATACTTTCCTTGGCACCCCAACTGTCCGACAACAAAAAACCTCGCTGAGGATACTGATGGCCACCCTACCCCCAATTCCCTAGTACCTGCGCTGGTCGGAGATTCCAATCACTTGGGACAGGAAGGATCTCCCAGACCTCATCCCCTTGGAAAACTAGTACGCCATGGTCATCAACCCCCTGATTGATGGCAATGAGTTCACCAAGTGCTTGGTGGATAGTGGAAGCAGCATCAACATCATGTACCTGGATACGCTTCACAAGATGAACTTGACGGAGGCCAACCTAAGGCGGACCAGCACTATGTTCCATGGCGTAGTTCCTGGCCGGGAGGCTCAGTCCCTTCGGTGCATTATGCTTCAGGTCGCTTTTGGCGATGTTAATAATTACTGCCAAGAACGCATGACCTTCGAGGTGGTCCCCTTCAAGAGCGTGTACCACGTCATCTTCGGACATGACATATTCCACACCTTCATGGCCAAAGCATGCTTCGTCTACAACAAGCTCAAGATACCCGGACCAAACGGCGTCATCACCGTATCCGAAAGTTTTACCAAGGCAAGGGACTGCGAGATTGGAGAAGCAGCCTTTGCAGAAGTTGTCCTCTACAACGAAGAATTCAAGGAGATCCATAGCAAGGTCGATGCCTCGGAGATGCCGGCGTCGAAGAAGCAGATTTTTCACTCTGCCCCAGCCTTCAAGGCCGCCATCGAAACCAAGCCGGTGAAACTTGTGGTAGGCGATGCCTCCAAGACCACCGCCATTGGGACGAACCTGGATCCCAAATAGGAAAGAGCGCTCATTTAGTTCCTCCGTGAGAATAGGAACATCTTTGCCTCGCAACCTGCCGACATGAAAGGTGTACCTAGGGAACTTGCCGAGCACAGCTTGAATATTGATCCAAAATGCAAACCGGTGAAACAACCTCTACGACGCTTCGGAGACGAGAAGAGACGCACCATAGGCAAAGAGATAGCTAGGTTACTTAAACCTGGTTTTATCCGAGAATTCCTTCACACCCGATGGGTGGCCAATCTTGTACTTGTCCCCAAAAAGGGAACCAAAGAATTAAGAATGTGCGTTGATTACACCGGCTTGAACAAAGCGTGTCCCAAAGATCCGTTTGCTTTTCCTCGCATTGACCAAGTCATTGACTCGACGGCTGGCTTGGAACTTTTGTGTTTTCTTGATGCATACTTAGGATACCACCAGATTAAGATGGGGAAGTCGGACCAATTGGCCACTTCGTTCACCACACCTTACGACACGTTTTGCTATGTCATAATGCCCTTTGGGCTGAAAAACGCAGGTGCTACGTACCAGCGGACTATGCAACATTGCCTATATGATCATATTGGTCGGAACGTTCACCCCTATGTGGACGATATAGCAGTGATGTCTAAAAAGTCAAACAACTTAATCTCCGACTTAAAAGAAACCTTTGATAATCTCCGGAAATACAACATGATGCTTAACCCTAAGAAGTGCGTATTCGGGGTTCCAGCCGGAAAATTGTTGGGCTTCAGCGTTTCCCATCATGGAATCGAGGTCAACCCGGAGAAAATCAAGGCCATCCTAAACATAAACCGTCCGACATGCCTGAAGAACATACAACGGCTCACAGGCTGCGTTGCAGCAGTAAGCCGGTTCGTCAGCCGAGTTGGAGAGAAGGCTCTGCCACTGTACAAGTTGGTGAAGAAGGCGGACAAATTTACATGGACGGACGAAGCACATGCAGCATTGAAACAGCTAAAGGAGATACTCTCCTCGGTGCCAATCTTTGCAACACCCGAGCCTATGGAGCCTATATTAATTTACATGGCGGCCACTAACTGGGTAATCAGCATCGTCATCGTGGTAGAGAGGAAAGAACCAGGGCATGAGTACGAAGTTCAGTGACCAGTTTACTATGTAAGCGAGGTCTTGACGGATTCCAAGCAGCGTTACCCGCACTACCAGAAGATAGCCTATGGAGTGTTCCTTGCTTCTCGGAAGCTAAGGCACTACTTCTAGGAGCACCCTATCATAGTTGTGAGCAAGGCTCCACTGTCCGACATCATCGACAATAGCAACGCTAAAGGAAGGGTCGCAAAGTGGGGCATTGAACTTGCCTCCTTCGAGATTACCTACAAGAGATGCGACGCTATCAAATCACAGGCCTTGGCGGATTTTATTGCAGATTGGACGGAGATGCCAGATGCTACTCCTATGCCGAAGACAGAATACTGGGTGATGCACTTTGAAGGGTCAAAGCTACTCAATGGCTCGGGGGCTGGTATACTGTTGCAGTCACCAAACTGGGGAGAAGCTACACTACGTTCTGCAGATCCACTTCGAGGCTACGAACAACATGGCGTAATACGAAGAAATCATTCACGGACTACGCGTAGCCAAGGATATTGGCATCAAGCGCATAGTTTGCTGTGGAGATTCCGCCTTGGTTGCCCAGCAGGTGGATGGCACCTGGAATGCACAGAATCCTATGATGGCGGCATATCAAGACAAAGTGGACGAGATAGCCAAGAGCTTCTTGGGCTATGAAGTCAAGTATGTTCCTAGGGAGGAAAATGAGGTGGCTGATCTACTGTCAAATCTTGGATCAGGGCGCAAACAAATTCCGCCTGGCGTTTTTCTGGAGCATCTACGGACACCATTAATGAAGGGAGCGGACACCAAGAACCCAGATAGAGTTGAATCTTTCGTTCACATAGTGACAAAGGTCTCTCCGGCTTGGACAAAACCCTTCATGGAATATATCGTACACAGAACTTTGCCTATCGACGAGGTCGAAAGTAGGCAAATAGTACGTCGAGCAAAGGGCTATACCATAATCAATGGACAGCTCTACAAAATAAGCACCACTGGTGTATACCTTAAGTGTGTTTCCCAGCAAGAAGGTATTGACATCCTTCATGAGATCCATCTCAAAGATTGCGGGCATCACGCCGCTCCTCGATCGTTGGTCTCCAAAGCCTTCCGGCAAGGATTCTACTGGCTGACCATGAAGGCGGACGCCGACAAGCTGGTTGAGACATGCATGGGATGCCAATATTATGCCCGACAACCCCATGTTCCAGCTGAAGAATTGCGGACAATTCCAATAACTTTGCCGTTTGCAGTCTGGGGGCTAGACATGGTTGGTCCATTACAGACGACACCATGTGGGTTTACGCATCTGCTAGTAGTAGTTGATAAATTCACCAAATGGATAGAAGCTAAACCATTAGAAAGCTAGATGGGGCAACTTCCCTTTGGTTTGTCCAAGATCTATTGGTGAGATTTGGTCTCCCACGTAGCATTATCACCGACAACGGCAGCAACTTGTCACTCAGAGAAGTGGAAGCTTATTGTTGGGAGAAGGGAATTCGACTTGACCTAGAATCCGTGGCTCATCCACGTTCCAATGGCCAAGTTGAGCGAGCCAATGGATTAATTCTACAGGGAATCAAGCCACCTCTAGAGGCACCGCTACATAGAGCAGATGGAGCCTAGGCGGAGGAGTTACCATCTGTGTTGTGGAGTTTACGAACTACACCCAACAGATCTACTGGCTACACCCCTTACTTCATGGTATATGGAGAAGAAGCCATCCTACCTTCCGACATCCTTCACGATTCACCAAGAGTTGCCGCCTATGACGAAGATGATGCTGAAGAATCCATACGCCTAGATGTGGACCTTCTCAAGGAAGAGCGCGTATTGGCATGCCAAAGATCCGCTATCTACTAGCATAAGCTATGCAGCTACCATAGTCGCCGCGTTCGGCATCGCTCTTTTAAAGAGGGGGATCTGGTGCTCCAACTTAAGCAGAAGAAGTCACAAAAATTATCCCCGCCATGGGAAGGACCGTTCATCATAAGCAAGGCGCTGCTCAATGGGTCTTACTACGTCGTTGACAATCAAGAACTTGAGGATAGACCCAACAAAGATCATAAGCGTAAGCGACGTGACCCGGATGATGACTACCCGGAGCTTGATCGGCCATGGAACATAGCACAGCTACGTCCTTTTTACACTTAGCATATTTTTTATCTACTGTGTACCTCTTATATGATCAATGAAATAAAGCTCTCTAGTTCACTTATAATCCTGAGTCTTTTAACTCCTTTAGTGTTCATTCTTGGATCATATAAAAACCTTTATGCACAAGCTTTGCGTTTGCACTTGTGAAAATTCTGCCTATGGGCGTTAGATTAAGTTTTCTAGTCTACACGTTCTTTGTTGTTTTATGTGGATTCTGGAGTAGTGACTTTTGGCACTTGGAGTCGACGATTTTGTGCTTAGGTTTTTGACGGAGCCATTGGGCATCATCACCTAAGCGCATGGTTCCGACTACGAGTATTCCGACTCATGAAAGGTCAAGCACAAGAACCAAAGTAATGGATAAGCCAGCACTTGCTTCAAAAATATTTACATGCTGGAACCAGTACTTGAGTAGCAGGAAATTACAGCTATTGTTTTTCCACCTTAAGTTAACATAGTAGTTTTTTCACATACACCAATCTAGAGGAAACAAATATTACAAAGTGTTTTTTAATTCCTCTGGCGTAGGGGACTTTGATGCAGCATCGTCGGCAGCAGGACATCCATCTTCTTTGACGTCGGTGGTCTTGAGGGACTCAGAGGAGCTTTGGTGGTCGCCGTTAATGATCTGAAGCAGCACGAAGACGTTGTGATCGACCAACTCGGCAACCCTGGTGTCAAAACACGCGAGTGATGCCCAGATAGCCTTATGGTCAATCTTATGGCCTTCATCATCTATGTCGGTAAGACCCGAGGTCACCGTATCGAGGTCGGTTTTTCGTAGTGCGCCTTGACCATTGTCAGCGACATTCTTGCGCCGGCCCGGGTACATGAAGGTTTCTAGCTTACGATACACTAGGGGGCTTGACGCAAGATCTCCGAGTACTTCATCATGGAGTCCACCGCCTTGATGTTGATGTTGATGGGCTTGGCAATCTCTTTAGCTTGCTTGACGGCGGTGCTGATGAAGTTGCCGGCGAGGACCATGCATTCCTTTGGCGGAGGAGGCGACTTGGTTAAGCCAATAGGAGCTGCATTTTCTGACAAACAAAGGAGCGCATGAGTTCAATAACACAAAAAGTTCAAAGTACCTGGCTTACAGAAGTATAAGACGGAGATCGCGTACCAAAGATGCTCACCTCCGCTTGCTGGAGTGTCTCCGTCATGGAGTCCTGCTCTTGTCGGAGAATCTTGTAAGCCTCAAGGTAGCGTTGATTCTGCTCATCGGCAGCTTTCTTCTGCTCCTTGAGGATCACAATTTCCTCCTTCAGGAGGTTCATCTCCGTGTTGGCAGACTCCTGCAAGGCCATCATGGATTCCTCGTGGATCTTCAAAGTGTCAGCCCTCTCCTGCTTGAGGATATTGTTTTCGCTATCCAACAACTCAATGTGCTTGGATTGCTCAACAATGTCCTTGGGCTTGGCGATGGTTTCTGCAAGTCGGGGAAAGAACAACACACAATGAGTAGTCAGAGAGTGATGGCACAAGACCAAGTTGATTGCGAAATTGAAAGCAAAAACAGACTCTTGCTCTTGGTGATTTATTCCTTCAAGAAGGTAGTTTTACCCTTTTCAGCTTCCAACTCAGGGCGCATCTTGTGGAACTTCTCGTTGGCAACGCCTCTCTGAGCATTCTCATTCTGTGGAAAGAAGATCAAAATCACTTAGTCTACTTGGAGCATCTAGCTGGATAACTATCCACCTAGAGGCTTGGGGGGCTACAGTGAGAGTTTCTAACTCGGTAAAATGCTTAGTCTTTCTTTAAAGCATATAGTCGGAACTAATTCAGTTTTCACCTAGAAGCTTGGGGGCTACAGTGAGAGTTTTTAACTTGGCAAAATGCTTAGTATTTCTTTAAGCATCTAGTTGGAACTAATTCAATTTCAACTAGAGGCTTGGGGGCTACAGTATTGAATTTTACAAACACTGCGTATGCTACTCTAAAAGTATCTAGTCGGAATAAATCATTCAGACTAAATACTTGGGGGGCTACAGTGTGAAGTTTTCTAGCTTAGTCACTCTTAGAGCATTCAGAAGCAAAAACCTATGGTTTTCCGTCTAAATCCTCGGGGGCTACAGTGGGATACTCATATGAAATGCAAAAGGCAAATAAAACTTACAAGTGCGATGATCTTGAGATTGGTGGCGCTCTTGGCAAAAATCTTGCTAAAGGAAAGGCTATTTCCTCGTAGGATATCAGCTTGCCTGAGGAGCTCCTCAAGGCCGCAAGTCGGAGATGTTGGCGCTGCACCAGGAGCCAGAGTAGAGCTACTCGGCATAAGCGCCGGATAGACTATCTTTGGGAGCTCTGTTGACATCCTGGGTGCAGTTGCGCCGCCTTCGGCAGACGTTCCGCCTACCACCATCGCCTTACTCCTACCGATGGCATCCTTAGCTGGAGCTTCAGCCATTTTGGAAGCAGTGCTCTCTTGTGTCGCCTGCTCGTCGACAAGGACAAGATCCGCTGTGACACCTGGATCCATCTCCATGGCGGAGGGACCAGATGCCACCTTAGCTGGAGAGCTTGTCGGAGCGACGGGAGGCCGGCAATGGCGGGAGACACTTGGTGCAACATATCCTTGATATTTTTATAAGCCCCCAATGTTTTGGAGGACTTCTTCAAACTTAAATTGGCCTTCTTCCTGAAATGTGCAAAAGTATAAGTGCAGGAATAAGATGAGCAATGGACAATGTCACAGGATAAGAATCTTACACAACAGTGGGTGATTTGGTGAAAGGGATATTGGTAATTCTTCTTTTCTCCGCCTCTAGGGCGGCAGTGGACTTCTTGGAGGCTCCACCCTCTGTCTTCTTCTTCTTTCCTCCGTTGGCAGCATCAGAGGTGGAGCTCTTCCGCTTTCACGCTAATGGAACATCGTCGTCAGACACGACGGTGACTTCCGTCATCTTGATGTCATAGATTTGGACAGCCATGCTATCCTCCTCTAGACTTTTTAGCTGTTAAGTGAAATCCCAAAGTGTTAGATGAGATGATGGTGGCTAGACGGAAAAACTAGAGTATATGTCATACACAGAGAATAAACAGGTACCTCTAGGCACTTGCCGTCTACGAACATGTCATAGGTGATGGTGAAGCCATGCTTCCTGTCCTTCACCTTGACGATGTCCTTAAGGTGGAGCTTGATGGAGTCACTCGAAAAGTTGTCCATGGAGATGCGAATGCTATCCTTCCTATCCGTGGTATACTGGTGCATCAGCTTCTCACGGTGCTGCAGAGGTTGGATCCGCCTGACGAACCAGCACATGGCTAGGTCCAACCCAGTCAGACCCGTCTCTACGAACCATTTTATCCGCCTTATGGCGCGGGAAGCCTCGTTGTCGGAGGAAAGGGAAGCCTGAGATCTCCATGTCGAGGATTCAGCGGTAGCCCCATCGACAAAGTCCGGGTATGTTCCTTCTCGGCCGGCCAGAGGGATATCTGGGCCATAGAAGTACGTCTGCTGCAAGTTCTTGCAGGACTCATGGCCGACGAAGTCGGGGAACCTCTGGCCAGGGCGGATCTTAAAGCTAATCGTTTCGTAATTCCTGAGCTCGTCCTTGCTCGCTCCGGCTTCCCTCTTGACGGTGAAAAAGTAGATAAAGAGATCTAACCTAGGCATAATTCCTATGTAGCCCTCGCAAAGCGCTACATAGTTGCTGAGCGCTAGGATGCTATTAGGAGAGAGGTTTTGAGGTTGAACCCGGTAATGTTTGAGGACAACAAGGAAGAAGTCGGAGATCGGGAGGGAGATGCCATGTACCAATTGTGCTTTTAGGTACACCTTCTCTCTGGCTTGGGTTGAAGGAGTGACCTCGCCGGCCAGAGCCGCCTGCCAGATGAGCCCCTCTGTCGTGGGGAGGTAACCTTCTAAAGATTGTCTATGCACAGCCTGTTGGGAAACCCAAGAGAAAGGTGTGAAGCAGCAAGCAGCAAGTTTTCCCTTAGTTGAGACCGAGGTTATCGAACCAGAAGGAGGAAGGAAACGTCACATAGGTGTTGCAAGCAACACGGAGACCTGCACAACACAAACTTAAGACTTTGCCCCCAACGAACAGTGAGGTTGTCAAGCTCACCGGTTTGCTGTATTAAACGTATGGTGTGGAAGGTAATGGTTTGCACCAAGTAAACAAGTAACAGTGGAAGATGTATCAATGGTAAAGATTGGACCGGGGTCCATAGTTCACTAGAGGTGCTCTCCTTAGATAAACAACATGGCATGAAGGGTAAACAAATTACAGCGGGGCAATTGATAGGAACTGAGCAAGGAATAACAATGCAATTACTAGTCAGAAAGATCCTATGAGATTCGATTGGGCAATACAACAATATACATAGACCGCCATCCATCTGCATCTATGACTAGAAGTCCACCTTCAGGTTATCATCTGAACCCCCTCCAGTATTAAGTTTCAAGCAACAGACAACTTCTTTAAGCAAAGTGTGTAAGGTAACAGTCCACATGTTCCATGAACAAGAGACCATTGTTTTCTCCCTAGTAGCAACAACACATCTACAACCGAAGAGATTTCTGTCACTTCCCTTGGAAACTAGAGGCATGAACCCACTATGGAGCATAAATACCCCCTCTTGGAGTCACGAGCAACTACTTGGCCAAGATAGCTACTAACAACAGAGAGCATGCAAGATCACAAACAACACAGACATGATAGAATCATAAAGACAAAACCATTAATCAAACCAACATAATAATCTCAATATCCATCGGATCCCCGCGAACACAACATACATGATTACAAATAGATTAGATCTTGATCATGAACGGAGCTCACAAGATCTATACTTGAAATCACAAAGGAGGAGATACAACCATCTAGCTACTTCATGGACCCATAGTCCAAGGTGGAACTACTCACGCATCATACCGGAGAGAAGGCCTCCGGGATGATCTCCCCTCCGGCAGGGTGTCGGGAAGAACTTCAGATCCCCCCCCCCCCCGATCTAGGGATGATGGTGGTGGCGGCTACAGACGGTTTCATGGATATTTGATCGGGTGCTTAGGGTTTCTGCATCGGGGGCTTCTTATAGGCGAAGGGGGATACCAAGGAGGCGGCCAGGGCCACCAAACCCTAGCCATGCATGAGGCTGGGCCCACCCGCGCCTGGGGTGGGTATGGCCCCCCTGGCTAGCCCCTCCGGCTCTCCTCTAGACTTCTTGTTCCCCACGGAAAGTAATTGACTTTAACGTTTGTCCCGTCCAATTCCGAGAATATTTCTTTACTAACTTTTCTAAACCAAAAACAGCAGAAAACAGGCATCTGGAACTGTTGCAACTTGTTAATAGGTTAGTTCTAGAAAACATGTAAAAAGCACCTCAAAGTGTAGACAAGTAAAGCAAAGTAGACACAAAACAAGCATGGAGCATCAAAAATTGTAGATACGTTTCCAATGTATCACCTTCGGCGAGCAGCTCTTTGATATCACCATCAGTGATATCAGAGATGCGCCAAACTCCTTTATGGGAATCGCTTTCCTCCTCCAGCGGCTCCATCCCCGCTAGGATATGGTCGTCGCCGGTGGCTTTCACCACAGTGGACCGAGGCAGAACCACGCCCTCTGGGGGCACGTGGACGAAGCTCGCTGGCCAAGCCGTGGCCTTGTTCGTCTTCAGCATGGACGGGATGGATCTACTACTCGCCATTGGAGTAGAGGATAAGTGAATGGGAGATTGGAAGAGGTTAGGGTTTTTCCCGTGCACGCGGAGAGCTCGAGGAGGTGCTCGCCGGAGGAAGAAGATGATGCATGGGAAGAATGAGGTGGAAAAGTAAAAATCCACCACGATTGTAATTTATACCCCCCAGCGTCAAGATTCGTGTAAGCGATCGAATGGTTGTCGTGTGGACGACGTGTGTGTGCGCGTGCGCGGAAATTCCGCCACGTTCCCAACCGCCGCCGCCAACGGTTCGTATCCTTCACGCGGGAAAAACGGACATGATTGTGTTCTCTGCATGTGTGAGTTACGAGGCGTCGCTAACCTATGGTCTACGTTGCTCTAGCTGACACGGGCAGGTGAACCATCCCATCAGAAGATTCCGGCATGGACGGATCCAGTCCGGCTACGAGAAGAGTACGGTGGAAGATTCATCATTTCTCCGACTTACAAGTTGAAGACGGAGAGCTTTACAGGGTTATTAGGAGGACTAAAAGATATTGCTTGAAGATTTGCCAACATCCATCTAGACGGAGCATTCAACATGAAGAGGCAAGACGACGCAAGATCTCGGAGTTCTCCGGGGGCTACTGTTGGGGATATGCTATATGGGTATCCTCATAGCATGTCTCTTATCTGGATAACCCGGGTGGCCCACAGTTGGTAGCATGGCCCATGGCCTGCTGGGCGGCCCAGTTAGATGGATCTAGAAGGGAGGCCCATGCCGGATAAAGGAAGGCTATGGACGAGTCACCGAAGTACCCGGAGCCTTGGAGTGCAAGACACACTAGACTAGTTGTATGCAGTGTAGGACTCTATAACCTATCCGGCTAGGACTTTCCCTGTAACCCTAGGACCTGGCGACTATATAAGCCAGACCTATGGGAGCCTTTAGGGAATAATCTAGATAACACAACTCATACCTCACACAGCGAACCAATCCCTGTAACTCGGTGTATTGCCATTATAGTGATTTATAATAGGAGTAGGATTCCGCCACCGTCGTGGGATCTGGACCTGGGTAAGCTGTGTTACCTCGTACCCGTCAACCATCCGCCTTACCCCACGTCTCTAAACACGCACTATGAGGACCCCTCCATGGCGTACTCGTCGGCAATACCACGACACAACGCTGCATAGTCCGCTGGTACGTAGCACCTGCGTTTTTTGGCCCAAAGGGCATCGTGACATAGCAAAACGTGCCATAAGGTGTGGTGAATGAGTGGCCAATTGGTCCGACTTCCTCATTTTTATCTGGTGGTATCCTGAGTATGCATCGAGAAAACACAAAAGTTCTGAGCTAGCCATCAAGTCAATGACTTGGTCAATGCAAGGCAAAGGAAACGGATCTTTTGGGCACGCTTTGTTCAAGCTGGTGTAATCAACACACATTCTTAATTCTTTGGTTCCCTTTTTGGGGACAAGTACAGGATTGGCCACCCATCGGGTGTGAAGTACTTTTCGGATAAAACTAGCCTTAAGTAACCTAGCTATCTCTTTGCCTATGGCGCGTCTCTTCTTGTCTCCGAAGCGTCGTAAAGGTTGTTTCACCGGTGTGCATTTTGGATCAATATTCAAGATGTACTCGGAAAGGTCCCTAGGTAAACCTTTCATGTCGGTAGGTTGCCATGCAAAGATGTCCCTATTCTCATGGAGGAACTTGACGAGCGCGCTTTTCTATTTAGGGTCCAGGTTCGTCCCAATGGTGGTGGTCTTGGAGGCATCGCCTACCACAAGTTCCACCGGCTTGGTATCGATGGCGGCCTTGAAGGCAGGATCGGAGTCAGAAATCTGCTTCTTCGATGTCAGCATCTCCATGGCATCAACCTTGCTCTGGATCTCCTTGAATTCTTCGCTGTAGAGGACAGCTTCTGCAAAGGCTGCTTCTCCAATCTCGCAGTCCCTTGCCTTGGTAAAGCTTCCGGATACGGTGATGATGTCGTTTGGTCCAGGTATCTTGAGCTTGTTGTAGATGAAGCATGGCTTGGCCATGAAGGCGTGGAAGATGTTGCGTCCGAAGATGATGTGGTACATGCTCTTGAAAGGAACCACCTCGAAGGTCATGCGTTCTTGGCGGTAATTATTAACATCACCAAAATCTACCTGAAGCGTGATGCACCCAAGGGACCGAGCCTCCCGGCCAGGAACTATGCCATGGAACACGGTGCTGGTCCGCCTTAGGTTGGCCTACATCAAGTTCATCTTGTGCATCGTATCCAGGTACATGATGTTGATGCTGCTTCCACTGTCCATCATGCATTTGGTGAACTTGTTGCCGTCAATCAAAGGGTTGATGACCATGGCATACTGGTTCTCCGTAGGGATGAGGTCTGGGTGATCCTTCCTGTCCCAAGTGATTGGAATCTCCGACCAGCAGTCTTGGGGAGGCTGGGGTAGGGTGGCCATCAGTATCCTCATGGAGGTTTTCTATGCCCGGACAGTAGGGGTGCCAAGGAAAGTGTGGTAGACGGCGGCCTTCTTCTCGAAGTGGTTCTTGCCTTTGCCATCGCCCTTTTCAGTGTGCTTGGGGTCGACATCCTCTTCCATGTCACTTGAATCCTTGGACCCCTCTTCCTTCTTCTTCCCTTTGCCCTTGCCTCGCGGTCTGTTCTTCCGGCTTCACTTGTAACCGGACTTCGGGTCCTCCTTGAGGTCGTTGACGAACTTGCAATGGTGATTGGTGTGAGTGGCCTTGACGTTGGCGTCGAGGTGTAAAAGGCATGGCATATCACAGTACTCCTCGTATGTTTGGGGAACATGGAGCGCTGCCGAGGTAGTTTCACTACCTCGCTGCTGCCCACGACCAGCCCCCTGTCCTCGGCCACGCTGTTTGCCATCACCTCGTCCTGCAAATGTCATGGCGACCATGTCGGAGGTTTGCTTTTCTATTGGGCGGGTTCTTACGCTTCATGTTGTTGTTCCTCTTAGCTTGGGTTGGAACGGCTGTTGCCGGCAAGGAGCCGCGAGCATCGTCGTCGATAGCCGTAAACTCACGAACCATCTGGATCATCTGGTTGAGATCGAGCTTGTGATTGTCCTGCAGGCGCTTCAACTATGTCGGAGCAACATACCTTTCTTCAACCCATCGATAAAGGCGGCCATGGCGGTCTGAGCATGCACTCCTTTGCAGGAATTCTTTGTATCCAGCCAACGGGAGAGGTAGGCACGAGATGACTCGTCTTTCTCTTTCACGCACCGCTGTAGATCGCCAATGGTGCAGGGACGCTTATACGTACCCTCGAAGTTCTTGGTGAACACTTCTTGCATGTCCAACCAGTTGCAGATGGACTTCTCCGGCAAGTCATCAATCCATTGGCGGGCAGTGCCCATCAACATCAGTGGGAGGTACTTGACGGCAACATTGGGGTTACCCCCGGCAATCTCCACCGTGTTGTCGTAGTCCTGCAACCACGTAGCTGGTTTGGCGGTGCCGTCATAGGGATTGATCGTCATGTTAATCCGGAAACTCTTGGGGTAAGTTGCGGGCCATATTACAGGTCCAAAGCAACATGGTCCTAGGTATGGTCCTTCCCGGGCCTCGTGAATCTTGTCCAGACGTGAAAGTACGTCGTATGGCTTCGGGCTTGCTCTTTTCTTCTTGCCGCTAGGGGATGGGCTGCGTGAACGACGCGGGCCTCCTCCACCATGGTGGCTGCTAGGTGGTGACGGAGGCGGAGGTGGCGGTGGGTTAGCCTTTAGTGTTCATTTTTAGATCATATAAAACCTTTATGCACAAGTCTTGCGATTGCACTTGTGAAAATTCCGCTACGGGCGTTAGCTTAAGTTTTCTGGTCTACACATTCTTTGTTGTTTTTATGTGGATTCTGGAGTAGTGACTTTTGGCACTTATTATCGGCGATTTTGTGCTCAGGTTGTTGACGGTGCCATTGGGCATCATCACCTAAGCGCATGGTTCCGACAACGAGTCAAGCATAAGAACCAGAGTAATGGATAAGCCAACACTTGCTTTAAAAATATATGCATACTGGGAATTAGTTCTTAAGTCGCAGGACTTAACAAATCATTGTTTTTCACCTTAAGATTACATCAACAAGTTTTTCCCGTGCACACTCCAAAGGTGAAACAGAAATTACAAAGTGTTTTTCATTCTTTGGGCGCAGGAGACTTGGAGGCCGCATCATCGCCAGCCGGAGAATCACCCTCGACGTCGGCACTATGATGAGACTCGGAGGAATCTTGGTTGACGTTGTCGATGAAGTTCCTGGGCACGAAGACGTCAACGTCCACCAACTCGGCAACCCTGGTGTCATAACCCGTGAGTGATGACAGGATGGCTTCGTGATCAATCTCCTTGCCGTCATCATCCACGTCGGGGATACCAGAGGTCACTGTGTCGATGTCGGCATCTTCATAGTGTTCCTTCACCATAGACAGCGCCATCCTTGCGCCAGCCCGTGTGCATGAAGCTTTCCAGCTCGCGACACGCTCGGGGGCTCGGCGCAGAATCTCCGAGTACTTCGTCACGGAGTCCGAGGCCTTGATATAAATCTGGAGGGGCTTGGCAATCTCCTTGGCTTGGGCGATGGCGGTATTGATGAATTTGCCGGCAAGAACCATGCATTCCTTGTCCGAAGGAGGCGAGCGGGTTAAACCCATGGGCGCTAAAAATTCCGACAAGGATCGCATGAGTTCAATAAACTCTAAGTATCCAGACTACAGAACTACAAGGCGGAGGACACTTACTGAAGATGCTGGCCTTAGCCTGCCAGACGGTGTCCGCCAAGGATTCCTTCTCTTGTTGGAGGAGCTTAAACGCCTCGCTATGGCGAAGGTTTTGCTCATCAGCAGCTTGCTTCTGATCCTTTAGGATCGCAAGCTCCTCCTTCAAGCGATTGATCTCCGCGAAGGCGGAATCCTGTAGGGCTTTCATGGAATCCTCGTGCATCTTCAGCATTTCTTCCCTCTCCTTCTTAAGGATTTTGTTCTTGCTGTCCAGCTGTTGGATGTGCTTGGACTGCTCGATAATATCCTTGGCCTTGGCAATGTACTCTGTATGTCGAAGAAAACAAAGTACATAGTGAGTACTCGAAGAAGTAAGGCACAAAAGTAAGACGGAAATGCACAAAAAGAAAACAGACTATTGTTTTTGATGATTTGTTCCTTCAATATGGCAGTTTTACCCTTTTCGGATTCAAGATCTGCGCGCATATTCTGATACTTGCCGTTGGCCATGCCCCTCCGAGCATTCTCGTTCTGTGGAAACAAATATAAAGTTAAGTCATTGTTTGGTCTGCTTGGAGCCTCTAGTCGGAGATTTTCCACCTAGATGCTCGGGGGCTACAACGAGAGTTTTTAACTTATAAATATGCTTAGCTCTTCTTTAAGCATCTAGTCAGAACTAATTCAGTTACAACTAGGGGCTTGGGGGCTACAGCACTGAAAATTATGAACACTGTGTATGCTACTCTTAAAGCATCTAGTCGGAATAATTTCTTCCATCTAAATGCTTGGGGGCTACAGTGAGAGTTCTTTCTAACTTAGTCAGTCTTAGAGCATATAGATGCAAAACCTATGGTTTTCTATCTACATCCTCAGGGGCTACAGTGGGATACTCATACGAAATGCAAAAGGTAAAGTAAAACTTACAAGTGCAATAATC
Organism: Avena insularis; assembly: GCA_023614405.1. NCBI lineage: Eukaryota > Viridiplantae > Streptophyta > Magnoliopsida > Poales > Poaceae > Avena > Avena insularis. The sequence goes on along the minus strand of CM042693.1, from coordinate 303,020,390 downwards.
TTGAGGTTTGTAGCACTCTCGGCCAGCAGCTTGCCATAGGAAATGCTATTTCCCTGCAAGATATCTGCTTGTCGGAGTAGCTCCTCAAGACCGCACGTCGGAGATGACGGCACTCCTCCAGGAACCATAGTTGGGTTACTCGGCAGGAGCGCCGGGTAAACTATCTTCGGGAACTCGAAGGGTTTCTGGGGAGTAGAGGCGCCGCCTTCGGCAGAGGTACCAGCTCCCACCACCGCCTTGCCGCTAACGATGGCATCCTTAGCCGGAGCTTCAGCCATTTGAAGAGCAGCGCTCTCCTGCGTCGCCTGCTCGCCGACAACAGCGAGTTCGGTAGAGGCGCCAGAATCCACTTCCATGGCGGAAGGGCCTGGTGCCTCCTGGACTTGAGAGCTTGTCGGAGCAGAGGAGGGTTTAACGGTGGGAGTAGCAGGGGCGATGGCGGGGGAGGAGTCGCGATGCAGCATATCTTTGATGTTTCTAGAAGCCCCAAGAGTCTTGGAGGACTTCTTGAGGCTAGTTGTGGCTTTCTTCCTGAAACGTGCAAAATGCATAAGTACAGGATTAAGACAGATAAATAAGACAATGTCGAAGAATGAGAGGCTTACACTAGGGGGGCGCTTTGGCAAACATCCCAGTAGCTTTCTTCTTTTCCGCCTCCAAGGCGGCAGTACTCTTTTTGGAGGCTCCACCCTCCGTCTTCTTCTTCTTGCCTCCATCAGCAGCGTCAGAGGTGGAGCTCTTCCGCTTTCGCGCCAACGGGGCATCATCGTCGAACACGACCATGACTTCCTTCATCTTTGGATCGTAGATTTGGGCGGCCAGGTTGTCCTCATCTAGATCACTAAGCTGTTAAGTAAGAAATCACCGTGTTAGATAAGATGGCACTGGCAAGACGGAGAAACTGGATCAATGTCATACACGGAAAATAAATACCTACCTTTGGGAACTTGCCGTCTACGTACATGTCGCAAGTGATGGTGAAGCCGCGCTTCTTATCCTTTACCTTGACGATGTCCTTCAAACGGAGCTTGACGGAGTCGCTCGAGAAGTTATCCACGGAGATCCGGAGGGTATCCTTTCGATCACCCGTGTACTCGTGCATGAACTTCACGCGGTACTGCAGAGGTTGGATTCGCCTGATGAACCAGCACATGGCTAGGTCCAAGCCGGTCAAACCCGTCTCTACGAACCACTCGATCCGCCTTATTGCGCGAGAAGCGTTGAGGTCGGAGGGAAGGGAGGCATGGGATCTCCATGTGGAAACTTCAGCGGCGGCTCCATCCACGAAGTCCGGGTACGTCACTTCTCGGCCCGCCAAAAGAATGTCGGGGCCGTAGAAGTACGTCCGCTCTGAGTTTTGCATCGACTTCGTGGCCGACGATGTCGGGGAACCGCTGGCCAGGTCGGATCTTGAAGCTTATGGTGCCGTAGTTCCTAAGCTCCTCCCTACTATGTCCGGCTTCACGTTTGACGGTGAAGAAGTACACGGACAAGTCTAACCTAGGCTTAATCCCTAGGTAACCCTCACAAAGTGCCGCAAAGTTGTTAAGCACTAAGATACTATTGGGGGAGAGGTTATGGGGTTGTACTTTTAAGTGGTTCAAGACGGACAAAAAGAAGTGGGAGATGGGCAGAGAAACGCCGCGTACCAGTTGGGCCTTGAGGTACACCTTTTCTCCGGCTTGGGGAGAAGGTGTCACCTCGCCGGCCAGCGCCGCCCGCCAGGCGAGCCCCTCCGTCGCGGGGAGGTAGCCTTCGGTGACCATCTCTTGGATGTCGCGGTCGGTGATGTCCGAGCCATGCCAGTCGCCCTTGTGCGAGTCTGGCTCTTCTTCCAGAGGCTCTAGCGCCGCCAGATTGTGGTCACCGCCGGTGGTTTCAATCACCGCCAACGCGGGGATGACCAGGCCCTCTGGGGCACAACGACGGATCTCGCCGGCTTTACCGTGGCTTCGCTCGATGCCGCCATCGACGGGGAGGAGCTGCTGCTGGCCATGGAGGACTGGGAGGATGCGACTGGTGCAGAGAGAGAGGCTAGGGTTTCTTCGAGGTTTTCCGCGGAGGGCTCGAGGAGGCGTGCGGCTGGAGGAAGAAGATAATGACGCGAGAGAATGGGGTGAAAAAGTGGCAAGTGTCTCACGGTTACTATTTATCTTACTATGCGTCAAGATTCGTGCAGCTAATCGGACGGTTGCCGCGTAGACGACGTGTTCGTGAACGTGCGCGGTAATTTCGCCACGTCTCCAACCGCCGCCGCCAATGGTTCAATGATCGCTCATGGGAAAATCGGATATGGTTGCGTTCTCTGCATGTGTGAGTTACGAGGCGTCGCTGACCTACAGCCTACGTCATCATAACTGACATGGTAGATGAGCCGTCCCATCGAAGATTCCGGCATGGATGGATTTCATCCGACTACGAAAGAGTACGATGGAAGATTCAGCATTTCTCCGACTTACTCATAGAAGACGGAGAAACCTTTGCAGGGTTCTTTGGGAGGACTATAAGATATTGCTTGACAATTTGCCGACATCCATCTAGACGGAGTATTCCACGGGAAGAGGCAAGACGGCGCAAGATCTCGGAGTTCTCCGGGGGCTACTGTTGGGGATATGCTATATGGGTATCCTCATAGCATGTCTCTTATCCGACTAACCCGGGTGGCCCATAGTCGGTAGCATGGCCTGTGGCCTGCTGGTCGGCCCAGTTAGGTGGATCCAGAAGGGAGGCCCATGCCGGATAAAGGAAGGCTACGGTGGATTCACCAGCGTACCCGGAGCCTTGGAGTGCAAGATACACAAGACTAGTGATAGACAGTGTAGGACTCTGTAACCTGTCCGGCTAGGACTTTTCCTTGTAACCCTATGACCTAGCGACTATATAAGTCGGGCCTATGGGAGCCTTTAGGGCACACACAACTTAGTATCGATTAATGCAATACAGCACGAACCTATCTCTGTAACTCGGCGTATTGCCCTTATAGTGATTTATAGAAGGAGTAGGATTTCGCCACCGTCGTGGGATCTGAACCTGGGTAAGCTGTGTTACCTTGTACCCGTCAACCATCCGCCTTACCCCACGTCTCTAAACACGCACTGTGAGGACCCCTCCATAGCGTACTCATCGGTAATACCACGACAATACCAGCTACGTGGTTGCAGGATTACGACAACGCAGTGGAGATCGGCGGGGGTAACCCCAACATCATCGTCAAGTACCTCCCGCTGATGTTGGCGGGCACGGCCCAACAATGGATTGATGACTTGCCGGAGAAGTGCATCTGCAACTGGTTGGACATGCAAGAAGCATTCACCAAGAACTTCGACGGTACATATAAGTGTCCATGTACTGTTGGCGATCTACAACAGTGCGTCGAGGAGAAAGACGAGTCATCTTGCGCCTACCTCTCTCGCTGGCTGGATATGAAGAATTCCTGTGCATGAGTACACGCTCAAACCGCCATGGCCGCCTTCATCGATGGGTTGGAGAAAGGTACGTTGCTCCGACATAAGTTGAAGCGCTTGCAGGACAATCACCGGCTAGATCTCAACCATATGATCCAGCTGCCTAGTGAGTTCGCGGCTGCCGACGACGATGCTCGCGGATCCTTGCCGGCAACGGCCGTTCCAACTCAAGCTAGGAGGAACAGCAGCACCAAGCGGAAGAGCCCGCCAGAAAAAAAGCAAACCTCCGACATGGTCTATATGACATTTGCAGGATTAGGTGATGGCGGACAACGTGGACGAGGACGGGGGGCTGGTCATGGGCAGCAGGGCGGTAGTGAAACTACCCCGGCAGCGCTCCGTGTTCCCTAGAGATACGAGGAGTACCATGATATGTCGTGCCTTGTACACCTCGACGCCAACGGCAAGGCCACTCACACCAATCGCCATTGCAAGTTCGTCAACGATCTCAAGGAGGACCCGGAGTCCGTCTACAAGCAAAGTCGGAAGAACAGACCACGAGGCAAGGGCAAGGGGAGGAAGAAGGATGAGGAGTCCAAGGATTCAAGTGAAATAGACAAGGACGTTGACCCCAAGCACGCCGCCAAGAGCGATGGCAAGGGCAAGAACCACTTTGATAAGAAGGACCCCATCTACCATACTTTCCTTGGCACCCCAACTGTCCGACAACAAAAAACCTCGCTGAGGATACTGATGGCCACCCTAACCCCAGTTCCCTAGTACCTGCGCTGGTCGGAGATTCCAATCACTTGGGACAGGAAGGATCGCCCAGACCTCATCCCCATGGAAAACTAGTACGCCATGGTCATCAACCCCCTGATTGATGGCAATGAGTTCACCAAGTGCTTGGTGGATAGTGGAAGCAGCATCAACATCATGTACCTGGATACATTTCACAAGATGAACTTGACGGAGGCCAACCTAAGGCGGACCAGCACTATGTTCCATGGCGTAGTTCCTGGCCGGGAGGCTCAGTCCCTTCGGTGCATTATGCTTCAGGTCGCTTTTGGCGATGTTAATAATTACCGCCAAGAACGCATGACCTTCGAGGTGGTCCCCTTCAAGAGCGTGTACCACGTCATCTTCGAACGTGACATATTCCACACCTTCATGGCCAAAGCATGCTTCGTCTACAACAAGCTCAAGATACCCGAACCAAACGGCGTCATCACCGTATCCAAAAGTTTTACCAAGGCAAGGGACTGCGAGATTGGAGAAGCAGCCTTTGCAGAAGTTGTCCTCTACAACGAAAAATTCAAGGAGATCCATAGCAAGGTCGATGCCTCGGAGATGCCGGCGTCGAAGAAGCAGATTTTTGACTCCGCCCCAGCCTTCAAGGCCGCCATCGAAACCAAGCCGATGAAACTTGTGGTAGGCGATGCCTCCAAGACCACCGCCATTGGGACGAACCTGGATCCCAAATAGGAAAGAGCTCTAATTTAGTTCCTCCGTGAGAATAGGGACATCTTTGCCTCGCAACCTGCCGACATGAAAGGTGTACCTAGGGAACTTGCCGAGCACAGCTTGAATATTGATCCAAAATGCAAACCGGTGAAACAACCTCTACGATGCTTCGGAGACGAGAAGAGACGCACCGTAGGCAAAGAGATAGCTAGGTTACTTAAACCTGGTTTTATCCGAGAATTCCTTCACACCCGATGGGTGGCCAATCTTGTACTTGTCCCCAAAAAGGGAATCAAAGAATTAAGAATGTGCGTTGATTACACCGCCTTGAACAAAGCGTGTCCCAAAGATCCGTTTGCTTTGCCTCGCATTGAACAAGTCATTGACTCGACGGCTGGCTTGGAACTTTTGTGTTTTCTTGATGCATACTTAGGATACCACCAGATTAAGATGGGGAAGTCGGACCAATTGGCCACTTCGTTCACCACACCTTACGACACGTTTTGCTATGTCATAATGCCCTTTGGGCTGAAAAACGTAGGTGCTACGTACCAGCGGACTATGCAACATTGCCTATATGATCATATTGGTCGGAACGTTCACCCCTATGTGGACGATATAGCAGTGATGTCTAAAAAGTCAAACGACTTAATCTCCGACTTAAAAGAAACCTTTGATAATCTCCGGAAATACAACATGATGCTTAACCCTAAGAAGTGCGTATTCGGGGTTCCAGCCGGCAAATTGTTGGGCTTCAGCGTTTCCCATCATGGAATCGAGGTCAACCCGGAGAAAATCAAGGCCATCCTAAACATAAACCGTCCGACATGCCTGAAGGACATACAACAGCTCACAGGCTGCATTGCAGCAGTAAGCCGGTTCGTCAGCCGAGTTGGAGAGAAGGCTCTGCCACTGTACAAGTTGGTGAAGAAGGCGGACAAATTTACATGGACGGACGAAGCACATGCAGCATTGAAACAGCTAAAGGAGATACTCTCCTCGGTGCCAATCTTTGCAACACCCGAGCCTATGGAGCCTATATTAATTTACATGGCGGCCACTAACCGGGTAATCAGCATCGTCATCGTGGTAGAGAGGAAAGAACCAGGGCATGAGTACGAAGTTCAGTGACCAGTTTACTATGTAAGCGAGGTCTTGACGGATTCCAAGCAGCGTTACCCGCACTACCAGAAGATAGCCTATGGAGTGTTCCTTGCTTCTCGGAAGCTAAGGCACTACTTCTAGGAGCACCCTATCATAGTTGTGAGCAAGGCTCCACTGTCCGACATCATCAACAATAGCAACGCTAAAGGAAGGGTCGCAAAGTGGGGCATTGAACTTGCCTCCTTCGAGATTACCTACAAGAGATGCGACGCTATCAAATCACAGGCCTTGGCGGATTTTATTGCAGATTGGACGGAGATGCCAGATGCTACTCCTATGCCGAAGACAGAATACTGGGTGATGCACTTTGAAGGGTCAAAGCTACTCAATGGCTCGGGGGCTAGTGTACTGTTGCAGTCACCAAACTGGGGAGAAGCTACACTATGTTCTGCAGATCCACTTCGAGGCTACGAACAACATGGCGTAATACGAAGAAATCATTCACGGACTACGCGTAGCCAAGGATATTGGCATCAAGCGCATAGTTTGCTGTGGAGATTCCGCCTTGGTTGCCCAGCAGGTGGCTGGCACCTGGAATGCACAGAATCCTATGATGGCGGCATATCAAGACAAAGTGGACGAGATAGCCAAGAGCTTCTTGGGCTATGAAGTCAAGTATGTTCCTAGGGAGGAAAATGAGGTGGCTGATCTACTGTCAAATCTTGGATCAGGGCGCAAACAAATTCCGCCTGGCGTTTTGCTGGAGCATCTACGGACACCATTAATGAAGGGAGCGGACACCAAGAACCCGGATAGAGTTGAATCTTTCGTTCACATAGTGACAAAGGTCTCTCCGGCTTGGACAAAACCGTTCATGGAATATATCGTACACAGAACTTTGCCTATCGACGAGGTCGAAAGTAGGCAAATAGTACGTCGAGCAAAGGGCTATACCATAATCAATGGACAGCTCTACAAAATAATCACCACTGGTGTATACCTTAAGTGTGTTTCCCAGCAAGAAGGTATTGACATCCTTCATGAGATCCATCTCAAAGATTGCGGGCATCACGCCGCTCCTCGATCGTTGGTCTCCAAAGCCTTCCGGCAAGGATTCTACTGGCTGACCATGAAGGCGGACGCCGACAAGCTGGTTGAGACATGCATGGGATGCCAATATTATGCCCGACAACCCCATGTTCCAGCTGAAGAATTGCGGACAATTCCAATAACTTTGTCGTTTGCAGTCTGGGGGCTAGACATGGTTGGTCCATTACAGACGACACCATGTGGGTTTACGCATCTGCTAGTAGTAGTTGATAAATTCACCAAATGGATAGAATCTAAACCATTAGAAAGCTAGATGGGGCAACTTCCCTTTGGTTTGTCCGAGATCTATTGGTGAGATTTGGTCTTCCACGTAGCATTATCACCGACAACGGCAGCAACTTGTCACTTAGAGAAGTGGAAGCTTATTGTTGGGAGAAGGGAATTCGACTTGACCTAGAATCCGTGGCTCATCCATGTTCCAATGGCCAAGTTGAGCGAGCCAATGGATTAATTCTGCAGGGAATCAAGACACGTCTAGAGGCACCGCTACATAGAGCAGATGGAGCCTAGGCGGAGGAGTTACCATCTGTGTTGTGGAGTTTACGAACTACACCCAACAGATCTACTGGCTACACCCCTTACTTCATGGTATATGGAGAAGAAGCCATCCTACCTTCCGACATCCTTCACGATTCACCAAGAGTTGCCGCCTATGACGAAGATGATGCTGAAGAATCCATACGCCTAGATGTGGACCTTCTCAAGGAAGAGCGCGTATTGGCATGCCAAAGATCCGCTATCTACTAGCATAAGCTATGCAGCTACCATAGTCGCCGCGTTCGGCATTGCTCTTTTAAAGAGGGGGATCTGGTGCTCCAACTTAAGCAGAAGAAGTCACAAAAATTATCCCCGCCATGGGAAGGACTGTTCATCATAAACAAGGCGCTGCTCAATGGGTCTTACTACGTCGTTGACAATCAAGAACTTGAGGATAGACCCAACAAAGATCATAAGCGTAAGGGACGTGACCCGGATGATGACTACCCGGAGCTTGATCGTCCATGGAACATAGCACAACTACGTCCTTTTTACACTTAGCATATTTTTTATCTACTGTGTACCTCTTATATGATCAATGAAATAAAGCTCTCTGGTTCACTCATATTCCTGAGTCTTTTAACTCCTTTAGTGTTCATTTTTGGATCATATAAAAACCTTTATGCACAAGCTTTGCGTTTGCACTTGTGAAAATTCCGCCTATGGGCGTTAGATTAAGTTTTCTGGTCTACACGTTCTTTGTTGTTTTATGTGGATTCTGGAGTAGTGACTTTTGGCACTTGGAGTCGACGATTTTGTGCTTAGGTTTTTGACGGAGCCATTGGGCATCATCACCTAAGCGCATGGTTCCGACTACGAGTATTCCGACTCATGAAAGGTCAAGCACAAGAACCAAAGTAATGGATAAGCCAACACTTGCTTCAAAAATATTTACATGCTGGAACCAGTACTTGAGTAGAGGGAAATTACCGCTATTGTTTTTCCACCTTAAGTTAACATAGTAGTTTTTTCACATACACCAATCTAGAGGAAACAAATATTACAAAGTGTTTTTTAATTCCTCTGGCGTAGGGGACTTTGATGCAGCATCGTCGGCAGCAGGACATCCATCTTCTTTGACGTCGGTGGTCTTGAGGGACTCAGAGGAGCTTTGGTGGTCGCCGTCAATGATCTCAAGCAGCTCGAAGACATTGTGATCGACCAACTCGGCAACCCTGGCGTCAAAACACGCGAGTGATGCCCAGATAGCCTTATGGTCAATCTTATGGCCTTCATCATCTATGTCGGTAAGACCCGAGGTCACTGTATCGAGGTCGGTTTTTCGTAGTGCGCCTTGACCATTGTCAGCGACATTCTTGCGCCGGCCCGGGTACATGAAGGTTTCTAGCTTACGATACACTCGGGGGCTTGACGCAAGATCTCCGAGTACTTCATCATGGAGTCCACCGCCTTGATGTTGATGTTGAGGGGCTTGGCAGTCTCTTTAGCTTGCTTGACGGCGGTGCTGATGAAGTTGCCGGCGAGGACCATGCATTCCTTTGGCGGAGGAGGACTTGGTTAAACCAATAGGAGCTGCATTTTCCGACAAACAAAGGAGCGCATGAGTTCAATAACACAAAAATTTCAAAGTACCTGGCTTATAGAAGTATAAGACGGAGATCGCGTACCAAAGATGCTCACCTCCGCTTGCTGGAGTGTCTCCGTCATGGAGTCCTGCTCTTGTCGGAGAATCTTGTAAGCCTCAAGGTAGCGTTGATTCTGCTCATCGGCAGCTTTCTTCTGCTCCTTGAGGATCACAATTTCCTCCTTCAGGAGGTTCATCTCCGTGTTGGCGGACTCCTGCAAGGCCTTCATGGATTCCTCGTGGATCTTCAAAGTGTCAGCCCTCTCCTGCTTGAGGATATTTTTTTCGCTATCCAACAACTCAATGTGCTTGGATTGCTCAACAATGTCCTTGGGCTTGGCGATGGTTTCTGCAAGTCGGGGAAAGAACAACACACAATGAGTAGTCAGAGAGTGATGGCACAAGACCAAGTTGATTGCGAAATTGAAAGCAAAAACAGACTCTTGCTCTTGGTGATTTATTCCTTCAAGAAGGTAGTTTTACCCTTTTCAGCTTCCAACTCAGGGCGCATCTTGTGGAACTTCTCGTTGGCAACGCCTCTCTGAGCATTCTCATTCTGTGGAAAGAAGATCAAAATCACTTAGTCTACTTGGAGCATCTAGCTGGATAACTATCCACCTAGAGGCTTGGGGGGCTACAGTGAGAGTTTCTAACTCGGTAAAATGCTTAGTCTTTCTTTAAAGCATATAGTCGGAACTAATTCAGTTTTCACCTAGAAGCTTGGGGGCTACAGTGAGAGTTTTTAACTTGGCAAAATGCTTAGTCTTTCTTTAAGCATCTAGTTGGAACTAATTCAGTTTCAACTAGAGGCTTGGGCGCTACAGTATTGAATTTTACAAACACTGCGTATGCTACTCTAAAAGTATCTAGTCGGAATAAATCATTTAGACTAAATACTTGGGGGCTACAGTGTGAAGTTTTCTAGCTTAGTCACTCTTAGAGCATTCAGAAGCAAAAACCTATGGTTTTCCGTCTAAATCTTCGGGGGCTACAGTGGGATACTCATATGAAATGCAAAAGGCAAATAAAACTTACAAGTGCGATGATCTTGAGATTGGTGGCGCTCTTGGCAAAAATCTTACTAAAGGAAAGGCTATTTCCTCGTAGGATATCAGCTTGCCTGAGGAGCTCCTCAAGGCCGCAAGTCGGAGATGTTGGCGCTGCACCAGGAGCCAGAGTAGAGCTACTCGGCATAAGCACCGGATAGACTATCTTTGGGAGCTCTGTTGACATCCTGGGTGCAGTTGCGCCGCCTTCGGCAGAAGTTCCGCCTACCACCATCGCCTTACTCCTACCGATGGCATCCTTAGCTGGAGCTTCAGCCATTTTGGAAGCAGTACTCTCTTGTGTCGCCTGCTCGTCGACAAGGACAAGATCCGCTGTGACACCTGGATCCATCTCCATGGCGGAGGGACCAGATGCCACCTTAGCTGGAGAGCTTGTCGGAGCGACGGGAGGCCGGCAATGGCGGGAGACACTTGGTGCAACATATCCTTGATATTTTTATAAGCCCCCAATGTTTTGGAGGACTTCTTCAAACTTAAATTGGCCTTCTTCCTGAAATGTGCAAAAGTATAAGTGCAGGAATAAGACGAGCAATGGACAATGTCACAGGATAAGAATCTTACACAACAGTGGGTGATTTGGTGAAAGGTATCTTGGTAATTCTTCTTTTCTCCGCCTCTAGGGCGGCAGTGGACTTCTTGGAGGCTCCACCCTCTGTCTTCTTCTTCTTTCCTCCGTTGGCAGCATCAGAGGTGGAGCTCTTCCGCTTTCACGCCAATGGAACATCGTCGTCAGACACGACGGTGACTTCCGTCATCTTGGGGTCATAGATTTGGACAGCCATGCTATCCTCCTCTAGACTTTTTAGCTGTTAAGTGAAATCCCAAAGTGTTAGATGAGATGATGGTGGCTAGACGGAAAAACTAGAGTATATGTCATAAACAGAGAATAAACAGGTACCTCTGGGAACTTGCCGTCTACGAACATGTCGTAGGTGATGGTGAAGCCATGCTTCCTGTCCTTCACCTTGACGATGTCCTTAAGGTGGAGCTTGATTGAGTCACTCGAAAAGTTGTCCATGGAGATGCGAATGCTATCCTTCCTATCCGTGGTATACTGGTGCATCAGCTTCTCACGGTGCTGCAGAGGTTGGATCCGCCTGACGAACCAGCACATGGCTAGGTCCAACCCGGTCAGACCCGTCTCTACGAACCATTTTATCCGCCTTATGGCGCGGGAAGCCTCGTTGTCGGAGGAAAGGGAAACCTGAGATCTCCATGTCGGGGATTCAGCGGTAGCCCCATCGACAAAGTCTGGGTATGTTCCTTCTCGGCCGGCCAGAGGGATATCTGGGCCGTAGAAGTACGTCTGCTGCAAGTTCTTGTAGGACTCATGGCCGACGAAGTCGGGGAACCTCCGTCCAGGGCGGATCTTAAAGCTAATCGTTCCGTAATTCCTGAGCTCGTCCTTGCTCGCTCCGGCTTCCCTCTTGACGGTGAAAAAGTAGATAAAGAGATCTAACCTAGGCATAATTCCTATGTAGCCCTCGCAAAGCGCTACATAGTTGTTGAGCGCTAGGATGCTATTAGGAGAGAGGTTTTGAGGTTGAACCCGGTAATGTTTGAGGACAACAAGGAAGAAGTCGGAGATCGGGAGGGAGATGCCACGTACCAATTGCGCTTTTAGGTACACCTTCTCTCTGGCTTGGGTTGAAGGAGTGACCTCGCCGGCCGGAGCCGCCTGCCAGATGAGCCCCTCTGTCGTGGGGAGGTAACCTTCTGAAGATTGTCTATGCACAGCCTGTTGGGAAACCCAAGAGAAAGGTGTGAAGCAACAAGCAGCAAGTTTTCCCTTAGTTGAGACCAAGGTTATCGAACCAGAAGGAGGAAGGAAACGTCACACAGGTGTTGCAAGCAACACGGAGACCTGCACAACACAAACTTAAGACTTTGCCCCCAACGAACAGTGAGGTTGTCAAGCTCACCGGTTTGCTGTATTAAACGTATGGTGTGGAAGTTAATGGTTTGCACCAAGTAAACAAGTAACAGTGGAAGATGTATCAATGGTAAAGATTGGACCGGGGTCCATAGTTCACTAGAGGTGCTCTCCTTAGATAAACAACATGGCATGAAGGGTAAACAAATTACTAGGGCAATTGATAGGAACTGAGCAAGGAATAACAATGCAATTACTAGTCAGAAAGATCCTATGAGATTCGATTGGGCAATACAACAATATACATAGACCGCCATCCATCTGCATCTATGACTAGAAGTCCACCTTCAGGTTATCATCTGAACCCCCTCCAGTATTAAGTTGCAAGCAACAGACAACTTCTTTAAGCAAAGTGTGTAAGGTAACAGTCCACATGTTCCATGAACAAGAGACCATTGTTTTCTCCCTAGTAGCAACAACACATCTACAACCGAAGAGATTTCTGTCACTTCCCTTGGAAACTAGAGGCATGAACCCACTATGGAGCATAAATACCCCCTCTTGGAGTCACGAGCAACTACTTGGCCAAGATAGCTACTAACAACAGAGAGCATGCAAGATCACAAACAACACAGACATGATAGAATCATAAAGACAAAACCATTAATCAAACCAACATAATAATCTCAATATCCATCGGATCCCCGCGAACACAACATACATGATTACAAATAGATTAGATCTTGATCATGAACGGAGCTCACAAGATCTATACTTGAAATCACAAAGGAGGAGATACAACCATCTAGCTACTTCATGGACCCATAGTCCAAGGTGGAACTACTCACGCATCATACCGGAGAGAAGGCCTCCGGGATGATCTCCCCTCCGGCAGGGTGTCGGGAAGAACTTCAGATCCCCCGATCTAGGGATGATGGTGGTGGCGGCTACAGACGGTTTCATGGATATTTGATCGGGTGCTTAGGGTTTCTGCATCGGGGGCTTCTTATAGGCGAAGGGGGAGACCAAGGAGGCGGCCAGGGCCACCAAACCCTAGCCATGCATGAGGCTAGGCCCACCCACGCCTGGGGTGGGTATGGCCCCCCTGGCTAGCCCCTCCAGCTCTCCTCTAGACTTCTTGTTCCCCACGGAAAGTAATTGACTTTAACGTTTGTCCCGTCCAATTCCGAGAATATTTCTTTACTAACTTTTCTAAACCAAAAACAGCAGAAAACAGGCATCTGGAACTGTTGCAACTTGTTAATAGGTTAGTTCTAGAAAACATGTAAAAAGCACCTCAAAGTGTAGACAAGTAAAGAAAAGTAGACACAAAACAAGCATGGAGCATCAAAAATTGTAGATACGTTTCCAATGTATCACCTTCGGCGAGCAGCTCTTTGATATCACCATCAGTGATATCAGAGATGCGCCAAACTCCTTTATGGGAATCGCTTTCCTCCTCCAGCGGCTCCATCCCCGCTAGGATATGGTCGTCGCCGGTGGCTTTCACCACAGTGGACCGAGGCAGAACCACGCCCTCTGGGGGCACGTGGACGAAGCTCGCTGGCCAAGCCGTGGCCTCGTTCGTCTTCAGCATGGACGGGATGGATCTACTGCTCGCCATTGGAGTAGAGGATAAGTGAATGGGAGATTGGAAGAGGTTAGGGTTTTTCCCGTGCACGCGGAGAGCTCGAGGAGGTGCTCGCCGGAGGAAGAAGATGATGCATGGGAAGAATGAGGTGGAAAAGTAAAAATCCACCACGATTGTAATTTATACCCCCCAGCGTCAAGATTCGTGTAAGCGATCGAATGGTTGTCGTGTGGACGACGTGTGTGTGCGCGTGCGCGGAAATTCCGCCACGTTCCCAACCGCCGCCGCCAACGGTTCGTATCCTTCACGCGGGAAAAACGGACATGATTGTGTTCTCTGCATGTGTGAGTTACGAGGCGTCGCTAACCTATGGTCTACGTTGCTCTAGCTGACACGGGCAGGTGAACCATCCCATCAGAAGATTCCGGCATGGACGGATCCAGTCCGGCTACGAGAAGAGTACGGTGGAAGATTCATCATTTCTCCGACTTACAAGTTGAAGACAGAGAGCATTACAGGGTTATTAGGAGGACTAAAAGATATTGCTTGAAGATTTGCCAACATCCATCTAGACGGAGCATTCAACATGAAGAGGCAAGACGACGCAAGATCTCGGAGTTCTCCGGGGGCTACTGTTGGGGATATGCTATATGGGTATCCTCATAGCATGTCTCTTATATGGATAACCCGGGTGGCCCACAGTTGGTAGCATGGCCCATGGCCTGCTGGGCGGCCCAGTTAGATGGATCTAGAAGGGAGGCCCATGCCGGATAAAGGAAGGCTATGGACGAGTCACCGAAGTACCCGGAGCCTTGGAGTGCAAGACACACTAGACTAGTTGTATGCAGTGTAGGACTCTATAACCTATCCGGCTAGGACTTTCCCTGTAACCCTAGGACCTGGCGACTATATAAGCCAGACCTATGGGATCCTTTAGGGAATAATCTAGATAACACAACTCATACCTCACACAGCGAACCAATCCCTGTAACTCGGTGTATTGCCATTATAGTGATTTATAATAGGAGTAGGATTCCGCCACCGTTGTGGGATCTGGACCTGGGTAAGCTGTGTTACCTCGTACCCATCAACCATCCGCCTTACCCCACGTCTCTAAACACGCACTATGAGGACCCCTCCATGGCGTACTCGTCGGCAATACCACGACACAACGCTGCATAGTCCGCTGGTACGTAGCACCTGCGTTTTTCGGCCCAAAGGGCATCGTGACATAGCAAAACGTGCCATAAGGTGTGGTGAATGAGTGGCCAATTGGTCCGACTTCCTCATTTTTATCTGGTGGTATCCTGAGTATGCATCGAGAAAACACAAAAGTTCTGAGCTAGCCATCAAGTCAATGACTTGGTCAATGCAAGGCAAAGGAAATGGATCTTTTGGGCACGCTTTGTTCAAGCTGGTGTAATCAACGCACATTCTTAATTCTTTGGTTCCCTTTTTGGGGACAAGTACAGGATTGGCCACCCATCGGGTGTGAAGGACTTTTCGGATAAAACTAGCCTTAAGTAACCTAGCTATCTCTTTGCCTATGGCGCGTCTCTTCTTGTCTCCGAAGCGTCGTAAAGGTTGTTTCACCGGTGTGCATTTTGGATCAATATTCAAGATGTACTCGGAAAGGTCCCTAGGTACACCTTTCATGTCGGTAGGTTGCCATGCAAAGATGTCCCTATTCTCATGGAGGAACTTGACGAGCGCGCTTTCCTATTTAGGGTCCAGGTTCGTCCCAATGGCGGTGGTCTTGGAGGCATCGCCTACCACAAGTTCCACCGGCTTGGTATCGATGGCGGCCTTGAAGGCGGGATCGGAGTCAGAAATCTGCTTCTTCGATGTCGGCATCTCCGTGGCATCAACCTTGCTCTGGATCTCCTTGAATTCTTCGCTGTAGAGGACAGCTTCTGCAAAGGCTGCTTCTCCAATCTCGCAGTCCCTTGCCTTGGTAAAGCTTCCGGATACGATGATGATGTCGTTTGGTCCAGGTATCTTGAGCTTGTTGTAGACGAAGCATGGCTTGGCCATGAAGGCGTGGAAGATGTTGCGTCCGAAGATGATGTGGTACATGCTCTTGAAAGGAACCACCTCGAAGGTCATGCGTTCTTGGCGGTAATTATTAACATCGCCAAAATCTACCTGAAGCGTGATGCACCCAAGGGACCGAGCCTCCCGGCCAGGAACTATGCCATGGAACACGGTGCTGGTCCGCCTTAGGTTGGCCTACATCAAGTTCATCTTGTGCATCGTATCCAGGTACATGATGTTGATGCTGCTTCCACTATCCATCATGCATTTGGTGAACTTGTTGCCGTCAATCAAAGGGTTGATGACCATGGCATACTGGTTCTCCGTAGGGATGTGGTCTGGGTGATCCTTCCTATCCCAAGTGATTGGAATCTCTGACCAGCGCAGGTACTGGGGAGCTGGGGGTAGGGTGGCCATCAGTATCCTCATGGAGGTTTCTATGCCCGGACAATAGGGGTGCCAAGGAAAGTGTGGTAGACGGCGACCTTCTTCTCGAAGTGGTTCTTGCCTTTGCCATCGCCCTTGTCAGCGTGCTTGGGGTCGACATCCTCTTCCATGTCACTTGAATCCTTGGACCCCTCTTCCTTCTTCTTCCCTTTGCCCTTGCCTCGCGGTCTGTTCTTCCGGCTTCGCTTGTAACCGGACTTCGGGTCCTCCTTGAGGTCGTTGACGAACTTGCAATGGTGATTGGTGTGAGTGGCCTTGACGTTGGCATCGAGGTGTAAAAGGCATGGCATATCACAGTACTCCTCGTATGTTTGGGGAACATGGAGCGCTGCCGAGGTAGTTTCACTACCTCGCTGCTGCCCACGACCAGCCCCCTGTCCTCGGCCACGCTGTTTGCCATCACCTCGTCCTGCAAATGTCATGGCGACCATGTCGGAGGTTTGCTTTTCTATTGGGCGGGTTCTTACGCTTCATGTTGTTGTTCCTCTTAGCTTGGGTTGGAACGGCTGTTGCCGGCAAGGAGCCGCGAGCATCGTCGTCGATAGCCGTAAACTCACGAACCATCTGGATCATCTGGTTGAGATCGAGCTTGTGATTGTCCTGCAGGCGCTTCAACTATGTCGGAGCAACATACCTTTCTTCAACCCATCGATAAAGGCGGCCATGGCGGTCTGAGCGTGCACTCCTTTGCAGGAATTCTTTGTATCCAGCCAACGGGAGAGGTAGGCACGAGATGACTCGTCTTTCTCTTTCACGCACCGCTGTAGATCGCCAATGGTGCAGGGACGCTTATACGTACCCTCGAAGTTCTTGGTGAACGCTTCTTGCATGTCTAACCAGTTGCAGATGGACTTCTCCGGCAAGTCATCAATCCATTGGCGGGCAGTGCCCGTCAACATCAGTGGGAGGTACTTGACGGCAACATTGGGGTTACCCCCGGCAATCTCCACCGTGTTGTCGTAGTCCTGCAACCACGTAGCTGGTTTGGCGGTGCCGTCATAGGGCTTGATCGTCTTGTTAATCCGGAAACTCTTGGGGTAAGTTGCGGTCCATATTACAGGTCCAAAGCAACATGGTCCTAGGTATGGTCCTTCCCGGGCCTCGTGAATCTTGTCCAGACGTGAAAGTACGTCGTATGGCTTCGGGCTTGCTCTTTTCTTCTTGCCGCTAGGGGATGGGCTGCGTGAACGACGCGGGCCTCCTCCACCATGGTGGCTGCTAGGTGGTGACGGAGGCGGAGGTGGCGGTGGGTTAGCCTTTAGTGTTCATTTTTAGATCATATAAAACCTTTATGCACAAGTCTTGCGATTGCACTTGTGAAAATTCCGCTATGGGCATTAGCTTAAGTTTTCTGGTCTACACATTCTTTGTTGTTTTTATGTGGGTTCTGGAGTAGTGACTTTCGGCACTTATTATCGGCGATTTTGTGCTCAGGTTGTTGACGGTGCCATTGGGCATCATCACCTAAGCGCATGGTTCCGACAACGAGTCAAGCATAAGAACCAGAGTAATGGATAAGCCAACACTTGCTTAAAAAATATATGCATACTGGGAATTAGTTCTTAAGTCGCAGGACTTAACAAATCATTGTTTTTCGCCTTAAGATTACATCAACAAGTTTTTCCCGTGCACACTCCAAAGGTGAAACAGAAATTACAAAGTGTTTTTCATTCTTTGGGTGCAGGAGACTTGGAGGCCGCATCATCGCCAGCCGGAGAATCACCCTCGACGTCGGCACTATGATGAGACTCGGAGGAATCTTGGTTGACGTTGTCGATGAAGTTCCTGGGCACGAAGACGTCAACGTCCACCAACTCGGCAACCCTGGTGTCATAACCCGTGAGTGATGACAGGATGGCTTCGTGATCAATCTCCTTGCCGTCATCATCCACGTCGGGGATACCAGAGGTCACCATGTCGATGTCGGCATCTTCATAGTGTTCCTTCACCATAGACAGCGCCATCCTTGCGCCAGCCCGTGCGCATGAAGCTTTCCAGCTCGCGACACGCTCGGGGGCTCGGCGCAGAATCTCCGAGTACTTCGTCACGGAGTCCGAGGCCTTGATATAAATCTGGAGGGGCTTGGCAATCTGCTAGGTGGTGACGGAGGCGGAGGTGGCGGTGGGTTAGCCTTCTTGATGTTACCCTCCTGCGACGCCTCGCGCTTGTCGCGGTTGCTTGTCGGACACGGAGGGTCATGGCGTGACCTGCTCTTGTGTCCTTGGTTGCACTCTCCATCGTGATTTGGCTCCTCCGTGTTGTCGCGGATGACGATGATGCTTTGCCTTGGCAGAGGCATGCTTGTATGATGGTGAGCATTTGGGTCTTCGCAATGTCGGGGAGACCGGGTGGTGGAGATGGGCGACAAGGATGAGCCTTTCCTCCATGGTCGGAGGATACGGGGATAGCGTCCTTCCTATTGCATGCATCCCTCCGTCTTATTTCTGATGAACCCGTCCGTGACCCGACATCCTGAGGAGATTGGTCCCTTGGCGGCTTAGGATTGCTAGACTGGCAATATGCTGGGTCAGACTCAAGTCTATGAGAGGTGGCCTTTTCCTGCTATTTGACCGCCTTTGCTACAAGGTCATAGACCTGTTCCACATCTGCTGGTGATCTATCCTACTCCAGAAGGCTCTTGGCGACGGCTAGGTTGAGAATAGGAGTGGGCATGACCTACCTATCCTCACTGTCAGTGTATGAATTGGCTTGTGGCGGCTTCGGGGGAGCCTATCCTAGGTTTCGCCGTACACAAGGATCGTTGATGACCTGAGCCAGAGCTTTCTTAGCCTTCTGCTACTTGAGCAGAGTCTTGTACTCAGCCTCCATGGCTCTAGATTTCTCTATTGAGTTATGCGCCTTGGACAGATCTTGATCTAGCTTGGACTCCTTGCTCCGTGATGGTCTGCGCTTTTTCCAGCAGCTGCTGGCGCTTCTCGTCAAGCTGGACTATGTTCCGTATATGAGCCACAGTCATGGGCTCGACAAGAAAATTGCCGTACATCACTCTATCAATCGGAGTGATTTGGGCAACTGCGGACGTAGATGCTGGAGGCGACGGGTTTGCGGTGTTGTTGTTACTCGGACCGACGTTGAGTTCCTGTGGCTGCTGCACTGGGTTACGCGGAGGGGGCATGGATTTTGCGTGATCATTGTCGGCAGCATCAGCTGGACCCTTCCCCTTGTCTGGTGCTTTAGGTGGAGCTTGTCCAGGTTGATATTCCTCCATCACAGTCCCAATGGCAAGGAACACCTCTGGGGATGTGATGGCCTTGTCGGCCTGCTCGTTGCGTCTGATGTCCTCCTCCATCTCCTACATAGAAGAGTCAAGTTCCTCCAGGCTGAAGTCTATCTCCTATGAGTCAGCTTTGATGTCGGTTTAGAGCGCGTCCAGGACGGAGTCAGAGGGTGCCGGGACCTCCTCGATGATGGGTGGTGGTGGTGCGGCTGCAGGGACATTGGCTGGAGGCGGTGATGGTGGTGGCTGAGGCAGTGGGGCGCTGGGTACGGCTGCTAGCACTGCCTGAGCGTCTGCTTCGGCAGCCATGTAGTTGTTGACGGTGTGAACCATGCCCTCGAAAGTGAGGAGAACCGCGGCATGCTGCCGTCTTAGCGTATGCCGGAGAAGTGTACCGTGGTCTAGTCCTTCCACAATGTGATAGATGGCATCATCATTGGGGTAGTGTTCTAGATCGGCCCGTATACGGAGCCACCTGGCTAGGTAATAGCAGGGGTTTTCACCCTCTCTCTAAACGCAACGCGCCAGATCGAAGATAGTCACCACGCCGACAAACTAGGATCTCTGCTGTCTAGACACACGGGCGAAGCCGGTGGACTTGCAGTGATCTTCCACCATTATATGCTGCACAGGGGCGGTTTAGGTGGGCCTTGAATTTTTTGATCTATGTCGGCAAACTCCGAAGAGAGATCCTACTTCGATCCTTTCGCGAACGTATCCTGCATGTAGGCGATCCGTGCGGGCCTTAACGATCCTCCGACTTCCAGGGAAGTAGTTCCCGAGTCGGTTTCACCGATGAAGAGGTGGATGTCCCCGATTGGGACGATCGAGCAGCGGGTGGGGTTCATCTTTGCCGGGATCCAGAACTCGTTGGGAGGGACGATCAGAACATTGCCGGAGAAGAGAACACGGCCGATGGCTATGGTTTTTCCGATTCCCGCAAAGAGCTTGGACCTCTCCCGTTGTAGAGCCTGAAGCGCCGCTTATCCCACGGTGGGCGCCAACTATCATGGTATTGCCGACGAGTACGCCATGGAGGGGTCCTCACAGAGCGTGTTTAGAGACGTGGGGTAAGGCAGAAGGTTGGCGGGTACAAGGTAACACAGCTTACCCAAGTTTATATCCCATGATGGTGGCAAGATCCTACTCCTGCTATAAATCACTATAATGGCAATACATCGAGCTACAGGGATTGGTTCGCTGTGCGCGATATGAGTTGAGTTCTCTGATTGTTGCCCTAAAGGCTCCTCTAGATCCGACTTATATAGTCGCCAGATCCTAGGGTTACAGGCAAAGTCCGAGCCGGACAGGTTATAGAGTCCTACAGGGTACATAACTAGTCTAACATGTCTTGCACTCCAAGGCTCCGGGTACGCCGGTGACTACTTTGTAGCCTTCCTTTATCCAGGCCGCCCAGCAGGCCATAGGCCTTGCTACCAACTATGGGCCACCCAGGTGATCTGGATTAGATACATGTTATGGTAATACCCATTTAGCATATCCCCAACACATGGGAGAAGTGATGTTGTTAGTAGCGGAATTAAGTTGAGTAATATTTAATGGTTTGATATTTATGTTGTGGTGTTATTTTTCTAGTGGTGTCATGTGAACGTCGACTACATGATACTTCACCATTATGGGCCTAGGAGAATGCATTGTGTACTTGTCTACTAATTGTGGGGTTGCCGGAGTGACAGAAACCTAAACCCCCATTAGGAAAGCATTGCATATGTAAGATCCCTCCCTTTATAAAGGTAAGGATCCCTGTGATTGCAATGCTAGTCCCTGGATCAATGCTAGCATCCACAGTTTAAGATGAAGTACACAGAAACAAAGGTCATTATTACATATCATTCCAAAGACAAACATAGTCTTTTACAAACTCCATGGCCACAGGCCTAATACAAGAGTTAAAATATATGATAAGATAAATAGGTCTTCATCTTCATGTGCCACAGGCAAGCATGTTGAGTGTAGACTCATAACCCCTAATCATCATCAGAATAACCTGCAACATCACAAGTTATAGCCACAATGGGTCAATACATTGGAATAGTATTGGCAAGTGATACCTTAGTAGAATATTAGTAGTCTAGGTACTATATGCATTTTGGCTAAGTGTAGTTTAGGCTTGCTTTGCTCAAAATAGGTTTTCCCTATTAGTTGAAAACACTAAGTTTTTCTTTGACAAAACTTTCCCAAGGAATCACCAATAGACATTGGTGAACCTTTACCCTTGTTCACCCACAAGTTTTAACTTAGAAATTGGGATGAGGAGATTCTTGATAGCTTCCATGTCTTGATGCTCAAGTTGTCCAATACCAGGGACATGGCTAAGTACTTAGATTCTTCCATCTACAGAGGTTGTGCACTTTCCCCACAAGACTTGATTTTCACCAAGACAGGACCTTTCAGAAGCCTTCCCTTAGACCAAATGGACGCGTTCCAACCTATCATCCCACTACCACCAACTGTCCAAATGGCTAAGTTATTGCAACCTATGTGATCCAGGCAGAGCCCATATTGCCATGTGGCTGCACTAGAAGCTTCTTAACATTTGGCCTCTCAAATCCCTTTGTTCGTGGGTGGCTTTCCACAAGTGAGATACACAAGGTAAACCATAGAAATGGGCCTTGTGTAACCACTCAACATAAACCATTCTTTCCATTCCACCCAGGTGATTCATTCACTTAGTTGTTTTATTAAGCAAAACATAAGTCCAATGACTTAGAAATATTTTTACATAACATGGATATATAACCACCCTTGGTTGCTACTAGCTAGGCTAAGCATGGCATTGATAAGCATATTAACTTAGAAATTTCTAGCAATTCTACAACTACTAGGATTTCCCAAGCATAGCATATAGATCAAAATATTCATGCAAGTCCTATACAAAATATTTCTAGTGCATAGTTGAAAAACATAGGAATAAAATCATGAAGCACCACTTCCCTTGGTAGTTTGGGGAGTAGCAACAATCTTCACAATCACAATCACTATTTGCACCAAAATCTACACATAAAATAATGGCACAAAATCACATACACAATATATACAAGCAAAAATACATGAATATATGCAAAATGCCATGTGATGATTTTCTACACCAAACAAGACAAGTACATAGTACTGAATCATAAACAAGTCCAAAATAAGCCAAATAAACTTTATTTGAATAACATAACATTTTTCAAATAATTACTATACAAATTATGCCTACAAATGTTTCTGTAAAAACAACCATTTTTACAGAGGCAAAAAATTAAACACATTGTATAAACAGAAAGGATTTTCTCTCCTGATTCCAATGGTATAAAATTTGTCAAATTTGGACGTGGGATTCAAAAGTTATGAATTTTACAAGTTTAAACATCTAATAGATCTAAATTCTGTTTTTAAAACAAAGGACTAGCCACGCGGCGCTCTCTGATTGGTTGATACCGATTCACGTGGATCGACTAACGTGGACCGTCAGATCTAACTTAAATCACACGGCCAGATCTGTTTAGTACCCCTTCGTTTAAGTGATCTATCTAACACGTTGGATCCAGATCTAACGGTTTGCGATCAAGCGACCAAAGCCTGGCGGCGCTAGCGGCGGCGAGTGGCAGCGCCGGCTCTGTCAGAGACGTTGCCGACGATCTAGGTCGCGCGGGAGAGAGAGAGAGAGGTGGCTTACCGAGTTTGCCGTGCGCTGCTGATGCTCAAGGTAGGCTTGGTTGGTGAAGGGGCGCACCGTGGATGTCATTGGAGCTCGTCGGAGTTGTGCGCGTCGTCGAATGCTTACAGACATCGACGTTGCCAAGGCTCTGCGTCACCCTAGCACGAACAAAATGTATCAGGGGGTGCGCAAGGTCATGGTGAGCAAGATGGTTTCAAGGAGAATACAAGGGGCACTCGATTCATACCGCTATTGCTCGTCGGAGATGAGCGGCGGCTCTGGTGGTTGCGGGCATGAACGAAGATGGCGACCTGGGTCACGAGCAGGAAAACCAGGGGTGTTAGCAGATGCACAAGGACGTGGTGGTCACACTCGTTTGAACCAGAAGCAGAGGGGCGGTCGGAGCTTACCGGAATCGCCCGCCGGAGTGGCTCGGTACAGCGGCGGTGCAAGCAAGATTGTGGGCAGCCTGGTGGCAGAAATGGTGCGCCGAGTGAGGGGAAATGAGCGAAGAGGGGAGGGGGTTAAGTAGGAAGGGGGATCGACAGGAAACGCCTGCGGTTCAATGGCAATTACGCCGCGCGATCAAAGCCAGCAATGGCCAGCGGCGACGTGTTCTTCGCGTGATTTGGGGAAGACGACTGTGACGTGGACGGGGCCCAGTAGTCAGCGAGGGGGGGGGGGTTCTGCGCGGGTGAGGAAAGACAGAGAGAGGAGTGGCCCGGGTGGGCTGCTTTGCTTGTTGGGCTGGATTGGTGGCGCTAGGCCCAGTTGGGTTTTTAAACCTTTTTCTTTTTCTAATTCGATTTTCTGGAATCAAATTCAAATGAATTTAAAAGTATTTTTATTTCAAATCTTTGTGGCCTTTTCTATTGTGAATCCTGTATAATTTTGAGTACAAAACCATGCTGCCTTGCTGGACTTGCATGGTCCTTTGAAGATTTTTAAAATAACAATGTCTTAGCACATGGTTTGATGAAGATTTGAAAATGGTTTTAAAACTATATTTGTTTTGGAAATTTTTGTCCAAGCTTTAACACTCAACCAAACCAACATAAGGGCAAACAAAACTTGGTTTAATACAATTATATTCTCATTTGAGAGTGGCATTATATCAATGCTTGCTCACATAAAATAATAGTACTAAGTGCTTCTGTTTTCTAGAAATGAGTTTTGAAATTGATCCCTAAATGATATGCATGCATGAATGATATGCAATCTTTGAAAACATGATTTTTAGGGATGTTACAAATCTAACCCCCTTAAGGTGAATCTCGTCCTCGAGATTCGGGTTGGCTAGCAAATAGGTGAGGGTGGTCTTTCCGAAGATCATCTTCTCTTTCCCATGTTGCTTCTTCTTCGGAATGATGGTTCCATTGAACTTTGCATAATTTGATAGTCTTAGTCCGAGTAAGTATTTCTGCACTCTCAAGAATCTTGATGGGTTTTTCCTCATAAGTGAGATCACTTTCCATTTGAACCTCCTCCGAAGGTATAGTATCCTTAAAAGATGTCTCTTCCATCTCTGGATGGCATTTCTTAAGTTGACTCACATGAAACACATTGTGAACGGCAGACAATGATTCTGGCAACTCAATTTCATAAGCTACTTCTCCTTTACGACTCAGAATCTTGAATGGTCCAACATATCTTGGGGCCAATTTTCCTTTGACTCCAAATCTCTTCACTCCACGAAGTGGTGACACTCTAAGATAAGCTCTATCACCCACTTCATAGGTGACTTCTCTACGCTTAGGATCTGAATAGCTCTTCTGTCGGGACTGTGCTATTTTTAATCTGTCCTTAACTAGCTTGACTTTCTCTTCAGCCTCCTTGATTAGTTCTGGTCCAAACAAACTTCTTCCTCCCACACCATTCCATAGCAATGGGGTGGTACACTTTCTCCCATAGAGAAACTCAAATGGTGCCATCTCAATACTGGTGTAAGATCCCTCCTTTATAAAGGAAAAGGATCCCTGTGATTGCAATGCTAGTCCCTGGATCATTGCTAGCATCCACAGTTTAAGATGAAGTACACAGATACAAAGGTCATTTATTACAGCCATTCCAGAGATAAACATAGTCTTTACAACTCCAAGGCCATAGGACTAATACAAGAGTTTGAATAAGTAAATAAATAAAATTCTTCATCTTCATGTGCCACAGGCAAACATGTTGAGTGTAGACTCATGACACCTAATCCTCATCAGAGTAACCTGCAACATCACAAGTTCTGACCACGATTGGGTCAATACTTTGGAATAGTATTGGCAAGTGATACCTTACTATAATTTTAAGTGGAATAGATACTATATGCAATTTGGCTAAGTGTAGCTTGGCTTGCTTTGCTTAAAATAGATTTTTGCCTATTAGCTGAAATCACTAAGTTTTTCTTTGTCAAAACTTTTCCCAAGGAACCACCAATAGACATTGAGGTCCTTCACCCTTGTTCACCCACAAGTTTTTACTTAGAAATTGGGATGAGAAGATTCTTGATAGCTTCCATGCCTTGATGCTCAAGTTATCCATTACCATGGACTTGGCTAAGTACTTAGATTTTTCCATCTGCAGAGGTTGTGCACTTTCCCCACCAGACTTGGTTTCACCAAGACAGGACCTTTCAGAAACCTTCCCTTAGACCAAATGGACGCGCTCCAACCTATCATTCCCACTACCACTAACTGTCCAAATGGCTAAGTTCTAGCAACCTATATGGTCCAGGCAGAGCCCATATTGCCAAGTGGCTGCACTAGAAGCTTCTTAACACTTGGCCCCTAAAATCTCTTTGTTCCTGGGTGTAGCATCCCGAGTAAAACCATTACTAGAAAATCGCTATTGTTTAAACTTGTGCATCATGCATATTTTGTTTGTATATTTTAACCTCAAATTATTTTGCTAAAAACCTATTTTTGTTTTTCTAAAATACCCTCGTGGTTTTATTAAACCTGTCCTTTTTTTTACTTTTAAATTAAAATAAAACAACATTTTCAGTCCGTTATAAGACTGTAAAAGGATTTCTTATTTGACTAAAATAAAATAAGGCTAAAGGCCCGTCTAAAATTTTAGCCCAAAACTAGCTCCATCTATTCTACTTCGGACTAGATAAATACTCCAATCCACTTCTTCCTTCCCAAAACCCTAGCTGCCAAATTTGTCTAAATCTAGATCTAAATCTCCACACACTGTTCCCCTTTTCTTTTTCCCGAGATCTAAATCTTCTTCGAGAAAACAACTTCGGCCACCAGCGAGCTCTTTTCTCTTAGATAGCTATGTACTCCCTGGTTTCTTGCCATGGACAAGCTCCTTGGACCAGCCGTGCATGTATCTACTACCAATTGATATTCCTCTACTTGGTTCACACACCCGCAGGTTCAGATCAACACAAATCGATGCACTGCCGCTGCTCCTTTGTTTTCTTGGTCCTTGCACCGCATGGGCATTCTTCTCGGAATTTTGTTGGTTGCAGATCATGCCAGATCCACTTCCCCTCGATAGATAAAGGCTCCCCCATGTGTGCGCCGCTGTTTGGTCATCTCACTACCCGCTCGCATCGATCAAATCCACCAGCCTCAAATCAGCAGCAGTAAACGCGGTATGCCGCCTTGATCCCCTCCTGAACCTGTCGAGTTCTGACTCTATCCCTTGTCCCCAGCAGCAGCACAACAGCTCCACACGCTACCTCACGTCCAGATCGTCACCTACCGCAACCGTAGTTGCGGCAGTAGTCGGCCTCCTTGGCATTGACCATCACACCAGCTTCTTGGGAGTCTCCTGACTTGTCTATGCATGCAGAGCTCCGACTCGTTTTCCCTGCGGGTCCCCGGTCAAGCGCACATCGATCTCCTGCAGCATCTGACCAGGAAGCTGCGTGCCTAGGTCTTTTCAGGTCAGTTCCCTGTTTGTTTGCAATGCACTTCAGGCTCACTTTGCTACCCATCGGGCTCATTTTGTTTCTCCACATGCCATTGTTTCGTCCGTTGGTGTCTTGTCTGCCATGTGTTCGACGAATTGTCCGTGGGACCTAGGGCGTCCAATTTCTTCTATTCGGCGTGTTAAATCAGTCATGCCCCTTAAGTCTTCTATTTTTCAAGATTGTCTTCCTGACGTCCACTACTTTGACAACTTCGGCTACTTCAACTCACACCTACTTCCGCTATCATTCCGAAGATTATGCCTCTCAACCGACCCCGTGAGACCTGTCTTTAAACCATATTTTCTATAATATTTAATATATCTTGTTGCATATTAAATTGTCATGCTTGCATACATATAGTGTGGTTTAAGGGCCTTATGCCGATTCAGCTAATAATTAAATATGGAGGCCATACGTGAGCGAATCTAGTCTTATATTGGCCTCGATTAAATTTGTGTAGTGAACCGGTGACATGTTTTGACTTGTTAAGACAATATTTAAATTGTGAGGTATCTAAACAACATGAACCTTCCAAGTAATTGTCGGGACCCCGGTTCCGCTTAATATTGCCCAATTGCATCGCATCTTTGCCATGTCATGCATCATACATGCATCATGCCCGATCTTCTGCTGTAGTATTAAATAGTGTATCCGGTGTTTCTTTTAGTGCTTTGCTTCTTCACGGATTAGGCCGATGAGTTAATGCGAGTGTCGACCCGATCTTCGGATGAACCTTCAGCAATGTTTTCAGGCGAGCATTCTCCCCCTTTCTACCTATTTTACATTTCTAGTCTTTATTTCCTCCTGTTGATCTATTGCTATCTATGTTGCGATGCTCTAGTTTTCGTACCCGTGGTATCCCTTGCAACCTTATATTGCCTTGGACACATCCTATTACCTGTTGTTTGGTAGATAGTTGGACTTGCTTGTCGTAGTCACTTGCTCAAGTGTTGCTGCGTGTTGTCAAGTACCACAGTTGTTGGAGAAATGCCTTATGCTTTATGTTGGAGATGATCATGGCTTTAATTACTGTTAATAACTAAAATTGAAAGTAGGTAAATGCAGAGGCACCGGTGGGTAATAGACAATATTTGGTTTTTAACCGCTCACTGGTGTCCCGTAGGACCCCGAGTTCTTGACACCTGTTCCGAGATCGAGCGCGCTAACCACAGGTGGGGTGTGTGGGCACCCCCATCGATTAGTACCTGATTTCAAAGTACTGTACCGGGGGCCACAAAGTAGTTTGGGGCTTTATTACTATCTTGTACTTATGCCATGCTTACTGCTTTATTTACTATTGCGCGTGGAGCGCTTGTACTGTTTTGGAACCCCGTGCCACGTTTTGTGATGTCGACAAGCCAGTCACACTTTCGGGTTCCCGATCGTTTACTGCGTCGTCACAAACCAGGTCCGTCTCGGAGACCGGCCGACTTCGTTGCGGGTAGCTTAGTGGGGTGGCCCCATGTGCTTGCTTTGG
This sequence comes from Avena insularis, assembly GCA_023614405.1. Classification (NCBI taxonomy): domain Eukaryota; kingdom Viridiplantae; phylum Streptophyta; class Magnoliopsida; order Poales; family Poaceae; genus Avena; species Avena insularis. The sequence continues at coordinate 302,991,882 of CM042693.1, read as the reverse complement.
GTCTGGGAAACGTCGTGTCCGAAACCCCGTCGACATACCGTTGGGTGTATGTTTTGTGATCTTGTACCTACCTGATCTGACAACAAGGGTGTAGGTGCGTGTGGAAACTTTGGTGCACCCCTGCAGGGTTAAATCTTTTCGAGAAGCCGTGTCCGCGGTTATGGACGACTTGGAGCATAGTTCTCGATCATAGACAACTATAGCTAAAGTTTACTGTTATAACCTGACTTGTATCCAATATGACTAGTAATTAGCTTCACTACAACAGAATGGCTAAATAAAAGTACCAACAACTGCTGGATTTGGGATATCTCATGCTAATTGTATCTGACTAGTAAGTGTCGCAACTACAACGGAATGGTTAACTAAAAGTGCCCACTTCTTATTATATCAGGACGACTATCTATACCTGACTAGTAATTGCTGCAACGATAACTGAATAAATAAAACTACCAATTGTGTGAGTTCCTCGGTTGACTTCCTCGTTTGGTCTCGAGGGGGAAATACCAGGATGGGTTTGTTTGGTGGTAGCATCAGCTCGGTTCCGAATAGGTCCTTCTTATCCCTCTCTGATAGCCGACAGTTGTATCGAGTCTCTATAGGTTGTCTAGTGCATGTTGTGCTGCCGCTTCAGTCCACCATACCTATGTAGGCGAGGACCGCCGAATTCTAGTCTAGCCGTGTACTGGCCTCAGTACTGACCGCTCTCTCTTTTTCCTTTGCCCTTTGTCGGTACCCCTTTTGTTTAAGCAGGTTTTGAGATCGACGTCGTTAGCAGGGTTACCCTTAAACCATTGGCACGGACAGGGTTATCGACGCCACTGGTTATTCTTCAGGGCTCTTAGCCCCATTTGCATCTTGTCCGTAGTCGGACGCTGTATCATTTTCAAGTTGATTTGGATCTTGTGTTGTATATCTGTATTCTTGACTCATGGAGTCGTTGTTGTATATATCTGTTCTGTGGGTTCCATCGCGGACTATTGTGTAATGATATTACTTCGTTTTCCACCCGCACGAAAGTGCCTGGTGGGCACCTTTGAATCGTTTCTATGCGGGTTTGGCGGGGATCGCTGAAACTTGCATAGGGCCGATTCCGAGGGTGTTACACTGGGTGGCTTACCACAAGTGAGATACACAAGGTAAACCATAGAAATGGGCCTTGTGTAACCACTCAACATAAACCTTTCCTTCCATTCCACCCAGTGTTTCATTAACTTAGTTGTTTTATTAGGAAAAACACAAGTCCAAAGGACTTAGAAATATTTTCATCATAGCATGTATATATTTTACCAACCCTTGGTTACTACTAGCTAGGCTAAGCATGGCATAGATAGTAACTTAATTTAGAAATTCCCTAGCATTTCTACAACTACTAGGATTTCCCAACATGGCATATAAGCAAAATATAGCATGCAAGTCTAACAAAATATTTCTAATGCTTAGTAGAAAACATAGGAATGATAATATTCATGAAGTACCACTTGCCTTGGTAGTTGGTAGAGTAGCACTCCTCACAATCACAATCACTAGCACCAAAATCTACACAAAGATTGGTAGCAACAAATTACACACAAAACATATACAATCAAAAATATATGCATGCATGCAAGATGGTATATGATGATTTTTAAAATTCAACCAAGCAAGTAAATAGTACTGATTCACTAACAAGTTAAAAACTTGCCAAACAATATTGATTTAACCCGTAAAACAATTCCTAAATATTTCATATAATCAAAATAGCCCTACACAAGTTTCTGCAAAAGAAACCATTTTAACATATGCAAAACATTAAACACATTGCATATTATGAAAGAGCTTGCTCTCCTGATTCCAACGGTATAAAATTTGTCAAAATCTAACGTGGGAATCAAAAGTTACAATCAAAATAAATTTGACAATCTAATAGATCTAATTCAAATTTTAAAACGAACTCTGTGCCACGCGGCATGTTTCTACTGGCCGATACCGCTTCGCGTCGGATCGTGCTTCCGCGCTGTAGGATCAACTTAGATCCAACGTGCCAGATCTAAAGAAAACGGTTCGTCCCCGTTCTAATCTAATCCCTACGATGCAGATCTAACGACGGCTGTTGCTTTGACCAAAGTCGAGCGGCGCTAGCGGCGGCGACTGGCGGCGGCGCCTCTGTCAAAACTGCTACCGGCGTTCTAGGTCGCGTGGGATAGGGGGAAGGGGCTTACCGAGCTCGCCGTGCGATGCTGATGCTCAAGGTGGCGATGGCTGGTCAAGGGGCGCGCTGTAGTGGCTGAGGGAGCTCGTCGGAGTTGCGGGCGGCGTCGGGTTTGAGTGGACGGCGACGTTGGCGACGTTCCTGGTCTCCCTAGCACAAACCAATGGCTTCAGATGATGCACAAGATAGTGGCGAACATCCTCATGTGAGTCAGAGGTGAAGGGGAACAAGGGACTCACCGAATTTGATCGCCGGAGTTGAGGGTGTCGTCAAGAGCTTGCAGCGTTGGATGAAGTCGACGACCTGGGCCAGTACAGGATGAACTAGAGGTGTCAGTAGGAGCGCAAGGAGGTTGCGAAGCTGTTCGTATGAACCAGAGAGGAAGGGGCGCACGAAGTTTACCAGGATTGGTCGCCGGAGTAGGTTCTGTCTGCGGTGGTGCAAGGGTGAATACTGGCAGCCTTGTGGCGCTTCTGTCTGGCTTTGTTGGGGGAAATGGCCGTGAGGGGGAGAGGTTTATGTAGCTGGAGCTGGGCGTGGAGTTACTCGCGGAATCAATGGGAATCAACGCAGTCATGGCGCAGTAACGGCGTCGTAGCGTAGCGTGATTGACGAAGACGACGACGTGGTCACGGGTCCACTTGTCAGCGAATAAAACAGAGAGGGTGTGGGGTCCTGGCGTCAGCGACTCTGTGGGTGCGTCTACGAGTGAAAGAGACAGAAAGAGGACCCGGGTGGGCTAAATGGGTTGGTTTCTCTGTTGGGCTAGAATAGTAGCGCCGGCCCTTTTCCTTTTCTTTATTCCTTTTCTATTTCTGTCTTGATTTTCTGGAATGATTTTCAAATGATTTCAAACTCTATTTGAATTCAAATCTTTTCAGGATTTTTGCAGTGTGTAACATTCATATTTCTGGGCATAAAATCATGTGGTCTCTTTGTATTAGCTTGGTCCCTTTGTTCAAACAAAATAAGCAGTGCTATAGCACATGATTTGATTAAGTTTTGAAAATGGTTTCTGAATCATATTTGTTTTGTAAAATTTTACCAAACTTCAACAATCAAACACAATAACAAAAGAGCAAGCAAGGCTTGGTTTAAAACAAATAACTCTTCAGTTGAGAGTGGCATTAGACTAATAGCTGTTCACATAAAATAATGAGCTCATATGCTCCTGTTTTTGAAGTGTTTTTTTTTGAAATAAAAAACATATGATCATGGATTCATGGATGATATGCATAAGTTTGAAACATGATTTTAGGGATGTTACAAATCTAACCCCCTTAAGGTGAATCTCGCCCTCGAGATTCGGATTGGCTAGCAAATAGGTGTGGGTGGTCTTTCCGAAGATCATCTTCTCTTTCCCATGTTGCTTCCTCTTCGGAATGATGATTCCACTGCACTTTGCAGAACTTGATAGTCTTAGTCCATGTGACTCTTTCTGCAGTCTCAAGAATCTTGATAGGTTTCTCTTTATAAGTGAGATCACTTTCCAGTTGAACCTCCTCCAAAGGTATAGTATCCTTCAAAGAAGTTTCTTCCATTTCTGGATGACATTTCTTAAGTTGACTCACATGAAACACATTATGGACAGCTGACAGAGATTCTGGCAGTTCTATTTCATAGGCAACTTCTCCTTTACGACTCAGAATCTTGAATGGTCCAACATATCTTGGTGCCAATTTTCCTTTGACTCCGAATCTCTTCACTCCACGAAGTGGTGACACTCTAAGATAAGCTCTATCACCGACTTCGTAGGTGACTTCTCTATGCTTAGGATCTGCGTAGCTTTTACATCGGACTGTGCTATCTTCAATCATCCTTAACCAACTTGACCTTCTCTTGACTTCTGGATAAGATCTGGTCCGAATAAACTTCTTTCTCCCACACCATTCCATAACAATGGGGTGGTACACTTTCTTCCGTAGAGAAACTCAAATGGTGCCATCTCAATACTGGCTTGATAGCTGTTGTTATAAGAAAATTCTGCGTAAGGCAGACTTTCATCCCAACTGGCTCCATAGTCTAGGGCACATGCCCTCAACATGTCTTCGAGAATCTGATTAGTCCTTTCCGTTTGTCCATCGGTTTGAGGATGAAAAGCAGTACTGAATTCCAACCTCGTTCCCAATGACTCATGTAACTGTCTCCAAAAATGGGAAGTGAATTGAGTTCCCCTATCAGACACAATACTCTTGGGCACTCCATGTAGACATACAATTCTACTCGTAGATTTTGGCTAACTTAGCACTTGTATAGGTTGTCTTGACGGGTATGAAATGAGCCACTTTAGTTAGGCGATCCACTATTACCCAAATAGAATCGTATCCTGACCGGGTCCTTGGTAATCCGGTAATGAAATCCATACCAATCTTGTCCCACTTCCAATCAGGAATAGGTAGTGGTTGAAGCAAACCTGCTGGTTTCAGATGTTCTGCTTTCACTCTACTACACACATCACACAAAGCAATATGTTCGGCGATGTCCTTCTTGATATTATTCCACCAAAATCTTTCTTTCATGTCCATGTACATTTTGGTGTTACCCGGATGAATGGAATACGGTGAGTTGTGTGCTTCTTGCAAAATCAGTTTCCGCAGCTCCGGGTCTTGTGGAACATAGATACGTTTCCCATGCCATAAAGTACCCTGTTCGTCTTCATGGAACCCTTTGGCTTTTCCTTTGCCAATCTTTTCTTTAATATCTTCGATTTCTTTATCAATCTTCTAAGCTTCTTTGATCTTGTCCAACAAAGTGGGTTGAACATCCAAAGACATGAGATGTCCTTCAGGCACAATCTCCAATCTGAGTTTTCTAAATTGGGTACACAGATCATCTGGCAATTTTCCTTTGGTAAGGCCATTCACAAAAACCTTACGACTTAGAGCATCTGCTACAACATTTGCTTTACCGGGGTGGTATTGCAAACTTAGGTCATAGTCCTTGATAAGTTCTAGCCATCTTCTTTGTCTCATATTAATTTCCTTTTGGGTGAAGATATACTTCAAACTTTTGCGATAGGTGAACACTTCACAATGCATTCCCAAAAGATAGTGTCTCCATGTTTTGAGTGCATGGACAATAGAGGCTAACTCTAAATCATGAGTAGGATAGTTCACTTCATGAGTTTTGAGTTGTCTCGAGGCATACGCCACAACTTTTCCTTCTTGCATAAGTACTGCACCCAAACCCTAATGAGATGCATCACAATATACTTGGAAATATTTTTCCAAATCTAGCAGACACAAGACTGGTGCTGTCACGAGTCTCTTCTTCAATTCCTGAAAGCTGAGTTCACAACCTTCAGACCAAGCAAACTTCTTGTCTTTCTTTAGCAATTCCGTCATGGGCTTAGCTACCTTTGAGAAATTTTCAATGAACCTTCTGTAGTAACCTGCTAAGCCAAGGAAACTATGAACTTCTTTCACGGACTTGGGAGATTCCCATTCAGTCACAGCTGAAACTTTAGCAGGATCAACTGCTACACCATCCTTTGTCATAACTTGTCCTAGAAAACCAACTTCATCCAACCAGAACTCACACTTGCTGAATTTGGCATAAAGTTTATGCTCTCGTAACTTCTCAAGTATCAAACGCAAATGTCCTTCATGCTCTTCTTTGCTCTTGGAGTAGACTAAGATGTCGTCGATGAAAACGACAACAAACTTGTCAAGGAATTCCATGAACACCTTGTTCATCATATTCATGAAGTATGCTGGAGCATTGGTCAAACCAAAAGGCATTACGGTATACTCATACAATCCATACCTTGTAGTGAACGCTGTCTTAGGTATGTCTTGTTCCCTTATTTTGAGTTGAAAATAGCCTGACCGGAGATCAATCTTTGAGAACACACAAGCTCCTTCTAGCTGATCAAACAAGTCATTGATTCTAGGCAAAGGGTATTTGTTCTTGATAGTCACCTCGTTGAGTGAACGGTAATCTATGCATAACCTTTGACTTCTATCCTTCTTCTCCATGAACAAAACTGGGGCTCCCCAAGATGAAGAACTTGGTTGAATAAATCCTTTCTGCAACTGTTCTCCAAGTTGTTTCTTGAGTTCTTTCAGCTCATCAACTGACATTTTATAAGGTCTCTTTGCTATTGGTCTAGACCATGGTACCAAATCTATAAGAAACTCCACATCTCTATCTGGTGGCATTCCCGGCAATTCTTTCAGAAACACATCCGGATACTCACTCACAATTGGCACACTGTCTATGCTAACCCCCTTAAGAGAATTTAGCATACTCCTTCTTGCTTCAAAGTTGGACTTGAATTTAATCCATTTTCTTTCCGGGGGTTTTGAGTGCAACAGTACGATTAGCACAATCTAGTACTCCTTCATACTTAGCCATCCAATCCATTCCCAATATTACGTCCAGTCCTTGGGAATCTAGGATTATCAGACTCACTAGAAATTTATGCTTTCCAAACTCTATTACTAGATCCCGGCATCCAAGACTTACTATCATATCTCCACCCGGAGAACTAACTTTTATTGGACACCCAATGTTTTTAGTTGGAAGCCCATTTCTATCAAAAAATGCTTTTGATATGAATGAATGCGATGCTCCAGTATCAAAAAGAACAAATGCTGGAATAGAATTGAGTCTGAACTTACCAGCAACAGCATCAGGCTCCTCATAGACCCCCTCCACACTGATGTGGTTCACCTGTCCCTTCTGAAAAGGGTTGGGCTTGTTAGGTCCTTCAACTTTCTTTTCTGGGCATTCATTTGCATAATGCCCCATCTTCTTGCACTTGAAGCATTCAACATGACTAATGTCCTTCTTGACAGGCTGACTTCCACTTCCACTTCCATTACCACTGTGGTGGCTCTTGTATCCACCCTTGTGGTTCTTATACTTGTCATTGTCATGACTGCGGTGATGCTTGTTGTCATGACGGTTGTGGTTGTGGTGCTTGTTGAATTTCCCATGCTTGTGGGATCCTGAGCTTCCACTGTCATCATAATGGGAACGTTTGTGAGACGATCCCGAGTTGTGCTTGTCTGAGTGCTTTCTCTTCCTGCTTTCGACTTGCTTCATTTTGTTCTCCAAAATAGTAGCCTTGTTACAGAGAGACTAATAAGTGGGAACATAGGCCACAGCCAACTGCAGATTCAGCTCATCATTCAAACCTTCGAGGAACTTTTCTTTCCTCTTAGCATCAGTGTCAACCTCATCCGGTGCATATCGTGCCAGATTGTTGAACTCCTCAATATATTCAGCCACGCTGCGGTGGCGCTGCTTCAGGTTATGAAACTCCTTCTTTTTCAGACTCATCACTCCAGATGTGATATGAGCAGTGCGAAAGCCATCCTCAAAGATAGCCCATGTCACATCTTCTATGGGAGTGGTGATCTGGAAGTTATCCCACCAAGTGGCGGCTGGTCCTTCCAGCAAATGTGCTGCGAATCTGACCTTTTCAGCATCAGTACAGCCCACGGTTACCAAGTCCTTGTTCATAGAACGTAGCCAATCATTGGCCACCATGGGATCAGTCGTCCCTGAGAACTTTGCTGGCCTCAATCTCAAGAACCTGGTAAGCATATCAAAACCCGGTGGGTTGTTGTTGTTGTTATTGTTGTTTTGGTTCTGGATGAACGTCGTCATCATCTGCATCAGCTGAGTTTGAGCGGTCATCATTTGCTGCATTTCTGGAGTGATGTTGTTGTTGTTGTTGTTGTTGGGGTTGGGGTTTGCACGACGGGGAGGCATCTGTGGTTTGTTCAATAGAGATAAGAATGAGATACCCATAGATGCTTTCATGCACATTACATCACATAAGCAAACACAAAGCATGCAACACAAAGGTAAAGGTTCAACAACAAAATAACAAGTTCGCAAAGTAAAACACACAAGTAGCAAGCCATCCACATGTCGGATGGTCAAATAACAAGTTCTCAAACAACAAGTACGATAATAAATGATAAATGAGTAGTCAAATCTACTCCTCGGCATCAATCTCCTCCTCGACAAAGGTAAGACCTGCGTTCTCCATCGCGGTCTTGTATTCCTCAACACTAGTGGTCAAGGTCTCTATCTTGGCTTTGAGAGCCCTCTTCTGGGAACAAAGCCTCTCAATCACCGTCTGCTGATGCTCGAGCTCGAATTCCTTGGCCTGCAGTTCTTCAGTCATGTCCCGGATCTTCTTATTCCTATCCTGGACACGCTTCTCCTGACTCTTGAACTTCCTGTCCTGGCTCTCGAACTTCGCCTCCATTTCCATGACTATCTCGTCTTGCTCCGCGAAGAGCTTGTCCTTCTCACGAAGCTGCACCTGGAGTTCATCATTGTTGAGCATGACGTTGGTCCTGTCAGTGTCCACGTGCCTAATGAGAGACTCTAAGTCCTGGAGGTACAGGCGAATCGGCTCTGCTGTGTCCCTCGAATCGTCCTCAAAGTCGATGGACTCTCCATCCTCATCACGTCTACCAAAGACGTGGAAGTGAGTACCTCTAACCTGTCGGGAGTGTCTCCCTAGCAAACGTCCTATCAGATCCTGCATAACTACCTCAAGGCCTCTTTCCTTGTCATCATGCATGAGCTTGAAGACGATGGTCTCTGTGGTAGGCTCTATCTGGCGTCCGGGCTGGTTGACCTTGAAGCCCCAGAGGTCCTTCCTCTCAAACTTGGTGAGGGGAAGCACCATGATGGTAGGAAGAGGAAGATTGAGCAAAGTAGTAAGCTCAACAATACGAGGACCAAAGTGAGTAACCTGGAACTCCTCAACAGTGCTGATGGTAACAGTAGGCATCTATTTATAAGATAGAAAAGTTAGAACAACACAATTCAAGATAAAACAAAAGACAAAACATCACATACATATCCTTGTAAATCAAAACACACAAGTCATGGCATACATGGATCCATTACAACAACCAAGGTTCAACTTATTTTAAAGTCACATTTTGGAAAATAAGGTGATAAGTGGTGGTCCAACTAACGAAGTACGTTTACAATCCTATCTCACTGGATCTGTTGGCTAACACAATGTTTCTGGAAGCAATCAGCCTATCTTGCTCACATGACTCCATCACTAAGTCTATAATGTCTCCTCTTAAGGTTTGGTTGGTAGCTTCCAACTCTTGGGTATGTTCCTTCTCTTTCTTTAGATCATTTTGGAGGTTGAGCATTCTGCACTTGACTCTATCACCAAGTTCTTTGATGGTCTTCCAAGCTGCATCCCTTGCTGATTCAAAGAATGTAGTGTGCACCACTGAATTGGTGAACATGCAGAATCCTTTTTCCTGGTGGTTGTCTTCCTTGTTTTTATACAAGTGAAGTTGCACCCACCAGTATTCCACTCCTTCATCCATCACAGGAAAACCCTTATACACAGCTGCACCTTGTATCTCTAATGCAACCATGAGGTCCTTGAGAGCCTTGGGGAATTCTGTCTCACACTCCAAAGTCATTGTCATGAGTGGTCCTTTCCTAACGGCTTCGTTGATGGAGTTCATCTACAAATAGAGATGAGAGAGAAGATTAGAAAAGTTTTACGAGAAGAATAGACAAGTGTAGAAGTTGAAATTTTTTCCTTAGTGGTTTCCAATCCTAGGGTCATAATCCTACAGGCAACACAGTGCTCTGATACCATCAGTAAGATCCCTCCTTTATAAAGGAAAAGGATCCCTGTGATTGCAATGCTAGTCCCTGGATCATTGCTAGCATCCATAGTTTAAGATGAAGTACACAGATACAAAGGTCATTTATTACAGCCATTCCAGAGATAAACATAGTCTTTACAACTCCAAGGCCACATGCCTAATACAAGAGTTTGAATAAGTAAATAAATAAAAGTCTTCATCTTCATGTGCCACAGGAAAACATGTTGAGTGTAGACTCATGACACCTAATCCTCATCTGAGTAACCTGCAACATCACAAGTTACAGCCACAGTGGGTCAATACTTTGGAATAGTATTGGCAAGTGATACCTTACTATAATTTTAAGTGGACTAGATACTATATGCAATTTGGCTAAGTGTAGCTTGGCTTGCTTTGCTTAAAATAGATTTTTGCCTATTAGTTGAAATCACTAAGTTTTTCTTTGTCAAAACTTTTCCCAAGGAACCACCAATAGACATTGAGGTCCTTCACCCTTGTTCACCCACAAGTTTTTACTTAGAAATTGGGATGAGGAGATTCTTGATAGCTTCCATGCCTTGATGCTCAAGTTGTCCATTACCATGGACTTGGCTAAGTACTTAGATTTTTTCATCTGCAGAGGTTGTGCACTTTCCCCACCAAACTTGGTTTCACCAAGACAGGACCTTTCAGAAGCATTCCCTTAGACCAAATGGACGCGCTCCAACCTATCATTCCCACTACCACCAACTGTCCAAATGGCTAAGTTCTAGCAACCTATTATGGTCCAGGCAGAGCCCATATTGCCAAGTGGCTGCACTAGAAGCTTCTTAACACTTGGCCTCTAAAATCTCTTTGTTCCTGGGTGGCTTACCACAAGTGAGATACACAAGGTAAACCATAGAAATGGGCCTTGTGTAACCACTCAACATAAACCTTTCCTTCCATTCCACCCAGGTGTTTCATTAACTTAGTTGTTTTATTAGGCAAAACACAAGTTCAAAGGACTTAGAAATATTTTCATCATAGCATGTATATATTTCACCAACCCTTGGTAACTACAGGCTAGGCTAAGCATGGCATAGATAGTAACTTAACTTAGAAATTCCCTAGCATTTCTACAACTACTAGGATTTCCCAACATGGCATATAAGCAAAATATAGCATGCAAGTCTAACAAAATATTTCTAATGCTTAGTAGAAAACATAGGAATGATAATATTCATGAAGTACCACTTGCCTTGGTAGTTGGGAGAGTAGCACTCCTCACAATCACAATCACTAGCACCAAAATCTACACAAAGATTGGTAGCAACAAATTACACACAAAACATATACAATCAAAAATATATGCATGCATGCAAGATGGTATATGATGATTTTTAAAATTCAACCAAGCAAGTAAACAGTACTGATTCACTAACAAGTTAAAACTTGCCAAACAATATTGATTTAACCCCTAAAACAATTCCTAAATATTTCATATAATCAAAATAGCCCTACACAAGTTTCTGCAAAAGAAACCATTTTAACAGATGCAAAACATTAAACACATTGCATATTCTGAAAGAGCTTGCTCTCCTGATTCCAACGGTATAAAATTTGTCAAAATCTAACGTGGGAATCAAAAGTTACTATCAAAACAAATTTGAACATCTAATAGATCTAATTCAAATTTTAAAACAAACTCTGTGCCACGCGGCGTGTTTCTACTGGCCGATACCGCTTCGCGTCGGATCGTGCTTCCGCGTCGTAGGATCAACTTAGATCCAACGTGCCAGATCTAAAGAAAATGGTTCGTCCCCGTTCTAATCTAATCCCTACGATGCAGATCTAACGGCGGCTGTTGCTTTGACCAAAGTCGAGCGGCGCTAGCGGCGGCGACTGGCGGCGGCGCCTCTGTCAAAACTGCTACCGGCGTTCTAGGTCGCGCGGGATAGGGGGAAGGGGCTTACCGAGCTCGCCGTGCGATGCTGATGCTCAAGGTGGCGATGGCTGGTCAAGGGGCGCGCTGTAGTGGCTGAGGGAGCTGGTCGGAGTTGCGGGCGGCGTCGGGTTTGAGTGGACGGCGACGTTGGCGACGTTCCTGGTCTCCCTAGCACAAACCAATGGCTTCAGATGATGCACAAGATAGTGGCGAACATCCTCGTGTGAGTCAGAGGTGAAGGGGAACAAGGGACTCACCGAATTTGGTCGCCGGAGTTGAGGGTGTCATCAAGAGCTTGCAGCGTTGGATGAAGTCGACGACCTGGGCCAGTACAGGACGAACTAGAGGTGTCAGTAGGAGCGCAAGGAGGTTGCGAAACTGTTCGTATGAACCAGAGAGGAAGGGGCGCACGAAGTTTATCAGGATTGGTCGCCGGAGTAGGTTCTGTCTGCGGCGATGCAAGGGCGAATACTGGCAGCCTGGTGGCGCTTCTGTCTGGCTTTGTTGGGGGAAATGGCCACGAGGGGGAGAGGTTTATGTAGCCGGAGCTGGGCTGGAGTTACTCGCGGAATCAATGGGAATCAACGCGGCAGTGACTGCGGCGAGTAACGGCGGAGTGAGCGTCGCGGTAGCGTGATTTAAGACGACGACGTGGTCACGGGTCCACTTGTCAGCGAATAAAACAGAGAGGGGGAAGGGTCCTGGCGTCAGCGACTCTGTGGGTGCGTCTGCGAGTGAAAGAGAGAGAGAGAGAGAGAGAGAGAGGACCCGGGTGGGCTAAATGGGCTGGTTTCTCTGTTGGGCTAGAATAGTAGCGCCGGCCCTTTTCCTTTTCTTTATTCCTTTTCTATTTCTGTTTTGATTTTCTGGAATGATTTTCAAATGATTTCAAACTCTATTTGAATTCAAATCTTTTCAGGATTTTTGCAGTGTGTAACATTCATATTTCTGGGCATAAAATCATGTGGTCCCTTTGTATTAGCTTGGTCCCTTTGTTCAAACAAAATAAGCAGTGATATAGCACATGATTTGATTACGTTTTGGAAATGGTTTCTGAATCATATTTGTTTTGTAAAATTTCACCAAACTTCAACAATCAAACACAATAACAAGAGAGCAAGCAAGGCTTGGATTAAAACAAATAACTCTTCAATTGAGAGTGGCATTAGACTAATAGCTGTTCACATAAAATAATGATCTCATATGCTCCTGTTTTTGAAGTGTTTTGTTTGAAATGACAAACATATGATCATGGATGCATGGATGATATGCATAAGTTTGAAACATGATTTTAGGGATGTTACAACTGGATTGATAGTTGTTATTGTAAGAGAATTCTGCGTAAGGCAGACTTTCATTCCAACTGGCTCCATAGTCTAGGGCACATGCTCTCAACATATCTTCAAGAATCTGGTTGGTCCTTTCCGTTTGTCCATCAGTCTGAGGATGAAAAGCAATACTGAATTCCAACCTCGTTCCCAAAGACTCATGTAGTTGCCTCCAAAAATGATAAGTGAATTGAGTTCCCCTATCAGACACAATACTCTTGGGTACTCCATGTAGACACACAAGATCTTGGCTAACTTAGCACTTGTATAGGTTGTCTTCACGGGTATGAAATGAGCCACTTTAGTTAAGCGATCCACTATTACCCAAATAGAATCATATCCTGACCTGGTCCTTGGCAATCTAGTGATGAAATCCATGCCAATCTTGTCCCACTTCCAATCAGGAATAGGTAGTGGTTGTAACAATCCTGCTGGTTTCTGATGTTCCGCTTTCACTCTACTACATTCATCACACAAATCAATATGTTCGACGATGTCTTTCTTGAGATTATTCCACCAAAATCTTTCTTTCATATCCATGTACATCTTGGTGTTACCCGAATGAATGGAATATGGTGAGTTATGTGCTTCCCGTAAAATCTATTTCTGAAGTTCAGGATCTTGCGGAATGCAGATACGTTTTCCATTACCATAAAGTACCATGTTCATCTTCATGGAATCCTTTGGCTTTTCCCTTGCCAATCTTTTCCTTAATCTCTTCAATTTCCTTATCTGTCTTTTGGGCTTCTTTGATTTTGTCCAACAAAGTGGGTTGAACATCCAATGACATGAGATGTCCTTCAGGCACAATCTCCAATCTGAGATCTCTAAATTGGGCACACAGATCATCTGGCAATTCTCCCTTTGTAAGGCCATTCACAAAAACCTTACGGCTTAGAGCATCCGCTACAACATTTGCTTTACCGGGGTGGTATTGCAAACTCAGGTCATAGTCCTTGATGAGTTCTAGCCATCTTCTTTGTCTCATGTTAATTTCTTTCTGGGTGAAGATATACTTCAAACTTTTGTGATCTGTGAACACTTCACGTCGCTTTCCCAAAAGGTAGTGTCTCCATGTTTTGAGTGCATGGACAACAGAGGCTAACTCTAAATCATGAGTAGGGTAGTTTACCTCATGAGTTTTGAGTTGTCTCGAGGCATAAGCCACAACTTTCCCTTCTTGCATGAGTACTGCACCTAATCCATGATGAGATGCATCACAATACACTTGGAAATCTTTCTCCAAATCTGGCAGACATAAAACTGGTGCTATCACGAGCCTCTTCTTCAATTCTTGAAAACTGAGTTCACATCCTTCAGACCAAGAAAATTTCTTGTCTTTCTTTAGTAACTCTGTCATTGGCTTAGCTATCTTGGAGAAATTCTCAATGAACCTTCTGTAGTATCCTTCCAAGCCAAGGAAACTACGAATCTCTTTCACTGACTTAGGAGATTCCCATTCATAAATTCTGGTGAAACTTTAGCAGGATCAACTGCTACACCATCTCCTGACACAACGTGTCCAAGAAATCCAACTTCATTCAACCAAAATTCACACTTGCTGAATTTGGCATACAGTTTATGCTCTCTAAGCTTCTCAAGTATCAAACGCAAATGTCCTTCATGTTCTTCTTTGATCTTGGAGTAGATCAAAATGTCATCGATGAATACGACAACAAACTTGTCAAGGAATTCCATGAACACCTTGTTCATCATATTCATGAAATAAGCTGGTGCATTGGTCAAACCAAATGGCATCACGGTATACTCATACAATCCATACCTAGTGGTGAAGGTTGTCTTAGGTATGTCTTGTTCCCTTATCTTAAGATGAAAGTAACCTGATCGGAGATCAATTTTTGAGAACACATAGGCTCCTTCTAACTGATCAAACAAGTCATTGATTCTAGGCAAAGGGTATTTGTTCTTGATAGTCACCTCATTGAGTGAACGATAATCTATGCATAACCTTTGACTTCTATCCTTCTTTTCCACAAACAAAATTGGTGCTCCCTAGGATGAAGAACTTGGTTGAATAAATCCTTTCTGCAATTGTTCTCCAAGTTGTTTCTTGAGTTCTTTCAACTCATCAACTGACATCTTGTATGGTCTCTTTGCTATTGGTCTAGATCCTGGTAACAAATCAATGAGAAACTCCACATCTCTATCTGGTGGCATTCCCGGCAATTCCTCCGGAAACACATCCGGATATTCACTCACAATTGGCACACTGTCTATGCTAACCCCCTTATGAGAATTTACCTTACTCCTTTTCGATTCAAAGTTGGTCTTGAACCTGATCCTTTGTTTTCTGGAGTTGTGAGTGAGACAGTATGGTTGGCACAATCTAGCACTCCTTTATGCTTGGTCATCCAGTCCATCCCCAAAATAACATCCAGTCCTTGGGAATTTAGGATTATCATATTAACGGGAAACTTATACTTCCCAAACTCTATGACTAGATCATGACATCCTGAGTTCACTATCATTTCTCCGCCAGGAGAACTTACTTTTATAGGACACCCAATAGTTTCTACCGGTAGTTCATTTGTTTCAACAAATGCTCTTGATATGAATGAATGAGATGCACCAGTATCAAAGAGAACAAATGCTGGAATAGAATTGAGTTTGAACTTACCAGCAACAGCATCAGGTTCCTCATAGATCTCTTCCACATTGATGTGGTTCACTTGTCCCTTTTGGAAAGGGTTGGGCTTGTTGGGTCCTTCAAATTTCTTTTCTGGGCATTCATTTGCATAATGCCCCATCTTCTTGCACTTGAAACATTCAACCTGACTAAGATCCTTCTTGACAGGCTGGCTTCCACTTCCACTTCCATTGTGGTGGTTCTTGTACCCACTCTTGTGACTCTTGTACTTGTCATTGTCATGACTACGGTAATGCTTGTTGTCATGATGACGGTTGTGGTTGTGGTGTTTATTGCACTTTCCATGCTTGTGGGATCCAGAATTCCCACTATCATCATAATGGGAACGCTTGTGAGACGATCCCGAGCTGTGCTTGTCAGAGTGCTTCCTCTTCCTACTTTCAACCTGTTTCATCTTGCTCTCCAAGATGGCAGCCTTGTCACATAGAGATTGATAAGTGGGGACATAGGCCATAGCTAGTTGCAGATTCAGTTCATCGTTCAATCCTTCAAGGAACTTCTCCTTCCTCTTGGCATCAGTGTCAACTTCATCCAGTGCATAACGCGCCAGATTGTTGAACTCCTCAATATATTCAGCCACGCTGCGGTGGCGCTGCTTCAAGTTGTGAAATTCCTTTTTCTTCAAACTCATCACTCCGGATGAGATATGAGCAGTGCGGAAACCATCTTCAAAGATAGCCCATGTCACATCCGCAATGGGAGTGGTGATCTGGAAGTTATCCCACCAAGTAGCTGCTGGTCCTTCCAACAAATGTGATGCAAACCTGACTTTCTCTTCATCAGTACAGCCAACAGTTACCAAATCCTTGTTCACGGAGCGTAGCCAATCATTGTCCACCATGGTATCAGTAGTTCCTGAAAACTTTGCTGGCCTCAGTCTTAAGAATCTGGTAAGCATGTCAAAACCCGGTGGGTTGTTCTGATTGTTGTTGTTGTTGTTATTATTGTTGTTATTGTTGTTGTTGTCTTTGTTGTTGTTGTTGTTCTGATTCTGTATGAACGTGGTCATCTTTTGCATCAGCTGCGTCTGAGCTGTCATCATTCGTTGCATCTCAGGGGTGATATTGTTGTTGTTAGGGTTGGGATTGGCACGTCGGGGAGGCATCTGTAGTTTTCAGTAAAGGTAAGAATAAGATACCCATAGATGCTAACATGCACAATTCATCCCATAAACAATCACCAAACATGCATCATAGTAGTAAAAGTTCAACAACATAGACCACAAGTTTTGATAAGTAAACACACCAATAGCAAGCCATCCACATGTTGGATGATCATTGCGACTCAATAATCAAAAGCATGGTAAATAAATGGTAAATGAGTAGTCATCACTACTCTTCTGCATCAACCTCCTCATCAACAAGTGTAAGACCTGCATTCTCCATTGCGGTCTTGTATTCCTTGACATTGGTAGTCAAGGTCTCTACTTTGGCTTTGAGAGCCCTCTTCTGTGAACGAAGTATCTCAATCACTACTTGTTGATGCTCGAGCTCGAAGTCCTTGGCCTCTAGTTCTGCAGTCATCTCTTGAATCCTCTTGTTCCTATCTTGGACTCTTTTCTCTTGACTCTTGAACTTCCTATCTTGACTCTCAAACTTGGCCTCCATTTCTTTGACTATCTCATCTTGCTCTGCGAAGAGCTTGTCCTTCTCACGAAGCTGCACCTGGAGTTCGTCATTGCTAAGCATGATGTTGGTCCTATCAGTATCTAGGTGCCTAAGAAGAACCTCTAAGTCCTGGAGGTATAGACGAATCGGCTCTGCTGTCTCCCTAGCAGTATCCTCGAAGTCAATGGCCTCACCATCCTCGTCACGTCTACCGAAGGCATGGAAGTGAGTACCTCTAATCTCCCGAGAGTGTCTCCCTAACAAACGTCCAAGCAAATCCTGCATGACTACCTCTAGGCCTCTCTCCTTGTCATCATGCATGAGCTTGAAGGTGATGGCCTCCGTGGTTGGCTCAGTCTGGCGTCCTGGCTGAGTAACCTTGAAGCCCCAAAGGTCCTTCCTTTGAAACTTGGTGAGGGGAAGCATCATGATGGTAGGAAGTGGAAGATTGAGCAGACTAGTGAGCTCAATAAGACGAGTGCCAAAACGAGTTCCCTTGAACCCTTCAGCCGTGCTGATAGTAACATTAGGCATCTATTATATAAGATAGAAAAGTTAGAACCAACATACATAGAGATGATTCACAAAACAAGGCATCACATGCATATCTCTGACAATCAAAACACACAAGTCATGGCATACATAAAACCATTACAAGCATCCAAGGTTCAACTTATTTTAGACAACATTTGGGAAAATAAACTGATAAGTGTGGTGGTCCAACTAACGAAGTATGTTACAATCCCATCTCACTTGCCAAGTTGGCTAACAGGGCATCCCTAGAGGCAATCTGTCGATCCTGATCACATGACTCCATTGCTAAGTCTATGATGTCCTCTCTTAAACGTTGGTTGGTAGCCTCTAACTCTTGGGTATGCTTCTTTTCTTCGCTAAGGTCATTCTGGGTGTTGAGCATTATGCACTTGATTCTATCACCAAGCTCTCTGATGGCCTTCCAAGCTGCATCCCTTGCTGAATCAACGAATGTGGTGTGCATCACTAAGTTGGTGACCATGCAGAATCCTGATTCCTTGTGGTTGTCTTCCTTGTTTTTATACAAGTGAAGTTGCACCCACCAGTACTCAACTCCTTCATCCATCACGGGAAAACCTTTGTACACAGCTACACCATGTATTCCCATGGCAACCATGAGGTCTTTGAGAGTCTTGGGGAATTCTGTCTCACATTCCAAAGTCATAGTCATGAGTGGTCCCTTCCTCACGGCTTCGTTGATGGAGTTCATCTACAAATAGAGATGAGAAAGAAGATTAGAAAAGTTTACAAGAAGAAAAGGACAAGTGTGGAAGTTGTTGAAAATTTTTCCTTAGTGGTTTCCAATCCTAGGGTCATAATCCTACAGGCAACACAGTGCTCTGATACCATATGTAAGATCCCTCCCTTTATAAAGGTAAGGATCCCTGTGATTGCAATGCTAGTCCCTGGATCAATGCTAGCATCCATAGTTTAAGATGAAGTACACAGAAACAAAGGTCATTATTACATATCATTCCAGAGACAAACATAGTCTTTTACAAACTCCATGGCCACAGGCCTAATAAAAGAGTTCAAATATATGATAAGATAAATAAGTCTTCATATTCATGTGCCACAGGCAAGCATGTTGAGTGTAGACTCATAACCCCTAATCATTATCAGAATAACCTGCAACATCACAAGTTACAGCCACAGTGGGTCAATACATTGGAATAGTATTGGCAAGTGATACCTTAGTAGAATATTAGTAGTCTAGGTACTATATGCATTTTGGCTAAGTGTAGCTTAGGCTTGCTTTGCTCAAAATATGTTTTGCCTATTAGTTGAAAACACTAAGTTTTTCTTTGAAAAAACTTTCCCAAGGAATCACCAATAGACATTGGTGAACCTTTACCCTTGTTCACCCACAAGTTTTAACTTATAAATTGGGATGAGGAGATTCTTGATAGCTTCCATGTCTTGATGCTCAAGTTGTCCAATACCAGGGACATGGCTAAGTACTTAGATTCTTCCATCTGCAGAGGTTATGCACTTTCCCCACAAGACTTTATTTTCGCCAAGATAGGACCTTTCAAAAGCCTTCCCTTATACCAAATGGACACGTTCCAACCTATCATCCCACTACCACCAACTTTCCAAATGGCTAAGTTATTGCAACCTATGTGATCCAGGCAGAGCCCATATTGCCATGTGGCTGCACTAGAAGCTTCTTAACATTTGGCCTCTCAAATCCCTTTGTTCCTGGGTGGCTTTCCACAAGTGAGATACACAAGGTAAACCATAGAAATGTGCCTTGTGTAACCACTCAACATAAACCATTCTTTCCATTCCACCCAGGTGATTCATTCACTTAGTTGTTTTATTAAGCAAAACATAAGTCCAATGACTTAGAAATATTTTTACATAACATGGATATATAACCATCCTTGGTTGCTACTAGCTAGGCTAAGCATGGCATTGATAAGCATCTTAACTTAGAAATTTCTAGCAATTCTACAACTACTAGGATTTCCTATACAAAATATTCATGCAAGTCCTATACAAAATATTTCTAGTGCATAGTTGAAAAACATAGGAATAAAATCATGAAGCACCACTTGCCTTGGTAGTTTGGGGAGTAGCAACAATCTTCACAATCACAATCACTATTTGCACCAAAATCTACACATGAAATAATGGCACAAAATCACATACACAATATATACAAGCAAAAATACATGAATGTATGCAAAATGCCATGTGATGATTTTCTACACCAAACAATACAAGTACATAGTACTGAATCATAAACAAGTCCAAAATAAGCCAAATAAACTTTATTTGAATAACATAACATTTTTCAAATAATTACTATACACAAATTATGCCTACAAATGTTTCTGTAAAAACAACCATTTTTATAGAGGAAAAACATTAAACACATTGCATAAACAGAAAGGATTTTCTCTCCTGATTCCAATGGTATAAAATTTGTCAAATTTGGACGTGGGATTCAACCGTTATGAATTTTACAAGTTTAAACATCTAATAGATCTAAATTCTGTTTTTAAAACAAAGGACTAGCCACGCGGCGCTCTCTGATTGGTTGATACCGATTCACGTGGATCGACTAACGTGGACCGTCAGATCTAACTTAAATCGCACGGCCAGATATGTTTAGTACCCCTTCGTTTAAGTGATCTATCTAACACGTTGGATCTAGATCTAACGGTTCGCGATCAAGCGACCAAAGCCTGGCGGCGCTAGCGGCGGCGAGTGGCGGCGGCGGCTCTGTCAGAGACGTTGCCGATGATCTAGGTCGCGCGGGAGAGGGAGAGGTGGCTTACCGAGTTCGCCGTGCGCTGCTGATGCTCAAGGTAGGCTTGGTTGGTGAAGGGGCGCACCGTGGATGTCGTTGGAGCTCGTCGGAGTTGTGCGCGGCGTCGGATGCTTACAGACGTCGACGTTGCCAAGGCTCTATGTCGCCCTAGCACGAACAAAATGTATCAGGGGGTGCGCAAGGTCGCGGTGAGCAAGATGGTTTCAAGGAGAAGACAAGGGGCGCTCGATTCATACCGCTATTGCTCGTCGGAGTTGAGCGGCGGCTCTGGTGGTTGCGGGCATGAACGAAGATGGCGACCTGGGTCACGAGCAGGCAAACCAGGGGTGTTAGCAGATGCACAAGGACGTGGTGGTCATGCTCGTTTGAACCAGAAGCAGAGGGGCGGTCGGAGCTTACCGGAATCGCCCGCCGGAGTGGCTCGGTACAGCGGCGGTGCAAGCAAGATTGTGGGCATCCTGGTGGCGGAAATGGTGCACCGAGTGAGGGGAAATGAGCGGAGAGGGGAGGGGGTTAATTAGGCAGGGGCTCGACAGGAAACTCCTGCGGTTCAATGGCAATTACGCCGCGCGATCAACGCCAGCAACGGCCAGCGGCGACGTGTTCTTCGCGTGATTTGGGGAAGACGACTGTGACATGGACGGGGCCCAGTAGTCAGCGAGGGGGGTGGGTTCTACGCAGGTGAGGAAAGACAGAGAGAGGAGTGGCCCGGGTGGGCTGCTTTGCTTGTTGGGCTGGATTGGTGGCGCTAGGCCCAGTTGGGTTTTTAAACCTTTTTCTTTTTCTAATTCGATTTTCTGGAATCAAATTCAAATGAATTTAAATGTATTTTTATTTCAAATCTTTCTGGCCTGTTGTAATGTGAATCCTGTATAAATTTGAGTACAAAACCATGCTGCCTTGCTGGACTTGCATGGTCCTTTGAAGATTTTTAAAATAACAATGTCTTAGCACATGGTTTGATGAAGATTTGAAAATGGTTTTAAAACAATATTTGTTTGGGAAATTTTTGTCCAAGCTTTAACACTCAACCAAACCAACATAAGGGCAAACAAAACTTGTTTTAAAACAATTATATTCTCATTTGAGAGTGGCATTAGATCAATGCTTGCTCACATAAAATAATAGTACTCAGTGCTTCTGTTTTCTAGAAATGAGTTTTGAAATTGATCCCTAAATGATATGCATGCATGAATGATATGCAATCTTTGAAAACATGATTTTTAGGGATGTTACAGCATAAGGGAGTGTAGAATCTCAGATTTTAATGTTGCGGTTAGATTTTTATCTTAATTACTTTCTTGTAGTTGCGGATGCTTGCAAGGGGTATAATCACAAGTGTGTATTAGTCGAAGTTGGGGTATTACATTAGAATAGGTTCACCCCCATAACACTTATCCAACCAATGAAGATTAATCGACTAGATGAAGCGAAAGCACTTGACAATATTCCCATGTGTCCTCACGAACATTTGGTCATCATAAGTAATACAACCGGCTTGTCCTTTGCTAAAGAAAGGATTGGGCCACTCACTTCAATTATTATTATTGTCTTTTATTTACTCGCACTTTATTTATCTGCATTACCAAAAAACCCTAAAAATCTGTTTGCTAGTATTTATAGTGAATCCTTGATCCAAACCGCTTGTCGACACCTTCTGCTCCTTGTTGGATTCGACACTCTTATTTATCGAAAGTACTACGATACACCCCCTATACTTGTGGGTCATCAATGATAGACTTCTAGATCATAGTAAGATGATTATAGTACATATATAGTAACTAAATATCATACGAAGCTTAATTATGCTTGTTATATCCAGGGGAATATTGCGTTAATGGTCATGTTGTTCTAATCATTGGCCAACCCATGTGGTGTCAACACTAGACAATGTGACTACCTCTAGGGTTCATACAAACTCTTAATAGTTGAAAAATACTACAACAGACTATAAATTATCATAAAAGTGGATATACTTAAATTAACACCACCTAATAATAGTCTAGTTAATGCATAGATAGATTGATTGATGGTGAGTCAAATATAGCAAATAATAGAGCATCACCATGATTGAGTGATATAATTGAATTACAAATCGAGATATTTACATTTGGTATTTGTTATATAGCAGAAAAATATAGCATAAAAGTGGATATACATAAATCACCACCACCAAATCATGGTCTAGTTAACGTATATATATAGGTAGATAGATAGATAGATAGATAGATAGATAGATAGATAGATAGATAGATGGACATAAGTCAAATATAGAAAGAATAGATCAACGGCATGATCGATTGAGCACATTGAATTATAATCGAGGGATTCACGTTTGGTTTTTGCCCAGTCTTGTTTAAGGTCAATCTTGTTCTAATCATTAGCCGACTCATGTGGTGGCTCATACAAACAAGCATATGAAACTAAGAACATGTCGGTAGAAACAAGTGACTTACTATTTCTCTCTGTGTAGTCCCGTTGGAGGACATCCTGTTTTCAGTTTGTTCGTTAAAGACATCCACCGCATCCAGCACTTGGATAGCCGATTCATCTGCTTTATTGTTGCTCCTCTACATATAGGTTCTGGCCACTCATTAACATAAACCAGGTTTGCATCCAGCAACATAAAGCAATAGGTACTAACAAGATTATAGGGGTGATTCACTCTATGATTCTCTGTGTTCCCTATGAGAGGAAATAATATCAGATAGTGGGTGTTGTTATTTATAAAGATCTAGATAGACATTATAGTATAATCACTTGTGAACAAGTAAAAACGTTGCCAACGGGGGAATGATCCCTTTGTTGGTTATATGTAGCTAGGTAGGTGAGACACACGGTTTATTCATGCCTCAGTTGCGACTCGAAAGTCTGCCCATGCTGGGACTCGAACCCAGGCGGGCTGGCCTCCACACCCGGAGTATCAGCTACCAGGCCAGTGCCTGGTTCTCCACTTGTGAACAAGTAGAGCAGGGAATGGTGGAATATAATCAAACATTTTAATGACATAAAGTTTTCCATGGAGACAAAATAGAATGTAGATACGGTTAGTCCTTAGCATGAACAGGAGACAAATTACAACAGAAAATGGTTTTAACTTGTGAAATGGGATTGCAAACAAATATGTGAAGTGCCATAAAATTTTCCATGATCTACGATGCAGGCAGATATTGTATTAACATTAGGATAAACAAGATAGGCATTACAATGGTATACCTCGTGAACTTATAGAGCAGGGAATGCTAACACATGTGAAGTGACTTAAAATGCCATGAACAACATAATAGAAGGTAGATCCTGCTGCTCCAGAAATTATAATTGAGAATCTTGAATTTATAGAGCAAGGCATGCAGATAACCATGTTAAGTGCCTTAAAACTTCCCATCTAATACTACATCTAATCCAAAAAATAAGAAATATAAATTTTTCACAAGTCAGTCGATGCAAAACTTGACCAAGTTTGTAGAACATACAAGGAACATCTGACATGCCAAACCAATACCATTCGGTACATCGGGACATATATTTTCAGTCACAAATGATACAAATTAACTATTAATATATTTGATATATGCCTGGTCAAAGTTATCATTGTTTAACTTTAAAAAGTATAGGCCTTCTTTTACGGAATGAATGTAGTATATAATAGGAGGCAGCTACTATCGGAGGTTAATTCAAATGAGATAGAAATAATAATGGCATATCTTGCAGAGGGAATGCAAAACCAACAAGTTGAATGACATAAAAGTTGTGATGAATTACATAAAAGAAGGTGTTACTGTGGTTGCTTAGTACAAACCAGATTGAAATTAAAATAGCATAAATTCTGAACTTGTAGAGCAGGGAATGTTAACATACATGTTAAGTGGCTTAAAACTACCAATGAACTCCAAAATTACATGCAGTTGGTGATGTAGCTACGGACAAAGAAAATGCACATTATGATGACATAGCTTGCGAACTTGTTGAACATGTAGGCAGCTTTAGATGTTCAGTGAATTAATATTTGCCATGAACTGTATAACAGCAATGAGCTCCAATGATGCTAGTTTTGTACTACCAAAATTGTTTATATATTAAGAGTAATTGTTGGTCAAAGAAAAAACACGAAAAACAAGGACGCCTTATTCCTTGAAACAGAGGGAGTAGTTTAACGCCTGGATTTAACATAGACTACACCAGATTTATTTAGGGAGAGTAGGATATTAATTAAACCAGTATTGAGGTAGGAATTTACCACCAATATGGAAATGTAGTTCACCGTCGCAGGCTTATACCTACTATACTGAAACGAACAAGCAGATCTGGTTTACCTAGGTCATGGCATTGTCTACGCATACACGACATCTTTGCGGGTCACGTCAAGGACACCGAGTGTGCCCGGTAGTGGTGAGTCGCTCTGAAGCAGATAGATCACGGCGGCATCGGTGAAGCGGATCTATGGAGGTTTTTGATGGGTCTCACTTGCTTGATAATATTGCCGTTGGAGGAGATCCGGTGTAGTGCATGGCGTCGTCGGTGGAGCAGATCTGTTACTACTGATTATGGACTCGAGGCTCTGCTCAAGAGCGTCTGTGAAGCAGATCTGGTGTAGTGGACTATTGACTCCGTGAAGCAGATCGAATGCAGAGCACACCAACATAGGTGAAGCAGGTCAGGTGTTGTGGATGAGGGAGTCAGCGAACTAGGTTCGGTAAGGAGGACGTCGGCTGATCCAGTAGACTGGTGAGGAGTATGTGGTATCGTGAGGTATGGCATGCAGGCTATTGGAATTTGGTGAGTTTTGGGTTGTTGGCCCATTGGACAAATTCTGAAATTCTCTTTGGCCCACTTGTGCATGGCAACATATGGCTATGCTAGTGGTGCTAAAGTTTAGTCCCACATTGCTAGTGGAAGGGGAGTTGGACCACCTTATATAGTAGAGTGTTGCACCACTCACTAAGGTGTGATAAGGAGAGAAGCTCTCGTGCACTCCTCCTCCGACGCCGCCCGCCTCACCACGCCTCACCTCGTCACGACGCGCGCGTGCACCGTGGGTTGCGGGAATCTCACCGAGCCAAGCTTTATTTTGCTGGTTAGGAAAAATTAATTATGAGTCATTAACGGACGCGTTAATTACAGCCGTTTCCAGTTTTTATGGACGTGGGCTGTTACAGACTCGAACGTGGGATGTGTCCCATGATCTCCCTGACCTGCACTATATAAGCATATGCGCTAAACCTAATCGGTAATCAATCCACACATGCGCATACCTCCAGAACCTTGCGTTGCCGCCTTCGTCTTCCCCATCCCGGCTTGCGGCATGCACCGCAGATCGGTACAGTAGGCCTCCGGAACCCCGCCTCTCGTGAACCTGTACGTGTGAGGGGCGATCGGGTTTTTGGGGAGCGCTCAAGCGCGACTACTAGCAACCACGACGTCGTCCGACGACAAGTTCCCGAATGACGACTTCTTCCCGGACGTCAACGACCTCTTCAGCAACCTCAACATGGGCGACAGCTCTGCTGCTGCTACTGCCGCAACTGCATCGTATGTGTTTCTAATCTCTCACTTTAGAATTTTTCTAGAGTTTCTAGGTCTAGCGTTTGGTGTATATGTGATAGGTTTATCTTGTATAGATGTAATATGTTCATCTACTTTGTTGATATGCATGGTTGGTTTTAGTACCGTATGTATGATCATGCTTTATCAGTTTATAATTCAGATTAAATCATATGGATTATGGCTTATATATTCAACAATACAAAAACCTGATTATAGGCAACTGAATTCCACTGGTGTAGCCGCGGCTACTAGGCCGCCTCCTTTTGATGGAATGCACTATAAGAGATGGCGCAAGAGAGCAGTCCTCTAGTTTGAAAACCTGAACTGCTATAGCGCCACTCTTGGCAAGCCTGAAGGAGATCTTTCTGCTGAGTAGGAAACGACCTTTAAGAAAGCCGATACCATGTTTAACAATCCCTCACAGTCTACCAATTTCAAGAAGAAGACTGATAAGAAGAAAGGTTCCTGCCATGTGTACGGTGATCCTGATGACTAGGCTCCTAGCTTCCCCAACCGCTATGACAGGCGCCAGCATGGGAAGGGCGGCAATACCGCTAATGTTGTCATGAGCGACATTAAGATGAAGGATGTTGGGTATGGTATATTACCTACTGTTCTTTCATTATGTCATTCTCCTGATTGGTGGATTGACACGGGCGCTAATGTACATGTTTGTTCTAACATTTCCATGTTTTCTTCATATCAGATCAGAGGGACTCAGTCCGTGCTAATGGGGAACGGCTCGCATGCTTCTGTTCATGGTGTTGGTACAATCGATCTAAAGTTCACTTTGAGAAATACCGTACGCCTAAAGAACGTGCATCATGTTTCCTCAATAAATAAGAATCTTGTTAGCGGATCTCTTCTATGTCGTGATGGCTACAAGATTGTTTTCGAGTCCAATAAGTTTGTACTGTCTAAGTTTGGTACTTTTATTGGTAAAGGATGAAGGTCTGTTCCGCCTGTCATTGTCAGATGTTTATAATAAAGTTGTGAATCATGTTTTGTCTGATCTTATATCAAATGTCTAGCATTCACGTCTTGTCATGTTAATTTTGGGTGCATGACGCGATTATCTAAAATGAATTTAATCCCAAATTTCACTAATGTCAAAGGATCTAAGTGCCAATTTGGTGCATAGGAAAAACTTCCAATCCTACAAGTTCAAGAATAAGAACAAAACTGAAGGACAGGGGAAGTTTGATGACAATAACAAGGCCACACACTCAACCAATTTCAAGAAGAAAAATGATAGAGGAAAGGCTCTTGCCACGTCTATGGTGATCCTGATCATTGGGTTCCTAGCTGCCCTAATCGCTTTGACAAGCGTCAACATGGGAACAGCGGCAAGGCCTCTAATATTGTTATTAGCGATACTGAGATGAAGGATGTTGGGTACGGTATTTTACCTACTATCCTTTCAGTATGTCATTCTCCTGATTGGTGGATAGACACGGGTGCTAATACACATGTATGTTCTGATATTTCCATGTTTTCCTCTTATCAGGTCTCAAGGACGTCTTCCATGCTGATGGAAAACGACTCACATGCTTCTGTTCATGGTGTTGGTATGGTAAATCTGAAGTTTACTTCGGGGAAGACCGTACAGCTGAAGAATGTGCAGCATGTTCCCTCCATCAATAAGAATCTCGTCAGCGGATCGCTTTTATGTCGAGATGGTTTTAAGTTGGTTTTTGAGTCTAATAAAGTTGTAATATCTAAGTATGTACAATTTGTTGGAAAGGGTTATGAGTGCGGAGGTCTGTTCTACTTGTCTTTGTCAGACTCATGTACTAAAGTTATTAATCATGTTTGCAATGATAATGAGTCCAATGTTTGGCATTCACGACTCTGCCATATTAACTTTGGTTGCATGACGCGGCTAGCCAATATGAGTTTAGTTCCGAAATTTACCACTATTAAAGGTTCTAAGTGCCAAGTTTGTGTGCAATCAAAGCAACCCCGCAAGTCTCATACGGCTATGGAACCGCGAACCTTAGCACCACTAGAACTTATACATTCAGATCTTTGTGAGATGAATGGTGTGTTGACAAAAGGTGGAAAAAGATACTTTATGACGTTGATTGATGACTCCACTAGATACTGCTATGTTTATCTTCTGAAATCTAAATATGAAGCTTTGAACTACTTCAAAATCTATAAAGTTGAGGCAGAAAACCAACTTGATCTTAAAATCAAGCGGCTAAGGTCGGATCATGGTGGAGAGTACATTTCAAATGAATTTGATTTATTCTGTATGGAACATGGTATTATACATGAGAGGACGCCTCCCTACTCACCTTAGTCAAATGGGGTGGCCGAAAGAAAGAACCGCACTCTAACTGATTTGGTTAATGCCATGTTAGATACATCGGGTCTTTCCAAGGAATGGTGGGGGGAGGCGCTAATGACCGCGTGTCATGTACTAAACCGTGTTCCCGTAAAGGATAAAACCATGACTCCATTTGAGGAATGGGAAAACAAAAGGCTTAAACTCTCTTACTTACGAACTTGGGGTTGTTTGGCGAAATTCAATATTACAATTCCCAAGAAGCGAAAGCTTGGACCAAAAACCGTTGATTGTGTTTTTCTGGGATATGCTTTTCATAGAATTGGCTATAGATTTTTGATAATAAAATCTGAGGTATCCTACATGCATGTTGGTACAATTACGGAGTCGAATGATGCAACTTTCTTTGAGGACATCTTTCCAATGAAAGGTATGTCTAGCTCATCATATCAGGAGATGACTAGTTCGTATAGTCAGGAATTTTCTATAATTCCTGAACCCACTATGCCGATAGAACACTCTCATAATCCTGTGGAGGAAGACAATGAATCTCCCAAAAGGAGCAAGAGACAAAGGACTACAAAGTCATTTGGTGATGATTTCATTGTGTACCTTGTGGATGATACTCCCAATACTATTTCAGAAGCTTATGCATCTCAAGATGCTGACTACTGGAAGGAAGCTGTCCAAAGTGAGATGGACTCCATCTTAGATAATGGTACTTGTGAAGTAACTGATCATTCTTATGGGTGCAAACCTGTAGGATGTAAGTGGGTGTTCAAGAAAAAGCTTAGACCTGATGGTACTATTGAAAAGTACAAGGCACGTCTTGTGGCCAAGGGTTATACCCAAAAATAAGGTGAGGACTTCTTCGATACCTACTCACCTATAGCCGGATTTACCACTATTTGAGTACTACTATCCTTGGCTGCCTCACATGGTCTTCTCGTTCATCAAATGGACGTTGAGACAGATTTTCTAAATGGAGAGCTAGATGAGGAAATTTATATGGAGCAGACTGACGATTTGTAGTAGATGGTCAAGAAGGAAAGATGTGTAAGTTAGTGAAGTCTTTGTATGGTCTTAAGCAAGCTCCTAAGCAGTAGCACGAGAAGTTTGAAAGAACTTTAACTGCTGAAGGCTTTGTTGTAAATGAAGCTCACAAATGTATGCACTATCGCCATGGTGGGGGCGAGGGAGTTATTATGTGTCTCTATGTTGATGACATATTGATATTTGGGACCAACCTCGCTGTTATAGAGGAGGTCAAAGAGTTCCTATCTCGCTTCTTTGAGATGAAGGACTTGGGAGTAGATGTAATTTTAAACATCAAGCTACTAAAGGATGACAATGGTGGGATTACACTGTTTTAGTCTCACTATATCGAAAAGATATTGAGTCGCTTCGGGTATAGCGGATGCAAGTCTTCTTCAGCGCCTTATGATCCGAGTGTGCTACTTCGAAAGAATCGAAGGATTGCTAAAGATCAATTGAGATAATCTCAAATTATTGGCTCACTCATGTATTTAGCCAGCGCTACTAGACCTGACATCTCCTTTGATGTAAGCAAACTGAGTCGATTTGTGTCAAATCCTGGATATGATCATTGGCATGCTCTTGAAAGAGTTTTGCGCTATTTGAAAGGAACTGCGAGTTATGGTATTCACTATACTGGGTATCCACGGGTAATTGAGGGTTATAGTGATTCAAACTGGATATCTGATGTTGATGATATTAAGGCCACAAGTGGTTATTTGTTTACACATGGTGGTGGTGTTGTTTCCTGGAAGTCGTGCAAGCAGACCATCTTAACGAGGTCAACAATGGAAGCAGAACTCACAGCATTAGACATAGCCACTGTTGAAGCAGAGTGGCTTTGTGAGCTCTTGATGGACTTACCTGTGGTTGAAAAACCAATACCCGCCATCCCGATGAACTGTGATAATCAAACTGTGATCGTCAAAGTAAATAGTTCGAAGGATAATATGAAGTCATCAAGGCATGTGAAGAGGAGATTGAAATTTATCAGGAAACTAAGAAACTCTGGAGTTATTGCGTTGGATTATATCCAAACATCTAAAAACCTGGCAGATCCGTTCACAAAGGGTTTATCACGCAAAGTGATAGATAATGCATCGAGGGAGATGGGTTTGAGACCCATGCTATGAGTTGATCCTAGTGGCAACCCACTCTATATGATCGGAGATCCCGTAAATTAGAGCTAGGAGACAAGTTGTTAGTCAGCTGAGAGGAGAGTATCCCCATATTATATTTAAATCTCTATAAAGATGCAATACTCTCTTAATCTGCATGGAAGGTTGATATTTATCTTAATGTGTTCCAAGTGGCTTTTATAAGCAGAGATGTTGTCCTGCAGAACATCTCTTGAGGAACACACCTATATGAGCCTGACTATCAAACGTCGCAGTCCGTGAGAGTTGGGTGCTCTCTAATAAACTCATGAAAGGCCTTGGATTATGACGCATAAGCTCCAAACCGCGGGGAAGCCGACGACAGCCATGTACCGGTCTAGATTTTGTGTGAAACCAGCGCACAGAAAACTTGTAGTTCAAGGAATAGTCCACTATTCAAGTTGCTAGCTAGTGTAACATAAATTTTAACGTGGGAGTTCAACTTAACAGTCTCCACTACACACCGGTATATAAAACAATGTTCTAGAATAAAAGTGATGTGATGTGCCAATGAGACTTTGTGGGGGATTATTGGAATTTGGTGAGTTTTTGGCCATTGGCCCATTAGACAAATTCTAAAATTCTCTTTGGCCCACTTGTGCATGGAAGCATATGGCTGTGCTAGTGGTGCTAAACTTTAGTCCCACATTGCTAGTGGAATGGGAGTTGGACCAGCTTATATAGTAGAGTGTTGCACCACTCACTATGGTGTGATAAGGAGAGAAGCTCTCGTGCACTCCTCCTCCGACGCTGACCGCCTCGCCTCGCTACGCCTCGCCTCGTCACGACGCGCGCGCGCCGTGGGTTGCGAGAATCTTGCCGAGCCGAGCTTTATTTTGCTGGTTGGTAAAAATTAATTATGAGTCATTAATGGACGCGTTAATTATAGCCGTTTCCAGTTTTTATGTACGTGGGTTGTTACCAACTCGGACGTGGGCTGTGTCCCACGATCTCCCTGGCCTGCACTATATAAGCGTCTGCGCTAAACCTAATCGTTAATCAATCCACAAACGTGCCTACCTCCAGAGCGCCGCGGCCTTCGTCTTCCCCATCCCGGCTTGCGGCGTGCATCGTAGATCGGGACAGTAGGCCTCCGGAGCCCCGCCTCTCGTGAACCTGTACGGGTGAGGGGCGATCAGGTTTTTGGGGAGCGCTCAAGTGCGACTACTGGCAACCACGAC
This sequence comes from Avena insularis, assembly GCA_023614405.1. Classification (NCBI taxonomy): domain Eukaryota; kingdom Viridiplantae; phylum Streptophyta; class Magnoliopsida; order Poales; family Poaceae; genus Avena; species Avena insularis. The sequence continues at coordinate 302,960,049 of CM042693.1, read as the reverse complement.
GCCGTCCGATGACGAGTTCCCGAACGACGACTTCTTCCCAGACGTTAGCAACCTCTTCAGCAACCTCAACATGGGTGACAACTCTGCTGCTGCTACCTCCGCTGCTACTACCGCAACTGCATCGTATGTGTTTCCAATCTCTCACTTTCGGATTTTGCTAGAGTTTCTAGGTCTAGCGTTTGGCGTAGATGTGATAGGTTTATCTTGTATAAATGTAATCTGTTCATCTACTTTGTTGATCTACATGGTTGGTTTTAGTACCGTCTGTATGATCATGCTTTATCAGTTTATAATTCGGATTAAATCATATGGATTATTGCTTATATATTCAACACAGGCTGACGAAGTGCGGCTGTGTAGAAGCCGGAGGTGGGACAGGGGGTTTGGGGTGGCGTGTGGACCGGCGAAGTGCGGCGGGGATGTTCCGATGTGGTGGTTTAGGAGCTGCAGGTGAGATAGGGTGTTGGGTGGCGTGTAGGGTGGGCTGCGGCAGGGATGTTCCAGTGCGGTGGTGTAGGAGCTGGAAGTAAGATAGGGGTTGGGTGGCGAGTAGGCTGGCGAACTGGGGCGGGGATGTTCCGGTGCGGTGGTGCAGGAGCTGGAGGTGAGATAGGGGGTTGGGTGGTGTGTAGGCCGGCGAAGCGCGGCGGGATGCTCCAGTGCGGTGGTGCAGGAGCCGGAGGTGAGATAGGGGTTAGGGTTTTTGGAGTGTTATGGGTAAAATGGCGTCGGTGGAAGGAGGACTACCCAGCTTCGGAGTTGTGGGGACCGGGGGGAGAAAAAATACGAAAGATACCCACGACCCGACATTTGTAGTTAGGCCATTGTCAGGGGTAGAAAAGGAATTTCAAACAGCTAAAACTTGGCGTGTGACCAATCGAAATATTTCGATGGAGGTGTGGCGGAAGAATTTGGCGCTCTGAAATTTTGAATTTGGCTATACAGTACAAAATATATAGAAAAGAATAACCTAATCCATGGACTAGAAAAAATAGTACTAGTTTATTGTAATGTTCTAGCCTTTGTAGGTACAGAGTATTTCCGGACCCATTTCTATACAAATAGGGTCTCTGCCTTCGACTTAATTACGAACACCCACACCCACTATAAAGAGTTGTTAGCATAAAACTACTACATTGATAGCCAAATTTTCTAAATGATACAAGTCGACCTTTAAATCGCAGAAAACTATCGGATCGAAAATGAGTTGTGACAAAAAGCAGTAATTGTCTTTTGATGATGAATTGACACGATAACTAACAGTGGGATCAACCTAACATGTCGACCTGGCACCCAGTGACGCCTCTCCGACATGGCCGTTAGCATAAAACTACCATATTTATAGTATAATTTTCCAATTGGTATCGGTTGGCGTCTCAATCGCAAAACACTACCACATCAAAACAAAGTTTTTGCAAAAAGCACTGATATCACGAATTGACGACGAATCTGACAATAGCACTCACTTGTCAGGAGCTATTTGTTGACGTGGACTTACTCCCACATGTCATCCCTGTTAAAAATCTAAAAATATCAAAAAATAAAAACAAATTATTTTTCTCTCAGCAACATTGACCCCACACTGCCGCCAGCTTGCCCCATCCACCATCGGCCCGCACCGCCGCTGCTTCGTCCACCACCCAGCGCCTCCCATGTCTGCCCCTTCACCACCAGCACCAACATGGATGCCCGCCGCACCATACACAATCAGCGCCGCCCTAGCCCGCCCCGATGTCGTCCCGTCCACCACCAGCGTCGCCCCGTCGCTACCCCGTTCACCACTGGTGTCGCGCCTCAAATAGGAGGACGCGACTACCACGACCTAGTCGCGAGGAGGGGTGTGGAAGGCCAAGGCAACGCATGTGGAGCAGGACCTGGAGCTGACGGCGGCCCATGTGGAGCATGACATGGAGCTGATGGTGGCTCGTGTGGGCAGGACCTGGAGCTTATGGCGGCGCCAACGACATTTGGCGCAGGTGGAGGTACTGGTGATTTTTCAAGATATATTTTTGGACTTTAAATAATGCTGACATGTGGGTCCCTGTCCACGTCCACAAATAACCCCTGACAAGTGGGTCCCGCTATCAATTCGTGATATTAGTGCTTTTTGCAAAAAAATTGGTTTCGATATGGTAGTTTTTTGCAATCGAGACGTCAACCGGTACCATTCTGGAAATTTGACTATAATTGTGGTAGTTTTATGCTAACGGCCTTTAACGATCATGTCGGAGAGGCGTCAATTGGGTGCCACATCGACCTGTCAGGTGGGTCCCACTATCAGTTACTGTGTTAATTCGTGATCAAATGATAATCGGTCCTTTTAGCCACGACTTGTTTTCGATTCGGTAGTTTTCTATGATTTGAATGTCGACTGGTACCTTTTAGGAAATTTGGCTATCAGTGTGGTAGTTTTATGCTAACAACTCCACTATAAAGGTAGTAGTACTAACATGAACTAGTAGTAACACTCTTTCATTACTCTTACATGCATGCATGTGATTGGGCTGCTAGAAATTGTTTTTTGTCTATACCTGCATGCAAGAATACTAGTCTAGCTAATGTACTAGTAGTACTAATTGAGTACTCCTTATCGGTAACTATAGTTACTTAGTTAGCCTATGATAATGCGCTAAGAGACTCACATTGTTGTGATGAAAGTCCTAAGGTTGGTAGCGGGTACATACTACTAGTATTTTGTACATACTAGAATTTTGTACATTAGATACATTTTGCATTGAAAAGTGCGATGTGATGCTTCTCTCTAGTAAGTTGCGCAGTTCCATAGTTCCATCCAGGAATATTACTAGTAGTTTCTCATCCATAGTTCCATCCAAGAGTACTATTAGTCACCAAAAGCCGATTACTAATACAAACAAGAGTACTACTAGTAGCGTGTATAACGTTGGCTGTGTCTAAGAAAAAACTTAGACACGAGTCTAAGAAGCACAAAAGTGCTTCAGCGTGTATCAACTCTTAGGCACTACTCATGGGACTCATTGTTAGAATTTTTTAGTCTATCATTCTCTTCTCCCGGTGCTTATTGTGGCACAGTAGCTAGGTGAACCTATATGGTTATAGGTGTTAACGCTATATTAGACACTGGGACTAGAACTAGACTCGGGTCTAGCAATTTTGTGCTTAGATACCACCGGTACGGTGTTTAGACCTATGTCTAAGGCCTCTTAGACTCAACATTTGACCAACACTGCACATGCCCTTGCTTAGTTCCATAGTTCCACCCAGGAGCAATAGTGGCTAATATAAGTACAGTAGTTTTTCAGGAACCTTCTTGGTTCCTAGAATGCCTCCTGGTCACATAGGCGTAATACAAGTTCGATAAATTTCATATCACAACCTCCAATTAATTGGGATACCGCTGAACAGGTTGAGACAAAATCCATGTGGGCGTTCCTTGAACTAGAAGATAGCCATTCCGCGTTCTAAGAGCTCCGCGTCCGTGACAACATATCGCCAGCTCCTAGGAGTAGTGATCACCGCACGCCCGTCATCGCCCATGGCAATCACAACTCATTGGTGACATGCACATTTCTTTTTTCACGCAGATGGTTTTTCAAGACGTTATGACTGTAATCCAGTGAGAAGCACTAAAACCAGAAGAAAATGGTTATCCAAAGTTTTGGGCTTGTTGTCTGGTGAAATAGTAAAAAACATGCCTGCTTGATTCGAAGTATGATAGAGAAAATAAATGTAGGATTGTTTGATTTCCTTCGAAATATAGTGCAAAGAAATCCTTAGAAACAATTCCTATGGGAATCAATCCTACAAATGTAACAACTATCTTGGTAAAATTTCCTATATACATATTTAATCCTACAAATTTCTTAGGCAAATATTTTTAATCAGACATTCTCAGACGGCTACTTACCATCCTTCCCCCTCTCTCACTAAGTAAAGAAGAGGTGAGCTCGCAAACATAGAAAGGTATGTCATGTCTGATCTAGGAGACTTTATTCTCGAGAAAATCCCACCTTTTGTATGATAAACGCACATTATTGCCATAAACGATGTAACTTTCGAACCAACCTTTGTGCTTATAAGAAGGACCTACATGAAATAAAAGTAAATCTTAGAGAGGAGTATATTGCTGCATAGTCTAATTAATTTCCCAATCCAAGTAAAACTTTACCCCTTATAGCCGTAAGTTCTTCCTCATCACTATTAGTTACATAAAAGTCAGTGTAGCAGATCTCATCATTGCTGGAACTATCCATGATCTTCTACCTTGCTTGGAATCGATACCTATAAATGGCATTACATGATACTTATTATAGAACTAAAATGCATGGAATTATAACCAGTTCAAGTAACAAAATGATATCCCCAGCAACAAGCAACGTGTTTCGTCAAGGATTCACTTCGAAAGAGTACATCAATATCAATATATTTGAATTTATGCACATTTAAAAGATCGCGAACAAAATAGAGGGGAATGAAAGAGATCCGCAAAATCGGTTTAGAGACAGAAAATGGAATCAGTACAAAAAAGAGGAACTGCGAATGTTTTCTATACAAGGAATAGATTAGATCATACCTCGTTGTTCTGGGTCGCAGTCGGCCTTGCGGTGATAGGCAGATTGATTTGTGCAACACTAGAGATGACCGTTGTGGGGTTGGGAAGCGGTGGTGAGAGGAGGCAGCAGCGAGAGGATGAGATTTTTCGGGATGATGGTGGACGGATTGGGCAATGCGAAGGTGGGTAGATGATTAAAAAAGAACAGACTTGAGTACCAACCTACACAGGGTCCATGTGAATGTGGTCGTTTCTTCCTCAGAGTAAAATATAGGAAGGCTGGCCAGGTCCTGATGAAGTGCATTAATAAATGTAAGTTGGAATATTTTAAGCATGGAAGGATGGAGAAGTCGTGCCATAATGTGCATCTTAAGCCTTGCCATGGCTAGTGGAGGGTGGATGATGAGGCGGGTCGCGGTCGCCTCGGAGGCACCCCAAAATTATGACTGTGCCCATCGAGTGCGAGAAGCAGAGGCAACATTCCGTCCCATCGGCTTACCCTAGTATTCGTCATCCACATTTTCCACATGCATCGGTTTCATCAGCAACATTGATTGCCCCCTCGGTCCAGCTAATCTGCCACATTAATCTCGGATCACCTCCTTCTTATTATTCTCTCTCCTTCACCACGATCCTAGAGCACCAAAGCATATCCAATCCCTATCTTATAACAACCGTCTCTATCCCCGTCAGTCATCCATGGCCACCTTCCGGCTGCCGCCCGCCATACCGGAGCGGAAAGACATCAACGTCGCTGCATAGGAGGACAATGCCTTTCACATTTGGGCCTTCTCCCTGCGGAGAACACCGTGGCATCTGGCGTGCGCCTTCCTCGACACTAGCTACGATCACCGCAAGTACGTATGTACGGCCTCCATAGCACTTCAGACGGTGGGACGTTGATGGTCAAGTTCGTCAACTTCAGGGACGCTCGTCTCCTCTACAGCCAGGCCTTCCACTGTGGCTGCGAGATGGTGGTGTTCACCGGTGCCAACATCTTCACCAACTACTGGCACCAGTTCCCCAACAACGGAAACTTCATCCACAGGGTCATCCCGGAGCTGCCGATGGCGCAGGAGGTGTGATGGCGCCCAATACTTGTCGTGGAACGCTTCGTTGGAAACCCCAAGAGCAAGGTATGAAGCAGCACAGCAGCAAGTTTCCCTTAGTATAAAACCGAGGTTATCGAACCAGTAGGAGAAAGGAAACGTCACACATGTGTTGCTGGCAACGTGGAGACCTGCACAACACAAACTCAACACTTTGCCCCAACGAGTCAGTGAGGTTGTCAAGCTCACCGGTTTGCTGTAACAAAGGATTAAACGTATGGTATGGAAGATAATGGTTTGCAGCAAGTAAACAAGTAACAGTGGAAGATGTATCAATGGTAAATATTGGACTGGGGTCCATAGTTCACTAGAGGTGCTCTCCTTAGATAAACAACATGGCATGAAGGGTAAACAAATTACAGCGGGGCAATTGACAGGAACTAAGCAAGGCATAACAATGCAATTACTAGCTAGAAAGAACCTATGAGGTTGATTGGGCAATACAACAATATACATAGACCGTAATCCAACTGCATCTATGACTAGAAGTCCACCTTTAGGTTATCATCCGAACCCCTCTAGTATTAAGTTGCAAGCAATAGACAACTGCTTTAAGCAAAGTGTGTAAGGTAAACAGTCCACATGTTCCATAAACAAGAGACCATCGTTTTCTCCCTAGTAGCAAAATCACATCTACAACCGAAGAGATTTCTATCACTTCCCTTGGAAACTATAGGCATGAACCCACTATCGAGCATCAATACTCCCTCTTGGAGTCACTAGCAACTACTTGGCCAAGATAACCACTAGCAATGGAGAGCATGCAAGATCACAAACAACACAGACATGATAGAATCATAAAGATAGAACCATTAATCAAACCAACATAATAATCTCAATATCCATCGGATCCCCGCAAACACAACATGCATGATTACAAATAGATTAGATCTTGATCATGAACGGAGCTCACAAGATCTATACATAAAAGCACAAAGGAGGAGATATAACCATCTAGCTACTACATGGACCCATAGTCCAAGGTGGAACTACTCACAAATCATACCGGAGAGAAGGCCTCCGGGATGATCTCCCCTCCGGCAGGGTGACGAGAAGAACTTCAGATCCCCCCCCAATCTAGGGACGATGGTGGCAGCGGCTATAGACGGTTTCGTGGATTTCTGATCGGGTACTGAGAGTTTCTGCATCGGGGGCTTCTTATAGGCAAAGAGGCGAGTCCGGGAGGCGACCAGGGCAGCCAAACCCTAGCCAGGCGTGGGTCCACCTAACCTCGCGCCTGGGGTGGGTCTGGCCCCCCTGGCCAGCCCCCCCGGCTCTCCTCTGGACTTCTTTTTCCGCACGGAAAGTAATTGACTTTGACGTTTTTCCCGTCCAATTCCGAGAATATTTCTTTACTAACTTTTCTGAAACCAAAAATAGCAAAAAACAGGCATTTGGCACTGTTGCAACTTGTTAATAGGTTAGTACCAGAAAACATGTAAAAAGCACCTCAAAGTGTAGACAAGTAAAGCAAAGTAGATACTAAACAAGCATGGAGCATCAAAAACTGTTGATACGTTTCCAACGTATCAGCATCCCCAAGCTTAACTCTTGCTCGTCCTCGAGTAGGTAAGTGATAAAAGAATATTTTTTGAGGTGACATGCACCCTCACAATAAAGATTCAACCATTTGCAAACATTGAAAGCTGGGATCAAAGAACTCTAAACATGTGCATGAAAGATGGAGTTCTGACAATAGGACATAGTAACTATGCATGCAACATGGCAAGCTAAAAACAAAGATCATGAATAATATGCATTGAAAAACGTTTGTTTGTTTCACATGCAGAAAACATAGCATAGTGGCAATCAGCTTGTCCCTCATAGAGTAGTAAATAGATGCATAGGACACCTTCAAAGTTCACAAGGGTGACTAGAAACATATAGCACATGAACAAGTAATAACACAATGTGCATCAATTAATAAGCTTTGGAACATTGCACACAGAATGACAACTATGCTCTCTTAATGGTGCCTAAAGGTAGAAGGTGGAGACTCAATAATGGTGGAATAAAGGCCTTTTTGGTAAAGGCGACAAAGATTAAAGGTTTCAAAAAGAGCTTCCAAAAATTATGGTACTTATTAGCTTTCAGCCCTCATTGCCCCTATCATAAGCATCTTGAAGTGGTTAAGGTTAAAGTGGCAAAGCTGGAGTATATGCTTGACAAAGTATAAGTTGGAAATCTCAAGTCCCTTGACTATGAGGGCTACACCTCATGGATACTCAACTTAGGGCCCAGGCAAGTTCTTGTCACTGTAAGTATTTGTATATCATTGAGAACCGCCAACAGGGTACCCCTTGCACATGGCACAGGAGCTTTCCCATAACCAAAATGACAAGGCAAGCAGACAATGAGCATCTCAGCAATTCTTCTTATGTACAATGGGAATATGGTGCTTTTGTGTCTCTTTTTTTATAAGAAGAATGCTTCATAGATGTCACTATGGTGATGCTGCAAGTTTCCACCATGATTAGGCATGGCTTAGGCTAGCGGCACAGGAGTTTCTCTAACACAGAATACAAACTCCATGGACTTACAAGTTCCCACTTCATTTCACACCGGTAACATCCATAGACAAAAGAGCATGATATCAACGGAGTAAAAAAGTACAAGTGCAATGTTGAAAACGTTCCCCGTGACAGCACGGTTCTGCTAATCCCAACTTATAAGTTCAAGCATATACAACAAAGTTGCCTCAATGGTTCAAGTTTATTAGGGGCAAAGAATAAAATGTTCCATCAAGTTCGTGAGGGCTTTAATCACTAAGTTTTCACATAACAAAATAGTTTTTAATTGGAAGATAGTTGAAAACAAGAATATACTTGGAATGGTGTAACACACCATGCATAGGAGTTTATAGTGGACACTTCGGAATAACTTGGTTTCTTGGGAGTTGGAAGCATATGTAGAGCTTACTCATACAAGTGGAGGCTAGCAAAAGACTGGGAGCAACCAACTAAGAGAGCAATAATGGCCATAATTATGCAATGCAACAAAGCAAACTAATAAAATCAAAGAGTGGTACTACAAGTCAAGGGCTAAATGATCATAGAGGCTAATGATGACTTGTCATAGTCATAACATGGTGTAAGCATGTGCCAAGTCAACCCAAGAAAAACATCAAAGCAGAATACCACAATACTATGCTTTTGCATGCTAAAACAACGCATAATTTCTTCAAGGCACACTAAGAAATCCCAATTGTTTGGAACGATACATGCTACAACAATAATCACTAAGCATAATGCAAAAACAACACCTAGCATGTCATGCTAAAGTCTAAGTCACGGTCAATGCAAGATCCTCTTGCACTTCAAGCAAGAACTTACTACTCCTTTCCAAACACCAAGCAAACTTATTTGCAAAACAACACAGCGAGAGCGGGGGTCCAAACTACTAAAGCAAATTAAACAAGCTAAGCAAAGCAAACAAAAACTAAGACGCTCCAAGAACAACACAACTATGCATGAAACAATAAAAGTGAAGTGTCTAGACAGACCTGAGCTTTTTATTGATGAAGAAGGGGATGCCTTGGGCATCTCCAAGCTTTGACGCTTGTAAGTCTTGGATATTTCTTGGGGTGACACCATGGTGGCATCCCCAATCTTGAGCTTTTGTCCATCCTTCATCTCATTGCATCATTCTCTCTCTACACCTGAAAATTTTCCTTCATACAAAACTTCACACAATCTTCATTAGCAACATTAGCTTATTCAAAAGATATTAGACCTCTGGCAAAGCTTTGGAATAGCACGTCTTTTCACTAAAAACACAATATACTGTAGTAACTCCTTCAAAAAACTCAATTTACCTGAAGAGAGCTCAAAAAGGAATCAATAAGAGGCAAATGCAATTAATGGCAGAAATCTGTCAAAACAGACCAGCAGGTAGAAACGAATTTTTTCGAACATCTTCTGTTGCTCAAATCAAAAAGTGTTAAACTAACTAAAGTTATCCAACATACTGGGGGGTATATTCGTAAATTTTGAGCTCAATCCGAGCTACAGAGCCTCCTCACGAATTTTTTTTGTGGAGGACAGAAATCTGTTTCGGGACAGCAACTCCCCAAATCTTAGTTCCCTCGCATTAGAGGTCATTCTTGGCACAAAAAGCAGACAAAAAGGATAAGGAGAGGTCATTATAGTAGTAATAACTTCCAATACTCAATGAAACTCTTGGGTTATCTTCCAACAAGTACTTTTCTTTAACGCCTTTAAGTTAGGCACAAGAAGCAAGAAGAATCAAGTATTTTCAAATGAGGAAGCATTAACATCAAATCTTGCTTTCAAAGGGGGAGCAAAAAGAAACTTCTCTCTCCTCATATGAAAGTGTTCAATACCTTTCTTGAATGGAAATTGATATTTGATGGTGCCTTCTTTCATATCAATGATGGCACCAACTGTTCTAAGAAAAGGTCTTCCCAAAGTAATAGGACAAGAAGCATTGTATTCAACATCCAAAACATAGAAATCAACAGGGACATAAACATTGTTAACCATAATGAGAACATCATTAATACTCCCCATGAGTTTCTTCTTAGCATTATCATTGAGTGGGACATCCAAATAAAAATCTTCTAATGGTGGCAAATCAAGCATTTCATAAATCTTCCTAGGCATAATAGAGATAATAGAACCAAGATCACATGAAGCTTTGAGATTAAAGTCATTCACTTGCATATTAATAATGGGTTCCCAACTATCTTCTACTTTCCTAGGAATAGAAGCTTTGTGTATTAGCTTCTCTTCCTTAATCTTAACAAGAGCATCTGTAATGTGTTTGGTAAAGGCAACATGCATATCACTAGCATCAGGACTTCTAGCAAGCTTTTGTAGGAACATAATCACTTCAGAAATATTGCGACCATCATTATCAAAATAAAACTTAGCATCACTAGTAGTAGGATCACTAGGCTTAGGCATAGTAGGAGGAGGAATAGGGGCTACTTGTGGTTTAGTGGTGATAGTGCACACACTATTGTTTCTATCAATTTCAGCTTCCCTTTCCCACCTAGCATGAAGTTGAGCTAACAGCCTAACATTTTCATCAATAGTAACTTGTATGGCATGAGCAGTAGAAAAGGTGTTTTCCATAGTTTCAGGTTTAGCAGCCATTTTATTAACCAAGGAAGTTTGAACTTCAGACAAAGAGGATATATTTTTCTCAACAGTTAAAATGTTTTCCTCTGTAGTCTTATTGAAAGTGGTTTGTTTAGTAATAAAGTCTTTGAGCATGACTTCAAGTTCATAGTGGGCAGTTCTAGCATTATTGTAAGAGCTTCCATAGGAATTGCCATTATTAGGAGGATAAGGCCTATAATTGTTGTTGCTACCAAAATTATTCCTATAGGCATTGTTGTTGAAATTTTTGTTTCTAATGAAGTTCACATCAACTTGCTCTTCTTGAGCAACCAAATAGGCCAAGGGAACACTATTAGGATCTAGAGGAACTTTCCCATTAACAAGCATAGCCATAATAACATCAATATTTTGACTCAAAGAGGAAGTTTCCTCAATAGAATTTACCTTCTTACCATTTGGGGTTCTCTCAACATGCCATTCAGAGTAGTTAACCATCATATTATCAAGGAGCCTTGTTGCAGCACCCAAGGTGAGTCCCATAAAAGTACCTCAAGCAGCAGAATCCAATAGGTTTCTTGAGGAGAAGTTCAAACCTGCATAAATTTCTTGAGGAGAAGTTCAAAAAAATTCTACGGATGCGAACAAGAAAGCCAAGATCTAATCTAAGAGATGCAATCAATGAGAGAGATAGATGAGATCTTCATACCCTTGAAGAAATCGCACAGCAGAAACCTTCAACAGAACGTGGTTGATGTAGTCGTACTCGCCGTCTCCTCCTCGCGATCCGATCCGATCCTACGCCGCAAGTGGCGGCGCCTCCGAGAGATTCACACGTATGGTGCAGCGACGTCTCCTCCTTCCACGGTCTAGCAAGTATGGTGGAGGGATAGATTGGATCTGCAGCACAACGGCGTGGTGCTTATGGTGGAGAATTTCTGCAGCAGGGCTTCGCCTACGCGCAGGAGAGAGAGAGAGAGAGAGAGAGAGAGAGAGAGAGAGAGAGAGAGAGAGAGAGAGAGAGAGAGAGAGAGAGAGAGAGAGAGAGAGAAAGGGCAGCAGTTGGCGGCTAGGGTTGGAGGAGTGGGGGGAGGGCTGCGCCCTTGCCCTCCTTATATAGGGGGCTGGCCGGCCCCCTTGGCCCCTCCTCCAAGCCCTAGGGCGGCAGCCCCAAGGGTGGAGTGGGGGGCAAGTTTCCCCTTCCTTCTAGAAGGGTTCCCTAGGGTTTGGCCGGCTGGGCCTTTGGGGCCTTGTGCCCCTGGCCCAAAGTAGCCAGGGCACTTCCCCTTAGGCCCACGCAGGCCTCCGACAAGTGGGCCCATGTTGGTCCCACTCTGGAAGCTTCTAGAACCTTCCGTTACAATACCGATAAACTCTGAAACGATTCCGAAATCCAAAAAAATGCTTTCCCTTATATGAATCTTATTCTCCGGACCATTCTGGAACCTCTTGTGATGTCCTGGATCTCATCCGAGACTCCGAACAAAAACTCATAAACCAATTATCCATTCTATCCTAGCGTCTATGCAAGTTAAGTGTGTGACCCTACGGGTTCGAGAATATGCAGACATGATCTTCTATCAATAATCAACAACGGGATCTAGAAACCCATATTGACTCCCACATATTCATCGATGATCATATCGGATGAACCATGATGCCAGGATCTAGAACCCCCCGGGGTTAGGGTTGAAATAACCTCAGATCACCGTCTAAGATAAGTTCAACTCCCAAGCACAGAAGATCACATTATGATTTGGTAACATTACAGAACACAGGGATTCAACAGCATAAGTTTAAACTCTTAACAGAGTGAGATAATAGAGTTATTACAAACTAGAGGTCAAAGACCCAACATTACATCACACAGCGAAAGCAAATTATGTTGTTCTACACAACAACTTAGCAAAAGGCCTAAGAGGCCATAAAAAAACGATGTCCATCCCATAGTCCTTAGGCTGCTACCTAGGACCCCCAACTACTCGTCGATGTCAACGTAGAAGCCACCTTCAGTTTCAATCAGATCCACTGTAGAAAAACAACAATGGCGCAAGGCTGAGTACGAGAATGTACTCCGCAAGACTTAGATAACCTAGTATCTACATGCTCTGGTTAGAAAGGCTTTCTCTGGATTTACTTTTGCGGAAAGCAATCTTTATTTGTAAACAAGAGATAGAAGAGGATCGTTTACTCAGAATCTTTTTAAAGGGATAAGATAGCGACTTCTTCATCTTGTTCATCATATATTGGTAACCACCAGCTTCATCAGAACCTCCTATCTAGGATCACCCCCTCGACCCAGAGGAAGCAACCTTAAGCACACGTGGATCAACAAGTTTTATAGTGGTTGAAGATATTTATGATCTTAAGTCCGGTCGCCAAGTCGTTCATAACCGTGAACACGGCTTTTCGAAAATATTTAACCCTGCAGGGGTGTACAACTATACCCACACACACCAACCGACTCTTAATGCCAAATTATTAGCCCTCTTCTTTGGAAGGTCGGCAGAGGGTGATTGACCACGACCTTTGCCTTGCTTTCGCCGAGACCAAGAGTCACGCAATAAGTATGGTTCCGCCGTAACGGGTCAAATCCTGAAGCCGGTACTTAAAGATGTGAGGCGAGGTTGGTTTACCAGGGGCGCTATCTACCCCAAGCAACCCGGTCCACGCTTCCCTACCTGTTATGAATGCAGCAACTTCACCCGACAAATCTTTCAAAAGATTTTCTATGCATATGTCGAATGGAACGCCCAAACTATGTGACTCATGGAATCTACTAGGCAAGTTAGTCAGTCATGAGGTTGTCCAGGACCCGTGTGGTTGCACGCTCGTCTTGGTTCCAAAGGTAAGAACTCAGTTCCTAGTGGTGGCGAGCATGGGACTACAAAAACCACACCCAACATGGCCTCCCATGCAAGCCTTAGCATATTTAGTTATCTCCTTCGAGAATGTCACCAACTCCTACCTTTCTAGATTCTCCGGCACCTCTGATTCATTATTCGGATATATCAGACGTTGATACTATGCATGGCTAAGCTATCGATCTCAGAAGCTCTAGCAATGCTCAAATGCAAACCTAGGTATGCTAGGAGCAGTGGATCAGGAATATAAGGCTACAACGGGGAAACTATGCAGCAGATAGGTAACCCTAACTACTAACAAAAGACCGCATTGGAATCGTGTGCATCATAGCGAGAAAGTAATATACTTTGTAAAAGTAGGTTCAAAATGAGAGGCTACGCTTGCCTTGTCCGTCAGTAGACAGGTATGGATCGTCGGTGTTGTTGACTTCAACTTCGGGTTCGGATCCTATCACGAAGAACCAAATACCAGAAAGGGAGAAGCAACATTCAATACATGGCATGTGCAATGCTCAATCAAAGATGATGATATGACAAGTTAAATTGCATTGAAATGAAACCCTAAGGCATGCTTGACAAGTTGAACGGGGTTCCGAGGGTTGAAAACCCTAATTCGGGGAAACTCTGGAATCACCTGTGAGGGGTTACTATGTTCTTCTAATTAAACTTGTCATGTAAGTTTCTTAACAATGCATGATTATAGCTCTATTAGATAGCTCTCATTTTTCTGAACATTTTGATATATTATTTGTATTTTTCTGATTTAAAATGAATTAGTTATGAATTTCTCAAATTTTAATTCATTTTAAATTATTTTTGGAATATTTAAATTATTTTCCAACTCGGGCCCACATGTCATAGTTTTATTCATTTCTGAAAATATTTATTGAAATTGTTAAAAATCTGACAAGGGTGGCCCACAGATATTATTTATTTCTAGAATAATTAAAAACATTTATTAAAAAGAAAAAGAAGAATTACTGCGCCAGCATGACGTCATGCTGACGTTAGGGCTCTAACCCTAACTTTCCTCACCGAGGCTTCTACCAGCCCCAGTGACTGACAGAGGGGCCCCAGGGCCACCTCATCTAGCCACGCGAGCAAGCCTGCTCAGCAGGCCACGCTGGGCCACGTCGATGCCACCTACACGCCACGTTGGCTCGCCGGAGACGCGTCAGCAGCGGTGGTTGGCGGCGCTGGAGGGCAAGAGGGGACGCGCGAAGATTTGGGTTCGAACGAGCGCTGCAGAGTGAACCTAAAGAGGGCGGCACCGCCGGTTATTGGTCACCGGAGAAGCCTCTACGACGACGGACGGTGGCGGCGGTTGCAGATCGGTGGCGCGGCGTCGGCACTGAGGAAGAGGAAGCAGGCGGAGGGTGCCTTGAGCACCGGAGGCTCACCACGAAGCTTGCGGAAGGGTTGATAAAGCCAGGCGAGGCCGGGGTCGACGGCGAGGCGGGCGGCGGAGTACGTCGGGTTCGGGGAATACAGGTGCGATGTCGGCGATTGGGGGCTCCTCGACTCGATTCTGTTGGTTGGGAGGTAGAGGGCGAAGAGATGGAGCTCGTGGCATGCTCGACGAGGCTCGGGGAGGCGTCAATCGATGGCGGCGAACGGCATCTGGCCGGCTAGGGTTCGGGTCCGCGCGAGGGAGAAGAGAAAGAGGTCTCTGGGAGGGGGAGGAGTGGATAGGGGGCAAGGGCGACGCGGCGGTCTTATCCTCTCACCCAGGGGCGGCGGCGAGCACGAATCGCTGCGCCGTCGTCCACCGGCGGCGCCGGCGACACGCAGGTACGTGCCTGCCTGGGGAAGACGACAGGCGAACGGGTATGCAGGCTGGGCCGATGCTGGGCTCTAGCTGGGCCGGCTGCGGCTGCTGCGAGCGGTAGGAAGAGAAGAGGGAAGGGAGAGGGCAAGCTGGGCTGCGGCCTGGCTTTCTCTCTGGCTCTTTTTTTTAACAGAAACTTTTCCTTTTTCCGATTTGATTTCTGTTTGTAATTTTCAAATTCACTTACTGTTTTGATCTTTTCAAATTACCAGGAGATTTCATAAAACACATAAACTATTGTGGGGCCCTTATAACCAATTGGGCTTCACATTTTGATACTTTCCAAAAATTCAAACACCATTTGGATATAGTTTCAAAGAGAGGGGAGGAAATTAGGGTTTTGGATTTGCAACTATTTAGCACACTTGACCACATGCAATTATTGTATTGATTTTAAACAGATGCATGCATGCCTAAGTACTATTTACATATATTACAAACTTGGGCTGTTACAGCTCTACCCACCTTACAAGAATCTCGACCCGAGATTCCTAAGTTTTAGAAAAGAAGGTAGGGTACTCAGATCTAAGACAATCTTCTCGTTCCCATGTTGCTTCATCCTCAGAGTGATGAGACCACTGAACTTTCAGGAACTTGATGTTTTTACGACGAGTATTGCGCTCGGTTTCATCAAGGATACGAACAGGATACTCACGATAAGTCAGATCCTTTTGGATATCAAGAGTTTGGTGATCAACACCATGGACAGGATCTTTGAAACAACGCTTGAGTTGCGACACATGGAAGACGTCATGCACCTCAGGGAAGTTTACAGGCAACTCCAACTTGTATGCGAGGTTACCTTGCTTGGATAGAACACGAAAAGGACCAACGTAGCGAGGAGCTAGTTTGCCTTTGATACCGAAACGATGGACACCCTTCAAAGGAGTGACCCTGAGATAAGCTTGATCACCGACTTCATATTCAATATGTTGATGGTGACGATCATGATAGCTTTTCTGGCGAGACTGAGCAGTTTTCAAACGATCTCGAATGATACGAACTTGATCTTCTGCTTCCTGAATCATGTCTGGACCAAAGAACTTTCTTTCGCCGGTTTCTGACCAGTTCAAAGGAGTACGGCAGGTTCTTCCATATAGAAATTGGAAAGGTGCCATACCAATACTAGACTGATAACTGTTGTTGTAGGAGAATTTAGCAAAAGGAAGGCATTTTTCCCAGTTCTTGCCAAAAGATATGACACACGCTCTTAGCATGTCTTCCAAAATTTGATTCACTCTTTCGGTTTGACCACCGGTACTAGGATGATAGGCTGTGCTGAAGGAGAGGCGAGTTCCCATAGCAGCTTGGAAGGTTGTCCAGAACCTTGAGGTGAACAAACCCCCTCGGTCATAGACAATTTTCTTCGGAATCCCATGAAGAACAACTATTCAAGAGATGTATAGATCTGCTAACTGGCTAGCATTGACACTGTCACGAACAGGTAGAAAGTGAGCAACCTTTGACAGATAGTCAACGATTACCCAGATGGCATCATTTCCTTTTTGATTCTTCGGAAGACCAGTGATGAAATCCATACCAACTTCATCCCATTTCCACTCAGGTATTTTATGTGGTTGCAGGAGACCAACGGGTCTTTGGTGCTTAGCTTTGATGCGACGACAAACGTCACATTCAGCTACATAACGAGCGATATCCTTCTTCATACCAGACCACCAGAATCTTTGACGAAGATCCTAATACATCTTGGTACCTCCAGGGTGGATAGAAAGAGGTGATTCATGAGCCTCTTGGAGAATTAGATCCCTCAATTTTGTTCTCTTCGGCACTACCAGACGGTCGCTAAAGTAAACAGTACCTTGATTATCAATAGAGAAACACTTAGCAACTCCCCTAGCAATGTTCCTTTTGATCTCAGCAATTTCAGAATCATGTTTCTGAGCAAGCTTGATGTCATCCTCTATAGAAGACTTCACTTCAAGAGTAGAAAGGAATACACGAGGAACTACTTCAAGATTCAATCGAGCAAATTCCTCATGAAGAGAAGGTTGAGATTGTTTGATCATCAAATTGTTGCAATAAGACTTACGACTCAGCGCATCAGCAACGACATTGGCTTTGCCAGGTTGATAGTTGAGACCCAAATCATAGTCCTTGATGAGTTCCAACCATCTTCTTTGCCTGAGATTCAGATCAGGTTGTGTGAAAAGGTACTTCAGACTCTGATGATCCGAGTATAACTCGCAACGACTACCGAGAAGGTAATGTTGCCATTGCTTGAGAGCATGAAAAACAGCTGCAAGCTCAAGATCATGAGTTGGGTAGTTGTTCTCATGTGGTTTTAGCTGACGGGAGGCATAAGCCACCACATGCCCATCTTGCATCAACACACATCCGAGACCTTGGTGGGAGGCATCGCAGAAGACAACAAAGTCTTTGCTAGTGTCTGGGAGAACTAACACCGGAGCAGTGGTTAACTTGGTTTTCAACATCTGGAAGCTTTCTTCAGCCTTATCAGACCATTCAAACTTCTTATCTTTCTTAATAAGATCAGTCATCGGCTTTGCAATTCTGGAAAAGTTCTCGATGAACCGACGGTAATAACCAGCCATCCCGAGAAAACTTGGAAATCCTTCACGGATTTAGGAGACTCCCAATCGAGGATAGTTTGAACCTTATCGGGGATAACAGCAACCCCTTTTGCGGAAACAACATGACCAAGAAATACGAGCTCTTGTAACCAGAACTCACATTTGGAAAACTTGGTGTAGAGACGATGTTCTCGGAGTTTGGTTAACACCAAACGAAGATGTTCAGCGTGCTCTTCTTCAGTCTTGGAATAAACCAGAATATCATCGATGTAGACCACGACGAACTTGTCAAGGTACTCCATGAAGACAGAGTTCATAAGCCGCATAAAAGTGGCTGGAGCATTGGTAAGACCAAACGACATGACCGTATACTCGTAAAGACCATAACGAGTGGTGAAAGCAGTATTTGGAATATCTTCCTTATGGATCTTTATCTGGTGATACCCTGACCTTAAATACATTTTGGAGAAGACGGTGGCACCACTTAACTGATCAAATAGATCGTTGATCCTAGGGAGAGGATACTTGTTCTTGATAGTCACAGCATTGAGTGGGCGATAATCCACAACCAGACGCGGTATATTAGTATCCCGCTTCTTGACAAAGATGGTAGGACATCCCCAAGAAGATGTGCTTGGTTGAATGTATCCTTTTCCTTATAACTCCTCTAATTGCTTCTTCAAATCCACAAGCTCATGAGGAGGCATACGATAGGGTCTTTTAGAAATAGGAGCAGTTTCAGGAACTATCTCTATGACAAACTCCACACTTCGATCAGGTGGCATGCCAGGCAACTCCTCGGGAAAGACATCCGGGAATTCACAGACCACGGAAACATCTTGGATATCTAACGGAGGTAGAACTTCAAGAGCATACAACTCGGCTTCCGGAATAGAAACAGCTGAAGAAGATAGTGACCCTACGGTCTAGTACTTGACGGTTATGCCAGCAGGACTAGTCAAAGTCACAGACTTGGTTGTACAATCGAGAATGGCTTGATAACGGTTCAACCAGTCCATGCCCAAAATGATGTCAATATCAGTTGACTTGAGGGCGATCAAAGAAGTGGGGAAAGTTGAAATGCAACTTCGATTAGATTCCCATGACTAACCATGGTGGAACACCACCTAGAACCAGGAGACTAAACTAGCAGAGGAACAGATAACCCCTCAAAACGTATCCCATGCATTTGAGAAAAAGCTTGTGACAGGAATGAATGCGATGCTCCAGAATCAAACAAAACTTTAGCTGGAATTTGATTGATACGAAGTGTACCCATGATGATGCTTGGATCTTCCTGAGCCTCCTCAGCAGAGATGTGGTGCAGGCGTCCTTTTCCAGCATCTGGATACTTATCATTCTTCTTTGGGGGTTGTGCCTTCTCAACAACACTCTTTTGAGGACAGTCTCTTTCATAGTGTCCAGGTTGACGATAGTTAAAGCATATGAGGCCTGATCCAGTACCAGCAGCAGGATAATTTGATCCACCAGCATTGCTTGAAGTAGCATTCGGGCGAGGGGCATATCCAGAAGTCCTTGGAGTATAAGGAGCACGTGGCACAACACTGTAAGGCACGAAGACACGACGTTTCTTATTGCCAGAACCTGCCTTGTTGTACCCCTCCTAAGGACGCTTACGAGTTTCTTCATACTCCACTTTTCCACTCTCGGCTTTCATAGCCTTATTAACAAGACCTTGGAAGTTAACAAAGTCCATGAGATGGAGATCACGACGAACCTCAGGATCCAGTCCCTTGCGGAACAAAGCTTGCTTCTTAACATCAGTGGAGACCTCTTCAGTAGCATAGCAGGCAAGACGATTGAAGTTGCACTGGTAATCACACACAGAACCAGTGCCCTGCTTCAGCATGAGGAACTCCTCTCTCTTCTGATCCATTAGGCCCTCCAGATTATGGTAAGCTCGGAAGGCTTCAGTGAACTCTTGCCATGTAACAACATGTTGAGCTTCTTGCATAGCCAAGAAATTTTCCCACCAGGAATTCGCTCCTCCCTCTAGACGATAGGCAGCAAAAGTCACCCAATCAGCTTGAGCAACATGACCAACCTGAAGTTTGCGCTCCATGGTGCGAAGCCAGTAGTCCGCATCAAGTGGCTTAGTGGAATAGCTAAAAGCTGGCGGAGTGAGGCGTGTGAAGTCCTTGATTCCAACTTGATTATTCTGGCGTTGAGCAGTGTTGCGCTCGATCCTTTCAAGGAGCCTCATGTTGTCAGCACGGTTGGTTTCATACATGGCCATGAGTTGAACCATGGACGGTGGTGGGGGAAGGTTGGAGGATTCACCCTCATTTGCAGCACCCCGAGCATGAGCACGGGTACGGGCACGAGAAGTGTCACCCATCCTGAAAGAACAAGAGGAAGGTTAGACAAGGGATCCAAAGGAACAAGACAGAAAGATGAACAAGGAGTACTTGATATATAAAGGTATCATCTTATCAAGCATGGTAGTACCAAAGCATACTAAAGTATACACTAACCAGCTGACTTACAAACCATGTCAATGGAATGCTAAGATGTTACATACCAAGCAAAACTGAGATATCTTGGAACTCTGAGAATAGCAACCAAGTACGGAGTACTTTTAGAGAAACAACCCCAAAACCACGATCCTAAAAGTTTTGAGGTATAAGGTAAGGAATGGAAACCTTTTCAAACCAAATAAGGTAAGAGAAACTCCAGCATCAGAACCACACCAGAGAAGGAGTAAAAAGAATCCTAGTCAGAGTTTCTGCAAATAGTTTTGTCAACTTCTAGACTCAACATTGACCAATAAAAGGGTTTCCTACAGGCAGTCCTGCTCTGATACCAAAACCTGTAGCACCCCCCGGGGTTAGGGTTGAAATAACCTCAGATCACCGTCTAAGATAAGTTCAACTCCCAAGCACGAAAGATCACAGTATGATTCGGTAACATTACAGAACACAGGGATTCAACAGCATAAGTTTAACCTCTTAACAGAGTGAGATAATAGAGTTATTACAAACCAGAGGTCAAATACCCAACATTACATCACACAGCGAAAGCAAATTATGTTGTTCTACACAACAACTTAGCAAAAGGCCTAAGAGGCCATAAACAAAAGCGACGTCCATCCCATAGTCCTCAGGATGCTACTTGGGACCCCCAACTACTCGTTGATGTCAACGTAGAAGCCACCTTCAGTTGCAATCAGATCCTTTGTAGAAAAACAACAATGGTGCAAGGCTGAGTACGAGAATGTATTCCGCAAGACTTAGATAACCTAGTATATACATGCTATGGTTAGAAAGGCTTTCTCTGGATTTACTTTTGCGGAAAGCAATCTTTATTTGTAAACAAGAGAGAGAAGAGGCTCGTCTACTCAGAATCTTTTTAAAGGGATAAGATAGTGACTTCTTCATCTTGTTCATCATATATTGGTAACCACCAGCTTCATCAGAACCTCCTATCTAGGATCACCCCCTCGACCCAGAGGAACC
Source organism: Avena insularis (assembly GCA_023614405.1). NCBI lineage: Eukaryota > Viridiplantae > Streptophyta > Magnoliopsida > Poales > Poaceae > Avena > Avena insularis. The sequence goes on along the minus strand of CM042693.1, from coordinate 302,938,608 downwards.
ATCCTTAAGCACATGTGGATCAACAAGTTTTATAGTGGTTGAAGATATCTATGACCTTAAGTCCGGTCGCCAAGTCGTTCATAACCGTGAACACGGCTTTTCGAAAAGATTTAACCCTGCAGGGGTGTACAACTTTACCTACACGCACCAACCGACTCTTAATGCCAAATTATTAGCCCTCTTCCTTGGAAGGCCGGCAGAGGGTGATTGACCACGACCTTTGCCTTGCTTTCGCTGAGACCATGAGTCACGCAATAAGTATGGTTCCGCCGTAACGGGTCAAATCCTGAAGCCGGTACTTAAAGATGTGAGGCGAGGTTGGTTTACCAGGGGCGCTATCTACCCCAAGCAACCCGGTCCATGCTTCCCTACCTGTTATGAATGCACCAACTTCATCCGGCAAATCTTTCAAAAGATTTTCTATGCATATGTCGAATAGAACGCTCGAACTATGTGACTCATGGAATCTACTAGGCAAGTTAGTCAGTCATGAGGTTATCCAGGCCCCGTGTGGTTGCACGCTCGTCTTGGTTCCAAAGGTAAGAACTCAGTTCCTAGTGGTGGCGAGCATGGGACTACAAAAACCACACCCAACATGGCCTCCCATGCAAGCCTTAGCATATTTAGTTATCTCCTTCGAGAATGTCACCAACTCCTACCTTTCTAGATTCTCCGGCACCTCTGATTCATTGTTCGGATAGATCAGACGTTGATACTATGCATGGCTAAGCTGTCGATCTTAGAAGCTCTAGCAACGCTCAGATGCCAAACCTAGGTATGCTAGGAGCATTGGATCAGGAATATAAGGCTACAACGGGGAAACTATGCAGCAGATAGGTAACCCTAACTACTGACAAAAGACCACATTGGAATCGTGTGCATCATAGCGAGAAAGTAATATACTTTGTAAAACTAGGTTCAGAATGAGAGGCTACGCTTGCCTTATCCGTCAGTAGACAGTTATGGATCGTCGGTGTTGTTGACTTCAACTTCGGGTTCGGATCCTATCGTGAAGAACCAAATGCCGGAAAGGGAGAAGCAACATTCAATACATGGCATGTGCAATGCTCAATCAAAGATTATGATATGACAAGTTAAATTGCATTGAAATGAAACCCTAAGACATGCTTGACAAGTTGAACGGGGTTCCGAGGGTTGAAAACCCTAATTCGGGGAAATTCCGGAATCACCTGTGAGGGGTTACTATGTTCTTCTAATTAAACTTGTCATGTAAGTTGCTTAACAATCATGATTATAGCACTATTAGATATCTCTCCTTTTTCTGAACATTTTGATATATTATTTATATTTTTCTGATTTAAAATGAATTAGTTATGAATTTCTCAAATTTTAATTCATTTTAAATTATTTTTGGAATATTTAAATTATTTTCCAACTTGGGCCCACATGTATAGTTTTATTCATTTCTTAAAATATTTATTGAAATTGTTAAAAAGCTGACAAGGGTGGCCCACAGATATTATTTATTTCCAGAATAATTAAAAAACATTTATTAAAAAGAAAAAGAAGAATTACTGCGCCAGCATGACGTCATGCTGACGTCATGGCTCTAACCCTAACTTTCCTCACCGAGGCTTCTACCAGCCCCAGGATTCAATGAGGGCCCCTGCCACCTCATCTAGCCACGCGAAAGCAAGCTCGCCAAAGGCCACCGCATGTTGACGCCACCTACACGCCACGTTGGCTAGCCAGAGACGCGTCAGCAGCGGTGGTTGGCGGCGCTGGAGGGCAAGAGGGGACACGCGGAGATGTGGGTTCGAACGAGCGCTGCAGAGTGAACCTAAAGAGGGCGGCGGCGCCGGTTATTGGTCACCGGAGAAGCCTCTACGACGACGGACGGTGGCGGCGGTTGCATATTGGTGGCGCGGCGTCGGCACAGAGGAAGAGGAAGCAAGCGGAGGGTGCCTTGAGCACCAGAGGCTCACCATGAAGCTTGCGGAAGGGTTGATGAAGCCAGGGGAGGCCGGGGTCGACGGCGAGGCGTGAGCACGCCGGGTCGGGAAGACGTGCGATGTCAAGCGACTAGGGGCTCCTCGACTCGATAGGGTTTGGGTCCGCGCGAGGGAGAAGAGAAAGAGGTCTCTAGGTAGGGGGAGGAGTGGATAGGGGGCAAGGGAGACGCGGCGGTCTTATCCTCTCACCCAGGGGCGGCGGCGAGCATGAATCACTGGGCCGTCGTCCGACGGCGGCGCCGGCGACACGCAGGTACGTGCCTGCCTAGGAAAGACGACAGGCGAACCGGTATGCGGGCTGGGCCGATGCTGGGATCTGGCTGGGCCGGCTGCGGCTGCTGCGAGCAGCAGGAAGAGAAGAGGGAAGGGAGAGGGCAAGCTGGGCTGCGGCCTGGCTTTCTCTCCGGCTCTTTTTTTTAACAGAAACTTTTCCTTTTTCTAATTTGATTTCTGTTTGTAATTTTCAAATTCACTTACTGTTTTGAATCTTTTCAAATTACCAGGAGATTTCATAAAACACATAAACTATTGTGGGGCCCTTATAACCAATTGGGCTTCACATTTTGATACTTTCCAAAAATTCATACACCATTTGGATATTGTTTCAAAGAGAGGGGAGGAAATTAGGGTTTTGGATTTGCAACTATTTAGAACACATGACCACATGCAATTATTGTATTGATTTTAAACAGATGCATGCATGCCTAAGTACTATTTACATATATTACAAACTTAGGATGTTACATAGGATGCAATTAATCTCATATATGTATTCCCTTCGTCACGCGATATTTGACTTGCCCGAGATTCGATCGTTGGTATCGGCATACCTAGTTCAATCTCGTTCACAGCAAGTACTTTACTCGTTCTGTAATCCGATATCACTTTGTGATTAACTCCTTAACCACGTGCTTGCAAGCGGTGTTGATATCGACACGAGTGGGCCCGAAGTATATCTCTCTGACTCGGGAGGGACAAATTCCATCTCGATACATACAACCCAACAAGTACTTTCCGATCACCTGAGAGACACCTTTATGATCACCCTCACATAGGATGACGTTTGATGACCTCAAAGCTTTCTTCTGATACCAGGGAGTTGTATTATCTCATGGTCTAAGGAATACAATATTTGACATAGGAAAAAGCTTCGCAAAGATGAACACGATGACACGATCTAATTGGTCTGCTTAATTTGGGTATATCCATCATCATTCTCCTAATGACATGATCTCATTATTAACCGATAGCTCATGTCTATGGTTAGGAAACCTTAACCATAATTAATCAATGAGCTAGTCCATAGAGGCATACTAGGGACACGGTGTTGTTCATAAACCACACAAGTATCAAAGTTTCTGCTTAATACAATTCTAGCATGGAATATAAACTTTATCATAAACAAGAATTATAATAATAACATCTTTATTATTGCCTCTAGGGCATAATTCCAACAGTCTCCCACTTGCACTAGAGTCAATAATCTAGTTTACATCTGGCAACAATCTAACACCCATGGCATTAAGGTGCTGATCATGTTTTGCTCGTGGAAGAGGTTTAGTCAACAGATCTGCGACATTCAGATCCGTATGTACTTTGCTAATCTTCAGATATCCATCTGCTATATAATCTCGAATTATATGAAAACGGCAGTTGATGTGCTTGGTCTTTGGATGATATCTTGGTTCCTTAGCCAGTGCTATGGCACCAGTGTTGTCGCACAATATCTCCAGTGGGTCCAAGGCACTTGGAACCACACCAAGCTCAGTGATGAAGTTCCTGATCCAAACTCCTTCACTTGACGCTTCTGAAGCAGCCATGTATTCCGCTTCTGTTGTAGATCCCGCCATCACGCTTTGCTTGCAGCTTCTCCAGCTCACAGCTCCACCATTCAAAATATAAATGTATCCTGTCTGAGATTTAGAATCATACGGGTCGGTGTCGAAACTAGCGTTGACGTAACCTTTTACGGCCAGCTGCTCATCACCTCCATAGACCAAGAACATTTCTTTAGTCCTGTTTAAATACTTTACAATGTTCTTTACGGCTGTCTAGTGTTCCACTCCTGGATCACTTTGGTATTTGCTCGTCAAACTAAGAGCATTGGACACATCCGGTATAGTAGATAGGATGGCATACATGATAGAACCTATGGCCGAGGCATATGGCACTTTGCTGATAGTATCTCTATTGTTTACCGTAGCTAGACACTGAGCCTTGCTCAATATCTTACCTGACAACATGGGCAATGAACCTTTCTTTGCTTTATCCATTCTGAAACTTTTCAGAACTTTGTCTAGATATGTACTTTGGCTTAAAGCTATTAGGCGTCTTTGTCTATCTCTATAGATTTTGATGCTTAATATATAAGCAGCTTCTCCTAGGTCTTGCATTGAAAAACATTTATTCAAATAACTCTTCACATCGTTAAGCATACCAATGTCATTTCCAATAATCAATATGTCATCCACATATAGTACTAAAAATGTCACCGAGCTCCCACTCACTTTCTTGTAGATACAAGCTTCGTAAAAATTTGGAACGAATCCAAAGCTCTTGATCACTTGATCAAAATGAAGGTTCCAACTCCGAGATGCTTGCTTTAGTCCATAAATGGAATGCTGAAGTTTTCACACCTTATTAGCATCCTTAGGATCGACAAAACCTTCGGGTTCCATCATATACAACTCTTCATCAATGTTGCCATTGAGGAACGCAGTCTTGACATCCATCTGCCATATTTCATAATCATGAAATGCAGCAATTGCAAAAAAAAATCCGAATGGACTTAAACATCGCTACGGGAGAGAAAGTCTCATCGTAGTCAACACCTTGAACTTGTCAAAACCCTTTTGCGACAAGCCGAGCTTTATAGACAGTAACATTACCATCTGCATATGTTTTCTTCTTGAAAATCTATTTGCACTCAACGGCCTTACAGTCGCTAGGAGGGTCCACCAAAGTCCATACTTGGTTTTCGCTCATGGATCCCAATTCGGATTTCATGGCCCGTAGCCATTTCTCAGAGTTTGGGCTCATCATTACTTCCTCATAATTCGCAGGTTCACTATTGTCTAACAACAAGACAATTGAAACAGGGTTGCCGTACCATTCAGGAGTGGCACGTGACCTTGTCGACCTGCGAAGTTCAGTAGTAGCATCGTTCGAAGTTTCATGATCCTCGTCATTAGCTTCCTCTCTTGTTGGTGCAGACGGCACTGGAACAATTTCAGGTGCTGTGCTACTCTCCAACTCGAGAGAAGGTTCAATAACCTCGTCTAGCTCTACCTTCCTCCCACTCACTTCTTTCGAGAGAAACTCCTTCTCAAGAAAGGATCCATTCTTTGCAACAAACACTTTGCCTTCGGATCTGTGGTGGAAGGTATACCCAATCGTTTCCTTAGGGTATCCTATGAAGACGCATTTCTCCGCTTTGGGTTCGAGCTTGTCCGGCATCAACTTCTTGACATAATCTTCGCATCCCTAAACTTTAAGAACCAACAACTTAGGTTTAGCACCAAACCACAGTTCATATGGTGTCGTCTCAACGGATTTAGATGGTGCCCTATTTAAAGTGAATGCAGCGGTTTCTAATGCATAACCCCAAAATTATAACGGCAAATCTGTAAGAGACATCATTGATCGCACCATATCTAATAGAGTTCGATTCCGCTTCGTACACACCATTATGCTTGTGGTGTTCCGGGTGGCGTGAGTTACGAAACGATTCCGCTTGCTTTAAGATGCGTGAGAAAATCATAACTCAAATATTCACCTCCACGATCGGATCATAGAAATTTAATTTTCTTGTTACGATGGTTTTCCACTTCGTTCTGAAATTCTTTGAACTTTTCAAACGTTTCAGATTTATGTTTCATTAAATAGATATACCCATATCTACTTAAGTCATCAGTAAAAGTGAGAAAATAGCGATATCCACCGCGCGTTGAAACACTTGTTGGTCCGCATACATCGGTATGTATGATTTCCAATAAGTTCGTTGCTCGCTCCATTATTCCGGAGAACGGGGTTTTGATCATCTTGCCCATAAGGCATGGCTCGCACGTGTCAAATGATTCAAAATCAAGAGATTCCAAATGTCCATCAGAATGGAGTTTCTTCATGCGTTTTACACCAATATGACCTAGACGGCAGTGCCACAAATGAGTTGGATTATCACTATCTACTTTGCGTCTCGTAGCCTCAATGCTATGGATGTGCGTTTCATTGCTTTCGAGATTCAGAAGAAATAAACCATTCACAACAGGTGCATGACCATAAAAGATGTTATTCATATAAAAAGAACAACCATTATTCTCCGATTTAAATGAATAACCGTCTTGCAATAAACACGATCCAGATATGATGTTCATGCTCAACGCAGGCACATAATAACACTTATTAAGGTTTAAAACTAATCCCGAAGGTAAAACTAAGGAGAGCATGCCGACGGCCATCACATCAACTTTTGATCCATTGCCAACGCGCATCGTCACCTCATCCCTTGCTAGCCGCCGTCTATTCCGTAGCTCCTGTCAATATTAGCAACTGAACCAGTATCATATACCCAGGCACTACAACAAGCGCTAGTAAGGTAAACATCAATAACATGTATATCGAACATACCTTTAATGGTTCCAGCCTTCTTGTCCGCTAAGTACTTCGGACAGTTGCGCTTCCAGTGACCCTTGTCCTTGCAATAGAAGCACTCAGTGTTCGGCTTAGATCCATACTTGAGCTTCTTCTCAGTAGGGGCAACGCGCTTGCCGCTGCCTTTCTTGAAGGATTTCTTTGCACCCTTACCTTTCTTGAAGCTAGGGGTCTTGTTGACCATCAACACATGATTATCTTTCTTGATATCCACCTCCACAGCTTTCAGCTTAGCGAAGAGCTCAGTGATCGTATCAGTGGAACCAATATGATTGTGAGTAACTACAAAACCTTTGTAGCTAGGAGGGAGTGATTGCAGAACTCTGTCAATCTTGAGCTCTTCTGGAATCTTGCAGTCTAGTTGCTCAAGTCGTTGAGTGTAGCCCGACATCTTAATGGCGTGCTCACTAACGGAATTCCCTTCCTCCATCTTGCAGTTAAAGAACTTCTCAGAGATCTCATATCTCTTAGAACGGGCCTGAGTCTGCAACATGGTTTTCAGTTCCTCAAGTATCTCAAAGGGCCCGGTGAACTCCTCAAAACAATTTTGAAGGTCTGGTTCCATAGCAAACAACATGGTACTCTTAATCACTCCATAATCATCTTTGCGTGACTGATAAACAGCTTTTTCATCAATCTACGCATCAGTAGAAAGGGCGTCACCTAACGTGTTCTCTAGTACATAGTCCTTTTGTCCGCCAGCGAGAATGATTCTCAGATTGCGGAACCAGTTGGTGAAGTTAGACCCATTGTTCTTAAGCTTTTCTTTCTCAGCAAAAACGTTGAAGTTGAAGTTGGACTTAGCCATTTGATCTACAAAATTTGCAAATACAATTTAGACTATGTTCATGATAACTAGTTCAACTTAATCAAATTACTAGATGAACTCCCACTAAATTCAACATCCCTCAAGTTGTTTAGTGAGCACGATCCAAATTCACCACACCTAATCCGATCTTCACGAGAAGAGATGTGGTTTCAATGGTAGACAACAAAGTGTCGATCATATCATTCATATGACTCATGTTTAACCTTGCGGTCCGTGTGTTCCGAGGCCATGTCTGTACATGCTAGGCTCGTCAAGTCAAACCCAAGTATTTCCACGTGTGCAAAACTGGCTTGCACCCGTTGTATGTGAACGTAGAGTTTATAGCACCCGATCATCACGAGGTGCTTGAACACGACGAACTTTCGCAACGGTGCATACATGGGGAGAACACAATTTTATCTTGATCTTTAAGTGAGGAATCATCTTATAATGCTACCATCTGAAAGATCATGTTGGGCCCCCATGTGTGGTTTTGGTAATTAATGACAATCTTTATGGACTAATGTGTGTATTAAGTTATACTTGTAGGATTTGTCCATTGGCATCGCTTGGAGAATGTGTTGGCTTCAAGGTCAATGAAATGCAAAGAAGATTTGTTGGGCAAGCTCAATATGCGAGGTCGATGATGAGGAATTAAGGAAGGCGTTCCATCTTGAGAAGGGCAAGATCGTCTACATCGAGCTCAAGTGGATTGCTCAAGGCAAAGGTATAATCTTGATAGGTTTTCTCTTTTGCCGGTCTCACGTTGTGTGTGTGAGACCGGGTTTAGGATAGATAGCCGTACTATCAAGAGGGGATCTCGTATGAGTAATTCGGTCACATCGTTCGGAGAGAGATCAAACCTTTGCATACTTGCATCATCATATTTGGTTGTTATTTGTTCTTATCCATGTGATGATATAGAGCTTGTGGTAATCTCCATAACAAGCTCTTGTTCATCTAAATCGGATCTCCCATTTGTATCTTGTTGCGATTTTGATTTATGCGGCTTTTCGGTTTCTCACCAAGTGAGGTATATCACATTATTCTACTTGATACTTTCTCACTTGGTGATAATCAATATTTCCACTTTTTATTTGGAAGCCCTCACTACTAGAAAAACGTCTGTTCGTGGCGCACCTGAAAAGGCCTTCTGTGGCGCACTACCAGTGCGCCACGGGCCTCACGCTACTATCTAAGTAAGCGTGGCGCCTTTATGTAATGCATGCACGGTGTGTCAGATAGGCGGCGGCCGCATGAGGGCAGTGCGAAGGCCTTTTTCAAGGCCACGGATGTGTTTTTCAAAAACAAAAAATTCAAAAAACACCCTCGTTTTGAATTGCAAAAGCAATCGGGTCCGTGCATCGCCGCCGCAGTCGTGTCACCTCACCGGAGCATGTCCGTGGCAGGGAGGTGCGGGAGGGGTCGTGGCCGCTCTAGTCCTCGCCGGCGTCGAGGTGGTAGAAAGGGTGTGGTTGGAGAAAGGAAGGTAGGAAGAGAGGGAGGAAGGAAGAGATGGAGGAAGAGAGGGAGGAAGGAAGAGATGGAGGAAGAGAGGAAGGTAGGAAGAGATGGAGGAAGATAGGGAGGAAGGGAGGTCGGTGAGGAGAAGGATGCCGCCGTCGCCCATTGTCACTGCGAGGAGGAGGAGAAGGAGGCCACCGTTGCACCGCCGTCGCCCGTTGTCACTGCGAGGAGGAGGAGAAGGAGGCCACCGTTGCACCGCCGTCGCCTGTTGTCACTGCGAGGAGGAGGAGAAGGAGGTCGACGTCGCGCGTCACTGCAAGGAGAGGATAAGGGGAAGGAGGAGAAGGAAGAAGGGAGAAGGAAGAAGGAAGAAGGAAGAAGGAGAAGGGAAAGGGAGAGGAAGAGGGAAAGGGAAGGAAAAGGGGAAGGAAATGGGAGGCGGGCGGGGTGGGGATTCAAATTTGAATCCCGCCCAAGCTTATCCGTGGCGCACTAGGTGGTGGTGCGCTACGGGTAAGTCGCCCTCTATTTTTTTTTCTGCAGGAAAAAACGGTCTTTTGACCGTAACTTTTTACTCTTTTCGAATTTTGAAAATCTAAAAAATCGCTAAATGACCAGAGGTCATTGCGAGCGGATGCGAAATCTCGTTCTCGTCATTTTGGTATATTATACGATTTTTTTCGACATCGTATGCAAAAGTTACGGCCTTTTTACCGTGGCATGACTTTTTTTTGCAGAAAAAGTCAAAACTCATGTTTGTTAATTTTCCTAGAAACTATACCACATTATCTTCCTAAATATGAAAGGATTTAATTTTTGAAGTGTTTATCATTTTCTTTTATTTTTTGCAAAGCCTAAAAAGGCGATCCAAGGGGGGGTGGAGTTGGTGCAGGATAGTTAGGCGTAGGGCACTTGGCAAGGTGCCCTACTACTATGTTTATACATCTATGGCGCACATGGCATAGTGCGCCACAGAACTTGCCACAACCGTGGCGCACATGGCATAGTGCGCCATAGAACTTGCCACAATCGTAGCGCATCTACCCCATGTGTGCTACGGGTACGTGGCACGTGGCTGGCAGGCCCCTGGCCCATACATATCTGTGGCGCACATACCCCATGTGCGCCACGGTTGTTCTAGTTACTAGTAGGGCACTACCCACAGGTGAGCCACGCCTATTTTACCCGTGGGGCACTTCAACCATGTGAGCCACGGATATGCGGATTACCTATAGCCCTTTTCCTAGTAGTGCCTTGTCGCCCTCTATCCAACGCAATTTGAATCGGGTAAATCGGAACTTCCAGTCAAAAGTTATTGCTGTTTGAATATTTGCCTGCCAGGCTGTTTTCTGGGCCAAGCGGTACTACCGCCCGGGCCTAAAAACGGCCCAATTTCTTTCTGCCTCGCTAGGTATCTATTTGCGGTAGTACCGGCCGGCCCGGTAGTACCGCCCGCGTGGGCCGGTACTACCGGTCGGCCCAGGAAAAATGGCCCGATATTTTTAGATCCAGATCTGGCCGCACGCCCATCGCTTCGCTGCGCTTGCCGCGTTGACCCGCTCGCCGATGCGCTGCCGCTCACATGCCGCTGTACAGACGCTCTTCGCTTGCCGCTTCTTCTTTCGCTGGCTGCTGACCCATGTGGCCCGCCGTATTCTTTGCCTTGTTGCTACTGCCGCCGCATATTCTTGCCGCTGCGCTTAGCTCGCTAAGCATTGCTGTCAGCTTATGCTACGCAAGACGCCGCCGCTTTGCATCGCCGCAGCTGCCTGCCTGGCCTCATGCGTTGTTGCTATTGCCATCTTGCTTTCTGCTTTCTCTCTCTCCCCATCTCGCATTGTTGCTGCTGTTTTTCTGGTTGGGTCCGGTACTACCGGTTAATTCCGGTACTACCGGACCATCCAGAAAAATAGCCTCAACGACCAGATTTTGCCCACCCCTTTAAATAGCTTTGCCCATTTTTCATTTAGGGTTACTTCTTCCTCCTTTTCTTGCCCAAGCTTTGCCCCCATTTGCTCTACTCTTTAAGCTTGATTTCTACACACCCCTCCATTGATTCTTGCAAATATTTGAGGGGTTGTTGGAGGAGATCTAGATCCGTGTTTTGACCAAACCAAAACATCTCTTTGTGAGTGTATCTTTGGGATCTAGATTTTGGGGGATTTTGTGTCTCTCTTTGATTTCTCCTCTCTTGTTCCCCCAATAGCTTTGGTAGCTTTGTTGGAACTTGAGAGTGAGGGATTTGAGCATCTTTGTGGTGTTCTTGCCATTTGCATTTGTTCCATCGGTTTGGGTTCTCCTCGGAGGATTTGGTTTGAATTGCTCATTGGAGCTTGTCCCTCTTGCGTTCTTGGAACCCTAGACGGTTTTGTGGCCTTGGTGGCATTGTAGCCTTGGTGGCATTTGTTGAGGCCTTTTGTGGCGTTTGTTGGGAGCCTCCAATTAAGTTGTGGAGTTGTGCCCCAACCTTGTGAGAGGTTCCCGTTGCCACCGACAAGTGTACCGATAGTGGAAGCGTGGATCGATCCCATTGGGGTGAGATTCACCGGAGAATAAGGGAGTCCTTTTGTGGCGTTGGTGGTTTGATACCACCCCCTCTCCAAACGAGACGTACTCCATGTTGGGAGGAACTCGGTAAAATATCGATGTCCCCGCGTGCCTCGGTTATCTCTATACCCGAGCTCTTTACTTATGCACTTTACATTGTGATAGCCTTCGTGCTTGAAGTACTATATTTCTTGCTATCACTTTGTTGCTTGTATTGCTTAGCATAAGTTGTTGGTGCACATAGGTGAACCTTAGTTGTTTCTAGGTTGTGCTTTACAAAGTAAACACTAGTTTTATTCCGCCTTTGTTGAGCCACTCTAGGAAAAGTTTTAATCGCCTATTCACCCCCCCTCTAGGCGACATCTGTATCCTTTCAATTGGTATCAGAGCCCGGTCTCTCATTTTAGGCTTCACCGCCTTGAGAGTAAAGATGTCGGCTAGAGGATTAGTGCACAATGACATGCTCACATTCGATGGCACAAATTATGATGTTTGGAATATTCGCATGCTTAATTTATTTTAGGAAATTCACCCAATTATCGAGGGTTATCTATATGTGGGTTTCTCTTCTCCTATGGATACACAAAACGAATCTTTAGAGAAGAAGTTGAACTCTCATATAGATGCTCTAGCTACTAAAATTCTTGTGCATGTTGTGAGCAATGTAGTTCTTTCTTCTATCATGCCTTATTCAAGCGCTCGTGAGATATGGACCAAGCTTCAAGATAAATATAGCAAGTCCAACATTATTAAGGATGATTGTGTTGCTTCCACTTCCGGTCGAGATGAGTTCTCATCGTCTACCACTTCACCAACATGTGATTTTTCACAAGGTAATGATATGGTGAGTGGTGATAGAAATTGCAATATGGATAGTGTGTTCACTATTTGTAATCCATCATATCCATCTAGTTGCAATGATCTATCTTTGGACCTTAACACTTCTAGCACTCAAAATTCCTCACATGCTTGTGTTAATAGTCCTTGCATATCATGTAGAAATGACTTGAACAAATCTCATGATGATATTCTCATGTTGTCTTGTTGCCATGATAAAAATGTTTCTATTTCCTCTAGTGCTTGTGTGGCTAAACATGTAGAGGAAAATAAAGATTCTATGGGCCAAGACAAGGTCTTGAAGAGAGCTTCAAGTGCAATCTCATCATCACCTTCCTCCGGTTCTCACATGTGCCTTATGGCTAAGGGAACAAAGGTAACCTCTTTGAATCCCATTGTATCTCATGATGATGATGATGAGGTTGAGAATGATAATGATGATTTTAGAGGTAAGTATGATATTACCTCTATTAAGAAAATGGGAGAGGTTGTATATAGTGCTCTCTACAAAAATAAACTTGCTTCCTCCAACCTTCTTGAAATCTTGAATTATGCTATAGAAGGCAATGATCTTATTGAGGAGCAAGAAAACATGATTGATGAAAAGTTTGCACTTGAGCGTGAATATGCTAATGAACTTGCTCAAGTAAAGGACTCCCTTGAAGAAGAACAAACCACCAAAGAATCTCTTGAGGAGACTTTTACTCTAGAATTATCTAGAGTAAAGGAATACCATGATAGAGAACTTGCGGTGGCTAACTCCTTCAAGATTAAAAATGATGAACTTGAAGTTGCTTATGCTAAACTTGTTGAGGATTTTGAGCACCTCAAAAATGGCTCTAGGGTCATAAAGGGTGAGCTCATCAAACTCACCAAGTCACATGAGCAACTTAAAGCCTCATATTCAAAAGAGCTTGACAAGTTGCCCTCACCTCTTGCTAATAGTAATGATGCTTGTGCTACTAAATCTATTTCTTGTGAAGCATCTATTTTGAAGGAGAATGTTGAGCTAAAGGCTCAACTTGCTTTGCTAACTAGCAACTATGGGAAATTAGAAGAAAGCCATGTTAAGCTCTCAAGCTCGCATGAGGATCTCCTAGTCTCCCATGGTAGGCTAAAGTTGGATCATGAGGCCATCATGTCAAAGGTAACATCTAGTGGGCCTCATGTGGACATTAGCACTATATCTACTCCAAATGTTATATTGCCATGTGCTAGTCCTTGTAATTCATCGTCTCACAACCATGCTATATCTCGTGATGAATTACATTCCATGCCTTGTTGCTATAACAATGTAGCATCTACTTCCTCTAGTACTTGTATTGAAACTAACCATGTAGAGGAAATCAAAGAGCTCAAGGCTCAAGTCACTTCTTTGAAGAATGACTTGAAAAAGGGTCAACAAGGGAAGGCCGCACTCAACAAAATCTTGAGTGTGCAAAAATCCCCCAATGACAAGAGTGGGCTTGGATTCAACTCCAATGTCAAGAACAAGTCCACTATCAAGTTGAAGCACAAGGATAACAAGAAGATTGGCCAAGATCAAGTCAAGGATCCGGCCAACATTGTTTGCTTCAAGTGCAAGGAAGAAGGGCATCATGTCAAACATTGCCCATTAAAGAAGAAGTCCCTTGGAAAGAAGCAACAAGGGAAGTGGCCTCAAGCTCGACATATTGTTAGAGATGGGCTTCCTCCTAAGAAGACTCAAGCTCTTCCTCAAGTTGTTTCTTCATCTAAGAAGAAAGATGGCAAGAGTAGAACTTGCTACATATGCCGCGAGAAGGGGCACATTTCTTCCTCATGCACTATTGGTATCTCCTCATCCCATCCTATCTTGATTGATGATGCTTATTCACTTCGTAAGGATGAGGTTGGCAATGTGTTTGCCAAAAAATTTGGCGTCCAACGTGGTGTCAAGAAAAGAACCATTTGGGTTGCCAAGCATATTGTGACTAACCTCTTAGGACCCAACTTGGTTGGGGACCAACAAGCCAAAACTTGATCTTTAGGTATTATTGGAGGGCATTGGAGACTTGGCTACGTCATGAAGAATTAAGGGATCTTCATTATTATTTTTGTCAAAGCCAAGTTATGTGGATTATATTGCTCCTATTATATTTCCAATGTTCCTCCTTGCGGTAACATATGCTTAACTCATTTCATTGAAAGTTACTCGCCCCCTTGTGCATGTGTTGGTTTTGTATCTTCCATGCTTTTGTACATGTTGTGCTATCCACTTAATTATCTTGAGATATCAAGAATATTTGTGTATGATTACGTGGCACACCAAGTATGTGTGTTTCTTGTGATTGAGCCTTACTTGGTTATATTTGGTATCTTATTTGGCTCTTGTGAGATGTTAATGGATTATCCCATTTTGGGGAGTGTTATGCTTGGGCATTCCACAATCCTAAAATTGTGTGTACATGAGGAATACCACCTAGTATTTATATTGGATTATTGTCTAGTCTCTATGTGGTACAATTCTCATGAGAAACTTAAGTGTTATAATGTCCATTAATTATCTCCATTTGTATCCTTTTACCTCGTGTTGGTTTTATGGTAGTATCACATTATGGGGGAGTCATATGCTTAGTGCATATTACAAATCCTAGAAAATGTGAATATTCGAGGTTGTGTCACTTAGAATTGATATTGATAAATATCTAGAACCTATGTGACACATTTGCTCATACAAATTCCAATTTGCTTGAATGGCTTTATTGATCTTATTTTGAATCTTGTATATGAGAGTGTTTCTTGGTATGTGTTTCCTCATATTTAGATATATATATCCTCATGGAAACCATTTGCTTCAAGTTACTCTAATCACTAGTGATTGTTTGACTATTGGAAGCTACCAAGAATCTTGTTCAAAGTATCATGCTTAATTTCTTATATTCAGTTATATGCTTCTCTTTGTGACTATGATCTTGGATATCCATGCAAGCTACCTTGGGAAAATTATTTCCAATATTTCTTGTCCTTGGACAATTATTACCAAATTTATGGTAGACTTTTTTGATCATATTCACTTTGGCCTTTGCTTAATATTGTCCTATCCTTGGCCAAGTAAATGTTTTGTATGCTCCCATGTATTCCTTGCTACTTTTGGATCTTCTTATTTTTATTGGTATCCTCTTGAGGTTTTATTTAATGTAGGTAGTAGTGATGATCTCATTTGTGTGCATTTTGCATTCAAAAGAAAATCATATATAGTGTACTACTTATGAGTGAGCTCTCCTATATTATCTAGAACAATCCTTTTATGCTTCTTGTTTTGCTCCATATCGGGTTTTATGTGCTTGGAACCTCAATCTTTTCGTTTTGGTATTTTGTGCCATCATGAGAAGTTTGGGGAGTTTGGTTTCTTGTTGAAACCTTGCTCCTTTTGGGAGTTGGTTTTGTCTCATTTCTTGCTTCTTGAGTTGACCATTTTAGAATGAGATGAATCCTTGAGCATTTTTATTTCTATCTATTTTTGCTCTTTTTGGCCTTAGCCTAGTTCATTTGTTGAACGTGTGATCTTTCATGTGTTGAATTGGTTCTTTGATACAATTTGGACACCTCTTGTCTTGTCACACTATTGTGTGTGCCATCTCGGTTTACTTGGTGTTTTTTTCAAATTGTATCTCCTTTTTGGTTCTTGAAAGCTTTATGCATGCATTTTTACTATATGATTATATTATGGCATGCTTGCTTTCTTTGATCCAATATATAGGGGAAACTCCACTAATTCCCATCGGCTAAGTTGTGCATGAAATTCAATTTCATATCAATGTGCACATAATTATGTGGAGTCTCTCCTATTTATTGTAGTTTCTCTAACTACTTTGGACCCAATATGTTTGGGGACCATCTTGTACTTAATTGTGTTTTAGGTACATTGGAGATATATTGGATGCTTGTCTCTCAATTTTGAAGAAGAGGTGCATACATGAAAATTTGAGACAAGATATAGGATGATCAATGAATTCATATCCTGTACATCCTACCAATTATATCTCGGTAACAAGTATCTCTTTCTCATGCTCATATATCTTGATTCCAACCGTTTGTCGGTTGCCTTCTAGCATGAATTAGTGTATTTGTAATTGTTGTAGTTCTAGCCATGGTTTTAAGAGGACTCTATATTGTATATGTGTTTAAGTTGAGATGAGTGCATATAATTGGGACTATACAAAATCATGCATATGATTCCCCAATCCCAAATATGTCAATCTAGCAATTTTATTGCCTATCATTTCATCAACTTCTCTCATGTGCAATAGTGAGATTTTTGCTAGTCTATTTTATCTTATGATACTTGTTGCCTTTCTCCATATATTCCAACTTTCTCCTTTTCCCTTGGTGATAGTTGTAATATATGGAGTATGTTGGTGTTTGAAGTCCATTATGTACAATAAGATATATGTGAGCCTTTGGCCATGCTTTGAAGCAAAAATCTTATTGATATATGTTATGACTTCATTTTTGCCTTTCATGTGCTTTCTTGTATTATCTTTTTTATGTGTGCACATGTCTTTGTTGGCATATGCCTTTGTGATGTTTTCCACTTAGAGACATATGTACATATGAGAAGATAATTTTAGTTGATTTTTAATTGCCTATGCGTGCTTGTTCCTCTTGTTTGCATCTTCAGGCACTCATGCTTGTTCTCTCATGCGTTGTATTGTTAAATGAATTTGGATGAGTGAGGATTCCATGATTATGCACCTTGTTCCCAAATATAATTATCATAATTGGTGCATTATTTTTGGGGAGCTCATCTAATTCATTTAATAATGCTCATTTGCATTCTTTCACATTTGTTGTGTTTTAAATGCTTATGGGGGAGCAAGGATTCCATATTTGTGCATTATGTATTCCAATACATTTATTTTGAATTGTGCACAAATCTTGGGGAGCTTCTCTATTTGTTATTTAAATCACTCTCTTTCTCATATCATAATATCTTGTAGGTTCCATTTGAACTCATTTGTGGTTTTCAATTGGTTTGTCGGACCTTGTAGTTGCTTGCATCATTTGACTTTATTTTTGCAATCTTCGGGTCCTCGATATAGTTCTACTCCCTCCCAAGAATTTATCATTGTATATGTCCGAAGGCACACCTTTGGAGGAATTATTACTATATTTGCCTTCTAGAACTTGTCACCCATTTCGGCAATCGATGCCAATGGGGGAGAAGTTTTAGAGGGTTTAAGGGAAGTTGGTTTATGCATTGAGTTTGTTCTTGTGCATTTGCCTCTCATGCTCTTGCATCTTTGTTGTTGCTTAGCATGTGTTATATACAGAGGAAACTCCACCAATGATAATGATGGGCAATATATGCAATGAAATTCAAGTTCATCACACATGCATAGATTGTGGGGGGGGTTTCTCTATATATGGTGGTGGTACCAATATCACATACTTTTGTAGTATTTGATATTGGTATTACCATTTTATTTAATAATATTCCTTATATAAACCCTCTTAAAGGGATTGTCATCAATTACCAAAATGGGGGAGATTGAAAGAACATGTTGGGCCCCCATGTGTGGTTTTGGTAATTAATGACAATCTTTATGGACTAATGTGTGTATTAAGTTATACTTGTAGGATTTGTCCATTGGCATCGCTTGGAGAATGTGTTGGCTTCAAGGTTAATGAAATGCAAAGAAGGTTTGTTGGGCAAGCTCAATATGCAAGGTCGATGATGAGGAATTAAGGAAGGCGTTCCATCTTGAGAAGGGCAAGATCGTCTACATCGAGCTCAAGTGGATTGCTCAAGGCAAAGGTATAATCTTGATAGGTTTTCTCTTTTGCCGGTCTCACGTTGTGTGTGTGAGACCGGGTTTAGGATAGATAGCCGTACTATCAAGAGGGGCTCTCGTATGAGTAATTCGGTCACATTGTTCGAAGAGAGCTCAAACCTTTGCATACTTGCATCATCATATTTGGTTGTTATTTGGTCTTATCCATGTGATGATATAGAGCTTGTGGTAATCTCCATAACAAGCTCTTGTTCATATAAATCGGATCTCCCATTTGTATCTTGTTGCGATTTTGATTTATGCGGCTTTTCAGTTTCTCACTAAGTGAGGTATATCACATTATTCTACTTGATACTTTCTCACTTGGTGATAATCAATATTTCCACTTTTTATTTGGAAGCCCTTGTCGCCCTCTATCCAACGCAATTTGAATCGGAATCAGACTTCGGTCAAAAGTTATTGCCGTTTGAATATTTGCACCTTGGCTATTTTTAGGCCAAGCGGTGTTACCGCCCGGACGGGCCATACCGGGGAATAAAAGCGCCCAATTTCTTTCTGCCTAGGTATCTTTTTTGCGGTAGTACCAGCGTGGCAGATCTTCCGGTCATCCAGGAAAAACGGCCCGATACTTTTAGATCAAATCGGCCGCGTCACTTTATACAACTGCTTTGTAGCGTTGACCCTGCCGTCTGGCCCTTCTTTTTGGCATGCGCTGCTTGACGCTAACGCTGCGCTGTTTGCACTATTGTGTAGACTATCTTTATCTTTATTTCTTATTTCTTGTGTGCTTGTGTAGCAGCATATACATCTTCTTCAGCGGCTTGTGAGCCCCCCCTTATCTTTGGCCTTCTTCTTGTGGCACCGCCCTTGCTGCCACAGCTGCTTTCTTTCTCTCTCCCCATCTACGCATTATTCTTTGTTGTTTTTCTGGTTGGGTCCGTTACAAGTTAATTCTGACCCTGGGACCGTCAGAAAATAGCCCCTAATCTTGATTTTGCCCGCCTTTAAATAGCTTTGCCCATTTTCATTTAGGGTTACTTCTTCCTCCTTTTCTTGCCAAGCTTTTGCCCCATTTGCTCTACTCTTTAAGCTTGATTTCTACACACCTCCATTGATTCTTGCAAATATTTGAGGGTTGTTGGAAGGAGATCTAGATCCGCGTTTTGACCAAACCAAAACATCTCTTTGTGAGTGTATCTTTGGGATCTAGATTTTGGGGGATTTTGTGTCTCTCTTTGATTTCTCATCTCTTGTTCCCCCAATAGCTTTGGTAGCTTTGTTGGAACTTGAGAGTGAGGGATTTGAGCATCTTTGTGGTGTTCTTGCCATTTGCATTTGTTGCATCTGTTTGGGTTCTCCTCGGAGGATTTGGTTTGAATTGCTCATGGAGCTTGTCCCTCTTGGGTTCTTGGAACCCTAGGCCAGTTTAATGGCCTTGGTGGCATTGTAGCCTTGGTGGCATTTCTTGAGGCCTTTTGTGGCGTTTGTTGGGAGCCTCCAATTAAGTTGTGGAGTTGTGCCCCAACCTTGTGAGAGGTTCGGTTGCTGCCGCACAAGTGCCAAATAGTGGGCGTGGATCGATCCCATTGGGGTGATATTCACGGAGAATAAGGGAGGCCTTTTGTGGCGTTGGTGGTTTGATACCACCCCTCTCCAAGCGAGATGTACTCCATGTGGGGAGGAACTTCGATGAAAATATCAGTGTCCCCATGCATGGATATGCCCTCGGAATTTACCCGATGTGTCTTGGTCCTTGACGGGAGGAAGGCCCCACTCGACGACTGCCGGGGTCAGGGACGCCCAAAAGCGTTTGGTACCTGACAAAGCGCACAAGACAAGGATACCTCAAGACTAGGGATTTGATACTAACTTCGTATGTGGTTACCTGAGACCTAGCGGTCCAACAAGGAGGAAAGGTACAGATCTAGCAGATCTCAGACTCATGCTATTCACGCCGGATCGAATCACATGCATCCTCGTAATCAAAGAAAGCGGAATAGCGGGAGTAGGGTTTTTCCCTTTTGTATCATTAACACGATCTCGGCATTAACAGCTGGGTCGACCTCGT